>OW285237.1:176859911-178059911 GCA_935421215.2 Melolontha melolontha | reverse complement strand
ATATATTTACTGGTGAAGTCATTAAATGAGTTTGCGTATGTGTTCTAATTTATTAATGTACACTTTTTTGTTTATTTATGTATATCTGTAATTTAACTTTTACTATATTTTTCTTTTTTTTCTGTTTTGTCATATGTATGTATGTATGTATTACACAGTTTTTGCCCTGTTACTGGGTACGAACCTGTTGGGCGAATAAACAATTATTGTTATTATTATTATTATTATTATTATTATTATTCACCCCTTTGTTGCTATACACAATTAAAATTGTAAAGTATTGTCAAAATAGCAAATTACAGTCTTTTTCTTTTGGTTTTCCCCTTTTGTCAATTGTGTTTCACAATTTGTCAAATGACTTTCCCAATTCCTGTCATATTGACATATATGTCAAATTAAATTCTTTTTTTGTCAAATCTCTTTCACTTTATATCAATTAGTTTTCCCATGTATGTAAATTATATGTTTTGCTTAATAACTACTTACCAAGCTGTGCATCATTTTCATTTAGTTATTGACGTACCCTTGAAAATAAAGTATACATTTGAAATTTTAAGTTATCTAATTTATTCTTGTGTAATGTACATAGAAATTGATACATACATGTATGCAAAACATTTTCAAATATCACAAATATGCACAGTACAAACTATCGAAATATATAAATGAAGAAACAATTAATTTAATATTTCATTTTGTTCTAAACAATCACCCAGATATGTTTCCATATGCTGAACATAATGAAGACAATTATCTGCAGTTACTTGTTCAGAAGCATTGTGTATTGCTGCATATAATTCATCCTCATTTGTCGCCTGAGTTCTCTTTATCTCTCAATGTGTTTCCATTGGTTAAATAATTCCTCTATCGGATTTAAAAATGGACTGTAAGCAGGTAAAAAAACTTCAAAATGTTCATGACTTCTAATGAGATTGACAACTTCTTCATTTCTATGAAATCTAACATTATCCATAACAAAAAAGGCCCCTTGTATGTTATCATTATGTAAATGATTAATTAGAGTTGTAATAAATTCACAGAAATGAACTGTATTGAATGGTCTATCTTGGATTTGGAACAAATATAGTGAATTTACATTCATTGCTGCAGCCACAGAATAATTACGCCCTCTTAGTTGAGCTTTTATTTTCGTTACTCGAGTATTTTTAACTGATCTTCCATATGAAGTTCGAGAATTAACTTGAATTCCATATTCATCAATGAAAAAATCTTTTCCCTTTCGAACATGATTCTATTGTACCGGATAGCATATTCAAAGCGAGTCTGTATGATTTGTGGTGTATTTCTTCTTTCGGGAACGAAAGAGATTCTCTTCAACGAATAATGGAAAGTTTTTAGTGCTCTCTTTATCGTCGATAGCGATATTTGATGAAGTGGCCACTGCGTCAAACATCTTTCTTTTAACTGACGAAGTGATAAACTGCAATCTTCATCAATCCAATTGCAAATTTCATTTATCTGTAACACAGATAATTTTTTTGGTCGGTGACCAGCACTTCTTTTATGAATATTAGCGGTTCTCCGGTATGTAGAATAAATCTTTCTTACAGTATTGGGTAAAATTCCAAATTGCTCTCCAATATTATTTGCCGTGAGCCCATTGTTCATAGAACGAATTATTAAAGCTCTTAAATCATTACTTATTTTACTATTAATTCGACGATTCTCCATAATAGATGAATAAAAAATGATTAACACACTTCGTGAAAGTCAATTGACATATAGTGAAACACATTTGACAAATAAGGAAATTATTTGACACATCGCCGCCATATTATAATAAATGGGAAAGTCATTTGACAAATTGTGAAACACAATTGACAAAAGGGGAAAACCAAAAGAAAAAGACTGTAATACGCTGCAATTAATTTAAACAAGTTAGTTGCAGTGGATCTAAATTTATTTTTTAGAATTCTATGCTTACTCACTTTATGATATTAGTTCTATTTGTACACCGATAGAAAGAAATCGTTAATAACAAAAAAAATATGAACATACTTGAATGGGTAAAATTTCACCATATTTTTAATATCAAAATAATATTAAAAATCGGGCGTGGAGAACAAAATACAAGTATAATATTTGTGTGAAAACTGCTATCTAGGCAGGCGTACACTAATTTCGGCTTGCTGTAGACTCGTTAGTGGTTGATGCTGGAATAGATAATTTTGCAATAACAACTCTCTTACGGCATAGAGTCAAGTCATAAAAGACAGCACTGGAAGAAAACTCAGCGCCGTTCCATCCATACATAATACATACATCCACCGCTCATCCAAAGTAACCAGCGCCAGCCTCATGACAAGTTAATCGTTAAATTAACAGTTTGTACGTTAATCCAACAAATAAAAAATAAAACTATTTGAATATGGGCAATGCACCATAATTACTTAAATATTTGTCATATATGTCCGTTTTCTTCGTCTCTAGATAATGTCCCTGATAGCTATCCTCAAAATAAATATTTCTGATAGATGTTTTAAAGGGCTGAACAAGAAACATCCTGTCATTTAGAAATCCAATAAGAAAGTTTGGATGACTAAGATTCTTTTCGAGGACTGGTTTAAAAATAACTTTTGGCCAGAAGTAAAAAAATATTTAAAGGAAAAGAACTTGAGCAACAAGGCATTGCTCATTTTGGATAATGCTCCAGAGCACCCGGTTAATTTACCAAAATTGTTAGAATATGTGGAGATTCAGTACCTTCCCGCAAATACAACAGCTCTGATCCAACCAATGGATCAGGGTGCTATAGCAATTTTTAAGGCTTATTATTTACGCAGAACTTTTCGTAAATTTATTCAATGGTGAATCCTCGATTAAACAATTTTGAAAAATCTACAACATCAAAGATGCCGTGTACAACATTAGCGAATCATGGAAAGACTTAAAATCAACCACAATGAACCATGTTTCGAAACAAATATGGCCAGAATGCATATAATCTAATGAGTCTGAAGTTAATTCTCTTCCTGATGTTCGACAAAACATATTGAGCTTAGCAAAAGATCTTAGTTTTGAAGATTTAGAAAAAGGTGATTTGATTGACTCGCTCGATGCTGACAGAGAACCTCTTTCAAACGAGGAGCTGATCTAGTTAGTAGCCGAACAAACTCTTGATGAGGAGCCAGAGCCTGCTATATCCAGGCAGCTAATAGCAAAAACCTTGACGAATGCCCTTTCTTATTTCGAGAAGGGAATGAACATCCTTCTTCAAAATAATCCCGACGCAGCGATAAATTACCTCGAGAAGTAAACTCATCCATTAGATGTTACAAAACGTTGCAAAAAGAAGCAGAATGTGTTCATTTTATGTATGTATTCTTATTTGTTGTGTTATTTTATTTTTAAGTAAGTATGTATTTTTATAGAAAATGATAAGAATAAAATGCCTGAACCCTTTAAATATTATTTTTTTTAATTGGAAACGATATGATTTGAATGGATTTGTATTAAATAATTGATTGGTTAAACGGCTTTTCGATTTACGGCCAACTTTTTCGGAACGTATCTAGGCCGCTAAACGAGGTAAGGGTGTATAAAATATGAGCAATGCATTAAGAGAATAGAGTTAATTAGTAAACGACTGGCATAAGACGCTCTAAATAAGTTCGCTAATTCATCTCAAATTGTAATTCTTTTTGAGTTGGATAGTCGATCAAGAAATTCCCACTACATTGTTAAAGACTGGCCAGTCAGGGCTCAGTATATTCCTGGACAAAAGAATATACTTTATAAGTCAACAGTTGGACCAGATAAAATACTTCTACTGCCATTACACATAAAATTATGCTTGATGAAAAATTTCGTAAAAGCAATGGATAAAGATGGCCGTGGTTTCCAATACCTTAAACAAAAATTTCCCAAAATCTCACATGCAAAATTTAAAGAGGGAATTTTTGTAGAACCCCATATTAAACTTCTACAACAAGATAAAAAAATTGAAGAAACTTTTAGTGATTTGCAGCGTGTGCTTGGAATGCTTTTATTAAACATGTGACCCACAATTTTCTAGGAAACAAAAAATCTGACAATTCTATAGCATTTGTTAATGAACTCCTTAGAAGTTACCATAAATTGGACTGCAACATGAGTTTTAAAATACATTTTTTGTATTAGCATCTGGATTTCTTTCCTTCGAACCTCGGCGACGTGATTGATGAACGCAGCAAGAGGATTCGTCAAGACATAATAATAATAATATTCATTTATTTACCCAACAGATCAACAGAATCAGTTAATAATTAACACAGTACAAAAAGTAAATAAGGTATAGCAAGCGCCAATTAAGTTGGCGTGAGGAGGGGGTGCGCAGAAGCCGTTTTTAAAAACGTCGACCCCCACTACTCAAGTAATTGTCAGAATACATTTGTCATTGACGTTTGACAGAACGTAATGTCTTTACTAGGGGATCATAAAGTGATACACGCTCAGAGGTTAGAATTATCTGACATTTGATATAAAACCAAATACAAATCTCCCCACTACTTTAATCCTGCGCGAACTTACCCCTCCTCGCGCCAACTTAATTGGCGTTTGCTATAATTATTTAAACAAATTGAATAGACTGATTAAGAAAAAAAGAAATGACTGAAATAATAGAATGAAAACATTAAATATAAAACATGAAAATGAATACATTAATGCGCGCCTTGGGTGCACAAAATGTTTCCGATGACCAAATGTTGTACTTTGGTACTATAAAATTGATTTGTCTCAGTAAAGAAGGAGAATCCACATCATAATTCACAAGTTTAATTAGAAACTTGCCGCTTACTTCATCTCTTCTTTGACTTAAAGAAGTAAAATCGTGTCTACTTAATAAACTCTCTAGTCAGTGCTACGAGGAGGATATACGCCATCCATTCTAAAAAACAAGTACTTCAAGAAATATTTTGGACACGTTCGAGGACAGTTGCTGATGTGTATATCGAGGGTACCAAACTACAGACGCAAACTCTACCTTAGTTCTAACAAAGGAATAGAACAAAATGTTTAATGTGTAATTTCCAATTGTACGACAAGATCGAATGAGGAAACCAGAGATTTAGACGCGGTTGAACAAGTGCTAGTAATATGTGGACTGAAAGATATGAATCAAAGGCCTGCCAAGATTTCGAAATTGCGAAACCCTAGGAATTATGTCATTGGAAACTGTATAATCGAAGGAAATAATACTTGAACGTCTAGAGAAGGAAAGAATGGCACATTTCTCAACATTGAAGCACACTCGATTATTTGTACACCATTCGTGAATAATTGTAAGATTTCTCTGCGGAAGTAGGCAGTCAGGTGGAGAAGTGATATTATTAAAGATTATCAAGTCATCTGCATACGCGAGAACTTTTCAATCTAACAGCATTAAGAGATCGTTAATGTATATATTAAAAAGTAGCGGGCCTAAATTGGAGCCTTGAGGTACGCCAGTGGTAGCGGTAAAAGAATTGTATTTATATCCGTTATATTGTACATAGTACGATCGATTCAATAAATAGATTTTAAAGAAGGATACAGTTTACAATTGTATCGAACGCCTTAGTGAAATCAGTATAGATAACAGACATTTCTGTTATTGAAAATATCAGGGCAGGTGGGTTAATGGGTGGGTAACCCTTTATCACCATTCCTGGCGAATTTATTTATGAACAACTTTGAAAACAAAGTCAAAACCATGTGCAATTTTTTTCCCAAATTTTGGGCAAGATACGTGGATGATGTTCTAGCAGTGATACCTGATTCTTTCGATACAGCTTCGTTTTTAAATATATTAAATATCCAATATCCATCAATTAAGTTTACGTATGAGTTGGATAAAGACAAATCTTTACCCTTCTTAGATTTAAAAATTACTATTTTAGACAGGAAGTTTGAATTTGACATTTACAGAAAAGAAACACACACTGAAAATTACATACATAAACAATCAGACACTTTTAACAAATATAAAGAAAGTAGTTTTTATTTTTTAATTAATAGATTACTATCAATCCCTCTATCACCATTGAATTTTAAGTAAGAACTAGACCACATAACAAAAGTAGCAGAATCTAACGGATACGATAAAAAATTGGTGGATAAAATCAAAAACAAACTAGAAAAGAAGAAGCTAAAAACTTTTAAAATCAGATTAACTCCAAATACAAAGAGTAATACCAAAAAATATTGCAAAATTACTTTTCACAAAAGTTGGCAGAATAACGTAACTAAATTGTTTAAAAAATGTAATCTAACTCCTGCATTTTCCAACACTCACAAGTTACAACAATACCTTCAAACAAAATTAGTTAGCACAGACCCACTGAAAGAATCAGGTATTTACAGAATTAACTGTAATTCCTGCCCGAAATTATATATCGGCCAAACAAGAAGAAATATTCAAACCCGTTTCAAAGAACATTTAGCTCATGTAAAACTTCACAATGTAGATAAATCAGCATTAGCTCTACATCATTTAGATACCGGACATAATTTCAGCTTAGATAATGTAAAATTAATTAAAAAATGTAACAGCAGAAGACATGTGGGAAGCCATACATATGAAAAAATACAAAAATTACCTCCTTAACAGTGACATGTCACCTATTAATAATAAACTTTTAAATTGTATACCAACAATATCTAATAATTCATAGATCCTTTTCACGTTACTATATTGTTATTTAATATAACTCAACACAGTCAGATGTCTTGTTTTTTCATATGTAACGGTCCTTCCCAAATTTGTCCTTCTTAGAATTTCAATAGAGTTTAGTTTTTACAATATACGACCATACTTTCCGATTATTTGCATGTTTTTTAACCATTCGTAATTGAAAAATTTTTTACACCCCTACCCAAAATAGATATTTTTACTATACATGACTCGAAAATAATACGTTTAAATAGTAACTACTGATGATGTGGCAGTGCACATGAAATGTACATATAGTTAAATATACTATTGTTTTGTGAAAATATAAGGTGTTTTATTTAAGTTAAATAGTGGGTTAATATTATTTCATTTACTTTTCAATATTTCTCTTTTTAAAGCCTGATGTGCCAGAATAAATTTGTTGTTATTACTATAAAAGAAACGGAAATTGTACAGTACATAGTTTCTAGAGAAAAATTAAAAAAATTAATATTTATTGACCAGTGAAATCAAACCAAATTTCTAAGTTAAGTCATGGATATGTTATTGCTTACTCTCTTCATTACAAAAATAAATAATAAAAATACTAGATTGCGAACAATCCATTAATTTACTGATATCGTCTATCATGTCGGATATAAATTATTTATTTCCAATATTTACATATGCATATAATACAGATATGATTGTTGCTATGTATATAAATGAGAAACTAATTTAAAATTATAAAATCTATCAGCGTCGATAATTGGCAAAATGACCCATGGCTTATGGACATACGTTCAATCTTATGTATACAACTCCGGTTTTAACAGCCCGTCGTAAAAACGTTCGCCATAAATAAACACGGCAGTTATACGTATAATTTACACCGATCAAAAAGGTAATAAAAACGGAATTGGCGTTGCGTTTTCGTCAACATAAACATACTTGATCCCCTTTCTATTACTTCTCGCTTTCAATATTCACACACAAATAAAACGAATTTACTCGAAATTCAACACACCCTAGTCATCAATTAAAGTGTCATATTTGCATAAATATGTTCTGCTAACGAAGTAACGATATAATTTTAAATAAAAAAAGTAGGTATATATTTGTATCTTATCTTTCTTATTTTGTTGTCGAATTATTTATTATTGCTTTAGTTTTGCGTTTATTTATTAAAACTGACATTGCCTTACGTGTGTAAATCCTGGAGAATACAAAAAGAGGAAAGCAGGTCGACTCTAAGATACGAGGTATATACAGTATTTACTGTCCCTAGTATAGTAGGCGTTGAAATTAACATTACACAACAACACCATTCATTCGTTGTTTATCTGTCAAACAAAGTGCCAAAGTTGAGTCGTGTAGCTGTAGCTGTATTTTAAAAAGTTCTCTTGAGTAAAAATAGAAGATTTTAAAAAAGATTTTGAAAAATGGAATAAAACGAACTTCACGCCGTCATTAAATATCTGCAGAAGAAAGGTTTAGTGCCACAACAAATTTATGAAGATATGGTTAGTGTACTTGGGGATAATGCGCCTTCATATCAGGTGG
The DNA here is from genome assembly GCA_935421215.2 of Melolontha melolontha. Classification (NCBI taxonomy): domain Eukaryota; kingdom Metazoa; phylum Arthropoda; class Insecta; order Coleoptera; family Scarabaeidae; genus Melolontha; species Melolontha melolontha. The sequence goes on along the minus strand of OW285237.1, from coordinate 178,051,717 downwards.
TGAAGAATTGGTCTCGAGAATTTCGATGTGGAAGAACAATTTGCACTCAGGAAAATGTTGATTGTGTCTGTGACTTGATTAAACAAGATCGTCGGTTAATTAGTAGACATTTAGCAGAGATAACAGGCTTTTCAAACGGTACAATTTGTACAATAATCAATTACTATTTGGGACTTCATAAGGTGTCTGTAAGATGAGTACCGCGAATGTTGACACACGAACAAAAGCGAGAGAGAGTCACGACTTCAGAACATAGAACATATGAAAACCAGAATAATCAGGGAAGCTATCAAAATTGAGGAACGTCCGAACAATTAGAATTCGCGAGATGATACCCAGAGGCTACCAACAGCATGGAAACCAGTATTAAGCAAAGAAGTTGTCAACAACAAACAACAAACAAAAACACCTACACCGCAACTCAGCCAGTACACTCCAGCTACAGGCCCAACGACACGGAGCCGCGCACACAGTCAGCCAAGTGTAACCAACTAGAACGCTAATCGGGTATATAATCACCATCCTAAATTCAACTACGTCAGTTTACGAGTAACCAGAAGCTGACCGGAACATGGCAAATGAGATTCTGCCGAAACATCGTCCAGAAACCAGCACCGGTCTTTACGAAGACCAAACAGTGGAAACGCGGAAGAAAACCCGGAATCCAGTTAAAACACATACTACTACCCGCGGAAACCTAAAAGAAAACTTATTAAGTATTTACGTGGAGAAGAGCTTGCACCAAACCAAGACCTTCGAGAAACTCAGAACAAGAAGAAGCAAACTGTTTTGCGGCCTGGCATTTCTACAACGTTGCCGAGAGAAGGACATCATTCCACAAACATTGAAACTGAAGTTCAACAAAAACACCAGACAAACCAAGAACATTCTGAAGAAAGCAAGCCTGGCTCTACTGAGAGAATCTATCCACGATGTCAGAAAAATGTTGGATGATATCAGTAAACAATTACTCCAACTACACTTGAACCTAAGTAACACCATCCATCCGATCATTTGGAGAGTACTGGACCAGCTCAGTGAATTTCGTTCAGATACAAACACAAGCCTGACAACAGCGAAACAAATAAAGAAGTTCAACCGCCTGCAAGCAGAACAGAAACCCATAAACACCAGAGAGGAGAAGAAACCACTCAAAGTTGTATACAACCTATCCACACACACATTGGATGTAGCATCACAAAAGGTATTGGCGAAGGGATTTCACTACGCAATAGCTCCTGCCCGTATACCAGTAGAAGAGATCATTTGTGGAGTAGAGGCAACTATATTTGGGATTGACAAGAATACGGCCGAAGCAGTCCGCCAAGATGTATCGCAAATACTACGGACAGCCAAACCACCAACGAAGAACTTATCACACGAAGAATTACTGGCACTTAAACAATTAAGGAACAACGAAGACATTATTATACTACCAGCGGACCAAGGAAATGCTACGTGGTAATGAACACAACCGACTACGACACCAAGATAAAAGCTCTCTTAGAAGATCCGGCATACCGACCAATCACTAAGGATTCAACAACATACCTGGAGAAAACAACTAAAATTAAAATCAAGGAGAGTTCCATCGACAAGGAAATCCAAACACGACTCATTCCAAGGGAGAAGTCATCGAGATGTCCCAAATTCTACGGCTTACCAAAAGTCCACAAGGAAACTGCACCATTAAGACCCATAGTCAGCTCCATTGGGTCACCTCTTCAACAATTGGCAAGATACCTAGCCCAACAACTAGAACCACATGCCGAAGAAGCCGAGTCTTACGTCAACAACGCAAGCCACTACATCGAGATATTGAAGATAGAGAAAGTGGAAACAGATTGGTTATTGGTAAGCTACGACGTAGTGTCACTGTTTACCAATATACCAGTAACCGAAGCTCTAGGTACCATCGAAAGAAAATACCAACCCCCACCATAAATAATGAACTTGGTGAAACACTGCCTGGCAAACACCTACTTTATCTACGGCGATCAACGGTATAAACAAATAGAAGGCGCACCGATGGGCTCTCCACTGTCACCAGTAATAGCGAACCTTTCCATGGAAGACTTAGAAAAAACAGCATTAAGGACGGCCATCCATAAACCCAAACTTTGGCTACGATATGTTGACGACACGTTATGATTTGGACACATGGAGAAGATCACCTTAAGAGCTTCCTGGAACATCTGAATAGTATCCATCCAAAAATAAAATTCACAATGGACGTAGAATCAAACAATCAACTACCATTCCTTGACGTTTTGGTTAAGAAAAAAATGGAGAATTAAGCCATACAGTGTACCGGAAATCCACACATACAGATCGGTACCTCAACGCACAGTCTCACCACCACCCAGCTCAGATGCAAGCGGTAGTGAAGAGCCTAGTAACAAGATCACAGAGATTAGCAGATGAAGACAACGTCATTCAAGAAATGGATAAACTCCACAATGCACTCCAGCAGAATGGCTTTAGCAAACGGGCAATCAAGAAAGCATTAAAACCTAAACGAGCCACACCACAAGAGGAAAAACAGGAATCAACAGCCAAAGCCTACTTACCCTATGTCAAAGGTACCACCGACAGAATATCCAGAGTCCTACGAAGACACAACATTGAAACCACATTCGAGGCAGAAAAATCAGCACAGTCCTTCGGAATCCAAAAACAAGAATACCTTTAGAAAACCAGGGAGTTTATGAAATTCCATGCCTCAATTGTGAGAAGACGTACATCGGCCAAACAAACAGAAGGGTAAACGTAAGAAGACATGAACACCAAAACTCCGTAAGAAAAGACAAGAAAACTTCATCTTTGGCTCAGCATGCAAAGAAAACGTCCCACACGATAAAGTTCAGCAAATCCAAATTAATGGCGAACATAAAACATATGAAAATAATCAGGGAAGCTATCGAAATTGAGAAACGTCCGAACAATTTGATTCGCGAGATGATACCCAGAGACTACCAACAGCATGGAAACCAGTATTAAGCAAAGAAGTTGTCAATAACAAACAACAAACAAAAACACCTACACCGCAACCCAGCCAGTACACTCCAGCTACAGGCCCAACGACACGGAGCCGCGCACACACCCAAGTGTAACCAGCCAGAACGCTAATCGGGTATATAATCACCATCCTAAACTCGACTACGTTAGTTTACGAGTAACCAGAAGCGGAAGCAGACAGTTATCGCAGACCTGAAGATGGCAAATGTGATTTTGCCGAAACGTCGTCCAGAAACCAGCACCGGTCTTTACGCAGACCAAACAGTGGAAACGCGGTAGAAAACCCGGAATCCAGTTAAAACACATACTACTACCCGCGGAAACCTAAAAAAAAACATATATATATATATATATATATATATATATATGTGTGATAAACGTAATGTTAATGAGAATTAATAATCAATAAATTCTCACATTACTGCCAATGCCGCTCTAATTCGTTGCATTAAGCGGCATTGGCAGTAATGTGAGAATTTATTGATTATTAATTCTCATTAACATTACGTTTATCACAATTAGTATATATACACTTCGTATAGAAATGAAAGTCGTGTCTATTCCTGGATGTAGGTGCACCGATGATTGGTAAAACCATGAAACGCTGGCGTCTGCACATTCCAGGGTGGATACGACTTTCACACATTTTTTCATATATATATATATATATATATATATATATATATATATATTGATATACGCGCAGATGATCCAACAGATACAATAATAAAAGATAATAGTTAATTGTATAGTATAAGAATAATACTTGAATTGGGCGACTTTATATTGAATACACAATGTAGATCATCGGCGACTTACATGTATTATCTCTAGTTACGGCTAGGTGTCGGTGAGCATGAATATTATAGCAAGTTGACCCTCTACAGGCTCCTCGTCGATATGTTTCCCCTAAGTCTATGGTAGTGAAATGTAAAACAAAATAAGTTCTCATCAGCTAAACATAGATAAATAAAAGATTTGATTTAAATAAATGTATATAAAAGTTTATTTTAAATAAGTTTTCTGTACACAATAATATGTAACGTACCTAACGACAAATAATAGTATATAATTGCGTACACGTGTGAATCAAGAAGTTAAATAGGGTTATGTTTTAATGGTTATAATGTTATCAAGTGAGTTATGTTATGAATTAAATAATAACTATATCTAGGTAAGTACAACAGTGTTTTATCCAATCAAAGTTCTTTCACAATTATTAATAATGTTGGAATGTAATTTTCAAGTAAGATCATGAGGATTTCTATTTGGTTTAAAGAAAAATATTTTAAATGTAAATTGTTTTCAAAGAGTCTTTGTTCGAAATAATTAATATTAATAAGACCTGTTTTTATCGTCTAAGGCAGGAATCTTGATAGTATGGATGAAGATTGGTCGATTCGGCGTGCTTTCAGAGTGCGGAGATTTCAAGTTTCCTTGGCCGGCTATGAGCGTACTCCTACGGCGTGGGATCTCTCCTCGGACCGGTGTTCAATCGAAAGATGCTAAGTTCGATTTCTAACTGTACTTCGCTGGTATCGCCTTCAAATATATCACAAAAGTAGCCCCAAATTATTGTTTAACTTTTATAAATTTTTAACTCAGGTATTTCTTCTTTAATTTAATTTTAAATTTGGAGTCACACTTTTTTATTCACTTCTAATCAAAATTTTATAACCGACGCTCGATGGCAATTATTTCATTCAAAGCCTATTTTGCATTATTGAAATAGCCTCGAATTTTACTTCAAATTACATATTATAATAATATAAATATAAATAATGTGTTGTTTCCAACTTATGAACAAAATTAAAATAATAATTTTCAAATGGTTGACCAGGATATTTAAATGTAGGGTTATGCGTTATGAGTGACAGGAAAATAACCGTTTCGCGGGTTAGTTTTACATTTGAAATGTGGGCGTGTCTAACTAGTATCGATACAAATTTTTAATGTAGATAAATTAGATATCTGTAATTTCGCGCTAATAATTTAAATTATGAAAATGACAATTAAATAAATATTAAAAAATAAATTTTTAAATAAATATAAATTGATTTGAAATATACAAAGTTATCGTAATATTAATTTATTTACATTTCGGATACTAATTTTACAAACTATATTCGCCAATTTTAACCATTCTATTACATGTTATTTCTGTCTTTCCTTTCGCAGTTAGCTGGAATGAAGGAGTAATTCTGCATCACAACAATATATATATATATATATATATATATATATATATAAATATAATAACTTCGTGACCTTGGTATGATATGGTAAACCTAATCAGTAGGCGATTAAAGGTCTGTATATTACTTCAAAATATATGTATTTAAAAAACTCTACATGTTTCGGCTGTGTACGCCTTTATCAAGAGAATACAAAATATGAATGACAGGATATAAATGTCAAGTAATTAAGTTGCTATGGTTTAAATTATTCAAAGATACATTCTAGTAATAATAATAAATCATGCCTTAGTATTCCAAAAAATAGATAACAAGGTGTGAACATATGTGTTGTTCGCTGCTAGCAATTTGTGTCTCCTTCTGGGTATGAACTTGTGTGTTGGTTGCTGCTGGCAGCTTGCGTCTCTCTATGGGTGTGTGGTTTTGTGCGAGAGCGTAAGTGTAGGGTTTTGTATGTCGGTGCGTTCGTGCGTGTGTTTAGTGACCGGTCGCATGAATTTAGAGAGGTCGGATAACCAGCCGTTGCGTAGTAACGTATATTTCAAATCAATTTATATTTATTTCTATTTATATATATATATTTATATATATATATATATATATATATATATATATATATTGAAGACGACCAGAATGGCCTTATGATATTTACAAAATTTAATGATTAAATAAAATGAAGCTGTTAAGGTAATATTTATAAAATGAATTACAAATATCTATTTTTAAATATGATATCAAATGTTACACACAGTTGGGGTTGTTTAACATATTAAATCTGTTACTTGCGTATGATTCAAAGATACATAATCGTTAATAACGAAGCATACATAACCTAAACAGCTGTACTTGTGTATAACTTCTTATAGTTATTTTCTGGCGGGCTTAAATTTGGGTTAACTGTCCGGCTTCTGAGAACAATGAGACTCTTGGGTTGTGCATGGAAAAATACACTCTAAATGCAGGTTCGGTGCTTCCAATAGAATACGTACAACATCAGATGATGACAACACAATAAATAATGGTATTTTTATTATTCAAATCTAATAAATAAAACGAGTGAGTTAAAGAATAATGTAAAAGGCTTTAATGAAGGTGTAGAATGATAGGTAAGTGATCAATATAATAAAATTATGAATAATCAAATGTATCATGTCACTTGATAATATTAACATAATATAAATTCAAGGTTAAGCATAACGACTTAATGAAAGTGAAATTAATTAGACTAAAAAGATAAATAATACTATTGAATTAAATTATTGTAAACAGGAAACTGTATTCTTCTTGCTTTAAACTAAATTATACTAATTTTAACTGTACCCATAAGGTATATTTATTAAAAAAAACTTTGATAGAGGTTTCATTTTGTGGAATGAATTAATTCAACATTTTCAAAAATTTGTAGGAGGTTAAAAGAATACTTATTTAGAAATAGACAGAAATAGGTTAGTCTGGAGCCGGCTTGTGGATCCGAAAATGCAGGATGCAGGTTTGGACGGGCAATCGGGCGGCGTCTCCACTTAGCTTCGGGCTAGCTGCATGCTTTTCCCGGTGAAATGGCATTTTCGGTTTCTGAGGCACTGGTTGACGTCTGAACACGCAAAATGCGTCAAAAAGGAGCTGGATAAACAGGTAATGTTTTTCTAGGTTCTTTGAATAGGTTTTCTAATTTAATTTATAATTTTTCTATTAATTTCCAGAGAGGCACTTAAATACGTCGATGTGTTTAGTGGAGTTTTTTACTTAGTGACGCTAACTCTCGTTTGTTCCGAATGCTAGCTTCTTATGCGTCTAATCTGTATGTATTACTATAATCTCGTTACTTATTTATAATGAAAATGATAATTTAATCACTCAAAATATACATATGCTTAATAAAAATTACATATTTTATTTTAGTAAATAAATAATTGTCGTGTGAATGTTAATAATTTTATATAATACTAATTTATGGTTGGGATATTTCCCGCTGTAGTCATTTCAAATAAGTACAGTTTTCCCTAAATTAATTTATGTTATTTATTATTGATCAATTAAGTTGAAATATCTTTGGAAATACAAGATATCGAAATAAAATGACTAAGGCAAATGAAAAGATAAAAATAAATAAATATGAGAATATATTTTAAACAATTTGAAACGCGAAATCAACTTTATTGATATGTTAGATAAAAAATTCAGTTTCAAAAATTTCTTATTTTCTAATTTTTTACATATAAGCGTTAACAATCTGTACTTTATAAACTAGGCTTTCTTATGTATAGGCTTGACCTACATCAATATATATATATATATATATATATATATATATATATATGTGTGTTTAACTGGATTCCCCTGTTTGGTCTTCGTAAAGACCAGTGCTGGTTTCTGGACGACGTTTCGGCAAAATCACATTTTCCATCTTCAGGTTTGCGATAACTGTCTGCTTCTGGTTACTCGTAAACTAAGTTTACGACAGACTAGAAATATTTTTAATACATTGGATTTTATTTTATCAGTTTAGTTTTTGGTTATCTTTTCAGAAATTTATATGCCTACTTTTTAAGTAATAAATATCTATGTGATAATTATAATAAATTAAAACACATTTTAACTCTATTTAATTTCATCAAATTAACAAAAAAAGTAATTTGAATTTGAATATCATTTTAAATATATATAATTTTATGATAATAAATTGTTTGAACAAATCACTCTAGCCCAACTAATGTAGTAACCCGTAGTTATTATAAATTAAAAATTTACACGTCTGTGGCTTACCGGATTTACATAATGGAAACATTCATAAAGATGAATTACGTTTTTAATTTTTCCACTGACTGCTGTTATAAAACTTAAGCAGTGAGTTTCTTTATGTGGAATGCGATTGAACACAAATACGGCTGAATGTTTGTTTATTTCCCTCGCCTCTCCACAAGTATTATTTTATCTTCTTGCCTACTCTTTTTATTTCCCGTTTTCTTCTTTTTCTTTCCGTTTTAGTTTCGTGTTTGTTTCACTGTGAGATTTTTCGATCGCGTTGGCCCATAATGTGGTATCATGGGTAGCATGAAAAAAGGTTATAAATTAAGAAAATTAATTGCCCCCGTCCGGCGAAACCTAAAATAATTTGTTAACAGATATGGCGCGTGTTTATTTTTCCATTTTGTAGATCATTCTCAGCAACACCCAGCTCATTAGGCGAAAGGAAAGGTACATTTTCGTTTGACATAAATGGAGCATATTTTTTATGAAATTTCGTGTATGTTCTGAAGGAGGGAGATATTAACAGAAGAAGGAAAGAAATAAGTTTCAAATGATTATGTATGAAAAGATCATATCGCTAATTTATAATTTTGTATTTTTAGATTATTTAGAAAATGTTCTGTACTTTGCAAGTAAAAATAAATACGTAGGAATATTAATAATTATCAGAGAGCGGACTCGAGCGATTGATAATTCATAGTCAATACCCTTGTATTCACAATAGATTAGCTTCTGTAAGCGATCCGTGAGTTTCGAACAATTTGATACGTGTGGCTAGCTGCATAAGTGGCACATATCTACATATGCAGTTAATATGTATCTGTCAATCACAACAGAGCGAATGTAATAAACGGTTTGATAACCGGCGCAACTACAGCTGAAACAAAAGCAAGGCTGATAAACGAATTGCGTATCGAATTTTAAATAAAAATAATTTACAAAGAACAAAACACAAAACTATGTATTTTCTGTGAAACATTGAAAGTGTAAAACATTACAATGAACAACTAAAATTTGTTCAAGGTGTTGCTGTGTTAAATTAGTTCTTTTAGATGTTAAAACGTCTTTAAAAATAGAAAATGTCCGTTCCACATCACAGCTGGTGATAGGTGCGTGACTAAAATATTGCAAAAGTGCACCATACTTCGAATGTAGAGATTTTTCAATCGGCTCTGTGCAGAATTGATATAATATATTCAAATCTGGATTTCTGCTAAATATGTCATCAAATTTTTGTCTCAACTTTGAGAAATATCCTTTTAAATGATAAAAACTAACTTATCAACATTTGGCAAATGACCCCTGATGTATTCACATACTCTGTGTAGTGCATGAGCTGCACAGGTAACGTGTAGCATATTGGAATAAGATTGCCTAAATAATTTCCCTGTTTTTAACATATAAGCTGACGCATCAGTTAAAAATAATAGCATCTTGTCTTTATAGTTGTTATCCGATGACAGAATATTATGAACACATTGATCAAATACTTCTGCAACTGTTTTACCATTTACGACTGGCAATATTTTAATTGCAATTAAGTATGGTTGGCATGAAGTTGTCGGATGAAAAATACCAACAACTACATTTAACACATATCGTCCCATTACATCCGTTGTTTCGTCTGCACTTACCCAAGAATAATGACCAGATAGGTTGGTTCGTATTTTTTCAATGGTTCTCAAATAACATTTTGGTAGGTGGTATTTACGTAAAGTAGATTCATCTGGTATATGACGATCAGTATATTTTATAAGAAACCTCTTGAGGACTAGATTGTTAAGCTTTTGAATGAGATATTGGCCGCCATGAAAGTTTCACACAGTTCTTCGTTAAAAGTGTCACGTGTAGATGGACATATTGCAGTGAATTGTGATGTTGATTGCTTATATAACTTTGGTTCACAATACACAGTAGCTTTGCCGGTCTATCTCAGTCGGGTCGCCTTCCAGGAGCTCTTTAATCTACAGGTTTACCCTCATAGGGTACGTCGCACAAGAATAAAAACAAAAGGTATTAGGAAAACAAACAAAGATTCAACCCTCAATATCTTTATCCCATAAAAAAAAATAAAATGAAAAAAAAATAGACTTTATAAAGTATAAAGTCGAACTGAACTATAATGAGACAGGAGGTGAGGAAAACTTTGATACTAAATGAAAGCAAAAGGTAAAAACCTCACCAAAATTACCGCGAGCAAATTACAAATTAAATATAAAAAAAACTATCAGATATTATCAATTACGTTATCCCAATATCAAACGTCAAATAGAAAACTATCTATATTCACACGCAATCTAAATTTTAAATCATGCGCACATTAACATGATACAAATAAATTTTCCCACCTTCTAACCTTCTAGAACATTTTATTTAAAAAAATTACTTCAAAAAAATCTGATAACTTTTCTTAATATTTCTCTGATTACAAAAATATTTTATAAACTAAAAATTAATGATTTTACTGAGCTCAACAATGTTATAGAATTATTTCTAAATACATAAATACAGTAGAATCTCACAAATTCGAACCGTCACAAATTCGAATCGTCCAGAAATTAGAACCGGCCATTTCAATGTATTGGACGCTCTGAAATTAGAACCTGTGGTTCTAATTTCTGGAAGTGTTTTTTTTTTGTTTTTATTTCCACTAGAAAAAATTTTTTTTTCTATGATTTTGAACTAAATAGGCGAAAAACCAAATTAAACGCTCTAAAATTAGAACAGGGGGTTCTAATTTCTGGAAGTTTTTTAATTTTTTTTGTATTTTCACTACAAATTATTTTTTTTCGCTCATTAAAGTAAAAATAAAACGGGGAGTTATTCATGGTGTGTACAATTCGGTCATATGCGTGTGAAATTTGATATGCTTGTACAAATTTGGGTCAGTTAATGACTGAAGGTCAAAGTGAAGTGTTTATACGTGTGAAAGTAAAAAAAAAAAAGCCAAACAAACGTAAAAAAAATACCTTATCTTTGGATACTAAGGTCTAAGGTTAAAATATTAAAAAGACTTAATGAAGGCGTGAGTGGAAATCGCTTAGCTGAAGATTTTAATGTGACAAAATCTTCCATCAGCTACATAAAATCAAAAAAACGAGAATTAATGGATGCAGCTACCATCACCTATCAGGAAGCAAAAAAAAAATCTTTACATAAGGCAGAATATGAGGAAATGGAAAAGCGCCTTTATAAGTGGTTTTTAAATCAACCTGGAAAGAAGAACACAGTGACAGGACCCGTATTAAAAGCAAAAGCTAAGTCAATTTTTAGTGAAGTGTACCCCGATAAAGATGAAAACGTATTTACTGCAAGTGATGGATGGTTTTCCAAATTTAAACCCCGTCATGGAATACGGTTTTTGAAAATTGGTGGTGAAGTACTTTCGAGTGATGTTGGTGAGGTCACTCCATTTCTACACAGATTTCGTGTAAAAGTCGCGGAAATGGGGTTATTGGAAACACAAATCTATAATGCTGATGAAAGCGGATTATTTTTCCGTTGCCTTCCAGATAAAACATTTGTCGCTGCTTGTGAAAAAAGTGCCCAAGGATTTAAAATTCAAAAAGAACGCGTTTCAATTTTACTAGGCGCAAATTCTGATGGCTCACACAAATTAAAACCATTGGTTATTGGAAAAGCTAAAAAGCTAAGAAGCTTCAGAGGATATGATAACCCACTTCATTATGACTTTTCCAAAAATGCGTGGATGACTTCCCGGATTTTTCATGATTGGTTTCACAAGATATTTATCAAAGAAGTATGTTTAACCAATGCATATTTTAAGTTCCATATTTTTTATTTTTTTTTTTTGTTCTAAAGCTTTTCTGCTTGTAGATAACTGTTCCGCTCATGCAACAATTGATAAACTTCAAAGTGAGGATGGTAATATAATTGCATATTTCTTGCCGCCAAATGTAACAGCAGCTGTGCAGCTAATGGATTAAAATCCTATTAGAATGACAAAACTTATTTACAGAAGTAAGTTTCTATCTCAATTAATTGGTGATGGTGGTGATATTGATAAGCTTTTGAAACGGCATTCAATCCGAGATGCAATAATATTGTTGAAACAAGCATGGGATGAGGTACAACAGACAGTGTTAAAAAATTCTTGGTCCAAATTATTAAATTGGGACTCAGGCGATTACGACAGCGATGATGATTTGCCACTAGCACAATTGGCTCAACGAAATCAGGATTGCAATGAAGTTCTTCAAATAAATCTTGATCTTTTGAGTGAAATTATGCCAAACAATTCCGTAAATGTAAATGAAATCGAGGAATGGAATGAAGATGTGTTTACTGACGGATCTGATGCAGAGAATAGCGATGAGGAGGCTTCAGATAGCAGCGACGTCGATATTATCGACATAACGCCAGCTATTCCTATTTAGAAGTCCTTGAAGGCATCAATAATGTTATAAAATGGTGCAAAACCAGTGATATATTTTCCAGTAAACACATGTCTAACCTTTTGGATGTCCGTAACGATATCGTTGTATCCACTTTAAATAAATCAAGAAAACAAACAAGTATTACTGATTTTATGTTAAAAATCAATTAAATACCTAATAATTAAAAAACTTTTTAAAAGTTTTTCTATGAATTTCATATGTTCAATTAATTAAATGTTAATAAATAAAAACTGTTTTGTGTTAAAATAAAGCTTACATAACTAGTTTTATTATAATTTTATAATTTTCTGGAAAAAAAAATGTCCAGAAATTCGAACTTTTCAGAAATTCGAACTGCCCGGTGTACAAAGTGGTTCTAATTTGTGAGATTCTACTGTATATATATTAACAGATATATACATACATTAATTAATGTAGCCACTTCACATAAAAAAACTATTACAAGAGAGACTACAGATAGGTCATTCAAATCAAAATTACAAGTATAAAAAGACTCGTAATAAATCGAGAATTAACTTTAAATACATCAAAAAAGCACCACTAAAACACAAACCGTATTTATCTAAAAATATCTGAATAAAAAGAAGTTCTATTCAGCAGGAAAAAAAAGTAGACCTATCTGTTCAATGACTGGTAAATCTCAGAATCTCCTACTTCCCGGAAACAGCATCACAGCCCTACCTAACATAGATCAAAAGAGCTACAATATGAAAATACTTCCACTCCACCCGGACTGCATACATCAAAACTAAATTCGCAAAATATACAGTCGTGGACAAAAATATACATTATAATAAAATATACATAAAATATAAAATATCCTCAAATATTTCTCTGGAATAAAATACACATAAATATATTGTCTTTTATAGTTTCTTTTAATTTCTTTCTTCGGGGAAAAGTTCATAGCAATATGTTATTTAGATGAGTTTTCGAAGAAATATGTCTCTGCACATTATACTTTAGTGGACGCCTTAAACTTAATGAACAGGCACTGCAATATACATATCTTGGTATTATTTCGAATACGCAACCAATCTGTACGTCCTCTAATCCATCCTACTGTGGTTTCCCTACGAGGATTATCCATAGTTAATGAAAATGAAGAGAAACACTAAGAACAGAAAGAAATTGGCTAAAAAGAAGAAACGAAAACTACTACAAAAATAAGGTAATAAATTAAACTTAATATTTATAAAAAATTATAGGATAAATATACAATATAACAATATAAAACGGATTTTTTAAAATACTAAAAGTTGAAACCAAATAACACCGAAGGAAACAAAACCAGACATACGCCACTGTAAAATAGAATTTTATGAATGAATAGACACAATAACGACGGGTATAACGTCTGCTCGGCGAATGCAATCGAGAAAGCAAATAGTGGGACTGTTATAACATGCATACCATACATGATACCGCTACAACGTTTTATCGGGGCAATTGTTCATTCAATCGCTTCAGCCCGCTCTCTGATAATTATCGTTACTGTAGCAATCATAAATAACTTCGCCAAGGTATCTGAAAGATGTCTTTATTATTACATTTTTCCGCAATTTCGAGAAGGTTTATCTGATGATTAGCGTGGCTTTGTCAATAAGCGATCAACTGTTATTCTTACTCAATACTTGTCCGAGTTATCTTGTCAACTTAATAAACAAATAAACAAATTAAACACCTAATTCAAGTGGTAAGCCATAACTCAAAACATTCAACACACAGTGCATGTTTTTCAGGGCGGCCTTTGCAACTGTAACTCGTTTCCTTTCTCTTGCTACCTTTGAAACATTGTTTACACCGTAAAAAAACTATTTCTTATATAGTTTTGACGAAGTAGTATAGACTCTGGAAAATGTCTTCCATTATCCATAACAGAATCACTTCTTGGGCTGGCACTGGGAATATTGGCAGAGGCAAGTTTTACTAGTGGTACCCGTCTTTGATTTTTAGATCAATATCTAACAATGCTTTGACTAATATTTCCCTAAAATTGATAAAAAAAATGTACGAGCCGTGTATCTTCTTGAACAAAAAGTAGGAATTCCAGACTGTGAAATCCAGAAGGTGGAAAATAACTTTTTTGTGCCAAAAAATTGTTTTTCTTGGTGATGAAAAATAGATCATTTGATCAAGGCGGCCTATACCTGACATAAACTTATTGTAATCAATTATTTCGACAGGCTTCATTTTTTGCTAACATCTTTTATTCGTTATGGGTTTTAGGGAGGGATGATGCGCAGTTCTTATGACAGTAATGTCACGTATGTCTTTCCATTTCGAGGCATTTTCCCTGTTTTCAGTTATACATCTTCATTAGCATTCATCAAGGACTAGGTTTCGTTTTCTATTGTCACATGAGTTTTCTAGCTCGAAAGTCTTTTCGTTAATGACAAGCTGTTGTAGTAGTTGTTCATGAACAGGTGATAACCTTGATTGATATATGGCTACATAAGTCTTGAAACAAGTGCTAGACTGCTAGACATACTAGACTGCGCCTTAAATAGCGTTTGAGCCAGCATCCCTTCCACTCGTCACAAGTGCGTTTCAGCGAAACCATGCAACAAAAATACAATTTTTTAGATAACAATGTACGAATTATACCGCCAACAAAACCAGATTTTTTGCATGACATTTTTCAAGTGTTGTTTGCTAACATCACGTCATTGATTCTAAATCTACCTTCAAATACCTTCTAGCAGCTCGCATTGTTGACATGTAAGTACTCTCTTAAAATTTATTAAGTAGTTGAGTACTGTTATCATTAGCGTTAACAATTAACTAGTTTTTGTGTATTTGTTTTGATGTCTTCGTCAAGAAGGACCTGTGTGAACAGTTCAACAAATTATTTCTGTTATATTTGTGGCGATTATATGTTCCTGCTCGAATGACAATTCCTGGATTCATAGTTTGGCGTGTAAAGCTATGTGGAGTCTTTGCGTTTATGGGCAAATAAGAAAAGACATTCTGCGTGGCTACTGTTACGGTATTAGTTAGAACGGTATTTATTACAAGTTCTATTATTTTTATTATTATTAAGTCGATAATGTCTTGTAAATTGACTTCTCGAAAGCTTTCTATTATTAAATTGATCTTATCCAGGCTTCATCCTCATTGGACTTCAGGAGTGCCTCACGGAAGCAACCTTGGTACGATACTCTCATTTACATAAATGACTTGTGTGGTGTACTTGAGTGCTATAAATTACTCCTTAGTGAAGACCTGAAGTTTTACCAGAGGATTGACGCTGAGAGAGATTGTATCTCTCTTGTCACTGTACTGCAGAATCTTTGGATTATAAAGAGAATTTTTTGATGAGCGTATAATTAGTCGAAATACTGAAATTGCCTGGCCTGCACGTTCATGCGATTTAACACCTTGCGACTTCTTTTTGTGGCCTTATCTAAGAAATAACATATTTCGAACACCTATATTGAATTTGAATGATATGCTACAGAGAATCGAACAGAAATGCATGGAAATTAATAACAATCCAGTAATGTTGCAGAATATCATCAGAAATTTTGAACGGACGATTTTAAAGTGCATTGATCTTGTAGGACAACATTTTCAACATTTGTTATAGTTTTCAATAAATACCTATTATTTGTTATTTATTTGTATGTATGAAACTGTCAAAATATACGACTTCGTAGGTTAAGTAGTAAATTTTAATTTACGACATACTTCAAAATGTTCTCAGTAAATCACATGCTACTAGATTGACTTTTCATATGAACACTTGTTACTTAGCCGTATTAGTGATTCTACAAAGAGCATAGTACAGTATACAGTTTAATTTTGACGTGAAACACAAAAACTAATATGATTTTGGGATTTAGCACACCCGAATTAGTAAAAGTAAGTCTCGCTTAGACGTAAGCAAAAATCATATTGGCCAGTGTTATTACTATTAAGATAAAATAAAACAAATTTTATGAATTTCACTTTTTAATTATCACTGTAACGAGTCGTTTCGCACCAACCTGGGCTTCGTCAGACATATAACTAACTTATTTACAAAATATTTTTTATATTAAACACAAGTAAACGGTAACAAGCAAAAACACATGTTTTATTTAAAAAAAAAAAATAGTCAGAGGGATGGGTGCTTTTTATTACGGGATGTCTATACAAAACTTTCGCTACGGTTTATAAAAAAAATGTACTGTTCTTAAGTAATAAAACTAGAGGTTTACATTATATTACAGGGATAACGAATTCTATGGAAAAATACAAAAATACTATACAATATGTAACTGTCTGTAAATCAAATAAATAGATTAAGTAAAGGTGAATTATTTGTTTCTAATTGATCATTTAAGATCTTGTCAGTTTTCTTTATTTTATTGATTTCCAGTGACTCTAATAAATTAAGTTTTTTGCCCTTATTTTCTATATGTAATATTTTAAATTCTTTGTTAAAATTGTGGTTCGTTGAATTGATATGGGACGCATATGAAGAGTCACTTTTATTATTTCTAAATGAAGAAAAATGTTCTTTGACGCGTACTTCAAACGATCTGCCTGTCTGTCGATATAAGTCAGTGTTATTACTTATTTATTTCTTTGTCCTGTAATTAGGCTGTTATATCTGTTGGGCAAATAAATTATTATTATTATTGTTATTTTATTATATTTTAAATATTTTGGGATTGGTATGAAAGAAGACAGTGAAATTACGTCAACTCAAACTAAAATGTCTCCGTTTTCGAGTTTGCGATCCTGTACTTTTTGAATGAATTATCAAGAATTTTCTACTGACAAAATTTCTGGTTTTTCCTCCGTTTGCTGCAATAATATATTTGTGTTAATTAATTTCTTATATCCCGATAAGCGCACAGCTAATATTTCAATTACTACTAAAGAAGATATTATATGAAATGAAAGAAATAATAATGTAAATGCTTATTCTTCGCTTAGACTTGCATTAATTCTTAATAATTCGAAATTGTATAATGGTCCGCCATGGCGTTTCCAGAAAAGATCGTTTTTTCTATATATAACAATACGGAGCTGATTCCCGTGGTGATACCTGGCGAGTGAGGACCATCGTAAACTGGGAGTCCATCTCCGGATGATTTGTTGCCTAACCCTTGCTGCTGATGTGATGTTTGATTTACAGCCCGCGTCTCGCCAGCATGTATATATATTTTCCTCCCATATACCAATAATAATATTCAACAAATATTATGTAAATATTTTTTTAAACGATATGATTGTACCTCCTCTACTGTGACCAGGTGATAAAATACCGAATTGAAGAATGATATACTGCTTTTATATGCGTCGAAGAATATTTTATGTAGAAGCCAGATAAAACCTACATTAAAATGTTTATGAAGAAGCACTATAAATATTAATTTAACTAATGATAATGTACTTAGGAACATTGCTTTATTCTAAACTATTTTAGTCGCAGTTATTTAAGCAAATTTAGGGTTCTAATTCATTTTTATTATTCCAAAAATTCGGTAACCCACCTCAAGAGGAAATAAACCCCTGTCTGTTCTGCAATCATTCCAACCGACTCACTACACTTACGCTATCGACATTTAGTTGGTTCGCCGGTATATTCGGATGGTTTCTGGGTCTGTCATCGTATTTTTGAAAATTGTCTGACTACTTTATTTACTGAAGCAACAGGAATGTTACCATGAATAACTTCATTTGGTGCATACTGTCATTGCTCCCATCGACAGTCATACGCAGAACCTCAATCTGGAATTTTCCAAGTACAGCGATGTTGGATTTGCTTGAAGTTATCATAGCTAGATACCATAAGTCCAAACTGGCTTTAGAATAGCTTTATAGATTTTAGATTTTATTCTCTACGAAAGATGATGACTTGTACCCAATGATTCAAAAGTACATCTGTTGAAGTTTAAGACGAAGTTATGCTTGGTAATAATATGTTTCTATCAAGTCGGACAGCGATAGGAATCTACTTAGATCGCTGTCCCACTTGATATTTGCTTTGATTCGAAATTTCTCTTATTGAGGTCGTATGACAGTATGAGGTCGATTATTGATCAATATGTGATGAAAGTATTGCTGTATTACCCACATCCGTAAGTCTCATTGTATGTAAATGTAAATTCATTTTTCCATTACCTTGTTTGATAAAGAAATACCTGTGAATTACATAAGACTTAAAGATTAGAAAGTAAGGATATGGCAGGTACATTTTTAGCTTATATTGAAGTCCTTCATGCCTGTTGATGATTTATACATTTAATATAATTTCGTAAAATTTTAATTTAAAACATTTTTATGGTTAAGTATAAGTAAATCTAGGATATAGAATTCAAACATAAGATTTACAATTTTATAAAGTCGACACTGTTTATAGTGAAACTCTATATAGTGAAAAACTCTTTATAGTGCAATTTTTTCAAGCCCTAGAATATTTTAATGAAATTTTATATAAAAAGCCCTGCATATAGTGAATCTGTAAAATAGTAACACTCTATATAATAAAATATTTACCGGAATTTCATGTATAAATTTTTATGCATTTATTGAGATTTTGGCCACTTCGGGTTTCTCATTTCTACCTAACATTAGCACGAACTCCATTTTTATGACGCACTGTTTTGCAAAGGTTCTTAACGCGTGCATGACGCTAAATCAGGTACAATAGATTTCTGTGAGAATCCCGGGGAAAACCCATAATTGAGGCCTAGATTATATTACATATTGCAGTGAATTGTGATGTTGATTACTTATTTAGATTTATCTCATAATACACAGTAGCTTGCCCAGCTTCTCTCAAATCGGATACGCCTTCCAGGAGCTCTCTAGTCTTCAAGGTTTACCCTCATAGAGTACGTAGCACAAGAATAAAACAAAAGGTATTAGGAAAACAAACAAAGATTCACCCCACAAAGTTTTAATCCCACAAAAAAAAAAAAAAAAAAATAGACTTTAGCAAGTGTAAAGCCGTACTGCAACATCTATTGTCTGGCAGGTGTGAGGAAAACTTGGATAAATATTACTGAATCAAGATGAAAAACCTCACTAAAATGACCGCGAGCAAATTATTAATTAAATATTTAGAAAAACTGTCAGACTTTATCAAGTTACTTTAACCAAATTATTTAAACGTCAAACAGAAAACTATCTGTATTCACACGTAACCAAGATTCTAAATCATGCGCCCATTGAACATGAAACAAATAGATTTTCCCACCAAATTTCTAACCTTCTAGAATATTTTACTCGTAAAAAAAAACTTCAAAGAAATCTGAAAATTTTCCTTAATATTCCTCTGATTACAAAATATTTTATAAACCTAAAATTACTGATTTTACTGAGCTCAATTATCTTACTAAATTATTTCTAAAATACATAAATATAATTGCAAAAATATACATACATTAATTAATGTATACGTCACTTCACAAAAAAAACTTAGAGATTTCAGATAGGTCACCTTAATCAAAATTACAAGTTTACAGACTCGTAATATCGCGAATTAATTTTTAACACATCAATAATGGCACAACAAAACACAAACCGCAATTAAATAAAATTTCTGAATAAAAAAGAAGTTTCTATTCAGTGACAAAAACTTGGACCTATCTGTACGACAGCTGGTAAATCTCTGCAGGCACCAGTATCCCGGAAACAGCATCATAACCCTTCCTAACATAAATCAAAAGATCTGCACTTGCAAAATACAACCGCATAACTTGGACTGCATACATCAATATAATTGTTCGAACAATCTACAGGCGTGGGTAACAATACATATTATAATAATTTTTTCAAGAAATATGAAATATAGTTAAATATTTTTCTGGAACAAAATACACATAAATATATAGTCTTTTATAGTTTCTTTTAATTTTTTCTTCGGGGAAAAATCCACTGCAATATGTAATTCGTCAACAGGTTCAGTTTGTTTTTGTTTAAGAATCAGTTAAGATGTCCAAGCGAGTGTGTTTAAGTTACTTATGAAAATCAAAGTTTTGGAGGAAGTTGATAAAGGCTGCAAAACAATTGATGTTGCTGCAAAATTCGGTGTTTTTTCAAGTTGCGTCTCTCTGATAATAAAAAGTCGCGAAAGTATCATCAAGAAAACGAATGTTCCAAGCAGTCGAAAACGAGTACGGGTGTGTTCTTACGAGAATGTAAATGAAGCAGTTTTACGATGGTTTCAAGTGGCCCGTACGCATCAAAATGTACCAATATCGTGAAATCTAATAAAGCATAAGGCTCTACAATTTGCTAAAGAATTTAACTTTTAGAATTATTTTTATATATATATATATTTAGAATTTTCATGCTAGTGAAGGGTGGTTGAGTGCCTGGAAGACTCGCAATGCAATTGTTTTCAAGACGGTGTCCGGCGAGAGTGCAAGCGTTAGTCAGGAGGGCTGTGACATTTGGACTGAAACTGTTTTAAAAAGTGTATTGAAAAAGTACGAGCCAAAAGACGTTTTCAATTGTAATGAAACCGGTTTGTTTTTTAAATGTTTGCCAAACAAAACGTTTGCTTTTAAAAGTGATAAATGTTTTGGTGTTAAAACAAGTAAAGAAAGGGTGACACTGATGGTTGAAGACCATCAATGACTCAGAAAAACTGAAATTACTGCTTATAGATAAAAGCAAAAATCCCCGTTGTTTAAAAGGAGTTAAATCTCTGGAGTTAGATTACGCCAGTAATAACAGGGCATGGATGACTTCTGAGATTTTCGAAAGATGGATCAAACAACTGGACACGAAAATGAAAAGCTAAAAGCGAAAGATTTCGATGTTTATAGACAATTGTCTTGCGCATCCAGTTACTGTAAGTAAAAAATTAACCATTTATTTATTTAACAAACATGCACCGAAGATTTAAACAGTAAAGTGTATACAGCCTTACAGCCTAGGCACGGTAAAGCAACATCGGGGTCGTGATTCTAGTAACAGGGTACAACGATAACATTAATCCTTCACAAACCAGAGTCATTACAAACATTTGATCCACAATCCAACATCGATCATAACATTGGTACATCAATTTATAACAATGCCAAACGTTTTCAGACGCTTGTGATACATCAAAAAAGGCAATTTAGCAGTATTTCTTTGCATTTAAGTTTTGATTTATTTTGCCTACCAGTCTATGGCACTTATTTAATGGTTCCATGTTTATTACGAAAACCAATTAATGTTCTGGCATAGTATTCGTGCCAACTAATATTGTTAGTGGTCTTTTGACATAAATCTTCTGGAAGACTTTAGGAAGCACCGTCAATAGACATATGGGCAATAGAGTTGGCATAATGATCTGAGCAACTTTCCATATGCTTGGATAGTAGTTCGTTCAAGGCATTGCGTTTTATGTTATCAATTTTAAGCACTTAAGAGATAGTTCGTGAAAGATTCTAGTTCAACAATAATTTTTGAAAATATAAAGTGAATATTTTCTCTTTTTCATTGTTTAATATTTTAATTCAATTCCAAAACTACAAATTCCATTACTTTTCAATGAGAAATGTATTTTAGAAAATTAATACTGGTAGCCGTAACTTTGTGGTAATTCATTTTGAAAATAATAAAATAATATAAAACAATAACTTTGTTATACCACTTTATTCAGATGTAATAGTGACCGCGGCTTCGACATACAATGTCATTATCAAACTGCAAAAGTTACAGGCCTACATAGATCTTATAAATGACACAAAAATATATGGGGGTGGTTTATGATGTTATTTAAAATTACTACTATATACTCAACTATTATATACAACATTGGAAAAGAGGTGTATATATAAGATCCAACTGGTCGTTAAGAACAATATCTATTGTGTTGTTTCCGCTTTTAAAGAAAAATACAAAACCGGTTGTTATACACGAAATCATATCTCTAACGGAGTTAGTCACCAACCAAAGTTACTTTACATTTAACAACAAATTCTACAAACAAACAGAAGGTCTGGCAATGGGCCCACCTCTAAGTCCTCTATTAGCTGAAATTTTCATGAAGCATATTACAGAAAAAATTCTTTCATCACAACTAGGTAAAAAACATATTAAATTTTGGTATCGGTATGTAGACGACATCCTAGCTTGCTTTAAGGGTACTCGTAGACAACTACAAACATTTCTGAACTACATAAATTCAATCCATTCTAATATAAATTTTACGGTAGAAATAGAAGAGAATAACAATATTAACTTCCTGGATTTAAAATTAAACAAATTAGATCAGAGCTTAAAATTTGATATATATCGGAAACCTACTTTCACTGATTGCATTATTCCCAAATATTCACTACACCCTAAGACACACAAACATTCATTTTTTAATTTTATGATACATAGAGCATTAAATATTCCTTTGTCTAATGAATATTTTGTTCGTGAAATCAATACTATAAAACAAATAGCGGTAAACAATAGTTATAAAAGTAGCGTAATTGACAGTATACTAAAGAAAAAACAGTTACAAGTGGCCCTTAGTTTAGTATATCCTAAAGATAGTGCTAATTTGAAACAATTTGTCTCGTTAACTTACTTCGGTAAAATAAGCGAGCAAATTGGAAATATAATTTCAAAAAATAATAGTAATGTTAGTATAGCTTACAAACCATATGGAAAAACAAGTAATTTCATTTTTAACGCAAAACCTAAAACAGATATCAATAATAAATCAGGAGTGTACAAATTATATTGTAATGATTGTAAAAGAAAAAAAAAGAACACATGAGGTCATATAAACTAAAGAAGATCTTATTACAGAAAGGCATACATTTGGTCATCATAAAATATTGCATTTGGCCGAGAAAGGTCGTAAATTAAATCTTTTAGAGTCACTTGAAATTTTTAAAAGCGGAAACAACACAATAGATATTGTTCTTAACGACCAGTTGGATCTTATATATACACCTCTTTTCCAATGTTGTATATAATAGTTAAGTATATAGTAGTAATTTTAAATAACATCGTAAACCACCGCCATATATTTTTGTGTCATTTATAAGATCTATGTAGGCCTGTAACTTTTGCAGTTTGATAATGACATTGTATATCGAAACTGCGGTCACTATTACATGTGAATAAAGTGGTATAACAAAGTTATAGTTTTATTTTATTTTATTATGTATTTTAGATTTGGAACTTTGGAAGTTCCAAATGTTAACTATATATACAGAAAGTATAGAAATGAAAAGCAATGTCTGTCTTCGAGGAATGCCGTGCATTGAAAAGTTCCAACCAGAACGAAACGCGTCTGTATGTTTCCCGTTGATTGACTTGTTTTTTTCAGCAATTCATGTATTTTAGAGTTTACTCGAAAGTCCAGAGATTGTTAAATAATGATTACTTCTCTCATTTTTGCTAAAATCTAAAATGGGAAAATATGTGGCTTTTTAGAAATTGAGTTTAATATTTTAATTAAAGTTACGAGTAGGTGATGAAGGTGAAGGTATATATTTGTACCAATATAATTTTTGTTTGGTACCCATTGCTCTAGAAGCTTAACTTGCAGTTTCTGACAAAGTATCTATATTTTATGGAATTGAATTTTATTTCATAACGCCATGTAATTATAGTAACGTCATTTACTACTTTTTTAAATAAACTAGTAGGTAATGTTATGTAGTTTACACCTACATACAAGATGTACGTGTTTCTTTATAAAATTGCAAAAAAAAAATACATAATAGAATGCTAACAAAAAACTATTTTTCGATCATTAAAAATAATTATACTGGCTGTTTCACATAATGTCAAAATAGTTTTTGATAGTTTATGAACTTTTATAACTTCATTTTATAACAAGCAACTAGATGTACCAGCAAGTCATTCATTAAGTGTTCGTTGTTTGGTAACACTGGAAGAAGTCGTTACACAAATTGGATCAACGCTTTTCAATGCTAACATTGAAAATCATAAGCATGCTCTGGCTTCCGGAAAAAAATGTAATAAAACTCTTCGAGTTTTTAATAAATTATTGCATCATGGTATAGTTATATATCTAAAAGAATCAAAGAACATGAACGAGGTTATATTATTGTAAACCGATCCTCAATAAACTGGCACGAGACAATACTGTGTCGCTGATATTGGTGCCAGGACATGAGGGAATTAAAGGCAATGAGAGCCGACGAACTGGCCAAAGAAGGTGCTAATAGGAACTTCATAGGACCCGAACATGTATGTGGAATCGCTAAGGATTCCGCTAAAAGGGAGATCTCGTTATGGCTAGAAAAAGAACATAAAAATAAATGGTGGTTAACTACTAAGGGAGCTGGACGGAAAGTTTTCAGCGAACCTAATTCGTTGTAACAAAAAAGAAATTAAAATAATTACCGGGTTAATAACCGGGCATTGTCCTTTAAGGAAGCATATGTACAGCATGGGCTTGGTTAGCGAGCCCTGGTGTAGGAGATGTGAAAAACAGGAGGAAACTAGCCTTCATGTAATATGCACGTGTGAGGAACTGAAGGAACTCAGACAGAAATATTTCGGGAGAGATCTATTGGATCCTTCAAGTGTACTCAAAGTTCCCCTGAGGAGGATAGTGGCTTTTATCGAGGACACAAGACTAACAGATTGGAACTGAGAGATCTATTGGGGATAGTACAAAGAGCAGTGTGCTCAAGCGCCTGGACGTTCTGGCGTCCAGCCCAAAACAGAAGACGAAGAAGAAGTTATATTAATAATAAGAAGGACAGACATTATGCAATACATCTGAGAGAAAAAGCCCTATTTTACAACTGATTCTTTTTTATTTTGGTTTTCCCGTTTTCATGTTTATACTCGGTAAACTTTGGTTTCCTTGTGTAATAAAGTGTACATCTTGAATATAAAGTGCCTATTATTGGACCAGCCTTGTGAGTATAATTATTTTTTCATTATAATAATTCATTAAATTTTCATTTAAATTTAAATTTGTCAGCATCCTTTAGGTTTAGTTTACAATACAACTCCATCCGCGGAAGACACTAGTGTCGAAACAATTGGAATTTTACCTCAATAAAGTGGAAATTAAGTAATATTGCTTTTTCATTTCTGTTTCATTCAATGTTTAATACTTTAAGCAGTATTTTAAGTCTCTTTAAAATTATCTCTTCTGCAGTTTCAAAAGAAATACCTATTCCTGAATAAATCCTTGTCAATATGAGTTGTGTTAATTTATTAGTTTACGTTTCAGATGGCGCACTTGCTCTGTGGATTTTCCATCATCATCATCATCGTCAGGATAATGTCTAACCACTTACTGGTTAGCGGATATTCAATTGTAGTAAGTGTGTGTAATGGACATAATGGAATTTAATGGATGACGTGTGTATGCACTCTCACCCCTATCGATGGTGCTTGCGGGGCTATAATTGAGCATTCAATTAACCACCGTTATAGATCCAGTCTCCGCTGTCGCTAAAGGAATGGACACTAATTAATACGATCAGGATCTGAGTGGATGAAACTGTTCTGGGTACGTTTCAAAACAATACGATGTCTTTATTGGATAAAGTACAAGTTGGTCATTAAACATAAATAGATTAAGGAACTGTGCACACACAATAACTTGCGTATATACAAGTAGTATACTATTCTACTTTAGTTAAGGAAGTATATTAATTAATTATATAAGTATATTAATTAAGGAACTTATTCGTTTAGGAAATATATTTTATATAAACTTTAGTATAACCTTGACTAGTAAAGTATGACATTAAGGCAAATATAAGCTCTATTTAATGAATAACTTGATTAAATAAGATTCCACAATTAGTTCCTTTACTTTGAGAATTAAAAATTCCAGAAAAGTATTTTAGATATTAATATTGGTGTGCTGTGTATGATAATTTATGGAAATAAAATGCAATGTCAACTATACATGTAATATACGAGGGCGAATTTATATATTATAGGGTCTCCAACAACGCAATTATGGATAGAAACAAATTACTAACTTGCAAACGGTAATTTCGGGTATTTCGTCTTAGCATGCAAAGTTTCATTTTCCTATGTACCGTCGTTGAGTAACAATGTCATTACAACGCTAAGAAATAAGTAACTAAACTTCTAATTTCAAAAATTCTTTTATTGTAAATACCACTACAATATTGTTTCGCCATACAATGGCTTCATCAGGTGGATGAAATACTGAATATGTACAATACAAGTTTGAATATTTATGTGAAAATTATTGGGGAAATGGTGGTGGAAAAATTTTTACAATCTTAAATTTAGTAAAGGGGAGTTGTTTAAATCTAGTTGGTCATTTAAAGCTAATCCTAAACTATTGTGTCTATTAATTTCTAAGTTTTCTAACAGGTTAAGTTTTTTACTTTTTTCTTGAATAAGTAAAATTTTGAAATCTATATTAAATCTATGATTGATATCTATACAATGACTTGCGAAAGTTGAATCTTTTTCTTTTCTTTATGGCTTCTGTCGTGTTCTTTCATCCTAATTTTGAATGTACTCCCCGTTTGTCCTATGTATACCTTATTACAATCTTCGCATGTTAACTTATATACACCAGAGTTTGATTCTTTGTCTATTTTATTTTTGTTGTTTTTAATAATGTTCTGTATAGTATTGTCTGTTTTAAATGATATATGTTCGTTATTAAGTTTTTTAATGAAAGTACCATTTTTTTCCGGAATTTTTTCTAAGTAAGTGATTGAATTATAGGAATTAATTATCTTGTATTTTAATTTTGGATAAACTAAGGAAAGGGTTTTAGATTTTTGTTGGCTATTTAGGATGCTATTGACAATATTTATAGAGTAACAATTGTTTAATGCTATTGTGTATATTCTATTTAGTTCAAGGTCGAAATTACTTTTACTCATAGGTACATGCATTAATCTATATACCATTGATTGGTATGCTGATAATTTGTGTGTTATAGGATGAAAAGAATTAACGTGTATTGTGGTATCTGTATGTGTTGGTTTATGGTATATAACGGTATATATGGTATATAGTGTTTATTAGTTTTGTGTGATATGGCTGAATCTAGAAAATTAATGCTTTTATTTATTTCTGTTTCTATAGTAAAATTTATTTTGGGGTGAATAGTGTTAATATAATTATGTAAAGTTTTGAATTGTCTATCTGAAGCGTTAAAGCAAATTAATATGTCATCAATATACCTAAACCAATATACACAATTACCAAACAAGGGATGTGTACTAATTATAGTTTCTAAATTATTCATGAAAATTTTCGCTAATAAGGGGCTTAGTGGGTTTTCCATTGCTAGACCCTCTGTTTGTTTATAAAATTTCTTTTTAAATTGAAAATAATTTTGTTCCAGGCACGTTTCTAAGAGCTGTAAGATTTCGTCGTCGAACAATGTCATTTGTCATGACTTCGATTTGATGCGTAACAAGCAAGGATTCGTGATAGAATCCTAAGGTACGGTTTATCTACAGTGTTTAATCGACGCATTTAGACGCTACGTCTAAACGCTCATATCAGATAATGGATTTTACTTATATCTGGTTTAGCTGCTGCTACAAGTCGAAACTTGTCGCATCTAGACGACGCACGTAGAAGTCGAATGTTTGTAAACGTAACGTCCAAACGCGTCGATTAAACACTGTAGATAGACCGTATCTTTAACGCTGGAAAATAACGCGCCCATCGAAATTTACAGACGTTTGAAAGCTGTTTATGGCAACGATTGTATAGATGCGAAGAATATTTGGCATTGGGTTCGACGTGCAAAACTCTGTCTGTATTGTTGGGGATGATGTATCAATGTTTGTATCCGGTTTCTGGCGGTGCTTCACGGTGCCAAGGTTGTAAGGCTGTATACACTTTACTTTTTAAATCTTTGGTGTTTGTTAAATGAATAAATGTATTTTCATTTAAATATATTTATTTACACTATATACATTTATTTTGAATCGATTTGTACTATCATAAACTGCCGTTGAGACTTATGTGTCTTGTTAAAAAATGATTGTTATCTTGATGCTGTGTTTGAGTTCATACTGTAGAGACTGTTGTTGCTTGCATGAGACTCTGAATGATATTGATCTATTCTGTATTGTTTTAAAAGTAGGTAAAAATATACCACTGCCCCTAACTACTACATATTAAAAGCGTATTAGTTAAACAGTGTATTGTTCGACGCCATAACGGGGAAATTTTGTGTTATTTCATTCGTGGAAATTATACCTACAAGTAATAATACCCAGGGTTTACGATAGAGTCATAAAATTCTAATCTTAATTAATAAATACATAATAAAATAATAATATTCTAATACAAATGAAACAGACTGAAACAGAATGCAATATACATATCTGTAACTGTACACATGGACAATACACCTCGTATTTTCAGCATTTACTTCTGCTTAAGACACGTGTTTCTGCCATCTATAGGCGTCGTCAGTCAAGCTAGTGAAGCAATGTAGTACAAATGATACAAATATTTTTAAGAACAGATTTGTATCTGTATATACATTTACGCTGAAATCGCCTACAAGATATAGCAAATTTCGTCCTATAATATAATCAATATATAATCTTGTAGGCGATTTCAACGTAAATGTATATACAGATACAAATCTATTCTTAAAAAGATTTGTATCATTTGTATTACATTGGTTCACTAGCTTGACTGACGACGCCTATAGATGGCAGAAACACGTGTCTTAAGCAGAAGTAAATGCTGAAAATACGAGGTGTATTGTCCATCTGTACAGTTACAGATATGTATATTGCATGTCTGTTTCATTTGTAACAAATGCGTAATGCGTGCAATAACGTATTGATATACTTAAACCTTTTTGAATATTCTAATAATTAATTATTAGTAGGTGTCATAAACCTAAGTATGTATTTATGGATCGTCTCTTGTTAGAATAATAAAATTTATTATGCATATCTAAGACAGGAGATCTTAAAAATGATAATCCAGAGTAGAGCCTTTCTTCACTAGTGGATTTGTATGGTATATACATATTTACGAATCGTGATACTGTTATACATATTTAGTTAACAATGGGGTGATATTAAGGGTTTATTGAAATCATAATACTAGGTAATAAACAAACGGTCTGAAGTATAATGCAATAAATACATATGGCAAAAGATGCCGATTCTTAATAATCCCAGGTATTAAAGTTAGGGGGCTAAATTATAAAGTAGGTAATAAATAGATTTGCAAATGTAAAAGATATCGCTTTCTTAGAATTTAAAGAAAACTTTACCATTTGAATGTGCTAATAAAGTTTATGTTATACAGTGGTTTAAACTCGTAAATGAACGTTAAATATCTATAAAATTAGAAATATTTATCTTTAAATTATATATCCTGGATCTACATATATTTAACAATAAAAAATGCTAGAAGTTGAAATATTACAAAAGGATATTAGATGTATCCTCAGCGCTGTCATAGAGGCAAAATGAAGGTGTTTGAAGAAAAGCTATCAGAATAAACAGTATCAGTGAAGCATGAGAAGAATCAAAGACAAGTGTATGCACTGATTGAAGGAATTCACCGGATTACGCAAAAACAAATTGCTCGGCAATTAGGCATTAGTCAAGAAAGAGTCCAGGCGTTGAATTACAGAAAAAATTGCATCAGATGGGCCTCGCGACAATTAACGGATGTCATGAAATAATATTTGTCAAGTATAAAAATGCACTGATTTTAAGTTTCAAATACTTTAATCTAACTTTCCACTACAATATCGTTTCGTCACACTGTGACTTCATCAGGTGGATGAATACATAGTGAATTTACAAATGTACAAGGTATATATACACAGCCTGGTAATTATAAATTTAATGAAAGTAGGGGGGAATTACAAATTTCTGTTTGGTCGTTTAATACTAACCCTAATTTCTTATATCTAGAAATTTCTAATGATTCTAGTAAATCTAGTTTTTTACTTTTATCTTGAATATGCAGAATTTTGAAGTTAGTATTAAAGTTGTGGTTATTCTCTATACAATGATTAGCAAAAGTTGAATCTGATTTATTATTTCTATAACTATTTTGATGTTCGGATATCCTTTGAGTGAATTTTCGTCCTGTTTGACCAATATATGACATATTACACTCACAAGTTAACTTATAGACGCCTGAACCAAGTTTTTTATCCGTTTTGTCCTTATTGTTTTTTAAAAAACTTCCAACTGTATTATTGGTTTTGTACGTTACGATAGTATTAGTGGCTTTCTTGATAAGATTACTCATTATGTCTGAAGTTTTCCCGATATACGTTAAGGAAGAATAATGTACTAAATCTTTTAATTGTTTAGGGTATATTAAAGAGCGGGTAAGTATTTTTTGTTTGTGTTGGAGGATTCTATTGATAATATTGTATGAATATCCATTATTTTTAGCAATAGTGTGTATTCTGTTTAATTCTATGTTGAAATTGTTTTTATTAAGGGGTATATGTAAAAGTCTATGTATCATAGATTCATACGTGGCTAATTTGTGTTTTAACGGATGAAAGGAGGACGCATGTATTGTTGTATCTGTCTGTGTTGGTTTATGGTAAATGGTAAATTCATGGTAAATTCATCCGTTAAAACACAAATTAGCCACGTATGAATCTATGATACATAGACTTTTACGTATACCCCTTAATAAAAACAATTTCAACATAGAATTAAACAGAATACACAGTATTGCTATAAATAATGGATATTCATACAATATTATCAATAGAATCCTCCAACACAAACAAAAAATACTTACCCGCTCTTTAATATACCCTAAACAATTAAAAGATTTAGTACATTATTCTTCCTTAACGTATATCGGGAAAACTTCAGAGATAATGAGTAATCTTATCAAGAAAGCCACTAATACTATCGTAGCGTACAAAACCAATAATACAGTTGGAAGTTTTTTAAAAAACAATAAGGACAAAACGGATAAAAAACTTGGTTCAGGCGTCTATAAGTTAACTTGTGAGTGTAATATGTCATATATTGGTCAAACAGGACGAAAATTCACTCAAAGGATATCCGAACATCAAAATAGTTATAGAAATAATAAATCAGATTCAACTTTTGCTAATCATTGTATAGAGAATAACCACAACTTTAATACTAACTTCAAAATTCTGCATATTCAAGATAAAAGTAAAAAACTAGATTTACTAGAATCATTAGAAATTTCTAGATATAAGAAAGTAGGGTTAGTATTAAACGACCAAACAGAAATTTGTAATTCCCCCCTACTTTCATTAAATTTATAATTACCAGGCTGTGTATATATACCTTGTACATTTGTAAATTCACTATGTATTCATCCACCTGATGAAGTCACAGTGTGACGAAACGATATTGTAGTGGAAAGTTAGATTAAAGTATTTGAAACTTAAAATCAGTGCATTTTTATACTATCATTTAGTTATGGAGTTTCAACAAGTGTCTCCCTTATCAATTAATTATATTTGTCAAGACCTTCTCAACCGATATCGATGCGAAAGAAAATATTTTCTCAGTGGGAAGGAACCTTAGGTTCATTATTATGACCACGAAAACAATCGACAGTCATTGGAATATTGTCGTCTTGATTCTCCACTTGTACGAAAATTCAAAAAGAAAAATTCCATCAGGGTAGAAAGTTATACTCACCATTTTATGGGGATATACCTGACGAAGGGATCAACGATTAATTCAATAAGATACTGCAAGACTTTACGTATTCCTAAAGTCGAAAAGAACGATTTTTCTCTTGCATAGCGACAATGTCAGACAACGTTACAGCAATACAGTGACTGGCCTGAAATTTACAGTGGTATCGCACTTTCCGTACATTCCTGATTTGGAACCTTTACATTTCTGGTTGTTCCCAAAGTTGAAAGAAGTATTGAAAACCATTTTCCGACACTGAAACGTTTGAAGAAATTTGTTGCACTAAATGGTGATTATATGGAAAAATAATTATGTACATTGGTGGTAATACAATAACTTTTCTTCATTTTAAGACTGGTTTCATTGTTTTGTCTTTTCTTATTCTTATTTTATAGAGTTTAGAGCTCTGATTTATCGATCCACCCTCGTATATATTGTTTATATTAATATTATACTTTTCTTCAGCCACATAATTGCTTGTTCAGCACATGACTGAAAGTGTGAAATTTTCCATATTTCCTGAAATCGGAACACAATAAAATTCAGCCACAAAAGGGTCACAACTATGTACGCGCATTGAATCGCAAATGAACGGATATTAACCGATCAAAATGGCTGCCACATATAACTTTAATTAAGTCGATGGACAACAATGGCGGCTAGACTTCAAAGGGTTTTCGACTTTTTCTGTTATCCTCGTCCCCAGTCGTCCGTCATTGTTGTTGTTAGTCGTTGTTGTTGTTGGTGCTGCTGGGGGGAGCAGCTACCTGGTCGCGTTAACGCGCTTCTAAATTAAAACGCAACACTGGCGACGATTCGTTCCGGTCTATAAATAAAAGTATATACATATCATTGTCGATCTTCGTCATGGGATTCCACATTGATGACAACGCCTTTTGTGTCGGCGAGGACTCACAAATATTAGATTCAGAAATCAGAACTATTGGATAAATTAACTTTCGAAAACGGACAATGAATTTTTCAAATATACAAATTTGAAGTTAAAGACTTGTGAATTTGTGTCCAGAATTCGAATTCGAATTTCTTTGTTAAAGATGATTATTAAGATAACTTTTTCAAATTGACAAAAAAATATTAAGTTCGTACTTGCTGCATATAAATTTATAAATGCAATAATATATGAGAGAGGATTTATATACAGAGTTACCGCTGAATAGCGCCGCCGCTATGCGAATCTAAAGAATACGTAAATCAAAAAAAAATATTTGTAATTCATTGAAACTTTCTAAATATTTAAGGCTAAAATGTAGTTAAAGTCGGTCTATATATTTGTTTATCCTATATTTACGTAAGTACAGCTGATTATAATTCAAGTTCATAGATCTGCACAAAAAAATCGATGGAATTCTTAAACATGCACTTGTTACACGTCATGAATAGTGAACATATTTGTTTGGCTTTTCGTCAAGCGCCTTCTTTTTGCCCTATAATAGAGTTTTGCATTTCGAACCCATTAGCGAACATTCTTCATATCCACACAATCGTTAAGATTTCATTCTTCTCATACGTCATTGATATTAATCGACCTGATCGCTTATCGTCATACAAAAGCGTGAATTCTTCTAAGGCGGTTTGAGCTGAGTTTAGTTTATTCTTCTCATATACAGGGTGGCGCAGGGGAAGGGGAAATTTTGAACGTTACAGTTGTCAGCACTGTAGCGCCGGCAGTTGTTCGTAACGTCGCACAATTGTTGTGAACGCATTGCCATTTAGTAATCATGGATCGTTGGACTGGTGCGGAACGTGCAGTAGCTGTGAGAGCGTTTTATAAAAATGGTGATAGTGCGACTGCCGCGCAGAGAATATTTCGACAGCATTACCAGCTTGGACGTCATGGACGTGTCCCATCTGCGCATGCGATTACAACGTGGGTGCGTAATTTTGAAGAAACAGGATCTGCCTTGAAAGAGAAAGCTCAAGATGGCATTCGAACGGTACGTACCCCAGAGAACATTGAAGCTGTTAGAGCTGCAATCGAGAGAAGTCCTCGCCGCTCCGTTCGACAGCATGCATCTACGCTAGGGATTAAGCGACGAAGCTTACAAAGAATACTGCACGAGTTACATTTCCATCCCTATAAGTTGCAGATTGTGCAACAATTACATGAACGAGACCCAGCGTCACGTATGGAGTTTAGTAGGCAGATATTGGCTAAAATTAACGAGGACGCGAATTTCATTGGTAACATATGGATATCAGACGAAGCACATTTCCACCTAAACGGTATCGTAAACAAACAGAATTTTCGTTATTGGGCCCAGGACAATCCTTGTGAGTTACACCAGCGACCACTACATAGCGACAAGGTAACAATATGGTGTGCTGTATCATGTCATGGTGTTATCGGCCCTTATTTTTTTACAAGTGAGAATGGTAGTGCAGCGACAGTAACATCCGCTCAATATGTTGAAATGCTTCAAACATTCTTTACACCGAGACTGTACGAGCTTAATCTTAACATCGAAAACATGTGGTTCCAGCAGGACGGAGCCACGTCACACACTGCTCGACATTCGATGGCAGCAGTTCGTCAATTGTTTGGAAGACGCATTATTTCACGTAACGGTGAGATTGAATGGCCTGCGAGATCCCCTGATCTTAGTGTGTGCGACTTCTTCCTGTGGGGGTATCTTAAAGGCAAGGTGTACCGTACACGTCCTGCAACAATCCATGAACTGAAGGAGAACATTCAACAAGAAATCACTGCCATTCCCCAAGATATGCTACACCGCGCATACCAGAGTTTTCATAACAGGCTGTTAGAGTGTGAACGCCGAATGGGAGGACATCTTTCCGATGTCATCTTTAAAAAGTAAAGAGACACTTTTGAACATTTTGATTGTAAAAACATAAATGGCATGCTGCATACATGCACTTTCGTTAATAAATTACTAGTTTTATGAATTTATTCGTGGACTTGACGTTATTTCAAAATTTCCCGTTCCCCTGCGCCACCCTGTATTTCACGCTCCACACGTTTTACTTTTCGTACTTTCTTTTATTTCTCCCTAAGTTATTCCTCTCTTCCTTGTCTCTTTCTTTGCTTCCATGTTTCTATTCTCCCATGTTTCCCTAGCTCTTTCTCTAGGCATTTTTTTCCTGGTATCTTTGTTCCGTACACTTTTCTCGTGAGTCTTGCTTCTGGCATTCGGCATACATGTCCGAACCATCTCAGCAAGTTTTCTGCTATTTTATCGTTTATAAATTCGATTATTCATTTATACAGTGTGACACAGCGAAACAGGAAATTTTGAAAGTAGTGGTGGTAGCTCTGAGGAGTTGATAGAAAGGTGAGAGTGACATTCTTCTGTGCACAACTAACTGCCATTTAGTAATCATGGACCAGTGAGTAGAACCACAACTTACATTTACCGTGAAGGTATTTTACAAGAATGGTGTGACTGCTGTTCAACTGGAATTACCGACGTCGTCACAATGTAGCATGTTATGGTCGCGTTCGATCTTGCCATGCCATTAATACATGGGTTAAGAATTTCGAGAAGACGCGTTCGGTCCTTAAAAAGAAGGCACCAGGTGGTCAACAAATCTCAGAAAGTATAGAAGCAGTTCGAGCCTCCATTACAGGAAGCCCACGACGATCAGCGAGAAAACATGTAACAGCAGTGATTTGAAGTTTTACCCTTACAAAATTCAAGTTGTACAAGAACTGAAACCATTAGACTAGACTACATGGCGCCACAAGAATTCTGTGAGTAAGCGATTGAAAAGATTAATGACTAACCAAATTTTATTGATAACCTTATCATGTCGGATTTGGCTCATTTACATATAAACGAGTATGTAAACACGTAGAATTGCCGGTATTAGTCAATTTCACGGACGACCATTACACAGTTAAAAGGTTACCGAATCAACGCAATGTGTAATTAGTTTTTAGTTCTTTGAGGATGACGGAGAGAATGCAAAAATAGTAACGTCCAAGCGATATGTTCCAAACTTCTGTAGCTGAACATCTTCGAAACTTTTTCGATCTTCATAATCCTTGGTTTTAGCAAGATGGAGCCACAGCCCATACTGTTCGGGCATCAACGGCAGCCGTCCGATAGCTTTTTGGTATGGGCGTAATTTCACGGTTTGGCCACATTCATTGGCCCCCAATATCATCAGATTTGTCGATGTGTGATTTTTCTTGTGGGGTCACTACAAAAACCAAGTGTAGGGGAGACCGTAAAAACACCGTAATGCCTTTTACTATTCGAAATTTTAATATTGAAAACAGAAACCCAGTAAAAACTTATTGAGTGGAGTAGGAGCGACCGTCTCAATTTGCCCCAATCTGGGGCATATTGATACTGGTACGGGGTAAATTGATACAATAAAAAAAAATCTAAACAAAATCTATTTTATTCTACAAAAGTAATAATTATAAATGTTAATTATAGAAATACATCACTTCTCCTCGTTTTCTGAACCCTCCTCGCCTGATTTGCAGTTAATGCACACGTATGTGGGACTGTCATATCCACACTCTAGTTGAGCCCACTTACGACATGATATGCATTTAATCCATTTTGCCCCAGGTTTCGATGCTGAATATGCCTCGAAACACATTAAACATAAGCAATCTTCTTCATCTTCATCCGAGCTTGTTTCATCA
The DNA here is from genome assembly GCA_935421215.2 of Melolontha melolontha. NCBI lineage: Eukaryota > Metazoa > Arthropoda > Insecta > Coleoptera > Scarabaeidae > Melolontha > Melolontha melolontha. The sequence goes on along the minus strand of OW285237.1, from coordinate 178,015,125 downwards.
GCTTTCCCCACATGTTTTCTTTTTATCCTCTCTGCTTGCTCTTCCTTTCTAGCAACTCTTTCTCGAGCTTCTTCGTCTAACCTTTCTTTCTCCGGGGTGTCCGTAAGAAGTGCAGACTTCATTTGTTTTCTACCTTTTGTATTCCTTTTTATTTCTCATTCTTTAGGGTATGGACGCCACTGCTCAGGAGTAAAAAGTATTTTCTGGCTACCACTGCCAATAGAAGGACCTGAATCAAAATGTTCAATATTGTCTGCCAAACTAGTTGAAGATCCAGGAACAGCTTGCTCTTGCTCATCATAAAATGATGAATAATCAGCGTCCGTGAAAATATCAGGATTAAATGGCATAATCCCTGCCCTGGCTGCAAAACCAGATATAATATTTTGTTGTCTTAAAGCTTTAGGAAGAGCAGAATTGACCATATCAGGAATGTCATAAATGGATAAAGTCTTCCCAAGGTTATTTATCATCCAATTATCAACTGCTGTAAAATAATACTTGTTAACTGGGCCTAAAACCGATTTATTAAGCGGTTGAAGGTGGTGGGTTGTAAGGTGCGGAAAAGACAATAAAATGATTCCATTATTTTTGCAAAAATTCAACACAGCTATAGATAAATGGGAATAGTGGCTATCCAAAATAAGCGAACAAGGATGCTCTTTTGAAGACTTGACGTGGTTATGGAATGTTTAATGAATAGCAAGAATGAAGTTCCAGTCATCCAACCGGTGGGATATGCGGTTCCGATGGACCCTGGAGGCTCGCTTTTAATGAAGTGATCTTTGGAAGTACACCCTGGGAAAGATGAACATTGGAGGGACTGAGTTTCCTATAGCACTAATTGCGGTGGCTAGGGTTACAGTGGTGTCTCTTTCTGCTGATGTTGCCTTGCCCACCCGGCGCGCCCGCTTTTTTGTAACAATTTCTGAAGGCCTTTGGACAGTTTGAACCCCAGTTTCGTCAGTATTCCAAATGTCCCTACTTTCAAAATGGTATTTATCTAAAACTGTCTTTAAATTTGTAAAAAAAAATTACCGACATTGTGCCTATTGAAACTGGTCGCCCGACTTAAGCTCGCGGCCTCCGGAAATCTAATTGAAAGGGTAGGGTGTCTTTTCATATATGCCGTAAACCAATCGGCTGTTGCAAGCTTTAAATTAATCCAACTATTTGGTATCTTTACGTTGTTAGCGACTACTAGTTCATATGCCAAAGCTCGTATATCCTTAGGAGTCAAGCCATAATAAATTTTTGAACTATGAATAATGTACTTCTTCAGCTGAAGTTCCAAATTAGCATTAAGTACTTGTCGATGTTTAGCATAACCTATTCTAACCTCTGGATTTGTTTCTTTTTTCTTTTTGTATCTAAATATGGTCATCTTGTCGATTTTGTAGATTCTGACAGCTTCTCTTAATGACAGTATACCTTCTTTAATGTTGGCATATGCTCTTTCAAATCTTTCTTGTGATATTTCACCTCGTTTGGTCTTCTTTTTGTAGTTGCGAACCATTACGTACCTAAAACAAGAAAATATGTAAGAAAAATTACTTGGGGTAAGTTGATACAGTGTATCAACGTGCCTCATTCATAATGTATCTACTTACCCCAAACGACGCCATTACGTTTAAATGGCAACTGACACAAAAACAAAGCAAATAGATATCTGACAACAACGAGAATTTCTTACCTTTGAAGTCTTTAACAAAATTCTTATACGAAAAAATATCCAGGGGATTAAACAAATTTGTCATGGGACTTCAAACAACAACACAAATATTTAGTTTTCACCACTAAAAACCGATTTACTTGAATAACTTTTTAGTAGATGCTGCTATTTCTCTAACAATACGTGTGAGTACCAATGTGGTCAAAAGCAACAAGTTCTGAGACGCTGACAAACCTGCGCCTGCGCTCCTTCTCTTAATTAGCACTGTATCAATTTGCGCGCTTATCAACTTGCCCTGGTCTGCCCTACATATCCCGTCCAGCGACAATCGCTAAATCGAAAACGAAGATTTGAAAAAAAAATCGCTGCAATTCCCATCAAAGTGTTTTAAAGTGCTATACATAATCTCACCATTCACTTACAGAAATGGCCATCATCTTATGGGCGTTGCTTTTAGAAATTTAGAAATTTTCTCGTTGGGACACTTAATGGCGTGTAATTTACTTTTTCTATTTCGCACACACAATGATCTCATTTTGATACGCATTCGCTGCTCGAAATGAACCTTATTTCGAGACGCAACCTTTCATTATTCAGTGTTGGTTTCCTGTTCAATTTGGAATAATATTTGACACGCTGCTTAATATAGGTTATGTACCTACCAGAATACAAAAGATAATACATGAATGTAGAATAACGACTATTTATTATTATATTTTAGTACTTAAACAAGGTAATAATGAAGCACAAAACTCAATATGAAAATATAATTATGTTAATGTATTTTATTTTAGTTATTGTAATTAGTATAAACATGTACATTAACTTGCGATGAATCATAAGCATTTATACTAATGTCAGGTAGGTTTTGATTGGAAACTAACGTTTTCCTTGTAGTATTAATTTCAACAATAACTTTAGATTTTTTATTTGAAGATTGAGGCTGTGAAACGCTTGAACACTCACTTGATGTATTTTGTTCAGACGAGAACATTTGAGCAACCTCAATCTTTCTTTTCATGGATGTATCAATATAACCCTCAGCTATAGCTGACGATTTCCATCCTCCATGTTGCTTAATTGTAATCAAATCACCACCCTTATTTGCTATATAAGACGCACTGGAACGTCTAAAACAGTGTCCATTAAATAATTCAGGATTTGGTAATTTAAGAAAGACCGCAATAAGTTTAGGCATCTTGCCTATTGTATGAATTCCAATTGGACATGATATACAATATCCATTGCGATAGGTAAGAGAGAAACGTTCAATGGTTGGGTTTTTTGTCTTAAACTTGCATATTTTTTTTATTAAATCAATCCATTTAGGGGTTGTGATTGCAAAACTTCTAGGTAAATAATTTTTTGTTTTAGGTATCGAAAAAACTATGAAATCATCCTTATATTCAATATCATTGATTGACATATTTACTAATTCATCTCATCTACAAGCTCCAGCATAACCTATTAATAATGCAACCTAAAATGAAAATGCTATACAAATTGTGTTTTAATAGAGAAACAGAAATACCTTTATTGCAAGGTACAATTTATCATCAGCATTTTCTATAAAATGATCAATTTGTTCCATATCTAATATTTTAGATTTCTTTGGCTGATATCCTTGTCCACAACGTTTTAAGAATGCTTGTAGTTTAGAATATTTTGATATATCTAAGTTCTTATAGATATTTAAACAAGAACGCAACATAGAATATATAATGCCCATAGTGTCGAGGGCTTTTTTATTTCACTTTGTAGCTTAAAATATGCCAATAAAACATTTTCTGATAGTATGTGAACTTCATTTTCAATATACCAAAATTCAAATTGCTGATAATTTTTTTCATATACTACACGAGATTTTTCTGGCAATAAATTTCCAGATGTATTTTCTGCTATTTCACGGAGATTCGGTGGTGTCCCGCTTAGGTAATTAGAATTATCGATCATTTCTTTATAGTTTATGTTTGAATTAGAATAATAATAAATTTTAAATGACATTCGCTATTTAAAAATAGGGAATATCAGTTTGACCAACGTTTACATTTCAAAAAAGTAAATGTCACTTATTTTATACAAATTGCATACTATGAAAAATATAAATTTTAAAAGTTATGGAAATGCGAAATAGAAAAAATAGTATAGAAAACTCGTTTCATAAGACGTTTTGTTGCCCTCGTCCTTTGGAAAACTCGCCTTCGGCTCGTTTTCCAAACTTGGCCTCGTACAACAAAACATCGTCTTATGACACTAGTTCTCTAATATACTATTTTTCTTTAACAATAAAACTTGTAAATTCTTTTTTTTTTAATTTTGAAGTAAGAAAAAACTTTTCTGACGCCCTTCGTATATTTGCTAATTAATTAATATATCATGTAAGTATATATATTTTTTTTCTATATTATTCTTACCTTTTGCGTCATTTACAATTAGAAAGAAAATAAAAATCATAACTTAACGTATGAGAATATTAAAAATGATTATCACTAATTAACCAACATTCTTTCAAAACATATATTCTTTATTAGAATGTCCGTAGGAATTCTTAAATTGTACAATTATTTTATCAATTTAAATATTTGCTGGACTGTTTATGTAAATATATTATATATTTAGTTGAAACTAATGGAAAATGAATTATTCCATCTGACAGTACCCATACGAACTTATTATCATGCATTTCGTGAACGGAGGTACCGGCACCAAACTACTACATGAATGGATGTGTATAATATTTTCGTAAGTATATGCATGTATATATATATATATATATATATATATATATATATATATACATATAAATGTGTATCTGGACCTATAAAATTTAACTACTTTTTTACATCTATATGAACGTGGTAACCAAGAAGAACAAGCATAAGAAGTTGGGTAAAGATGAGACGAACAAAAAGAACGCAATGCTTTAAAATTTTAATATTTATGTTCCTCGTGAACTATGTCTTTGAGACTTTATGACGTTTTCTGATCATCCCATTCCAGCTTAATGATGTTTCTTTATGAGGACAGGTACTGACGACCGTCATCGGAATGTCGGTTGTTTATATGATTTGTTTTTGATAGTAATATACGTGAGTTGAATATCAATAATCGTTTATGCTAATATGCGTGGAATGATAATTTTGTGCAACAGGATCAAATATCAGGCTCATTCAACCATATTTTGAGTATAATATGTATAATGATGTTACTAGAAGAATTTCTTTAATAAGATAATTAGATACTGACATACATTAATGAGCGCTAACCTCATATTTATTTAAACTAACACTAATATTTTTAATTTCCTTTACTATTAAAATCATGGTAGTTTATTATGTACAAGGGTAATTTCAGTTTGTGCTGCATTATATTTTTTTCGGAACGTAATAGAGGAGATATTGCAAAGCGATTTTATATTAATCGAAGTAGGTATATTAGCTAATGCCATAAACAATTCCAACTTAATTGCGTCAATACCGTCATATTGTACTAACATGTTGTGCAACAATGTGTCAAATTCTGTTCCACAACGTATAATTATTACATTAATTTTCAATGAAGTTGTAAAAGTGACTAATATTCATCAGAGACTTCATAAACAGTTTGGAGAAGAGTGTTTATCGCTAGGAACAGTCTTTGAGTAGTGTAAATACTTCCAAGATAGTCGTGAACGCGTATCGAATGCCGCATGCTGCCCGTCCAGCGTTTGCTTTAAATATTGGGAACATTCTGAAAATTGACCAGTTAATCCGGAGCAATTTGTGAAGGAAATCGTTAGGATTGTATATACTAGTGTTGGCAGTGTTTACGCTATCGTCCACGACACCCTTAAATTTAGTAAATTTAGAGCCAGCTAGGTTTCAAAACAATTTTCCGTGAAACAACAGAAGAAACGACTTCAAGTTTGCAGAGAACTCGGTCTTCGATACGAGTGTGAAGGCGATTATTTTTTTTCACGTATCATAACAACTAATGTGACCTGGATGCATAATTATCAGAGAGCGGACTCGAGCGATTGGTGATGTGTAGCCTATAGACGTCTGCCTTGTATTCGCAATAAGTTTGTTTCTATAAGCGATCCGTGAGTTTTGAACAATTTGATACATGTGCCCATTGCATAAGTGGCACATACCTACATATGCAGTTAAAATGTATATGTCAATGAACAACAGAGCGAATGTAATAAACGGTTTGGTAACCGGCAGCAACTACTGCTGAAACAAAAGTAATGCTGACCAAGCGAATTGCGTATCGAATTTTGAATAAAAATAATTTATAAAGAACAAAGCTCAAAACTATGTTTTTTCTGTAAAACATTGAAAGTGTAAAACATTACTATGAACAACTAAAATATGTTCAAGGTGTTCCTGTGTTAAATTTGTTCTTTTAGATGTTAAAACGTCTTTAAAAATAGAAAATGTCCGTTCCACATCATAACTGGTGATGGGTGCGTGACTAAAATGTTGCAAAGGTGCACCATACTTCGAATGTATAGATTTTTCAATCGGCTCTGTGCAGAATTGATATAATGCATATGTTACAGTTTCTAATTAGGCGCCTCTAGATTTTTTGAAATTCATCGTGGAATGGGATTTTACAGAATCTCTTCCGAATTTGCATATCAGTTGCTTCTTGTGAGAGAAGTTTCAGCAAATTAAAATTGATTAAAAATTACTTGCGGTTACAATGACCGAAATGAGACTTAACGATCTTGGTATACTAACGACAGAACACCAGGCAATACAAAATATAAATTTTGAAGATGTGATTTCCGAGTTTGCAGCTGTTAAAGCTAGAAAGAAGAAATTTTAAATGTTTGTACATAATATGTATATCAGAGTATGTAAATTCTACTCTTATTATTTTTTTGTTATACCTGATTTTTATTTTATACTGGAATGTCAAAGAATGTATAATAAAAGAGTACCATTACCATCATAATATCGTAATTTAATTATTAATTACTCCCATCTGTATTCATTAAAAATCATACTTTACGTTTATCGGATTTTTAATAATTTTAACAGTTTTCATTCTTGGGGACTTCTCAATATCCGCACCAGTTACCACCCATGCTAGCTACGCCACTGGATTTACATTAATGTTTTTGCTTCTTCAATAGGAATATTCGTGAATAATGTTACATTAAAAATAATAATGATTTTGTTACTAATTTCATTCCCAGAATTTTTAATATATGTGTTTCTACTTTAAGAACATTATGCCTTACAACATTATTTCCATGTTAAGATTTATTTTTAATATCATAAACTCTTTTTGTTAAGTTTACTTACTATCTTTCTATATATATATACAAGATGTCCCGTATCGTTATGTTCAAATTTTAGAAGTGTAAAGTAGACTTCATTTCAAGTAACAAAAACGCAAAACTTGTATATCCATTTTTATTTATTTCATCAAAGTTACAGATCTATGAATGTGATTGTCAGATAATGAAAAAAATGTAATCTTAAAGTCAATACAAACTGATTTTATTAAAGAAGTTCAATTGATAATATTTTCGAAATGTCCACCTCTTTGTTGAATGCAGGCTTGTGCCCGTAAGCCAACAGAAGAAGTACTTATCCGAATTTCATACTTATTTTGTCGGATTTGCTCGACAGCCAGGTGAATACGATCCAACAACTCTTCTCTTGTGTTCGAAACTTTCGCGTAGACTAAATTTTTCATGTACCCCCATAAATAAAAGTCAAGGGGATTAAGATCGGGTGATCTGGGTGGCCATGCAACAGAATCACCTTGACCAATCCATCTTGGATAATTGACGTTAACCCAATTTCGGATAGCAATTCCGAAATGTGGTGGTGCCCCTTCCATGTGAAACCACATGTCTCGTCGAACATTCAGTGGGACATCCTCTAAAAGACCTGTCAGTTCATCAATAAGAAATTGAAGGTAATTGTCCGCATTTAACCTCCCAGGAATAACGATAGGACCAATCAAAAGTAATCGATTAGGGCCGCCCAAACGTTAATATTGAAATTTAGATTGGCGTATAGCTTTGGGATTTTCTGATGACCACCTGTGCAGGTTTCTCAGATTTGTAACACCACTTCTCGTGAACGTAGATTCATCTGTCCAGAGGACTGTTCTGCAGAAATTAAAATGAAGCCGCGACTGTCTTAATATCCAGGTAGAATAAACTAGACGCGCATAGTGGTCTGCCTCAAGCAAAGTGTGTCCCCTGCGATAGTGATATGAATATAAGCCGTCACGATTTAAAATTCGCCAAACTGTCGTTCGTGGCACTCCTACTTGTCTAGCGATTCGACGTACACTGAGAGTTGGATCCCTTGTAACAATAGCTACTGCTTCTTCCTCTTCCTAAGTCTGCTGGCAAATTTACTCCTCGGTCGAAAAGATAATCACGCAGTCCGCATTCCCGAAATTGTCTGTGTACTTCCAGAAACGTTCTGTAATGAGGAATGCGCCTGTCGGGAAACCGATAATGGTACTCAATAACTGCTTGACGTGAACTGCCGTTACAGTAGCCATACACAAAATGCATGTCCGCATACTCTTGAGAAGAAAATCGGTAAGGCATTTTGAATAAAGAAAACGTGTCCACTCACTAATAAGCTGTTATATGAACTGAAACGTAATGTAATCCTTTATTAAAATATGTAACGTTAACAGTCACCTGAACATTTGTTTATTGTATGATATTCATGGTTCAGCACTTACGAAATAAGTAAGAACATTCTTTATCATAAATCAATTTCCAGTACTCTTTTTTGTAGGTCTCCAAGAAATTACTGTATGCACTACGACACGTGTTTATTTATTTTAGGATAACATTTTATTATGCGACGTTAACAATCACAGGCCTGTTATTGAATCGTATAACTTTTTTTAAATAAAATCAGTTTGTATTGACTTTAGGATTACATTTTTTTTCATGATCTGACAATCACATTCATGGATCTGCAACTTTGAAACAAATAAAAATGGATATACAAGTTTTGCGTTTTTGTTACTTGAAATGAAGTCTACTTTACACTTCTAAAATTTGAACATAACGATACGAGACATCTTGTATATATATATATATATATATATATATATATATATACAGAGAATTTCATGTAACTTGCAATATATGAATGTATTAACCATAGATACGAAAATACTATGCACTTGCACTGTCCCACATAAAATGCAATATGTAATAGTTATTATCGATATGATATCTTTCATGGTTGATTTGTCAAATTATTGACAGTAAAGCCTATTTAATTCAATGTAGTGTTTTAGGATTAAAACTACATTTCCGTGAAACACGTCAGCCGTTCTTTGCAAACTGAATCCCGAAAGATACCATGTCACTAACTGAGTTCTCTCTTCCTCTGTGTATATCATTTAAGATTGATACTAAGCTAATATCGAAATAGAAATACTGCTACTTTTGACTTAACTAATGTCAAATTATATTGATATGTTGCATTTTACGTGGGACAATGTAAGAATGTATTACCTAGTTTCTATGGAAATAGAAAACCTAGAACTTTTACGATAACAGACGAGGCACGTCATAACCGGAAACTTCAGAATTACCTACCTATACAATACTAAACCCAAAAAGAACTGTCTTTCACTATCGTATATCTAGAGATTTCTTCTTTGCAAACGTTCCTATCCTGCGTAACGTTGCCAACTTCTATTTTCGCTACTGTCATTCGTATCTGTCACTTGTGCGCCATTTGTTGTTCTGTATTTTTCGTGTCCCTTTTATTCAGTTTTGTGGTATTATTTGCATTTCATTAATTCGCAGTTTGTTCTTTAGTTTTCGTGTCCCTTTTATCCAGTTTCGTCGTATTATTCGTATTGTATTAAAACAACGGTTCCTTTAATAACCAATAAAACATGCCTAAGCCACTAAGCAGGCAATCAAAAGCGCTCATTGCGTCTTTAATCTCGTATTCTCGTATTTCGAGAAAGAACGCGATAACAATGCCACGCTATTGCCGTTGAAAGCAGTAAGAGAGGTAATTCTAATAATTAATATATTTTTAGAGTATTAAACCTTGCGTATTTTATAGAGAGTAGCCGATGCTTTAAATATCAACATTTCTACGGTTAATAAGATTTCTTCAATGACTAAACAAGGGATTATTCCATCTAGTCCAAAGAAGAAAAGGGTAAAAAAGAAACCAGTAGTGAACATTGATGATTTTAATCAGTGTGCCATTAGAAACAAAGTTTATAACATGTATAGAGACAGTAAGTATTTATTATCTTATTTCGAACTGTAACATTAAGTTTCCCTTAAACACATTTTAGAAGAACATATCACCTTATGTACTTTAAACAACGTACTTAAAAGAAGCGATATTTTTAATGGTTGTACTACTTCCCTATGGAAAGTGCTACGAAACATTGGTTTTCACTTCACGAAAGATGATCCTAAACGAGCGTTGATGGAACTGCCTCATATTGCTTTAAAGCGGATCTCTTTTCTACAGCAGTATATACGCATAAAACAAGAACATATATATCAGTTTATATTTCTTGATGAAACCTGGATCTTTCAAGATGGAAGCACTTCAAGAACCTGGCAAGATGAACATGTCAAAACTGTGAAAGCGAAACAAATAGGTGGCAAAAGGTAATCGTTTTTCTTTTTCTTTGTTGCAAAAATTTTATTATGTTCTGTTCTAATAGGTATATAATATTACATGCTGGAAACGAAGATGGCTTTATTCCTGGTGCTGAATTAATATTTACATCCAATAACAAAAACTCTGATTATCATGGTGATATGAACCGTGACAATTTTCTGTTTTGGTTAGAAAATCAACTACTACGTAATTTAGAAAATCCTTCTGTGATTGTAATGGATAATGCAAGTTATCACAGTACAATTAAGAATAAGCCTCCAACATCTTCCACAACAAAATTAAAAATTACGAACTGGTTAAATGCAAACTCTATTGATTATGATGCATCAGCGTTAAAGCTACAGTTGCTAGATTTAGTTGAGCGGTTAGTATAATTATTCTTTTTTTTTAATAATTACTGGCTATTATTATTTATAGTTTTAAACCACCACCCATTTATGAGGCTGATGAGTTGGCTAATAAATATGGTCACGTTGTGCTCCGTCTACCTCTATATCATTGCATTTTTAATCCTATTGAACTGATATGGGGTATTAGCAAACGCTATTATAATAACCATATTGGCAAATACGGCAGAACAGAAGAAGGCTGCATAAAATTATGGAAGGAAGCGCTCAGTGAAGTAACCCCAACATGTTGGGCAAACAGCATCAAACACATCGAAACAGAAATTAAAAAATGGTGGGATAGAGAAATTGGCTTTGAACGAGAAGATGTAAGGCCTTTAGTTATTAATATAGGCGCAGAAGAAAGCTCAACCGATGACAGCGGTTTTGAATAAAAATTATGTTTGTCATTTATATCATGTTATATTAAATTTGCTTTTCTTTATTATAATGTCAATTTATTGTGTATACTGATAATAATATTTATTGAAATAAACGTATTTCTATTTTATTTCGATAGCTTAATTGCTGTTAATAACATGTCTCAATTATGCTAATTGTCAGTTATAATTTACCACGTACATAAAACTATAGTTAGAATGAGAGGCGTTAGGTTTATCTAATTGTTTTAAAAGTATGTAAATTATCGTTATTTCCTAAGTATGAACAAGACCTACGTAACTGTCAACGCGGATTACATGTCAACTTATTTTTAATACATAACCTCTGTGATAGATGTAAACAAAAGATTTGGCAAGAGTGCGTGACGCAAACATGACGTATGTTGATGACGTGCCTCGTCTGTTATAGTAAAAGGACTATATACATGTTTGTATATTGCATCTTAAGTGAAATTCATTGTATATACACACATCTTTAATTTGCTCTGCAAATGGTCTACCGTTCAATAATAAATCCCATTATTAATACATTACATTTCAAAAATCGTTATTTTCACAACTGATTGTCAACGATTTTTCTACCCTTAAATACATACAATGACATTTGAATATCTTCATATGAGTTGTAACGTAATTTCTCGAAAAGACCCTAACAAATAAGAACCGAAGAGAACACGCAATTACAATACACCAGATTGATCTGAGAAACACAATAAATGCATCGGTCAAAAGGAGAATTCATTCCCGTTTCTGCACCTAGAATCAGCCAGTGCACCGTCATAATAGAAGTCTCCCGTGTTACCCCGGTGACTTCTATTAATAGTCATCACAATAATTACATGTTAGGAACAATGACGCGCCACTTCCGGCCTGGTAACATTACTGTTTAAAAGAGAGGGTCCGAATAATTGCACACACCATACACATAACCTAGCATTATTTGGCATGTATATATGTAAAGGCATGGCTATCTTAGATCCGTGAGAATTTAGCTTGAATAACGTCATCAGTTCAACGTGGAAAATAATGGAATCGCTTTGACGTTTCGTTGTTCGCGCGTTTTCCGCTGAGCGCCGCGAAGTCTTTCATTGTTACCAACAAAAACGATTTTAAAATTCTCGTCATTGTACATTTTATTATTATTATTTTCAACCGACTTTCTCGTATGAAAGGTTATGTTATTATGTTTTCGTTGTTTAGAAAGGTCAATACGTCTTTATGTTAGTTAACCGTTATCTTTGATCTTATTTTAATGGGAATATACATATTTATTTCTATAGTAGAAAAATTAAATTGGGTGACTTGTTAAGAGTGCTCTATCGTCAAATGTGAATAAACAAAACTACGATCTAGAATTAAATAGAATGTATAACACAGCGATAAATAATGGTTTTATGATAACAAGTGTTCATTTGAAAAGTCAATCTAGTAGCATGTGATTTACTGAGAACATTTTGAAGTATGTCGTAAATTAAAATTTACTACTTAACCTACGAAGTCGTATATTTTGACAGTTTCATACATACAAATAAATAACAAATAATAGGTATTTATTGAAAACTATAACAAATGTTGAAAATGTTGTCCTTCAAGATCAATGCACTTTAAAATCCTCCGTTCAAAATTTCTGATGATATTCTGCAACATTACTGGATTGTTATTAATTTCCATGCATTTCTGTTCGATTCTCTGTAGCATATCATTCAAATTCAATATAGGTGTTCGAAATATGTTATTTTTTAGATAAGGCCACAAAAAGAAGTCTCAAGGTTTTAAATCGCATGAACGTGTAGGCCAGGCAATTTCAGTATTTCGACTAATTATACGCTCATCAAAAAATTCTTTTAAATAATCCAAAGATTCTGCAGTACAGTGACAAGGTGCTCCGTCTTGTTGGAAATATGCATTTTGAAGTTCATCATCATGCAACTGATTAACAAATGGTTGTAAAATTTCCGTACGGTACCTTTGAGCAGTTAACGTTCCCTGAAAAAATATTAGTCCAATGATTCGCCTTTGGCTTATCGCTGCCAAAACACCAATTTTCTCTGGATATAGCGATTCTTCATTAATTACATGTGGATTTTCACTACTCCAAATTCTTGACTTTGTGAATTTAGGTATCCCGTTTTATAAAACCATGCTTCATCAGTACTCTTTGCAAAAGTTCTCCATTATTGTTCATATTTACAAACCAATTACAAAACTGTAGTCTACGTTTTTTAATAACTTGTGAGTTGTACCAACAGAAAGGTTTATTTGTTGACTCAAATGTCGAACAGATGTTTGTGGTTCATTTTCCATTATTTCTTCAACACGATTGACAACTTCAGGTGTACGTTTCTTAACTGCTCCGCTGCCTGATTTTCTTAAGAGACTATCAGTTTCAGAAAAAAGTTTTAAAGTTCTATCCAAAGTATTCTTAAATTGTATATAATCTATTACAAAATGTGGAAACTCAACTTGAAATTCTACCATGCAATCTTGAACTGAATAAACCCATAAACCATCAATTTTATTACCACTTCGAAAATAAGCCTGGACTAAAAAAATTTTATGTTCTAAAGTGAAAGCCATTTTAAAACTGAGAAGAAATTTATTTAAACCAGAATCGACGCACGATTATTTTATGCACTAACTGATATTTGTGATTGACATTATAAAATGTCATTTGGATTTACGTTTACGGAACAACAAACACATATTAATATATTTGCGTCTTATTCTATCAAAATTTGAAAGTAACCTTGATTGACTTTTCAAATGAACACTTGTTAGAATTAATGAATAACATGTTAGTCAAACTACAGCAGTCAAAAACCCGATCCCTAATTTATTCCCGCGTAAAAGACAATAGAAACTATAATTATAATTCTATTACTTACACAGGTAAAATTTCAAAAAAAACATACCTACGGAACATAATAAAAAAGAGTGAGGACGAGACCATTTCGTTTAAAATAAACAATTCCTTACAAAAAGTAATAAACAATAAAGATAAAACGGACAGTAGATCAAACTCAGGGGTGTACAAGTTGAAATCTGAAGACTGTAAAAAATGTATATAGGTCAGACAGGAAGAACCTTCCAAACTAGAATAGCAGAACACGAAAGAAGCTATAGGGATAAGAAGACAGATTCAACTTTTGCTAATCACTATTTCGAATATAACCACAAATTCAATTCTAATTTCAAAACATTACTACTATTGTCCAGAGGATGATGGGACAAGTCAGATGAAAACTGAGGACCATCGATTATAATGACCTACTATCAATAATTTAAATATTAAAGGATTTATTGTTGTATTCATTGTTAATTGACTTGAAATTTTGACACAACATTCCATTCGAATATGCGAATGTTTTTAGTGTAAAATATTTTTTTTTAAACGGCGGGACAAAAGTTTTCCCGCACCGCTAAAATCTACGGTTCGCTTCGACATTGGTAGCATAGAAGTTTCTCAAATACTTGGTTTTGTAGTACTTTATTATTAAAAGTTGACGTTTGCTAATCATATAATCTATTTACCCTAACATATTGTAAAAAATTAAAATAACTATGATTTAATCTTGACTGTATTGCGTTATATTAAAATTTAAAATAATTTGTTATAGGTTAGATGTAAATGTCAGGAAGACGTTATTTTTTAAAAAATATACACACAATTGTCAAATTTAAATGGCGAAAATATAAATGATATTGAAATTTGAAAAACTATTAAATAAGTAACTGAGTGTTTGAAAGAAAGAAAAGGAGGAATTATTATTGATTGTGGACGTACACGATATGAACAAAATCATTCTAAACAGAATCGTAGGTGAAGCAGTGACATACAAATCCAGTGACTCCATGATAAAACTCTCCATGGCTCCGGATTACCGACACATATTCTGAATTTGAAAATTAGAGTGCCAATTTTATTACTCCGAAACAACAATCCAAATGTATGCAATGGCACACGATTAATAGATAAAAAATTGATGAACAATCTAATTGAAGCAACAATTCTGATTGGACCTCATAAACGTGAAGACGTACTACTTCCACGAATACCATTCATTCCGACCGACATTCGATTTCAAACGACAATTTACAATAGGCCTTGCGTTCGCTATAACTATCACTAAAGGACATTCTTTAAGTGTGCGGTTTGAATTTAGAAAAAGATTACTTCTCTCATTATACGTCGTATACTCCAGTGTCGGTAACCGTCTGATCCTTATAGTTTTGCAGAAAACGGACAAACAGAAAATGTAGTCACTCCACTGGCTTTACAATAAAAAAAATTTTTTTAAACATCATTTTTCGTCCTCTCCTTCCATTCCACATAGCCACAGCAACGCAAAGTAGGATATTGAATTGAATGATGTGTTTTCTCGGTGAATCTATGAGGGATGTCCGGTTACTAAGGTACATTTGTGAATTAGAGGCTATTTATAAATATCAAACATACACTAAGTAAAAGCGTGAACTGTTAATTACTTTTCAACATAATCGCCGCAAATTTTAAGGCATTTATCCCAGCGAGGCACAAGCTTCTTCGTAAAAGGTGCGATCCAAATTTCTAAAATACTGAAGTCCCTCGTCGTCTTCAAACCTTTTACTCGACAAATGAGCTTTCAACGGCCCAAACAAATGAAAATCAGAAGTAGCCAGGTCTGGAATATGGGGCGGATAGACAATAACATCCCAATTGCGTGTCTGCCTTCGTCTGATTTGAGTGTGCGGTCTTGCATTGTTATGCAATAATCTGATTCTGATTGTCATTTTCGGTGGTAAAAACTCTATGAGCAAAATGCCTTGCATATCCCAGAACATCGTTACCATTGTCTTTTTGGCAGAGTGCTGAACTTTAAATTTTTTCGGTGTTGCTAAATTCGGATGCTTCCGCGTCATCGAGTCTTTTTTTGATTCGGGGGTATGGTGGTATACCACGTTTCGTCTCTGCGATAGCGCGTTAAAAGTTCCATAGCCACCGCCATTCGTCGCATTTTGTTTGCCGCTCAACAGTTTTGGTACCCATCTCGTCCACACTTTCCGATACCCTTATTCAGATATCAGATACGATTTCATGAATGCCGGACAGTAGAGAAATTTCCCGTATTTTCAACCGACGAAACACCGTATCGACTTTTAATTGATTCTCATCCGTTTTGGTTATTGATGTTTTTTTTCGCACACCTTCGGGATCATAGTTCATAGCTGTGCGTCCACTTTTGAACTGTTTTCACCAAATACTAACTTGTTTTCGATTCATAACGCCATCTCCGTAGGTCTTCAGTATTTTTTTATAAGTTTCGGTAGGTGTTTCATTATTTGCATGCAAAAAACGAATGACTGCTTGCACTTCAAACTTGGAGTATGTTTTGATCGGAACTGACATTGTGCGGCTGTCACTGCAGACATTATACTGAACCTAAAGCAAGGACAATATCTATGCAGTACATATGCGCATCTAAAATGCGTGCAAGTTTCAACCTGATCGGAGCGACGTAAGATGTGTGTCGCGCAAACGTACCTTGAAACCGGTGTTCCGTCCATGTATATTTAATTTGTATTTTGGGTTTATTTAAGTATAATCAAGTAGATTTAGTTGTATTTATTTTACGTATTAAATCATAGGTTTTAATTTTAGACTATTTGTAAATATTAAGTGTATAGAAAGGTCTTGGAGTTTCCCAAATATCTAATTTGTTAATTTCGTAAGTTGTCAGGTATTATATTGGGAATGCATTGTCTTGTTTCATACGGTCATAAAACTCTTTACTCAATTCAGATAGAATCCTTTATGTAAATTCATTCATTTGCAGATGTAAACCTATATAATAGCATAGGTTTTATTGATATATTTCATTTATTGTATTTATTATATTGAATGTTACAATGTATTCATATTTTACGATAAGGTTTAGAGACTACGGTTTATTATATTTTTACTGTTATTTATCTCTAGCCACTTGCGGTTTATTGTAATTTACGTACTCGGTGCATACTATTCAATACCTGTAACAATTGTATTGTTTGTATTCTGTATTTAGTATTTAATATTTATTTTATTTCCCAGTATTATAATTAAGGGTTCATGTGCATATTGTTTATTTTAATCGGTTTAAAACGTTGGTAATGTGATAACCCAATTAAGCAATGCAGTGTACCGTTTATCTAAGTCAAGGCGCGGGCTCGTGTTTAATTCATGTTATATCCAAACATGACCTCGCCCGACATAACTTATATACACAAGCATTCGCAAGGTACGTTACACACTTTCAACACTCTTGTTCATTTAGAGTAAGGACATATAGTCGAAAAGGAGATCACTCTAACGATATATAAGACATCCCATCAGGAGTCTTATCAGAGTCAGTAGAGAGACAGTCGAGAGTCAGTCTTAGTACAGAGTAACAATACTCAGACGGTACGAATGAGTTAGAGTCTCTTTTCGACTATCGTCTACATTGTTAATTATGTAATTACCATCTTGTTAAATAGTTATAAGTGTTGGTTTATTAAACTATGTTAAACCCAACATACTTGTGCATTATTTAACGCTACAACGATATCTGCGTGAAGACTCACACCGATGTGGCCCTCAGGGCCGGGCTCACATCACATGGCGATTCTGCCAGCCACTTAAGGCTAAAGGAAGTAAGTGGAAAGACCGGAACGAGCCGTCAAGCATATATGGCAGACTGGTAAACCAAAAATGGGCAATTACGAGTCTAAGGAAGAAGTCATCATAGCGGGCAGTAACGCTAACGTGAAGAACAGCGTGGACACGGTCGACATCCTCGGAATAGTGGCATTCGTGGGAGTTATCACCATCCTGGTCTCCTGCTGCTGCTACGGTGTATACAAGCACGTAAACCGGAGGATGACGAAGGCACTCACCGCCCAGGTCCAGATGGAGTTCCACCGGAGCCAAGAGAAAGTCTAGGCCACCCTATGTCCACCCCGGATCGATTTACTCTACTTCAAGACGAAGTCAAGGTATTTGTTATTAATTTAAAAAAGGACAATGCTAATATAAGGAGTGATAAAAATATTATTAAGCGCAAATTAGCGCAAATAGACAATTTTAAACATAGACTAAACGAGTTAAAAGACAATTTTAATAAAGTGTCGCATAGTTCGAACATATTAGAATCAACCAAAAATTGTGTCAGAAGTATAATCAGTACTTTAGACGAAGCTGTAGATATTTTAAATTTTAGACTAAGTAATTTAAGTGTAAAACCTATTAAAATGGCTGAAAAATTCGATTTACGCACTGCCTCTAGCTTATTACCTGTCATGAATGGCAAAGAGGAGGTCACACATCAACTTATAGATGCAATTGAATTGTATGAATCATTATTAGGTGACGCGGGAAAAGAGAATTTAATAAATTACGTTCTTACAAAAGCGAAATTAAGGCTACGTAAATCATATACAAGTACTACCGCATTAATCGCAGATTTGAAAAGTCATTTCATTACGAAAAAGTCAATTACGGCAATAACCACTCAATTACACAACGCGAAGCAAGGCGCGAAATCTATCAAAGAGTACGGAGAAACAGTAGAAGAGCTTCTCTCACATCTAACCATAGCGCAAGCAAACGAAGACGAAACACTAATCGACAAATTTCGCGAAGTGTACGAAAAGGTCGCGATCAATATATTCGCAAATGGACTTCGGGACGCTAATACAAGAATTTTAATAAAAGCGCGCAACCCGAACACACTTTCCGAAGCAATTCAGGAAGCTACGAACGAAGAAATCGTAAATCCAAGTAATTCCGTTTTTCATTTTTCAAAAAAGTCACCGAATACTAATTCACATGTTAAGTACAATAAATACAGACACCCGAATCACGGTAGTAAATATAAAAACTCTTAGTTTAGCAGTAATAAACACAATTACGAATATAGGAAAAAATTTCCACGACGTGATAATCGCGGCAGTCACAATAAAGTTTTTTCAGAATCTACAAATGCTGCTACCCCTAATAACGAAGGAAAGCGCGTATTCCAGTTTTTTCAAAAGACTGTCAACTAAAAACGAATGCACCCCCGTATAGTTTTAACCTCGGAGGCCTAAATTACATTAAAATACTTTTGGATAATAGGGAGCATCCATTTCTGGTTGACAGCGGAGCGTCAATAAGCGTTTTATTTATAAACAATAAACGTACAAACATAAATATTAATAAAGCTGACAGAATAAACATAATCGGTATAAACGGACAAGCAAAAACAATTGGGTCAGCAGTTGTTACAATTGAACTAAGCGAGTACAAGGTCAATCATAAGTTTGCGATTTTAGATAGTATAAACAATTCATTCGTCGGTATTATCGGTGCAGATATTTTAAACAAATACCGTACAATATTAGATTACGAGAAATACAATCTAGCACTTTCGATAGAAGGTCAGAAAATAACCTTACCGCTTCATTCCGACAAAAATACGGTCACAAACTTACCCGCGAGATGCGAAGTAATTAAAGAGTTTAAAATAAACACACGTAAAGACTGTGTAATATTACCCGAAGAAGTAACCCCTGGTGTATTTATTGCGAGTACTGTTGTATCTCCAAGGAAAGGCATAGTACCTGTGCGCGTGTTAAACACAAGAGATAGCGACGCGACATTGAGGAATTTTTCTCCGACGTTTGCAGACCTTGAAAATTTCAACGTTTGCACATTCAGTAATAACGGTCGGAAATGCGTCGAGCGCGTCAGCAAAATTTTACAAATAGTAAACACATCGCACTTGAACCAGGAAGAGAATATTGCAATGCAAAAGATTCTTGCAAAATATTGTGATATTTTCTACCTTGAGTCAGACAAGCTTACAAATATATACAGGGCTAATATATACAGGGCAGACATACAGGTTAATTCACATATAAATCCAATATATTCCAAGCCCTATAGATTGCCACACGCCCAAAAACATGAGATCGACAGACAAGTGGACAAACTTTTGTCTGACGGTATAATAGAGAAAGCCAAATCAGCTTGGTCTTCGCCTTTACTATTAGTACCCAAAAAGAAGGATAAAGATGGAAACCAGAAGTGGAGAATGGTGATCGACTACCGCCTGTTAAACAAGCAGATAGTCGATGACAAATTCCCACTGCCTTCGATCAATAAGATCTTGGACTCACTTTCAGGCGCAGTCTATTTTTCTCATTTGGATCTAGCCCAAGGTTATCATCAAATTGAGCTAGAACCCAAAAGCCGTCCTTATACAGCCTTCACAACCGGCAAAGATCAGTACCAAATGTGCCGACTTCCAATGGGACTAAAGACTAGTAGTAGTGCGTTTTCTCGAGCCATGACAATAGCAATGTCAGGCCTAAATTACGAACAATGTTTCATATACCTAGACGACCTCATAGTTTTCGGCAGCAATCTATGGCAGCATAATTCAAATTTAGTTAAAGTATTTGAACGACTTAGAAGCGTTAATCTGAAACTCAACCCAAGCAAATGCGATTTTTTAAGAAAGGAAATATTATATCTGGGACACGTCATTTCTGCAGACGGCGTCTCACCAGACCCATCCAACGTAAAAGCTTTAGTGGAATACACAGTTCCCAAAAAACGCGAAGGACGTGAAACGTTTCGGTGCATTCGCTAACTATTACAGGCGCTTCATTCCAAACTTTGCCAACATCGCGACCCCTTTGAACAACCTTTCAAAGAAGAACATACCATTTTCGTGGTCCGATGTGGAACAAAAGGCATTCGAAAATCTTAAACTAGCCCTACAGACACCACCAATTTTGCAATATCCTAATTTTGATGCAGACAACATGTTTGTTTTAAAAACTGATGCATCTGGCTATTCAATTGGAGCAGTACTCTCAAACAGCAACGACAGGCCAATCGCTTACGCCAGTCGGTCCTTAAACAAAGCAGAAAGGAATTACTACACAATTGAGAAAGAATTATTAGCGGTTGTCTGGGCAGTCAAGCATTTCAGGCCTTACTTATATGGTCGTAAATTTAAAATCTTTACAGACAACAGGCCACTGATATATTTGTTTGGAATGACCAATCCATCGAGTCGTCTTACAAAATTCAGACTAGTATTGGAGGAATATGATTTCATCATTAATTATATTAAGGGTTCCCAAAACGTAGTTGCAGACGCCTTATCCCGAATAGGGATAGATTCCAACGACTTAAAGAAGGTTAGTAGTGGAGTTACCGACAGCATCTTTGTCACGACCAGATATCAGTCAAGACAGTCAGCTGCCGATGGCGCCAGTACAAGACCAGCAACCGAAGATTCCACCGGTTCCAGGATTGATCACCCCGGGGTGGTGGAGCTGTTGAAAAGACCAGCGGTATCTATCGAACTTCAGGTGATAGACAAGGCAAGCTTCAATACACTCCAACGTCGTAACGAAACAAGCATGCGTTTCAAGGAGATATTCCTATACAACGAAGATGCTCTCACGATTTTTATGAAGGAGACTGTAGGAATAATAAGTCCTCAGCAGTACATGCGCTTGTTAACTACACTCCAAGAGTTCTGCGCGGAACAAGACATACAGGAAATATGTATAGTCAAAGATAATTCCAGGAACAGCGACTTCCTGAGAAAAATTATTCCATGGAGTAAGAGAGAGCCAAACCGTTTAAAGGTAAATGTAATTAGAGGAGTGCAAAGAATTGAAGACTACGAGACACAGCAACTAATAATCAACGACTACCACATGTTACCCACAGGGGGACATAGTGGGGTAAATAGAACTTTCAACAAAATCAAAAGATTTTACTTTTGGCCGAAACTTAAACACGACATCAAATCATTTGTGAAACGATGTAGTGATTGCCAAAAATACAAGCACTCAATACCCAATAAGGAACCAATCAAGTCACAACAACATCGTCATACGCCTTCCAGAAGATTTTTGTAGATTTATTAGGTTCATTAAACCAAGACCAAGAGGAGAACAAATATGTTCTGACACTCCAATGCGAGCTAACGAAATTCGTAGAAGCCTATCCCATTAAAAACAAAAAGCTTCCACAGTAGCCAAAGCTCTGGTCGAGAACTTTATACTAAGGTACGCTATTCCCGAACAGATAGCTTCCGATCAGGGGACAGAATTCATGGCTACAGTTTTTAAGGAAACATGCTCTCTTTTAGGCATACAGCAGCTAAAATCAGCTGCATACCACCACGAAACGTTAGGCGCATTAGAGAACACACACAAACACCTGGGAGTGTATTTACGTATTCAACTGAATAACCACAAAGACAATTGGTCAACGTGGATACCTTATTGGTGTTTTGCATTCAACAACACAGTGCACACAGAAACAAAATATACCCCACACGAATTAGTCTTTGGTAAACACAATCCCCTACCCTCATCGTTGACAGACGCGATAGAACCACTTTATAATTTCAATAATTATACCGCAGAGTTTAAATATAGATTACAAACAGCCCTAAATGAGGCAAAAAACAATTTAATTCAATCTAAAGTTGAAAGACAAAATAAACTTAACAATAATCGAAAACCCACACACTTCTGTGTTGGAGACCAAATCTTAGTAAAAAATGAAGCAGGAAGTAAACTCAAGACATTGTATAATGGTCCTTATACCATTACTGAAACAAACAAGCCACCGAATGTAACAATTCAAATAGGCGACAAATACATTGAGATTCATAAGAATCGTCTCAAACATTATGTGTAATATTTAGATAAGAATATTTTACTATAACAACCCTAAAAGCCGTATACGGAACAAAGAACATTATAGTGCACAGATTTTAAGTTAATATAAGATGTTTTAGATAATAAGTAAATCTATCACATGTATATGATATATAGATAGATATAGAAATAGATATAGGAATTTCTAACAACAAGAAAAGCAAAGAAATCGTGTTGTTTTCCTTTTCCTCCTGTTGGAAGGTGTGTTAACCCAATTAAGCAATGCAGTGTACCGTTTATCTAAGTCAAGGCGCGGGCTCGTGTTTAATTCACGTTATATCCAAACATGACCTCGCCCGACATAACTTACATACACAAGCATTCGCAAGGTACGTTACACACTTTCAACACTCTTGTTTATTTAGAGTAAGGACATATAGTCGAAAAGGAGATCACTCTAACGATATATAAGACATCCCATCAGGAGTCTTATCAGAGTCAGTAGAGAGACAGTCGAGAGACAGTCTTAGTACAGAGTAACAATACTCAGACGGTACGAATGAGTTAGAGTCTCTTTTCGACTATCGTCTACATTGTTAATTATGTAATTACCATCTTGTTAAATAGTTATAAGTGTTGGTTTATTAAACTATGTTAAACCTAACATACTTGTGCATTATTTAACGCTACAACGATATCTGCGTGAAGACTCACACCGATGTGGCCCTCAGGGCCGGGCTCACATCACAGTAACCTTTCCTTGAAGAAGGGTAAAATCTTTGCTACGCAATAATTTCATTATAATTATTTTAGTTGTTTACTCCCACCTTTGTAACTGACGGGGACAAAACTTTCTTTGCAAAAATAAGTTAGAACAAAAATCAGTTCCAACCCAGATTTCAGCGATTTCACTTCAAGAATATAAAGTATTAGCCAGTTTCTCGGTCTTTATTGTGGAGACCAAATTCATGCATTTATATTAAGTTAAATGGAACTCCAAGTTTGAATTTGTTAATAATTATCTTGTAAATTATTCAAAACATATTTCGGTCAAACACATTCCGAAAATTCCTTCAAACCAGGAGGAACAACAACCGGACATCCCTCGTATGTTCGCTATAATACTGTTATTTACTTTCCCATTTATTTCATATCAGAGTAAGCTACAGCTAAGCGTGCCCGTGTTTAACTTCTAGTTTATAAAGTAAAACAGTTTTGAGAAAATTATCAACATCTAAAATTTTTCGGAAAACTTTTCGGATTTCGGACAATACGTTATAAACCATATAGTTCTCGTATACAGGCTTGGGCAAAAGTAACGCATCAGTCGAATAATTCCGTAAATATAAACTTTAGAACAAAATGTTGTTAACAAAAGTTTTTTGACAAGTTATTTTGTATTGGCTTCAATCATTTGTGTTTTTTTTCATGATGATTACATATGACAGCCAAAAAAAAAATTTTTTTTTTTTAAAAAAATCCTCTAGGTTTGTAGGTTTCTCCTTGTATACTTGCGACTTCAAGTGTCCCCAAAGAAAGAAATCCAATGAATTTAAATCGGGAGACCTAGCGGGCTAATCAATAAAACCCCGACGTCCAATCCAACGACCGGGAAAAATTGTGTCTAAATACTGTCGAACATTAATAGCATAATGTGGTGGTGCTCCATCTTGTTGAAACCATAGATTACGGTTTGGCATGCTTGGTTGATTGTCGTTAGGAAATCAAATCAACAGATCTGGTACAATATGGTTACGCAATAAATGTAAGTAACCATCACCATTTAGGTTGTGTTCCAAGAAGTACGGCCCTATGATTCGTTGCCCAACAATGCCAGCCCACACATTAAGTTTGTGGCGATGCTGTGTATGATTTTCTCGCATCCAATGTGGATTCTCAGTCATCCAATAACGGTAGTTATGCCTATTTACAAATCCATTTAGACAAAATGTAGCTTCGTCAGAAAATACGATGTTGTTTAAAAAATTTAATCGTTATTGGACAATTCCATTATTGTTCCACAAAACTGTAATCTTCTGTCCGGGTCATCTTCGTTAAGTTCGTGCGGTAAGTTTATCTTATAGGGCTTGTATTTGTTCGCTTTTAATATTCGTCTAATAGATCTGCTACTCATATCATTTTCTAATCCTAGTTGAGTGGTTGACGTAGTGGGATTTTCCGTTACAGCAAGTAAAACATGAAGAGACCGGTCTTCATTAGTGATTTCTTTTGGTCGGCCAGCTTTAGGTATATCTCTAACATCGCCCGTTTCTCTAAATTTAGTAACCAATCTCGAAACTGTTGATTGAGCTATAGGATCTCGATCCAAATAAACATTATTATTGAATAATGTGCAAACTTCGTGATGTGAACGTTGCCTGTCACCATATCCGACCATCATAAGAATTTCTATTCTTTCTCTAGTAGTTAATTTGACCATTGTCACACAAAACACGTATTAAAAAAAGCATGGTTTACGATGGAAACTATTTTATTGTGAAACGTCAATAATTCAATGAAGTCAAAAAATCTACAATTTCCAAAGCAATCTACAAAACACTGCACTAGTCCAAATGTACGTTTATTAAATTTTATTTTTTTCTCAATATTTTTATTATCTAACCCCATGAAAAAAGTACATATTCATATTTAGAAATTAATAAAGATTCCGAATTTTCTAAAAGAAAATATTATTTCCATTAAAAAAAAAAAAAATTTTGTTTTGCTGTCATATGTAATCATCATGAAAAAAAAAACGCAAATGATTGAAGCCAATACAAAATAACTTGTCAAAAACTTTTGTTGACAACATTTTGTTCTAAAGTTTATATTTACGGAATTATTAGACTGATGCGTTACTTCTGCCCAACCCCGTATATAAGAAAAGTTTTTTTTTTCCGTCACAATTTTATAAAATTATCTTCTTTATTATACATAAGATAAATGAAGTGTATAACGTTTCACGGACCCGAGGTCTAATATAAATTGCATTCTAATACAATTTAAGAAACATGTACGTGCAACAATAAAGCGTGTCATCAATAATGATGATAGGAGGGCATCAAATAGAAGAAAGACAGGACAAGGTAAAACAAACGGACAATCGTATCAACATACTGGTATAATTTAATAAACTGAAAACACTCAGTCTATATTTCACCTGACAGTTCCACCGACTAAGATTAATATTGTAATTTCTGGGACCCATTACGGCTAATGCTCTTGGACGCCATTGTCAATGCCCTCGTGTATTTTCACAGGCGAACGGACGTCTGCACGAAATGAATAAAAAGTGTCAGTGTGAAAAAAATAGATGAAAAAGTGAATAAAACAAATGCTTTGTTGGGTGATGTATATCCGCCTGTAAGTGAATTTGATTTCATTCGCCGTAATTCCAGACACATCGATTTTGAATTTTGAAGTGAGAAGGTCAAAAGATCATCTTATATAACTTGCAAAATCAAAAGTATGTTTGAAAAGTACAAAAGTTTATATTAAAAAGAAAGGTTTAAGTCGATTCATTGTTGTTCAATGCTATTATTGCTATTATGAATAGAATTAATACGTTGTGAAGAAGGATCAAGACGGAATCAATAAAAAAGAAAGGTGTTTAAGCGATCGATGAGATATTAATAATAATTTATTATTTGCCCAATAGATACAACCGAAATAGGATAACAAAGTTTGAGTTCTTCATGACAACATACTAATAAGTGAGCCGGTGAAAGCGAAAGTGGTGTAAGTCTTTCTTTCATCGATTTGAGTATTTTAAACATAGAGTTAAAAGACCACTAAAAAATCATGATCACATATTAATTACTGTTACTGTTACTGTTCTTTTTTTTATATTATAATTTGCCTAACCCGGTCCGAAAATAATGAAAAAAATTAGTGGCTGCTCTTATTCTTGTTGTTTGAATGACTTACACCACTTTACCAAGTTATGAAGTAATAAAAAGGTTGTATGGGTTTTTTGTTGAAATAAAATAAGATTTTAGATTTTACTTTATTTATGCAAAGAGAATATCAATTTTAATCAAGTGTACATAATACAAGTGAGAACTTATTATATTATTATTAATTCTTATGCTTCATCTTTATGTAGCTCTAACGGTCCTATATCTTCAACATATTCGTCAGCTGTTTGTAAATTAGTAAAGGATTGATGGTAAATAGGTGGAATAAACTGCAGCAATTCCATCATATTCTTCTTTTTCTCTTTAGAAACAGGTCGATGATCGTTATATAGTTTTTCAAGTGTTACGTTGTTCATCATAACGGGCCCTCCTTTTTTACGAGGCAACAAGTTGATACATTGAAAAGAAAAGTCTTCATTTAGTGTTTCCTTATAAAAAATTTTAAACGGCTCATATTTTTTAAAACGAAGCCACTGTATGTGAAGCCAGTTTACAGGAATATTTTCTTCATTCACTTTTCTTTTTGTAATGATTTCTTCCATTGTTTTTGTTGAGAGAAACTCGTTTGCTGCATTTTGTGTAAGGGAAAATGAGATTTAGTTCTTGCTTTTTGTATAATAGTATACCAATCTTCCGCTACATAAATAATTTTTCGTTTTGCATAACATTCTATTGAGCCGAAATCTCTATCGTTGGGTAAGTACGAATGTCCTGATACCAGGAATTTATGGTCAATGACAGTAATGCTTTCTGAATCCGCCAATAATTTAAGCCACATTAAACTCATTTTAATATTCCTGTTTTGGCCTGTACATGCATCGCTGTAGGCAATTATATGCTGACTATTTGAAGCACAAGTTGAAATGTGTTTTTTCAAACAAGACGCTATTTCTTGGGATCCTCTTGAGGCCATAGTTTCATCCCAAGCATACATGTACCCCTGCTCAGTAGCAAGGTTGTGACATCCTAAGTTATATACGTACATATTTCTCTTATAGTATGCTAATGAGCAAGTCAATTGTGGATATGCTAAAGCCTTCTCCAAATCAAATGTAAACGCATAGATTTTATTGGCATCAAGAACTGCTTTATATTTGTCCTCCTTCATGCTATTTCGTGCTTTCTCTGCTTTCCTCAAATGAAGCTCATGCTCAACTTCTGCCTGCCGCTTTATTTGTGGATCTGTTTCGAAGTTTATTTTAATTTTGAATGCATCACACCTTGTGCATGTATCTTTAGCAGGAGTGTGAAAACTGAGATTAAATTCATTGGTAAAAATCTTGCGATAAATAGCTTCGCTAACATTTGGTATGCTTTTTTCTTGACAATCTTCAATATAAAGCCTGTACATTAACCGTATATTTAAATTACTTGATAAATATTTCTTGTTGGGATTATGTTGTCTGGTATAATGAGATTGGTAAGCAGGAAACATAGATATGTGTTCACAGACTTTATTAGCCATCTCATCTGGTGTCTTATTAATAGGGGGGTGCTGTCCGCGTAAATCTTCCCCGGGGGGAACAACGAGATCCTTTACAATTTGCTAACGAATGGTTTTTGTTTTTGTATTAAATATGCTTTATGTGAGTAAATAAAAGACTGTAACTGTTTGAATTTATTGAATAAAAACAAATTTAAACCACACTGTTTACTTTTTTATAAATGATTAAGTTTCACAAATTAAAGTCTTGTGCGCCACCTCAAGACGTTGCTCTAGGAAGATAAGATTTTTTCTCTGCACTTTTAAGTACTTAGAGCATCGATGTTTAATACAGGAAAAACAAAATTAAAAAAACAAAATTCGCTCCACCCTAATCTCCAGTACACTCTGTTTCCCTTTGATTCGCTTATTTCTGCAGTTCTGTCGTTTTTTCCACTTACATTACTCCAAGATATTTAAGGTTTCTAGTTTGTCGAAGTTATATTTGCCTTGAAAAGGAATAAGTGATCTAAATTTAATATTCAACACGATTGTTTCTTCCTAATGAAGATGACAATTTAGTTATTGCAATACGTATTTGAGATACGAATATTAATGTTGAGTTTTATACCTTTTTTTAGTTAGATGCAGTCTTCAATGAATGAATTTTTTATTTATGTGCTTTGTCTTAAAATAACTTTTAGAAAGGTTTTCTCAATTTTTTAATATAAATTATACAAATCCTATTGTCGAATGGAATACATAAAGAAAATTAATTTCGAATTAAATTTGTTTCTTCGTATTTTGATTTTACTTCATCAATATAAGTCCTTTAATCGGAAGGGAATGTAAAAGACACCCTTATCTTATTCTATCCTGTATGAAAACCAATCTAAATGCAGATGTATCAAGATACGACCGCAACAAACGGATATAATTCTTGTAAATGCATCAATAACAAGTAACTGTTAAATCGATCAGCAGTAATTGGCCACTTGTTCTTTCTACAGTCGACCACATTTATTTCAACCACATTTTAAATTGACGCTTTTGCCGAAGAAATATTTTGTCCACAAACTGGGGTAACAAAATCCAGGATTAAGATGTTGATGATAAGCAGAGTTAAGCCGCTTTTATAAAGAATTCTGTTTGGTGATCTGTGGCCACGGTTTGAAATAAGCTTGAATCTACTATAGGTACAGATAGCTCTATTAATATTGAATGGATTTATTAAGATTTAAATTCATATGAATGATGATTTGAATGTTACTGTATAATAATAACGATAATGAAAAAATGCTGTCTTGATTATTTTTATTATTTTTGAAATTCATGAAATTTCTGTTTTAACTAAAAAAATTTCTTTTACCACACTATAAAGAGTAGTAAAAAGTATCAAAAAAGCAATTTCGTGATAAAGTTATTAAAGTTATTTATAGAATTAATAAAAATACATACATATATAATTCCAATTAAACACTTTTATACTATAGTTCGTTTCAATAATAGGTGGAGTAATTTAAATTGACCGCACAAAAGTTATGCATTTAGATTGGCTTCTAAAGAACCTATATTATAAACTACAAATATAGCGAAAGCTTCCATGATCCCGCCTCTAATATATTTATTCAAGATCCAACCTGTCCAAACTTAAACAAACATTTCGTCAATTTAATATTCTCATTTATCGTTCTGGCCGTTTATTATTTAGAAGTAAAAAATGATATTTTGACTAGATTTAAAACGTTCTCATTAAAACGTCAAATAATAAGGGTACTACAGTAATTGTATCTGAGGTTTGAGACACATTAGGGGGGTTTTCCTCTATTAATTTTCTGTACGTTTCTAGATATATAATTATTTCTTATTGTAGGTATTGCAAAATGAATTATATAACGAGTTGTCAAAGATTATAAAAAAAGGGCTAACTTTGTCAGTATTGTTTATTGTCTCATAAATACAGCCCAGCCTAACCTTCGATATTGAAAAATTTTGATGAAATTCCGTACTTACACATCAAATAGTACAGAAACGAACTTCCAAACTTCAACAAAATTATGGCAGAAATGGCTACCCATGATGATATACCAAAAATGAGTCGTACAACGTTATGCAGATTTTTAAAATACTTCAACTTTACGCTTGGTCGACTAGTTAGAAAAGGAGAAAACAATAAATGAGGAGTATTATGCCAATTTGTTGCAACAATTAAGTGACAAAATCAAAAAGAAACGGCCTCAAGAAGAAAGTGCTTTTCCATCAGTATAACGCCCACAAGTTTGCGATTGAAATGGCAAAAATTCATTACTTGGGATTTGAATTAGTGCCTCATTTGCTCTATTCCTATTCTAAACCTGAAGAAATCGTTCGGCAGTAAGAGATTGCCGTCTAATTCCCCTGTAAATACCTATTTGGAGGACTTGGATTCATCGACCTACAATGAAACCATTACTAATTTAAAATATCGTTGGAATAAGTGTGTTGAGCGAACAGGAGGCTGTATTGAAAAATAAAATTTTTTTGTAATAAAAACTTGCCTTTTCTTTGTTAGGCCAGGTAGTTGCCGAACCATCCTCGTATAGTGAGAGATTCTTTCTTTGGAGACTGTGGTTAAGTAAAAACTTAAAAAGGTATATAACCCCTTACCACAATTATTAATCGTATCCTAAATACGTATTTCGACAACTAAGTTGTCATCATCAGTAGGTAAAAACCACTAATTAAAAAGTCGTAAACAAAAACAGTCTATACGTGGACGCGGTGTAAAGTAGTTTACTGTGCCACATGTGCGACTTTTTAATTAGTGGTTTTTACCTACTGATGATAACAACTTAGTTGTCGAAAAACGTATTTAGGATACGATTAATAATTGTGGTAAGGGGTTATATACCTTTTTAAATAGTGAGAGATGTTTATCTCAAGAAGGTTGGAGGCGGAGAGCGTGTAAGAGAAAACCTATTGTGGGAAAGGGTCGTTTTCTGATTTAGTTTAAGGATAATCATATTGTAATCAGCGAAGTCTAAGAATTAAGAATTAATTAAAGACGTTAGTTAAAGGGTTGTGATGTCAATGAAATTAATATCATTAAAATTTCCTTGCTAAAATACTTTAAAATGATACCCCACATAATATGGTTTAGATAAAGTTTATAATAATGATTTAAAATTATGTCAATTTTAATACGGAGTCGGTATAACTTTGACAAGTATAAAAAATGGGTCAATAATGAATAAAATTACTAATTAAGAAAGTTGTAAGTAATTAGTTATTAATTAAATTAAAGTCATATAATAGAAATTCAAAAAGAACATTAGAGAAAATACGAATTATATAAAGCACAAAAAGCCTAACGGATTTTTTAACACTTTGAATTCGATGTATTTGTAAATAATATAATAAAAATGTGATTAAAAAAATATTAATATACGTAATGTGTAACAACGAAATTACAGTTTCAAGCGTAATGCTACAGAATATTCTATTACTTTTCTGACTGTTGGAAGTTTTATGATAAATCTAACCTTCTAGCAGTCATTCGTGAAAACTGCTCAACAAAATATTTCAATCATATGACTGTTCGCTCGCTAAGCTAATCAGCAAGAATTCAAATACCACATTGAATATATTATTTTTGTTATTCACTATTAAACAACGTTGTCACATTGTACGATTGGATCAGCGATGCACATACCGCGGCCCGCGGGCCGCATGGGGTCCACTGTCGATATTTATGCGGCCTGCCAACGAATTTTAAAAATTGTTCGAAAAACTACAAAAGTAGGTAAAAATCCATTCAAATCAATATTTCTTAACTTTTTATTTTATTCTAACTTTTGTAATTGTTAGTAAGATATGTATCTTTAAGTACCTACTACTTTCTTGTTCAGGTTTACTACGTAGGACAGGTAACGTAGGACAGGTATGCTCCTCGTCGTTCCAAGCATATTGTTACGAGACTAGAAATCTGTCGAACCAAATACATTACTCGAAGATTCGCGAAACATGTCGGTATTATCCCCGAACAATGTGGTAGGTTCTCGATGTTAGGTAACTAGTATAAATACAACGCATCGCCCGCTATCGGGGCAGTTAGGTTTTAACTACGGACAAGCGAACGCTATATTGTTTGAATTGTAATCTGTGAAGAATAGATATTTCGTCGTTCGAACTTGGCATCTACCTACGTAACAATATAATATCAATTTTGATATGGATAAACCAGGCCCCAGTAAAAAACGTAGTCGTTGAAGATACGTAGTCGTTAGAAGAACGTAGTCGTTAAAGTTGAAGATGAAAATCGACAGTTTCAAGATATTTGGACCGAAAAATACTTTTTTATTTCATCGCATAACAAAAGTGTCTGTTTAATATGCAAGAGCAGTGTTTCTATTCCGAAGGAATATAATGTGAAAAGGCATTATGGAACCCAGCATCATACTTTTACCAAATTAACCGGTGAAAATCGAATGCAAAAAATTTCCCCTTTACAAAGGGAACCAATAGGCCAGCAAGCTATGATTACAAAACCAATTCAAGATGCTGAAACAGCTACTGAAGTTAGCTTTGAAATATCTCGAATAACAGCGAAAACTTGTCGGCCTTTTAAAGATGGTGAGTTTGTTAAGCAGTATTTAGATATCGCCGCAAAAAAATGTGTCCGAAAGATGCAAAGAGGTTTGAGAAAATTCAACTAAATCGGATGACTGTTCAAAGAAGACTTACCACATTAGCAGCTAATATAGAAGAGCAATTAGCTACAAAAAGTTTTGATTATTTTTCTATAGCACTCGACGAATCTACAGATATAAGTTCCACCTAATATTTTTACGAGGTGCAACGCAAAATTTTGAAGTGAGTGAAGAACTTATTGGTATGAGTTCTTTGGCAAGTCAAACCAAGGGGAGTGACATGGTCAAAGCTCTTCTGGAAAAATGTTCTATAATGGATTTGGATTTAACGAAATTATCTGGAATTACGACTGACGGAGCACCTTCAATGGTTGGAAGTAAATTTGGGATAATAACTATGTTAAAAGAGTATTTACAAACTAAAAGCATAGATATCAAGGAATTATTAATGCAGTTTCATTACATTATACATCAAGAGGCCCTCTGTTCAAAATTACTGGGATTTGAAGATGTGATGAAAGTTGTAGTACCTACTGTAAACTTCAAAAAATCACGAAGTCTCAATCACCGACAATTCACACGATTTCTCGAGGATATTGAAAGCGAATATGGTGATCTCCTGTTTTACACTGAAGTAAGGTGGCTAAGTCGTGGGTTGTCACTAGAGCGGTTTCTTAACTTGATTAAAGAAATCAAAATATTTCTGGCGGAAAAGAAAAAGGACGTCTCCGAACTCGACAATCCTGATTGGTTGTGTGACTTAACGTTTCTTGTAGATATCACAAATCACTTAAATGTCTTAAATACGCGACTCCAAGGCAAAGATCAATTGATTTCGCAGTTATACTCTCATGTTTCGTCCTTTCAATGCAAATTGAGTCTTTTCAGGACACAAATCAATTCAGCCAATTACAGCCATTTTCCGAACTACAAAGAAATTATGGAGAAATTCAATAAAACTGATGTCAATTTCGCTTATGTTGAAAAAATTGATATTTTAATACAAGTTTTCATGATCGTTTTCTAGACATCAAAAAAATTAAACCTCTATTAGACATTTTCAGCAATCCTTTCAACATTGCACCCTAAAATGCACCGGAATCAATACAGCTGGAATTGATAGACAAGCAGAATGATGATAATTTACGAAACAAGTTTAATGAAGGTAATTTACTCAACTTTTACCGTTGCGTTGACAAAACCGCTTATAAAGAGTTGTGAATAAATGCATTGAAATGCGCAAGCTTATTTGGATCGACGTATATTTGTGAGCAAACGTTTTCAGTGATGAAACTTAACAAAACAAAAAATCGAAACCGTGTGGCAAATGAAAATCTGGAAGCCATTTTACGTGTGGCGACAAGTAATGTGGAGCCAAACATAAACAAAATTATTAGGTCAATGCAATGTCATGCATCAAAATAATTAAACATGAAATATTACATTGTAATGCTTAGATTACATTACGATTACGTAATTACAACAAACATTTTTAAATGTTCTTTTATTTTTATCATTTGTAGTAATTCATACTATTTTAAAATAAAAATATTTGTGTTAATGAGTATTCTTTGTAGTTGCCCGTCCTTGGCTTATAATTTTTCCGAGTGGCCCCTGTTCCCTATAAGTCTGTGCATCCCTGCATTAGATACTTATCAATCGGATAAGGAACATTTTTGGCGAACAAATTCAAATATATTTATCTTGAGAATAGCTGTCAGATACTTGATTTAGAAGTGGAGAAAACGTGCATTGGTGACCCCAAGTAAGTCGAATCCATCAATTTTACCTTTGCAGCATTGTTGGTCTTCGTTTTTATGTGAGTTTCCTGAATAATGGCCATGTCAATGTTTTGGTATAGCAAGCGCTTTGAAATGTACACACTCTTAGCTCTGCTAAGTCCTTCGACGTTTGTTTAGCAAATTCGGATTGTTTTTCCGAGGTTTCTTCTTCTTTGTTACTGAGAAGGGCAATAGTTGGGAGATATAGTATGCGAATTTATGCATAATAGTCTGGAGATGGCTTCCAAAGTTCACTCTAACTCCTAGGGTGTACATGTAGCGTATTGGCGCGGACACGAGCTTGTTTTACACTCACAATTCAATTCTTAATTAATACAGATTTAATAAAAATAAACAATTCAAATGGAAGAAAGGGCTATAAGAAAATTGTCACGTTGACATTTAATTACAAAATTACCGTTTACGCCAAAAAGTAAGTGAAAAGTAAGGCATTAGTAATCAGCGTGAACTAAAACCAAATACTTATATATTTCTTAGTTTGAAAATATTTTGGTGAATATGACTCAAAGACGATTTCGAAGAAACACTAATTACTCCTTACAAAATTTCCTTGAAGGCGATAGTTGTAAATAGGTCATAAATAAATTTCGAATATCGGTTAAGGGAATTATTTGTACCCACAAAATTAAGTGTATAACTGAGTATAAAGGGTATAGGAGAAAATCATATTATAATTACGAGTTGTAAATTGTATTGCTATAATCCACATAAGGCACTGAGATATTAGACAAATTTTAAAATTTTACTTTCTCTGCTGCAGTAGAGGACCAGGTATACTTCCTTTAAAGTTATAGTGCGATGTCATAAATAAAATCGGGCGGCCCTAAACTCGTACCCGAGCGGGTACTATCTAATGTCTGCTGCATTAATTCACCCCCATGCTAATTATGGTGTTTTAATTCCTTACCTTATGACCTTATACCTTGTCCCCGGACAAGAGATTAAGAAATTTATACTTTCTTGGAAATATAAATACAAAGTTGTCCTGCCTATTAAATACAAATTAAATTAAAATTTATCTAAATTTAAAATTTACCCAAATCTACCATATATATTATATACTTATAATTTGTCAGTCTGAAATAACATTACTGACTAAGAAGTGCGTTTAATTTGTGAGAAAGCATGGAAAGCTTCGTCAGTTTTAGTGAACGTGGAAATCAAGTGCTAATTGTAGACCCTTTAAAATTTACCAAACACAAATCCTTCAAAATTGGTGAATTATGTTGGCAATGTTCGAATCGCTCTTGTCAGGAAAAAGTTTATACTGTGGGTGCAGAAAATTTAATTGTGCGCAATGAAATAGAACACATAATCATGAAAAGAATCTGAAGAGACTAAAAAAACAGATAGTAAGTGCTAGTGTTCAACGTAAAGCAACCGATGACATTCAGCTCTAAAAGAAAATACTGGCCATTCCAGGCATTCATTACATCCGCAACCATCTATTTAATAACAGAAGAGAATCTCTACCGTCCTTACCGAAAAATAGGGCAGAAGTTATTAACTGTGTTACAACATTGAATATTATGACACTGAAAAAAGAGAATTTTGTCTTTATCATCAACGAAGTTGAAGAAATTGTCGTATTTACGTGCCTAGCAAATGTTTTATGCAATAGTGAAAAAGTATATGTCGACGGTACATGCTGTTACTGCAGTTATTTACACTGCATATATTACATATCCCACTATTATAATATATAATACTATTTAATAAAATATGGGACGAACAGAAAATACCAGAGGATTGGGAAATGGGAGTTTTGTTACCGATATATAAAAAAGGAGACAACAAACAGTGTAAGAATTATAGAGGAATTACACTATTGTGTGTCATGCTAAAAGTTTATGAAAGAATCTTGGAAGAGAGATTAAAAACAATAATCGAGGCGCAACTCGAAGAATCACAGAGTGGATTTAGAAAAGGTAGAAGTGTACAGGACAATATATTCATTCACATTGAAGCAGATGACGGAAAAGAGTGCAAACAGCACGATATACATAGGTTTTATAGACATAGAAAAGGCTTTCGATTGTATACCTCGAAACTTGGTGTGGAGGAGCCTAGAAAAAAGAGGAATAAATAGCAAACTGAGGAAAGCAATAGCAAGCATATACAAGTGTACAAGAAACGTGGTGAGAGCGTGTAAAATAGGCAATCAGAAGAGTTTGAAACAAGGGAAGGATTGCGGCAAGGAGGAGTACTTAGTCCTATACTATTTAATATAATACTTGATGACGTACTGAAAGATATTAAAAACAATACAAAAAATATACAAATAGGATATAGAAATATGGGGCTGGTGGAGGTAGCGGAGAACGCGTTTGCTGATGATTTGGTGGTATACGCAAATACCGAAAAGGACCTGCAAACAAACTTGGTAATTTGGGAAACAGCACTGAAAAAGAGAAACATGAAAATTAACGCAGAAAAAACTAAAGTGATGGCGATAGGGAAAAACCATAAACAGTTAACAATTAAAGTAGGAGGAAAGGACATCGAACAAGTTGAAACATTTAAATACTTAGGAGTAAACATTCATAGAGAAGAGAAAGAAGACACAGAGATTATTGGCAGAATTGAAAGCACGACAAAGTTGTACTATACACTCAACAACACTTTCATCAGAAATAGAGAAATTTCAACGAAGACAAAAATGACTGTGTTTAAAACCGTATATAGACCAATATTAACATATGGGTGTGAAAGCTGGATACTAAATAACAAAACAAAATCCAAAATACAAGCGATGGAGATGAGGTATTTAAGAGCAGTCAAAGGAGTAACACGCAAAGACAGAATAAGAAATGAAGTGATAAGGCAAGATCTGAATACAGAACCGATCCTCGAAAGTATAGAGAGACAGAAATTGAAATGGTTCGGACACGTCGTTCGTATGGAAGAAACAAGGCAGACAAAGAGAGTATGGAAAGCTAAGACAATACAGAAAAGGAAGAGAGGTAGACCAAAGAATACATGGGACAATACAGTAGCGGAAAACCTGCAAAAACGTGGAATGACATGGAGAGAAGCAGAAGTTGCGGCAAAAAATAAGAAGGAATGGGAAAAATTCATTTATAATAAAAAATAGAATTAAGTTTCATAGTGAAAATTAAGTGTATACCTTGACACCCGTAGGGTAATTTCAAGGTTTATTGATTATAATAATAATAATAATATTACATATCCCACTAGCATTTTGCTTACTGCCGAATAAAAAGGAGTATTCTTACAAAATACTTTTTAACCTGTTGCGAAAAAAGTGTAACAGTTTGGGTTTAAATCTGAACCCAAAAGTCATCGTAGCGGATTTTGAAATTGCAATCCACAATGCCACAAAAGCGGAGTTTCCAGATTCCAAAGTTATAGGCTTCCATTTAGCACAAGCAAGGCTCCGCAAAATTCAAAATCTGGCCATTGTTCCTTATTATAAGAACGAAACCAGTGAAATTGGAAAGTGGCTGCGCTATAATATATTTGGTTTACCATTTTTAAATCCATCGGAAGTAGGCGATTGTTATACATTTGATTTTTCTGAAATACAACCTCAAGATGAATGTTTATCACGCTTTTCCGATTATTTGGCTGACAATTATATTTCAGAAGAAGCCGTTCTTCCACCTAGTTTGTGGGCAGAACTCAGCGATAGCACAGAAAGAAGCACAAACGCTTGCGGATCTTTCTACGTTAAATTTAATGCCAGTTTTTATTCTACGCATACATAAATTTTTTATTTTATTGAAATTTTGAAGCGGTTTTAAACAGACATATAAAAAGTCAAAGTTTGTCTGAATGTGCAAGAATACGAAATCGAGTCGTGCGTAGACGTAAGTAGTGCGTTACTAAAAAAATTGTTGACTATAAAAATGAATCTGTTTCGAGATTTGATTTTGTTAAGTGTATAGCTTATTTTTATAAACGTTAAATGTAAATGTTAATGTGTATTAGTGCTTGTATAAAACACAAGCGGGCATTTCTATTTCATTCTTAATTAATGAAATATGTTTTGTGGCGCTTACTGAGTTTTTCATTTCCTGCATACATAAATATGTTATCTATATATTTTAAATAAGTATATGGGTGATTCATACTGCGATAAAGTCGGGGACGAATTCATGAAGCTATTTTTGTGGACCTATTCTTCTCGGGGACAAGTTTATGTA
Organism: Melolontha melolontha; assembly: GCA_935421215.2. Classification (NCBI taxonomy): domain Eukaryota; kingdom Metazoa; phylum Arthropoda; class Insecta; order Coleoptera; family Scarabaeidae; genus Melolontha; species Melolontha melolontha. Next base: position 177,976,424 of record OW285237.1, on the reverse strand, counting down.
TTTTTTTTTCAGGTACGAGTTTAACTACGATAATTACTTAATTTTATTTCTGGGGACGAGTTTAGGTACGTTCAATAAAACCATTAAGGATCTATTGCCCCATAATCTAATCCCCCATAATCCGGCGATGGGGATTATGGGGGGCATTAAGAAAATAAGGTAATTAATATAAAGCTATAATTTTAATATTTTAATACTGTATACTTACTTATATAATATAGTTAAATAAAGTTTATCTACGACCATCCTATAATTAACAATTTATTTAATAAGTTTTTATGTGTAAAGAGCTACATTAAATAAATCGTTCGTAAATGAATTAAATCATGCGTAAAAACCCAATGTAAATTAAATGGGACTCTCATTATTAAATGATTTCTGTTGACAACGACGCCAAGCGACAACAAACAAAACAAAAGTGATTTTGTCTATTGTGTAGTCTGTAAATTACAATTTTTCAGTCCTAACGGTGAGAAACAACTAATTTATTGCGAATTCAATGGTATTTAAACACACATTTTGATTATTTAGAGAGATCATTATGGATGAGGAAGAATTTGCGGAAATTACTGAAACCACAAACAACATAACCTCAAACTTGTTACCAGAAATGTCAGAGATTATTACGGATCACGAAGAATTATTAGGTACACCTCCAGAAATCGCTCATGTAGCCAATAACATAACTTCAAACTTGTTACCCGTTAAATCTAAAAAGTTATATATGAATACGTACAAGGATTTCTTAGATTGCTGTAATAGAAAAAACGTAAGAAACTATACGGAAAACGTCTTCATCGCTTACTTTTCGGAGAAGTCCAATAGTTCGAAGGCTTCGACCTTGTGGTCACACTATTCGATGCTCAAGGCGACTTTCAACATAAATAAGAGCATCGATATCAGCAAATACACAAAACTGATTGCCTTTTTAAAACGTACATCAGAAAATTATAAACCGAAAAAATCAAAAATATTCAGTTTACAAGAAATTGAAAAATTTATCTACGAAGCTCCAGATAACCAACTTCTATTGATGAAGGTAAGGAATTATAAATTTTAATTAATGAAGTGTATTTATAAAATAACTTTCTAGGTTGTGGCACTATTTGGAATTTCAGGAGCATGTCGTCGACAAGAGTTGTCAGAAATTCAAACAGATGATATTCAAGATGCAGGAACAGCTTTAATAATAACTATCCGGGAATGCAAAAATAAAATACCTAGAACTTTTACTGTTGTTGACAACAAGGATAAAATTCCAAGTTTTTTGCAAATCTATCGAAAATATGCTTCTTTGCGTCCAGCAGTAACTGATCACAAACGACTTTTCGTCTTCTATAGAAATAATAAGTGTACGAAACAGCCCGTGGGTATTAATCAATTTGGCAAAATACCCTCTCTAATTGCTAAATTTCTCAATCTAACTGATCCTGATGGCTATACATGACATAGCTTCAGACGTTCATCTGCTTCCTTATTAGCAGACTCGGGTGTATTAACACCCGAGTCTGCAGAAATATTAATTTCTGCAGTTAAACGGCATGGAGGATGGAAATCCTCCATCGTTGCAGAAGGTTATGTTGAAAATTCTCTAGAAAATAAAAAAGAAACATCGAGAAAAATCTTTGGAATAGGAAATCAACAACTTCAGCCATCGACATCTCAAACACACACTATTACAAGAGAAGTAGTAGTGCACCAAGAAAGAAAAGAAAATATTCCAAATGTAATAATTAGTAACATTAATAACTGTACAAATTTGACAATTAATGTAAATTTGAAAAAGTTGACTGAATAAATTTTTTTTTTAACTAGGTCGTAGATAAAATATTGTATGACACACGTGTGTGAAAGGCTTTTATGCACTCCTTGCGATTAAAACACTCGCCTTCGGCTCGTGCTTTAAACTTCGCAATTCGTGCATAAAAGCCTTACTTCACACACTTGTATCATAAATAACTATTTCGATTCAGTTTATTCTTAACAACTAAGATTTGCATAAATTAGTGTATAAAATGTATTCTGTGTGTTTCACATAGCGTAGGTAATATTTCGTATTATTATAATCAAATATTATTTATTATCAAATATTGATAATACTGGCCTGTAGCGTGTTGCTCATATCGATTACTTTTATTGCATACCAATTATCGTGTTCAAGTAACTGTGGAACTTTGTAATTCGCACTATAACTTGAAACAGAGTATACAAAGTTCACGCTATCATTCTTTATCTAGTCAATTACGATAATAAATTTTTTAAGATGCAAAAAACGGAATCAAATTACTGCGATAATATTTGGATAAACATATTTATAAACAAACTAAACTAAAATCACTGTAAATAGGTTAAATTATGTTACAGCTCGGGAGAAGAATGGCGTCAATAAGGGGAGAATTAAGAGCAACATATAATGAAGAAACCTTAAAGTTATAGTAACAAAAAGTGATGAAACTTAACAAAACAAAAAATCGAAACCGTGTAGAAAATAAAAATCTGGAAGCAATTTTACGTGTGGCGACAAGTAATGTGGAGCCAAACATAAACAAAATTATCGTGTTCAAGTAACTGTGGAACTTTGTATTCGCACTATATTATTTAATCAAACTCAAATGCGCGGGATTGACAGTGCTCAACTGCAAAAGGCAATTGAACAATTCCGACAGCAAATTATTCACATTAGAAATTTAAGAAATTCTACTTGCAATGACAATCAAGAACGCAGTAATGAAGAACCTGCAAGGAAAAGACGAAAAACGACAGCTGAAGATAACAGAGCTGTTATTGTAAAGGAAGTATGTTACACTATTTTAAGCCAAATTAGCGACCTATTTGATTTTAGGGATCGAGTGATCCCTAAAATCAAATAGGTCGCTAATTAGTGTAGCAAAATTATTTGATTCTCAAAATTTTAAAACTTGTAGTCATCATTTCCACAAAAAAAAATTTGATGAAACTGTGAAAACTTATCCTATGTTGGACAGTGTAAAATTGAAAAGTGAACTTTCAGAAATTTATGAGCGCGATGACATGTGCGACGTAGGTGGTGTTTTTTCACCTTTAGTGTTTAATACAGACAACAACCTAAAAAAGGTTTTGACCGAAACATACAAACTGTTGAATATTATTTGTACAACGCCCATGTCGACAGCAGAATGCGAACGATGTTTTTCCACCCTCAAACGCATTAAAAATTTTCTGAGAAGCACAATGACAGAAGATCGACTAAAGGCATTGGCGGTCCTATCAATAGAAAAGAAGTTCATCCAGTCTATCCCGGATTTTGACAATAAAGTCATAGACGTCTTTTCCACCATGAAGCATAGGAGAATGGATTTTATGTACAAAAAATAGGTAAGTTTTTTTTGTGCCCACCCTCTTTCATAACTCACGAGCCGCCACTGATTGCTCGAGAAACAGGAATGTTTCCAAGTGCAAAGATTGTTTCTGAAAGGGATCGCGGCTTAGATGTGGAACTTGAAACAAATATTCTCGATATGGTGGAAGAGAATCCTGATATAAGTACGAGGCGTATTGCAACCCAATTTCAAACTAAAGACACGGCCACTTGGAGATTGCTGAAAGAGAATGGTTTGCATTCTTTTCATATTCAACCTGTTCAAAGCCTTCACAGAGGTGATCATGCTGCAAGCTTGCAATTTTGTAATTGAATACTTAAAAATCGCAATTTATACAAATACATATTATTTAGTGATGAAGCTCAATTCACTCACGATGGAATAAATAATTACCGTTATGAACACCGATGGCCAGACGAAAATCCACATGTCACAATTGAGCGAAACTTTCAAAATCGTTTTAGTATCAACGTATGGTGTGGTATGTTGGACGGTCAATTATTAGGTCCATTTGTATTAGATGGTCGCCTTATTGGCGAACTGTATTTGAATTTCTTGGAAGTTCACTTGCCAGAAATTATGGATAATTTAGCATTAAATGCTAGACAGTGGTTATATTTCAACACGATGGAACCCCTCCACATTTCAGTGCAGATGTCAGAAATTTTTTTAACCTTCATTCTCCCAATCGTTGGATCGGTAGAGATGGACCACAAAATTGACCACCGAGGTCACCAGATCTTAACCCTTTAGATTATTGTTTGTGGGGCTGGATAAAATCTTTAGTTGATGCAACAAAAGTGGACACGAGAAACGCACTACAGGATCGTATTTTTAATGCAGCAGCTACCATAAGAATTAATCGCCGATCAATTAAACATGCAACTCGGGCAATTAATAAACGTGCAAGAAAATGCATTGAATTTAATTGAATGGTATTTTCGAAAATATCCTCTGATTTATTATTATTTATATTTAATAAATGTTGTATTTTAAATATTAAATTATTATTTATTTCTATAATGGTTAAAAATCTGACTTAAATATACTCTTGAAGTACTTCCTTTTCCTCCTGAAACACTCTGTATACCTACCTGAGTTCATGGTATTTCATTTTACTTTAGAAATGGGTTGTTGGAAATTGAGTTGTCTATTCAGCGTCGAATATACTCAATGCAATTTGCTGTTCGTTTTCTAGGTGCCCCTTCGCCAGGTTTACGAGTTATTGCCGTGTTTCACCAAATGTAATAACAAGCTAACAACAAACATAAGTAAGACAGATTATGATACTGTTGCCGGAAATCCTGTAAGCACTGATTAGTGGAATAAACCCAATCTACATTTTCTAATTTTTGACCAGTTCTATATTTACTTTGAATAATAAATATTTTATGTTGTAACTCGAACATTATAGTAAAATAATTTAAAAAATATATAAATTTATAATTTGAATTTATGTACAACTGTCAGAATTTGAATTTTTCTAAAGCTTCGCATGTGTACCAATTTTTGATTACTTAATTACTATGACGAAATGATTTTTGAAGGCACGCCATGACAGTTTTATAAAGACTGATGGTCATAATTATACGCCATTCAATCTAAGAATGGTTATATACTAATTATCTTTGATTTCAGGACCTAAATATGCAGTTTTTAGCGCAGCATTTGCCTTATTGTCGATCATGTTCTTATCAACAATATCTCTTTTTGAACACTCCAAATTCATTTTAAAATATAAAGAGATAATTCATTAGTCAGCACTTAAGCTTTGTATCTTTTATTAGAGACGTAAAAATAAATTACACAATTTAAATCAACATTTATTCTGCTTACTTATTTTTACAAACCTTTCACGAAACAATCTTAAGCGTAAAGCATCTGATTGGCATGATATAAACTTTTTTTAACTTCGGTATCATCCTGTAGATCTTTGATAGAAAACCAGAAAATTAGTACAAACCGAGAAATTAACATGGGAATTCAACAAGTAACAACGTGTTGATTTGCACCACCTCCTACGGGGATTGGCCCGGAGCGAGCCAACGGCAGCTCCTAGTAATCCTTCGGTTCGCAGCGGGCCAATACTAGGGGTCCTCGTCTCAACCAATCCCGACGTTCCGTTCCCCGTTCTGCTGTCGAACCCCAAGCATGGCCTACTGTGTTCCTCTCAGTCAAGCTGTGCACTCTGTGAGAATAGGTCAAATATTTGTATTGTGACGATTCAAAAAAAAAAAAAGAAAACAAGAACAGAAAAATAACAGCAATAAGTATCGTCTTTGTACAAGGAATTGTCGGTTTTTCGCGTCGCAAATATCTTCTTTACAATTCGGTTAAATGTGTAACATATTACACGCGGGATTGAAGTGTATTTGACAGGATTTTTTGAGGTTATGGAACTGATATTTCGTGTTTAGTGCGCTCGAAAAAATTAGTGAAAATGATTAATGCATTTATGGATGGTCCTCATCATCATCTGTCAACGTATGGTTTGAAAATGAGTCCCGGTCACAATGCCGGGGGTACACCTATACCTTCACCCCATCAAAATCCCGCGGCCGCTATGACACCACCCGAAGCAACTCAAAATCATCATTTTCAAACTAATTACGGACATATGGGACATTTAAACCCGCATGCGGGTTACGCAGCAAGGGATTTTCTTTTAAGACGCGACCATCACGACTTTCCGACGGCCCAAACTGCACCTAGTGACACAGTTTTGTTCCACCACCACACGGAGATGGCCCCACACCAGCACCATTTGCCGCCCCATCACCAAATGTTGTATTCGAGAACAGATCATCACGCATACGCCCAACCTAATCATCATCAATATTTAAATCATCACATGGGAATGCCTCACCACCCCACGAACGTCCACGGGGCGTTTTTTAGGTACATGAGGCAACCAATAAAGCAGGAAATGCAATGCTTGTGGATAGATCCGGAGCAGCCGCCTCCGAGAAAATCCTGCGGCAAACACTTTACAAGTATGCATGAGATAGTGACCCATCTAACTGTGGAACATGTCGGTGGACCTGAGTGTACGACGCACGCATGTTTTTGGCAAAACTGTTCGAGGAATGGAAGGCCTTTCAAGGCGAAGTATAAACTGGTCAATCACATAAGAGTTCATACTGGTGAGAAACCGTTTCCATGTCCCTTTCCCGGGTGTGGGAAAGTTTTTGCGCGAAGTGAAAATTTGAAGATACATAAACGAACACATACAGGTAAGTTTGGCTTTTATTTACGTAGGTATATAGACGTAGTAAAAGTACTTACATTTGTTAATGTTTACAATATTGAAAATAATTTACAGGGTGTCTTCTTTAAATTATATAATTTAGCATTGATAGATAAAATTCCTATAGAGATTGAGGGAGATAAAAGCTGTTAAATCAGCAATTTAGACTTTAATTCAACAGAGAAAACTATTTGAGTATGAACAGTGCATCACATCGTTGTACTGAATTTATTAAATACCTCTATCTTTCTGAAACAAAAAAGAATATCATGTGAAGCGAACATTTGAAGTATGCTTAAGCAAATAAACAAACTTATTTATTAATGCACAGTTTTCAACATTTAATATGCTTATTATAATAGAATTGCATTTAATCTTAAGATGTTATAAGTTCAAGTAACAATTGGATAGTATTAATTAAGATAACAGAATAATAAATTAAATTTATTAAAACTACAAATAACACTCATCAATATTTGGAAAGAGATTGACAGGAAAATTCATACCCTTAGAATCCATTCACAACAAAAGTTTTGAAGCAAATCATTAAATGTTTGTTTTAGTTACAGTATTTTAAAGTCTATTAGTTAAAGTTAAATACTGCAATGTTAATGAATGCCTGATTAGAAGTGATAAACAGCAATGTATTATTCTTTCTCTGCTAAAATTCAATTTATAATGCACTCAGAAGATAGCACTGCGAAGATTGTTGGAGTAACATTCTCTTATCTCTAAGCATAAAGATTTAATTAGTTAGGCCTGTATTAGATATTATTAACAGATAATCTACTGGAACAAGGGCACCTTTTCAGAAAATTTAAGCCAATATACAAGCAAGAAGATATTAATTGTAGAAATTGTGGAGCATTTATTCTATTAAATTGCTTTGCATAATATTTTCTTACTCAAAGATGTACTATTTGATTTTAAAATTCATTAAATTAATGGCAAATACGACGTCTTCTAAGAAAAGCAAATAAGTGGTAATGGTTACATGGGACAGTGAAAGTAAATTGGCTCCCGGCAGGTCATAAATAAAATATGTAAATTTAAAACCTCTTTATCGATAGGTAAATTTGGTCCCAACAATTCAATAATTCCTTTTATAAAGCTCACCCCAACATATAAAACTTAAATAATTTTAAACGGATACCTATGTAAAATTACAAAGTACACATTTGATTTCTAAAATGGATAACAGTAAAGTTAAAAACCGTCAAAAGTTTATCTCGAAAATGATTGAAGTATACAGAAAATAGGAAATAAACTCTGTGCATTTCATTAAATGTATACCTATCCTTTCACGATGGCGTTAAAAATTAAGGTAATTCTAATTTTTAGATTTAATTTTAGTATTTTTGTAATTTACTTTGCATTTCATTAAATGTATATATATTCTTTCACTGTGGTTTTAAAAATTAATCAAATCCTTCAATCACTATATTCCCGGGACCGAATTTACACATTCACTATGAGGCAAAGAAAATTATAGGACCGAATTTACATGATATTTTTGAAGGTCCATTTGTTCGGGATCCAATTTACATGCACCCACACGGAAATACAACATTGATTGTCAATATTTAAGAAGAGAATTTAGGTATATATTTGTAGTACGTTAAACAAAGCGTTCAATAATGTCATTAAATTTTAATTATTAAATTGGACAATTATTCTACTTAAAGTAACAACCTACTATCTTTATCTAGAAACATAAAAGATAGATAATTATTATTTTAAAGAGATAATTTAATTAATTTACCTATTGCCTACTATAATTAAGACTCTTCCACTAGGTAATACTTTGAGGCCATTATTTTTTAGTATTTCTGTTAGTAAATCTGGAAATATAATTTTTTATTTATTAAAAATAAAATACATTATATGTATACCTCAAGAGCAACATATTAATAATACAAAATTCTTTGAAATGCACATAAATTCGTTTGAAGGTACCAATAGCTACAATTTAAAAGCCGGGATCGGGAATTTTACAAAGGATTTTTTGATAAAAAGTTGTTTACTAAAAGGTGTCCTTACGTTTTTTTTTTTTTTAATAAAACACGCGACTTCAGTTTTTTATTACAATCTAGTCTTAAAACACTAATAAACAACGAACTTTAATATAATCGGCGGTGGTAATTTGGGCGCGAAGATTACCTGGTCCATAACATGAGCAAGTAAACTTGGCGCAAATGGAAATTGTCTGTTTAATAGAGCCTGACTGTAAAAAAACACATAGTAGGTACACTTTACATTTTGTAGTTTATTTAAAAAAACACATTTCAAAATATGCTTAAATATACTATTACAGTGACATATTATATATATATATATATATATATTATAAATATGAAGTACATTTTACGTAATGTAGGCTGCTTGTTTCTCCAAACTTATATCTATTCACAAGATTACCAAACGATGCTAATTTAGCTGTTACCTTTTTATCTTTAAGTCTCGCAGTAACATGCAAAATATATGTATCAATTTGGCACTCTTTTATCTTTTCCATAAAGACATAGATAGAAGGATGCGTTGCATAAAATGAGGAATTAAATTTTGCATGAAATGACTTACATCAATTAGTTGTTCTTGTTACCGAAGCACACTACTTCTGCCCACATATAAGGGTTCTTGATAATATATGTATCTATCAAATAATCACAATATTTATCCAACAAATCATTGTGCGGGTTGTACGACATCATATCGAACACAAAACAATCCTCTTCTTTATTTGGGTTTAAATAGGTTAATCCCAATGTGTTTTTTAGCCAGTTGCCAATTTCACTTTTTGATTCATATTCTGAGCCTAAACCAATCGACTTTAACTTTCTGTACCATGCTTGGTGTAAGTGAAACCGGCAAGCATTAATTTCAACATTAGGCCAAACATTAAGTAATGCTATGTGTATGGCCTTTTCGAAATCTACAAAAACTTTATTTGGATTAATAACATGCGACGATATTTTTCATATATATTGAACTTTAATAAAGTAAAACAAGTTTTGTAACTTCTTGCGCCCAGTTTACCTACGTCCAATATAATTTAATTTACTAAGAAAAATCCTAGAGTTCATTTAAATGCGTCTTTATTGCCCTATAGTGAACAACACTTTTCTTGTTGCACATACATTTGAATTGTTTCTGCTTTTGTCATTAGTAACTAAGGTCCATTGTCCATTTGCATTTCAAGAAACAGTACAGAACTTATGATAATACTATACATGGTTGCCACTCCTTATCGTAGAAGATATTAAAAAAAATATTATCGCAACTTCAATATGCTTTCGAAACTTGGCTTAATTACAAAACGTTGGAAAAATTAATTTAAATAATTATTTAAATATAGATTCTGTAAAATAACTTATTAAAAAATAGGGTTAATAATAATAATTCATATTAAAAAATAGACGATTATACCACAGTCTTTGGGTATGATGGATATCTTAAAGAGGTAATTGGTTATAAAATTCTAATATAGCCATATTTAGGTATATAATTAATGTAGTAGTTAAGTACATATTAGAGGTTTGTTTAATGCTTAACCGAGTTTCACAGATTCATTCGTAATAAAGTAAAGAAAGCAGTTAGGTACATAAATAAAATATATTTAGTGTTTTATTATGATACCTTATGAGAGAAATATATAGAGTTATTCTAAAGTAAGTTCCCAGTTTGAAATGGTCATAAGTTTGGCAAATTTTTAATGTGTACAAAAATAATAGCACTTAAATATGTTCATAAAGAAAAGTGATTTTATTATAACAAGAGGACATAGGAAAAAGTTAAATATGACGACCATCGTATTGTTCAATAAATATTAGTCGTTCTTCTAGATTAGAAAGTGCATTCCTTGGCATGTTTTCAATAACATCTAATATCGATTGTTCGAAGTTCCCCACGAGTATTAGATCTACTAATAAATACCCTTTCTTTAAGGTGACCCTATATCTAGTAGTCAGCCGGATTTATGCCTGGTGACCTCCAGTCACTAGCATTAAATTTTGGTCGTAATTGTCAGTTTCTGACCTAACCGAAAATGTTCTATTGCAGGTAGGTCATAACCTTACAATCAATGACTTCAAATACTTGCCTGACGTTGTCCAACAAAAATGGCACGAGCAAAAGAGACTTTAAAGGAACTTAATATCTCGTTATTTCTCCATTAGTTTCAATTATTTTGTTTAAACGATTAAGCATGGATAAGCATAAATTTCTAAAATAATCTTGAAAAATATTATTTTAATATTGCATACGGCTGCTTCCTATAAATTTTGTCAATCTTCTCCAAATATTCTCTATTGGGTTTATACCCGGGCTTAAACCCGACCATTTACTTCATGATCTTGAAACCGTGTTTTTACTTGAAGCGATATGTGAACTAGGCAGTTATCTTGCTGGAATGTAAAGTTGTTTAAAGATTGTCGCATTGAAGGTAACATCACGACTTCTAAATTGTGTATATAAACTGGACTCGTTAGGCGTTCTTCTATGTGGAGTAATATTCCAGGGTATTTGCGGATATTCAACCCCGAGAACTTACTATTAGTTTCAGTTTTACTGACATATTTGGCATTACATCTTTGGTTCCTTGATTTATAAAGCCTCGATTGTCCAGATTTAGATTAATTGAATGTTTTTTCATCGCTAAAAATGGCATTTTCCCAAAAAATGTCATTTTTAACGATGTGCTCTAGAGCAAAACCCATTCTAATTTTTTTGGCCTGGCAGTAAATTTGCCTTTCTAGCTGCTGCTAGTAGCTTTTTAAATTTCTTTCCCGAACCAGACGATGAGCTGTATGTACAGATGCATGAAAACCTGTATGATTCACTGCTTCTACGACAGTTGCAAAGGTACTGTATTTAATAATGCCTAAAAGGTTATCATCGTTTTCACGTGTTTAACCGCGTGGACGTCTAGAATCATTTAACCTTTCCAGAGATCCTCTTTTGCTCCAACGTCTTACTATAGAATTTACTGAACTTTTTGACATTTCCATTGAACTCGTACCGCAGCCTCGGATAGTCCAGTTTAAATTAAATAAATTATTTGTATTTTACCAAAATAAGAGAATATTATGACAAATAAATTTATTTTTGGAACTTACTGTCAAAAATCATTATCAATTAGAGGAAAAATAAATAATAAATATTATTTTTTTGAATTCTACATTTTTATCTCCGGAAGAAGCAACGAAGTTGTTGCGAAATATAGAGATAATTAATAAATTAGTTTAATTGGCATACCGCTTGTCCTCTTTGAATTTATTTTATCCAATATAGTACGGTCGATAATTTCTTTTAAATTAATTATATATATATATATATATATATATACTCTTACAGGAATTATTGACCGTATTATTAGTTAATAATAAATGAGCAAGCGGTCTGTAAATTAATACTCATTTATTTTCAATCTATTTATATTTCACAACAAATTCATTGCTTTCTTAGGAGATGAGAATACAGAGTCAAAAAATAGCAGTGAGTAGCATTGCTATTTTTTAACTCTGGATTTTCATCTCCTGAGGAAACAACGAATTTGTTGCGAAATATAGAGAGATTAAAAATAAATGAGTATTAATTTACAGACCGTTTGCCCGTTTTCATTTATTCACTATATACAGGCCTATATGTATATAAATAAGAATAAATGAACTATATCTGCTCCTGGCACCGATGGTTCTTACATTGATTAATTTTCTTCACTGTACATGCATTCAGAATAAGAGTTTTTTTATTAAAATAAAACACTTGCTTAAGTCACGTTTCGGAGTGTTTATTTTGCTCCTTCATCAGACACTTACTTTAAATTAATTCTGTTTTAAACAGAGACATTATCAAACTGGATATATTAAAATCTTAACGCCAAATACTAAAATTCTTAATAATTTAACTATTTTAGTGTCATTGTTAGTTACATTTTTCAGACATCAAAATAAAAAATTCCCGTCTGTACGGATTACTATTACGGATTAAGGTTTTAATGACTCCATTTTGGTGGTGTCTCTTTTTAAAACAAAATTAATTCTATTGATTATTATATGTAGCTTTATTATATATATATATATATGAAAACCATTAATATTAAATAATTTTCTCATAAGAACAGTGGAAAGCGGTGGAAAAATTAAATATAACAAAAATAAGTAATTGCCGATTTCATTTGTCACTAATTAAAATGCTATTGTATCATCTCCTTTAATTATTTAATTTTTGTTATTACTATTTTTAACTAACGCGTTTTCTCTAAATAAATTGGCATTATTAACTACATCGGGTTTATTTTATTAATAACTAGATATTTTCTAATTTGTCTAAACTAAAGGTTTTCTTAAAATATTTTTAAACTAATTAAATAAATTTATTGGTTAAAAAAAAGTTGTTTGATTAAACGACCTTTACTAGCATTTAGCTTGAATGGGTTAAAAATGTAAATGTTTACCGATGCGTCAGTTACTATAGTATCAAAAACAAAATCTTTCTTTTTTAATAAATGCTAAATATAGACATGGGAATTGTCAGATTTGACATTGATACAGAATTTATGATTCCGAAAGATGTTAAATTTACATAATTTATTGATAAAAATATTATGTATAAATGTTTATGTAAATAGAAAAGGAACGATAAATCTATCTATTTCAAAATGACACTAAAACAGCTGAAAGTAAATTAGCCGAAAGGCAAGAGAATTGCTAATTTAAATAAATTGAACATAGAAATGTACGAAATTTGTTTAAATAGCAAATGGATTGAAACTAAATTTATAAATCGGGTTAGAATATACCAAACATGTTCCAAAATTGTTTATACAATAAAATCCATAATTATTAATCCATAGTTATTGTGGTATTAGTTACGAAATTTATACGCGAAAAATATCTGACAAGTGCTCACCTCTTGCTGCTTTACAGCTATCTTTTGTTAAATTTTCTATTACATTTCGACTTTAAAAAGGTATATAACCCCTTACCACAATTATTAATCGTATCCTAAATACGTATTTCGACAACTAAGTTGTCATCATCAGTAGGTAAAAACCACTAATTAAAAAGTCGCACATGGGGCACAGTAAAGCTAGAAAACCGCTTACGCAACAACTACTTTACACCGCGTCCACGTATAGACTAATTTTAACATGCGAATATAAACTACGAAAAGGTCGAAAAGCACTTACCTCTTAGGGAAAGGCCTACACATATCTTTATTCTCCGAGTTGAAATATGTCGAACGACAGAACGACAAACATTTCTATCTTAAGGGAACGGCACTAAACATGTGCTAATAACTTCAATTTTAAAGCGACGATGACACAATTATGGTAATAAAAATTCAAAGAGACAACTGAAAGGAATCGGTGATCTATCGCTATTCATGGAATTTTGTTTATTTTTCGCGATATGTATACTTTCATAAGCGTCAAGTTCGTGGGGTTTATTAATTCCTTTGACCAACTTCAACCCTGTAATCGATACATTGTGTAGTGTGCTTAGAGCGTGGTTGGCAACATTAGATTTATCCGGTCTATTGTATTTAATATGTGATATGTGTTCTTTGAAACGGGTTATTATTGGTCGCTTAGTTTGGCCTATATATTTCAAATTACAATCCTCGCAACTAATTTCGTATATACCTGATTTAGAATTGAAATTAACTCTATCTTTAGTATTCCCTAGGAGACTTTTGATAGTATTTTCGGACCGAAAGGCAACCTGGAGACCTCTTTCTTTCACAACTTTATTAATGTTTTTCGTGACGGGGTGGTATGGTAAACACATGTCCTTTTTCTCCTGGTTACTTTGAGATATCAAACTTGTGGATTCGCGGATTGTATTTTTTATTTTTGTTTTTCTAATTAATTTATTGATTATTTCTATGCCAAAGCCATTGTATTTCGCGATATTTTTAATGAAATCCAGTTCCATTTCATATCTCTCTTTTGTTAACGGAAAATTTAGTAACCGATTGACTAAGAAATTAAAGGAAGCTGTCTTATGTTGATAACTATGTTTTGAATCCGCGGTGATGAATCTATTAACATTGGTTTCTTTCCGGAAAATATCGATTTCTATTTTATGTTTATTCCTAATCAGTAAAGTATCTAAAAATGATATCTTGCCATTGTGTTCCTCTTCCACTGTAAATTTAATCGTCGGAAATTTCAAATTTAATTGATTAACGAACATGTCTAATTCGCATTTCCGTGTATCAAAAATCGCGAGAATGTCATCTACATACCTAATCCAGACTCTCGGGAAATATTTAGCGTTATTTTTAAATTCAACTTCAAATTGACTCATGAATAAATTGGCTATGAAAGGAGATAGGCAGTTACCCATTGTTGTGCCTTGTTTCTGTTCATAAAATTTTTCTCCTACTTGGAAACAATTTTGCGTCATGCACAGAGTTGTCAATCTCATGTATTCTTTTATTTTTGAGGGTTCGATGATATTCTTGTGGAGCAAGCTTTCTAAATATTTCATAGTCTCTGGAATTGGTACCGATGGGAATAAAGACGTTACATCGAATGAAACTAAAATTTCCCCGGTTTCCAGTTCACAATCTTTAATTAATTTAACAAATTCTAAGGAATTACTGACTGACAAATTTTCGGGTTTGACGGGTAAATTTTTAAATTCATTCACTAACCATTTGGAAATCAAGTAAATCGGTGAGTTGATACCTGAAACTATAGGTCTCATCGAGTTACCTGGTTTATGTATCTTCGGTAAACAATACATTCTTGGTACTACAGGATTACTAACATTCAATTTATACTTTTGGGTAGAAGTTATTAAAATTGGACATTTCTTAATCGCGTCTTTTGTGTCACTAATCATTTTGGGTAACGGGTTTCTCTTAATTTCTACATACGGACCTTCGGCAATTAAATTTTTGACTCTTTGAAAATAGTCGGTCCTTGGATCTAAGAGTTTTAATGATATTCCATTCTTTATTGACCGACTTCTGTTTGTGCTGCTGCAAATTCTTATCGATTTTGGTTTTACAAGCTTCTCGAATAAAGTTTTTTGGCCCTTGTTCAAAATACTTAATCGAAGTTTCGATACTTGCAATCACCTGTTCCATAGGAATCTGACGGCTTGGCAAACAGTATTTTAAACCTTTGTTTAACAAATCTATTTCTACATCACTAAAATTCTCGGATGATTGATTGATCACTAGTGTTTCTTTTATAGGAATTCTATTATTATCCTTTTTTGGTGGACATAACTTTCTGAATTTCTTATTAAGTTTTAAACATTTCTTTTTCAATTTATGGCTTTAATTTCCGTAATTTTCCTATAAAAGTTACACCACTCTTCGAATTCATTATTGTTCATGCTTTTAGTTAATTTTAAATGCAAATTATATAGTTCTAATTCTAATTTACTACGTTTACTGTACAGATATTTCATTTCTAGGTTCAACCATTTCATTTTTGCATATGAAATGACCTTATCGTTATTTCTACAATTTGTCGTTACATTTCGACATAATTAACGAATGACGCGAATAATTTAATTCATTTTTATTCTTATAGACCTGGCTTTTTACGTAACCCCAAAGAAAATAGTCCAACGGTGTTCTTGGTAGCCAATTAACATCACCATTTCTTGAAATAATTCTTCCAGGAAATTTTTGTCTTAATAAAGCAACTGTTTCATTAGCAAAATGAGGTGTTGCACCGTCCTGTTGAAACCATCTATCCTCTAGATCAATATCATTCAGGTCAGGTCACAAAAATTCAGTTAAGATCTCACGATATCGAGCACTATTCACTGTTACAGCATCACTAGCAGCATTTTGAAAGAAATATGGACCAATTACCTTGCCATAATGCACACCAAACAGTGACTCGTTGAGGATGCAAGGGCCTTTCATGAATAACTCCAAAATTCGACAATTTTGTTTACAAAACCACCAATTTCAAAATGTGATTCTTCAGAAAAGATAATTTTTTTGTGAAAAATCATCCGGTTGTTCGTTAATGTAATTGACGAATACACGGCATTTTGAATGGTTCAATGGCTTTAGTTCCTGTGTTATTTGAACCTATATGCCTTTAAAGCTAAACCTTTTCGTAAAGTACGCCAGGTTGTTGATTCACTGAGTCCAACTTGTTATGAACGATGACTAATGGACATTTCAGGTGCTTCAAATCGACCAATAGTTCGACCAATAGTTCTTTCAGAGGGGCGATCATGTAAACCATAAAATTCACGTAATTTTCTAAAAACGTTTTTCACAGAACGCTGATTTTCATAAAATAATTCAACAATTTGAACACGTTGTTCTATCGTGTAAGAAAGTAAATGTCAAAATATCCAGACGAATTCAGTGCGCCATCTATATTTCATTTATTTTTACAAATAAGGCGCTCAATTTGAAAGACCTTTTATATGATGTTTTTAACAACCATAGAGGAACAAAAGCTTATCTCTAGCAAAAATTACATATTCTATGAGATATTTCTTAATTATGGCAAACGATTTTAATGGAATTGATAAACAATTGTTTATTTTACCCAGCCTTGTTTCACATAATTTAGGTATTGACGATAATTTGAATTTTATATAGATAAGCACTATTGAAAAGGAAATGGCCTACAATTTCAAATACCTATACAAGGTGTGTATAACTTGGCGGACTCACTCCAAGTGGCGACATTCTTGGTCAAATTTTGAGTTAAAAGTCCTAATCCTAAAGCGATGTATCAGGCTTCCTTTGTCTTCAGAATGAATTTGAAAGAAACATACATTTGGCAACATTGAACACGCATGTGCTAGTTATAATCTTCGGTACATTTTTACACGTCGTCATGTGAACCTTACATTTTAAATTTAAAAAAGAAACAAACGAAATAAAATTGGTTTCTTAGATTACATATTTATTACGAAAATATTACAAAGTTTTAAAAATTTTTGATAATATTGACTAATTTTTGTACATCTTCTTGATAGAAATCAATGTAATTATTACCTACATAATTGTTCGAATTGAAATCCATCAGTTTGTAGACATAGTTGCAATCTTTGTGGTATCGTTTGTACTATTCACTCAAGTCTTTCTGGTGTGATTTCTAACTGCGGCGCCAATAAATACAAATAAATACGAAAACTAAACAAAATTATACAAATAAACACGAAAAATAAGCAAGTCGAATGAAATAGGTAGATTACATAAGTGTCAAAATTTGACAGTAGTAATGTATTTGACTAGAAAAACATTAGGCTGCCTACTTATTGTTTTACAACGTTGTCAGATGTGTTTTTCGTCAAAATAAGTTAATAAACAAATATTAAAAACAAACTTTAAAATCAAAAAGAAAACTTTAACGAAAGGAAAATAACAACAATTCTTCTTTCTTCTAAATTGTAGCTCTTTCTGTCAACAAATATCGAGTAATAATGCTTATTTCAAGACTGAAAGTCCGAACTTTAGGAAGCTCGTGCAAAGATATGGAGCATGGTACAACATTTTCGTATTAGGATTTTGGACTCCGAATTTAACGAAGAACATCGCCGCGTGTAGTGGGTCCGCCAATTTATACACACCTTGTATATACAGTTAACTAAAGTAAATTATTTAAAACTTCCTTTAAAGTATTTTTATAAACAATATTGTTTATTTTCCCAACAGTATATAATTACAAGATAAATGCAAAGCTATAGTTATTGCAAAAAAGTCTCGCCGGTATCTTTAAATCAGATTTAAAGATTTATCTTTGATAATAGCATAACAGCCGAAACGTATTTTAGAATTATTTTAATAAAATTAGTGAAATATAGCCTAGTGTTTTATTCTCAATATTTAATTAAGTAAATTACCAAAATGTTTCATTAAGAAGTGTATGCAACATCAATTAACGATTCCAAGTTTTTATTTTCAATGTTTCACCTAGTACAAACTGCAAACTCCATACGTAAATTATTTGAATGTAAATGTCTGAAATCTTCTTGCCTAACCTGGCAACAGTTCAGCGACATTATGTTAACATGCCTGATTTTTTAATTCAAATTTAACAAAATAAAAGTCAAGTATTTAAATAAGTTTTACTAAATTTCTTGTTTTACTTACATTACTGCCGAGTAGATACATTTATTAAATGATCTATTTCCGTAGCGGCTTGAAAAATGAAAATCATAAGTCAACTGTTGCATTCCAAACAGTTGATTTATGATTAATTTATCAAAATGTATGTAGAATAAATTGAATTGAAATCACCACTTTTCGCAACACAGTGTTAGAATAATCGAACGGTTTTAAACACTGGTAGTGTGACTAAAGGTAAATCTACTGATTACCCCATTGTTGCATTTACATCCATATTTGTTTTCAATTGTCCTTCAAATCCACTTACCAGATTTTTTACAACGAATCCAGTTTTGTCAGAGGTGTAACAATTAGCAATTAATGTTCGAATTTAAATCTAATTAAAAAAATATATAACCACGACTGTCTCTTAACTTCTACAATGATTAAA
Organism: Melolontha melolontha; assembly: GCA_935421215.2. Lineage (NCBI taxonomy): Eukaryota > Metazoa > Arthropoda > Insecta > Coleoptera > Scarabaeidae > Melolontha > Melolontha melolontha. The sequence goes on along the minus strand of OW285237.1, from coordinate 177,957,322 downwards.
CTATAACATATGAAACCAAGTAAATATACAAATTTTTCAATAAGTTAGGTACCTGGTATTTTTATATATTTTAAAGCCTTTTTCTGACCTGTTTGTACAAATGAGGTACACTGAAGGACACAACATCCAGACATTTTGTCACTATTATAAAATAATCATTGTTCGATAAATTAACCATAAATTACAAAAATGGCATGAGTATAAATCAATAATATTATACAATTACCAAAATTATGTGTATTTGAACCTAAACGTAACATTGCCAGAGAACTACGAATACAGTGTTGTTTGCAAGTTGGAGGGTACCATTTTCTTTGTATTATTTATAATATAGGTTCGGAAAATTTGTTTCAACTATTATTTAATATGCATCTCACTTTAATATCAGGTAATATTGATTTATTAGTAATTCGAACCATATGTCATCCATATTTATATAAAATATTCTAACCTAGAAAAACAGGAAAAAAAAACAATAACCAGGCAAGCCAATTTCTTTAGAGTTACCAAATTAAATATTTGCTTGAATATTCTCTAACTAGTAAATACTAGAGTATAGCACGTGAAAGAGTTTCAACACCTAGGAGTGATAATAGAAAATAATATAAATTAAGAAATAGAATGATTGAAAGATTAGAAAAGGCTTCTACGCATTAAACATCAAGAAAGAAATTACTGAAAAGCGAAAGACAAGCATTTATCAATCTTTATATATAGATCGATTCTACCCTCTAGTCCTAGTGTGTTTAAACATTAGAAAACAATACAGGCTCGTATAAAGGTATACTTATTTATGGAAGTAATGTATATGGACAAGTATGCAATCCACCATTTTGATTACTTTCTTGTCATCATAAGTCTTTATTTGGTACGTCTATCTGTTTATTTCTGTTTACTTACAATTAATTTTAAATCTTCTTCTTTATTGTTCGTTTGGTCTTTAGAGTAGTAACTCTTTAGTTAGTTACTAGTGTTGATAGACATATATTAATTTTACCTTTGATGATAGAGGTACAATTTATGTAATAATTCATTACATGAAATGAAATGATATTAATGCAGTCAGAAATGTGAGAAAGACTATTTTACAAACACAGACACAGGCATATTGATAAAACAGGCCTGCATAAAATTTGTGATGACGTGATTTTTGTTTGTTAAGCTCAATTTTTATATAGCAATAACTAATTAAAATACAGTTGGTCTCTACCACCCACAGATTTTTTTTTGCACAAAAGAAAAAGAAAAAAATATTAAAAAAACTTATAATAGGCGTTTTAATACATTTTAAAATGAATGTACTACTTCAAATTCTAGGTATTAACCCAAAAATGATTTTCTGTTGTGGTTTTAAAGAAATTTGTTACATTGGCTCTCATTACCTGATGTAAATCTCTTATTACGAGATGTATTAATTTTGGACAAGATTTCCGGGAATTTTTACTTGCTAAATCCTATTTATTATGCTTTCACTTTATTAGTACTGCGAAGAAGGATTTCCAGTTTATCACTCCAAACAAAATGTATATTTTAATGTCATTTACTTCATTATAGCTCTGAGTGTCGATCAGTAAACAAGTAAAATTAATTTGTCTTTAGTGTTGTGCGTGGTATTTGATAAATAAACATTGCTTAAAAATATGTCTAGCCGGTGTTGCAAAAACAAACCAGATGATTTCTGTTATATTTGTGGATATTTCGTCTTGAAAAAGTTTAAGAGACCAATTGGTGAATTTGTGAAAAATGCATATTATGCTTATTTCAAAATCAAATTAGGAGATCAAGATAAAGATTGGGCACCGCACGTTGTTTGTAAGGTATGTGAAGAAGGTTTAAGACATTGGACCAAACGGAATAGAAAAAGCCTTCCTTTTGGAATACCGATGGTTTGGAGAGAACCGCAAAATCATCATGAAGATTGCTACTTTTGTCTTTGTGATATAAGGGGCATAATAGAAAAACTTTGAAACATATTTTGTACCCAAACAATATTAAATCAGCTATCAGACCAGTTCCTCACAGTGATCATGTACCTATACCTATACCCCCCAAAGTACTACAAGAAGATATTGAAACCTCTTCAACTTCCGGCTCCGTACAGATGGATAGTGATTTTGAACCATCAACCTCAGGTCAAAACCAACCTCAGCTATTTTCACAAGCCGAACTGAATGATTTAGTAAGAGATTTGAGACTTTCAAAAGATCTTTCTGAAGTACTGGGGTCTAGGTTGAAACAAAAAAATTGGCTTGCCCCAGAAACTACCTTCAGATCTTCCTTTAGCTGAATATGACAGAAAAACAACCAAACGAAGCTTTTCTGAAAAACGAAATCGTTTTTTTAAGAAGCATAAAGAATAAATAACTATTTCTAATACATAGCTTCTAGGTGTATATTTTTGTGTTTTTTTAATATAATATAAAACTAGCTTATAAATTAAATAAATCGTGTTTTTTCTATATTTTTTGATTTTACTGGTTTGAAAAATAACCTTACGTGATACAAAAAAAATAAAAGCAGATTTGAAATCAGCGCTACCCAATTACTAGAAAACAGTGAAAATTTTTAAAACAACATTCAAAGAGTTGAAAAATGCAGGCCTGTGTAATCAATGCTTTTATGGATATTCCAAAAGAAAATTGGTATATAACAGTATAACAGTATTATTTAATATTTTGAAACCCAAAATATTTCTTTGGGTCAGACAACCACAATATTAACTAAAATTCCAATACATGTTTCCTGAAAGTTTAGAGATAAACTTAAACTAAAAGAAAAGGTCATTCTTTCTAGGAATTCTAAGATAAATACATTCAAATGAAATTATCGGAAATTTATTTCTTTATTTATCCGTCCCTCCTAATTAGGCGAGGTATTGAAAGGATCTTAATATATTAATTGAATATATTGCACCAAAACATATGCCGTGAAATTATAAATGTAAATTGTTTATGCAGCTTTTATTAAAGTTCTAATACTATCCATAATTGATCGGATTACGTCCTAACATTGTTTACTTTAAACTCCCTGTTATTTATTTTATTTTTTTATGATTTATACTATTAGTTATTAAATTAAATCAAAATTTTTAATAAAATTGCATAATGGGAGATTAGGAACAATCAAAGGCCCAGTTAAACGTATCGAGTAAATAGTGGTCAAAATCAAGAAATACATTCGTGAGCCGAAATATTTTCGTTAATTTTCTTTACACCTTTAGACAGAAACAAGACTTTTAAAGTAAACGACAAACAGAAATTTTTAAACTGGCCAGTGAGAGATGGCGAAGCATTACGAATGCTGAAAGAGCTCCTTGTACAAAGGTTGCTAAAGAAGTTCAAGACAAAGATCCACGATTCAGAAAGCTTGTAACTCAAATTAATTATCTATTAATAATTTGAAAAGTGTTCCAAACGACATCGGATGTGGCCTTCGGCAAAAATTAGACGCAGTTTGTAATATAAATCCAGATTTAATAACATTGCGGCAATTGTGTATGGGGACAATGCTTCAAAATCTAACAGCTAAATACTCTGAAATAAAAGAATATTTCCAGTATGCACCTATAACCAGTTGCGATGTAGAAAGGTGGTTTTCTATCTACAAGGATGTATTTCATTCAAAGAGAACAAATTTTATAGAAGAAAACCTTGGGAAAAATTTGGTAATATGGGAAGCAGAGCTAACAAGAAGAAAGCTTAAAACAAACCTAAGTAAGACAAAGGTAATGGTGGTGGGCAAAGAAAATACGACAATTAATATCGAGCTAAATGATCAAAAGATAGAACAAGTCAACACATATAAATACCTAGGAATAATACTGAACAGAGAAGGAAACATGTAATACGAAGTGAACGACAGAATCAATAAGGCAAAGAAAGTCTATCAAAGCCTGAGAAAGACGTTGATACAGAAAAAAGAAATCAGTAGGAAAACGAAACTTACAGTGTACGAAACCATCTATAGACCCATTCTGACGTATGGAAGCGAAAGCTGGATACTAAATAATTCAATGAAATGCAGAATACAGGCGATGGATATGAAATATTTAAGAGCAGTTAAAGGAATTACACGCAAACATAAAACAAGAGACGAAGCAGTAAGAGAAGAACTTCGTATCGAACCAGTCCTAAAGGTATTAGAGAGAAACCAACTCAAATGGTTTGGACACGTGTGCCGTATGAATGACAAATGACAAGTCAAAACAATATGGGAAACAAAAGTATAAAGGAAGAGAAGACATGGAAGACCAAGAAAATCGTGGAATGATGAAGTTGCCGCGATTCTAAAGAAGAAATGCCAGAATTGGATGGAGGTTAAAAGAATGGCAAGAGATAGAAAAGAGTGGGCAAAATTTGTATATTGTGATGATGAGTAGTTTAAGTTGTAATTGTCAAATGAAATGTTATTTTAATCACCTCACACGCTAGCGTAAAGAGGTTTTTCGATTATATATATATATATATATATATATATATATATATATATATATATATAAGTGATTAGATAATTTCTTAGCCGTTCATTAAATATAACATTTGATAAATTATTGGAGGTTTTCGGCTTTTATATGAAATATTTACAAATATCAAGTTAGTATGTATGTAATTGCAAAGTAAGGGGGGATGTAAACATTGCTGTCTACAAATTACAAAGCAAATCATACGAAATTTTTAATTGAAAAATTGTCTATGTTGGGACTCGAACCCAAGTCTACAGCTTGCTGGGCTGTCGTCATTACCACTAGACCACAATAACTTGAACCTGGGTCTATTGTGGTCTAGTGGTAATGACGACAGCCCGGCAAGCTGTAGACTTGGGTTCGAGTCCCAACATAGACATTTTTTCAATTAAAAATTTCGTATGATTTGCTTTGTAATTTGTAGACAGCAATGTTTACATCCCCCCTTACCTTGCAATTACATACATACTAACTTGATATTTGTAAATATTTCATATAAAAGCCGAAAACCTCCAATAATTTATCAAATGTTATATATATTTATATATATATATATATATATATATATATATGTAAAAATTAATTAACGGGTGAGCGGTCTGTCAAGTAAAAAAAACTCCTTTATTTCACTCTATATTTCATAACGGATTTGTTACTTCTTCAGGAGTGTAATTGAGAGTTAAAATTCAACACACGACACTAAATATGTTAAAATTAATCAAATTTAAAACATTAATCTAAGATGATGTTGGTTTATCGTCAACATTTTAAAAACAAATATACATAAAATGACAAATAACAAATCCGTTATGAAATTGAGAGTGAAATAAAGGAGTTTTTTTTTTACTTGACAGACCGCTCACCCGTTAATTTATTTTTACTTATACAGTACGGTCGATAATACTTAATAGTCTATATATATATAAAGATAATTATTTCGTGACCTTAGTATGTTATGGTAAATTCAATTTGTAGGCGATTTAATGTCTGATTATACTTCAAAAACTATATATTTAAAACAATCCTACATGTACATGTTTCGGCTAATGATGCCTTTCTCAAGGAATACAAAATATAAATGACAGTATAATAATGTCATACATTTGCAGTTGCTATGGATAAAATAAATCAAAGATTCATTCCAATTTAATAATAATAAATCATGCCTTGGTATTTTAAAATGGATAAACAATAAAAACTGTCATTTATATTTTGTATTCCTTTAATTTTGTCAAATTCTAACCTAATTTCCATGTTTCAAATAATTAAAAATACTTAAGTTATGCAAGCGAAATTTACAGGGAAGTGTAGCAATAGATCATATTTTATATCCAAATTATAATAAACTTGGCATCTTATACAGGCTGTACAAAAATTAAAACTAATGAAATAAGAACTTTAAGTTACTATAGCTTGATTAATTTAAATAGAACGACATATTTTTTAATTTACCAGCAAATGCAATTTTTAATTACTTATCGAATATATCCGCAATGTCAAGCCTAGTTTTTTTTAAGGATCTTTGAATGGTATCATGTTTCTCGAATTTGTCTTGCAGTATTATTAGAAAAAGTCACTTTAAACATCAGAACAAACATATGGCTTCAATTGGATGGAGCTTCGCCTCATTATCATCGCGAGGTTCAGCAATTTTGAAATGACAACTTTCAAAACTGGTGGATTGGAAGAAATGGATTTCAAAATTGCCCCCCCCCCAGGATTCCCAGACTTAACTCCACCAGATTTTTTTTATGGAGATACATAAAATAAATTATGTATAACACGCCTCCGACAACATCACACGATATGAAAATACGCATAAGACACGTTTTTGACACTGTAATCCAGCAAATGTTGTCCAGAGCTAGCTGTGGTTTTCAAAAAAAAATATGTAATGTCTGGAAATGAACTGTCGAACATCTGTCCTGAATATCTTGCTTCTGCTTTATGTTAATAATAATAATTGTAAATTATCTGACATTTCTAAACACAATAGGCAACTAGATATGTACATTAGAATTTTTATTTAAAAAACACCAAATGGTGCAAAAAACTATTATTAGGCGTATTCTGTAAAAAACGCGAAGAATTAAAGCTTGACATATAAATACAATTTGATAAGTAATTAAAAAATGCATTTGCTGGTAAATTAAAAAATATGGCGTTCTATTTAAATTAATCAAGTTATAGCCACTTAAAATTCTTATTTGGTTAGTTTTAATTTTTGTACACGCCTGTATAAGATGGCAAGTTTATTATAATTTTGATATAAAATATCATCTATTGTTACATTTCACCGTAAATTTCTCTGACATAACTTAAATATTTTTTAATTAGTTGAAACATGAAAATTAGTTTAGATTTTGGCAAAATTCAAATTATTTAAAAAAACCTTAAGGTTTAGGTATTATAAATAGAGATCGGATTTTAGGTCAGAATTTAGGTCGACAGCGAATAAAATGAGCGAGGAACATAGGCGCACGCACATTGACTCATTTTTGGCAACATATTTTATTATTATAAAAATTATTATATTTTTTTATGTACAATATATGTGTATCACATCATTCACAAAAACAATGTGTATCTAAGAGGCAGTATTTATTTTTTTAGCAGTAATAGAAGATTCTAACACAAATCGTCATCATTGTATGAAATTAATGGAGAAGTTGTTTGAATGTACATATAATGTATGCGATCTTAAAATAAATATATATCTAAAATAAGTGTACAGAATTCGCTATAGCGAATTCTTTCCCAGGATTTACCGACTTCATTATACAGACATTCAATTGCCAATATTTATTTCTTTGGTTATTTATAAGCATATATTACACATTAAAGTAAGTTTTGAGTCATTCATTTTTGCAACATGGAAAACGTCGCGTTTGATAAACTTCTGGTAAGGTTTAAATTATTTTTAAAATATCGAAAAGAATTAAGTATGATTGGGTTGGGCTTATTCTGACTTTTTACTGCCTAGTGATGGAGGAATATTGTGCACTATATGCAATAATAATGAATTTAGGTGCTACAAAAAAGTCAGATAGATCAACATTTAAGATCTAAAACGCGTGAGAAAAATTATAGATTGCAATAATTTCCTAGTAATCTGAGTGATCAGACTGATCTTTCCGATCAATCAGCAACACAACGGAGAAGTTTAGAGTCGTCCATTCAGTTGGAAAATGATGCTAATAAAGAATTCTGTACAGAGTTATGCTTAGCATTTGTAGCAGCCAATATTCCAATTTGGAAGGTAAGTAGCTCTGTTCTAAAACGATTTCTGGTAAAGTACTGTAGACGTCACGTTCCCGATGAATCCACTCTGAGGAAGTATTACTTAACTTCCATATATCAGAAAACCATATCCAAAATAAAGCTCGAGTTATGCGACAATGTTTGGGTTAGTGTTGGTGAAACAACAGACACATTAGGTCGACATAGAGCAAATATTATTGTGGGTTCTACAATATCTAAAACCCACCAACCCTTACATAATTGCATCTAAGATTTTTTAAAATGTAAATTCCGAAATAATAACAAATTTATTACGTGAAACGTCAAGCTTTATGTACATCGAGATCAAAGGAAAATATTTTAATGCTCAGAACAGATGGCGCTGCATATATGTTAAAAGCAGGTCGACTATTAAAAAATGATTTATCAAAGATAATCCACGTAACATGTTTGGCACAAGCTTTGCATAGAGTATGTGAATGTTTTCGTGAATATTTTACCGATATTGATACACTTATAGGCGAAATAAAAAAAAATATTTTTGAAGTTGCCAACCCGCAAACACTTTTACAAAGAACACTGCCCTAATTTGAAAGATCCTCCACAAGCTGCTGTTTTTTATGCTGAAATTTCACTGTGCTCAAAAACGTCATTGATAAATTAGATAATACAGCTGAGAGTATTCAAGAATGAAAAACATTAATGGATTCTGTAAATATAAAAAGAGATTTAATTTTTATTTAAATTAATTTTGGAAACGTACCTGAAGCTATTGAATATTTAGAAAAACGAAACTTACCTATCGTAGACGCAATAACTAAATTTAATAACATAGTGTCAGTATTAGAAAAAACTCCCGAAGAAAACTCTACCAATATATTCAAAGGGTTAAAGCAAGAAATCTTGAATAATGCATTACAGAAAAGTCCAACAGATTTTGAATGTCTAAATCTATCAGCAGAATTTGAAGATTTTCGTTTTGCACCCGTTACGAGTTGTGATGCCGAGCGGTCATTTTCCTTATTTAAAGATATTTATCCTATTTTTAACTAGATAAAAATGTTTTTAAATGTTCGTTATTTAGTTAATTAATTTTTTTAATCTATATTCTATAATATTGTTTAAATCTATGTATATTAATGCATGCTTAAATATCTATGAAGTAGAATTATTTTACCCTATTGGACGCCAATGATATTTGCCGAAAAGATAGATTCGAATTCTTGTACAAACAAATTTTATTGCTGGTAATCGACCAGTGGGATATTTACGTCTACACTTTGTGATACAGACCAAAGCATTTTTGATCAACTTTATACAATGCAGTTACTCTGTCGATTACATCATCTTTTCCGTTCAATAGTAATGAAATCATTCTTATAATGTGGCAATTGTATTTGTATAATAATATTAATAACATCTTTAGTGTCAACGTGCGTATTCTATAAATGCTCCATATCAACTAGGATCACATAGTAATGCCTACTTTTTGCGAATGTCCAATCTCTGATTATAAACCTAATAAAAACAGACACTTATTTTGATCGAAGAATCCAAAAATGCAATAATATACAGACTGTTCCATGTAAAAAAGCACAACTTTGATACTTTTCGGGCTTTCGAAACAGCCTGTATAATATAAAAATAATTTTAAAAAGAAACCATAACCGTATATCCCAAAAGTGAAACTTTTTGAAAATCAAGTATTTTGCCCACAATATTCCGCGCCGTATAGCGTGAATAGCCCTGTATACATCAAATTAAAAACTCTTTGAAAATACAAATTTTCAATAGTACGTCCGTACGAGTCATTGGCCTCTCGTATCCGGTCCCTAGTAATGCTGTAGTGTTGACTTGCTAAATTTTATTTTAAATATTAGATTTAAAATTTAGAATGAATAACGGATCTCTTTATATTTTTAAGCAAATACATGAAAAATGGTTTTAATAAAAAGCCAAGGATAATATGCAGACAGTAATGTTGCGATTGATTGCATTTATTTACGTTTTGTATTTTATAGTTAAAATAATTTTTAAAATGTGATAGACATTATCAAAATTGTTTCTACATAAATTTCCTAAAAAAGACGATTTTGAAACTGTTACACCGTAAACTTAATTTATGGAGTACTTACCTAGAAAAGTGTTTATTTTAAGCAGAAATTAACCGTAACAAAACATCCATTAATGTTAACGGAGATGAAAGAAAAATACTATAACAATATAAAAGTCTCATTTCAATGTTAAACTTTAAAGTAACAGTTAATTTATCTTGTAAACAGGTACCTAAATAAAGCTGGCGAAATATTTATTTATAGTTTCTCTTTTTTATTAGAATGTATACCTAGTTTTATACTAATAATTCTTTTATAAAATGTTCAATCAAAAGCAAAGCTATGAGAATTTTAAACACTGCTTCTCTATAATTTTTCCGAATATATTTTATGGCAATACATAAAAGCATTTTTTAGAAAGTAAAGCAAAGCGTATATCTAGACCTAGAACTTCGAATTAATTTCAAATATCTTCAATACACAAATGAACTTAAACTACACCAACTAAATTCGTGTAATTTCAAATAAGCTATTAAATTAAATTTGCATGATACAGTTAACTGTAAATATTTATAAAGACGTTCACAGAAATTATATCATTTTAAGATTTTAACACAACTAAGTTAATAGACTAAGTATTTATAATTCTAATCCTATTTACTAATGTGCTTATTTTCATTATTTAGACCTCTTTATGGCATTTATGATATTACTCTAGAGTAGGGCAAAATAATTGTTGAAGAAAATAAGATTATGAATACTCGTAAATCAAGACAATATTTTTAAAATCTGCCAGGACTACAAAGTAAAGAGAAGAGTGACAATAGAGAGGAAGTAATTATAGTGCAACAACCAGATCAAATTTAAAATAGATACAGCACCATCAATTATACGAATTAATACCAGAACTGTATAAATACTTGTAAAGGAAGTGTATCACTATACTTTTAGAATTCAAGGGTTATGCAGAAAATACTAATTGAGTGGAAACCAACTGTTAATTAAAACTAGATCAACCCCCTATCGCTCGAGACAAAACAACAATTTAAACAGTAGGTAAAAGCTAGTGTTAGGAGTGCATGTAAAAACAAATTTAAGGTATTGCCCACGGGGTCCGGAATCCATATATTCCAAATTTGAAATCATTCATGTGTTAAAGATCAAGTGAAATATGTGTCGTCCAAACTGTTACGAATATTATTACATATTTAAGATTGTAATAATACAAATATTATTTATTGATAAATCTATGAATTTCCGAATATTCAATAGAGAATGAAGTTACCCAAGTTACTAAATGTACGTTTCTGACTATATTCTACAGGGTGTGGAAAAAGTATAGTTTATTTCAAATTATAAGAATATAACTTTGAACGGCTCTAATGCTTTTATTGCACCACCTTCTGTGATGATAATTATTATACCTGGTCTCCTTATTGAACGGGTACGGTTTACCTATTTGCAATGTATGAAACTAGGGGCCGTATTGACTATAAATTAGGGCCCTATAATATAATAATAAAACGCTGTTAATTTCAAGTACATAATAAAAAATATCTGTACATTGGGTTTATATACAAAGAAAAAATTACAAATCGTGTGGCAACATGTTTAGTGGATACATATAGATATATAGAGCTAATTTATTTGTAATACACAATAAAATTTTTATGTGTCACCGCATTTCATAAATCATCTGTGATCGAGTCGTTGCGTGTTTAACAGAATTTTTCCAATTTATAGCAGTTATATGTTCCATAGCATTTTTTATGTGTGTTACACTGCTTTCACTAAATTTCGGTGTTTGATTTGTTCGTCTTTTCATTTGGGCCCATATCAATTCAATGGGATTGAAAATGCAATGGTATGGTGGTAAATGCAAAATTGTCCTGCTTCTTTGGCTCTGTTATCCACATAATAATTCCTTAAATATTCTTTTGTTTTCTTCACCTCCATTAATTGTTTTTTTGTATAATGATCCTCAAAATATAAATCATTTGCTTCTAAAAATGCTTTAATATATTTCTTATTATTACTTTTTGTAGGAACGTTGGTTTGCTGTCGAGAATGATACGGAGCATTGTCCATCACTATCACACTATCTTTTGGTACATTTGGCAGCAAAGTGTCACAAAACCATTCTTCAAATAAAGATGAGGTCATATCTTCATGGTAATCTAAACTTGAGGATTTAACATTTTTAGCGGCTGTCCGATCCATCTTTTTTCTGACCCAGCATGAAGAATGATTATTCTCTTCCCTCTCGAAGCCGGCGCGTCCAACTGACACATACTTGAACTATCCACCCAACCTTTGCAAATTGTGTCATGGGTGTCATACACGTCTCGTCTAAATAACATATGAATCGTCCTTCCTGTCTATACCTTCTAATTGCCGTTAAGTATTCATATCGAAGTTTCTGTAACCTCGGGCTTTCCATAATTGTGCGACGTTTGTCTATTGTGCCAAACTTAAAACCAGCTTTCTTTAGCGTCCGCCACAAGGTTGCTTTAGAACACTGAATATTTATAGGCTCATCACTGATTCTTTTATGTAAGAAGTCAAGTGTAGATACAACATTTCCTCTGTAGAAGGAGGATATTTGCTGCCTAATAGTATCAATTTCATACTCTTCAATTTTTCTCGGTGCTCCTTTGTCACTTCTTTGCTTTCGAGGCCCTGCGTTATTCTTAATTATTTTATATATTGTTCCAAAAGGCACCTTGGTTAATTCCGACCTTCGGTGAATGTTCTGGGTTTGTAGTTCGTAATTTTATTCCACCAGGGTATAATAGATATTGAAAATGATCTGTTTTGCATCTTCTGATATATGCTTTCTCTGTCGTGCTCCAACAGTATTATCACTATCCACATCATAATCACTAACATTTTCAGCAAAAGGTCGCCAAATGTTCGTTAAGTAAAGAGAGAAAAATCAAATATGTATACAGCAGTAAAGATTAACAATAAATATTGATATAATTGATCAGAATCAACGAGGAAGAAAATCTGCCCCCGTTATGAGGAAGATTCTTTAAATTTTTTGGATCGGCTTGTTACTATGGACAAAACGTAGAGTTCATAATAGGAATGTTCTAATTGATTTTAATTAATTTGTTGATCGAAATCAAAGATATTAACCTGACACTAAAACTCTAATTTCACTAACTTATTAATTAATTATTTATATTAATTTAGGGGTTCATCCCCGTCAAAAAAAAATAAATTATTAAATCATTACTATGTAACATAATTAATTTATAATCGCCATTCATAAAACACGAATCAATAATTACACAATATTTTCAAGATCCTTTTGCTTTGTATTCCGCCACCATACAATCTCCACATACATACATACATAAAACTTCACGCACCAATTGCATCCAGACACGCTCAAACTGCAACAATGGCCCTATAACGACTATTTTGACATTTAAACGTTTCATCCGTGTGTTCATGTATTATTGTCGATGCGAAAATGTACGTATTGAGTGTACTTGTTGTGCGTATGTGTATACGTGTTAGGACGAGGGGCTGAACACATGGCACAGCACACCCTCTGGTGCAAAACGGCCGTCTTGGCTACTTCAAATATTCATGATTGGCCTCGAGGGCCACTCTACACCACATCACGATTCACTGAACTGGGTCACAGTCGGCGTTGAAAATTGCTCATAATGGAGTTATAAAGATTCTATTTGCCATTCTGTCATCGCACCGCCGAATAAAGATGAATTTAAAGTGCTATTGTTGTTATTATTGATGTTATATATTGTGATTTGCAACTATTGTTATTAAATTATTAACTTTTTTTGTGTAATACGCAGATAATTATTTAAATAAAAGTATGTCTAATCACGATTTCCTTATTTTTAATGTCTCATAATTTTAGTTCTTTCACATCAGTTATTAATACCATTTGCTGCAAATATTATTGTTATTTATTTCCGTTAATAATAAAATAATAACTAGGGACCGGACACGAGAGGTCGATGATTCATCGCCCACGGGAATACTATTGAAAATTTTTAGAGATTAAGAGATTTTAATTTTATTTATATAATTGGAAAACATTGGTGGTGATCTATAAAATACAAAATATATTTTTATTTGTTCATTTTGTAGTTCAAGTTGAGTAAAGGAATATTAATATTAACTAGTTAACTAAATAGTTTCTCAAGGTTCTCTTCTGTAAAATTTGTTCTCTTTAAATGAAATACATCCTTGTAGATAGAAAACGTCCTTTCTATATCGCAACTGGTTATAGGTGCATATTGGAAATATTCTTTTATTTCAGCGTATTTAGCAGTTAGATTTTGAGGCATTGTCCCCATACACAATTGTCACAATGTTATTAAATTTGGATTTCTTTTAAAACCTACGCCTAACTTTTGTCGAAGGCCACATCCGAAGTCACTTGGAATATTTTTCAAATTATTCATAGCCACATCTAATGTAGCTATTCCATTATCAAATTGAGATTTTGATTTTCAAAATAAGTGATTAGTATTAGCAAATTTCCAAAGTGTTCCTAAGAAAGCACAACTGATTTTTTAAATTTGGATTTGTATTAGTTCTTTGCACTCAGAAATACTTCGAGCATCGCCATTTAAACATAACCCATTATTAATTCTTAATTACATTATTAAGTAATTAGTTGTGACAAAGGAAATATCAAGAGTTACATTAACACTAACACTTATATCTTCATATTTTATTGCTTAGAATATACCGTTTGAGTCTACGCGTTTGATTTAGCTCAGAAATTATATTTTGAGCAAGTCTGTTTGGATGAAGAACAATTTTTTTAGCGTAACTCGTAGATAAACAGAACTTAAAGATCACGTGCATTGACTTTACTTGGAATGAACAAGGAAGCTTCGGAAGTATTTTCGACTGAAACTTTTTGACGACTTCGACATCGCACTCGAAGAAGTGCTGAATATCGTATGAGTAAAAGCTGTAGGAATTAGTTATACTCGTATGTAACAAGCTAGTTACTTGTAGCATACAATTTAATCTTCCTTTATACAAGTAGTAGATTTATAACGAGTAGTAGAACGAAGTAGAACGAAATTTTGTAAACTATCAAAATTTTCTGCATATAAACTAGTAGCTTCCAACCATGTTCCCCATCTAGTTATTACTGGAGAGGGAGGCAGTGACAAAGATTTAAGTTTTTCCCTGTAGAGAGCTACTCAATGGTGCTCTTCTGTAAACTTTTTAAAAGCGGATACAAGTTTATCAACTTCCGGGAAGGTGTCTCTGAGGAAACATATTCTAATATGATACTGATAAAGATACTTCCAAAAATATGTGAAGACATGGGAAACATTCCTGAGCTTAAAGGTTAGCATTAATGTATTCCATTGCTCCTGTTTATAACATTCCGCCGAGCAAATAAAGTAAACATCTTATTTTTAATTTATTTGTACATAATTAACCTTTGCAATACAGGATTTTCTTGTGTTACGTTTAATCCATCCTGTAAAATGTTAAAACTATTTCATGTAAAGATGTATGATTTTAAGAACTAAATCGAAAATTCAAATGAAACAGACATTGATGCTGTATTTCAAATTTTGAATAATTTATAAATAAAATCTTTCCTTAAAACACGTTTTTTTTTTGTTTTAAATTTTGTATGTAACTATATACCATGTGGCCGCGTGCGTCTGCACTATAGCGATACCTGTAGTGTAAGCAAAACACACAGAGGTGTCCGTGTGTTAGAACGGTAAAGAAGTAGACGCAATGTTCCAATGGATTACAAGAGAGCCTAGTATTTCGCATATCCCTATGATGCACTCGTATTTGTCCAATAAATTCACATTTCTACGGTGTAGTCGCGCAAGCGCAGTAGCTGTCGCTCCCGCATATGGGTGTTAGTTGCAATGTTTATATCGTCAGGGGAACTACTCGCTCACAATATTTAATAAACCGCGTTGATGGTGTACGTAACGGTCATTTAAAAAATGGAGTATTATACACCTGAGCAAAAACTCTTTATGATTAAACAATTTTACGGTGATAATTCCGCGGAAGTAACTCGGGCTTTATTTGTAGCTAATTACCCTGAAAGTCAAATTCCCAATGCAAGCACCAATCGTAGGACAGTTAATCGGTTCGAAACTACATTTTCTATAGTAACTAATCAAAATAAAGTTGTTCCGGATAAGAATATAAGTGATATAAAAATTCGAGTATGTGCTTTAGTCGAAGTAAATCCCACTATGTCGTCTCGATAAATTGCCCGCGAATTGGGTATCAGCAAAACAACGGCTCAAAATATTTTACGTACTAATAAATATCGTTCATACAAATTTACAAGTTCACAAGTACCTTTTCCCGATGATTATTATCGCCGTATGCAATTTTGCGAAAGAATGATAAATAAATATCACGAAAATGAATTCTTATAATACGCCCGCTGTCGGTGTGGCATTTCAAGTTGGCACGCCCATTATAGTCGACCAGTAGTTACTAACACATGCATCACGCTATCGATGGCGGCCACACGGTATATGTATATGTATTTGTAAATATAGGGACTTTTAGGGGGATTTGAAAGTTGGATTTGGGCGTTTTGAAGTTAGTTGAATTTGATTTTAGGGGTGATTTTTTTTAATAGTTACCAACCCTGCCGGTATGTCATTTTATCCTAGAATGTCATTTTAGGTCAGTTCACTCTACTTATAGCAAGTTCATACAATTTTTAAGATTCGCTGAAGAAATTCGAATACCTGTTATAAGCCAAAGCTTTTTCTTACAAATATTGTTGCCTTTTAATTTCTTGAGTGGAAAACTCAATTATATACAAGTGCCCGTATCGTTATGTTCAAATTTTAGGAGTGTAAAGTAGACTTACTTCATTTCAAGTAACAAAAGCGCAAAACTTGTATATCCATTTTTATTTGTTTCAAAGTTTCAGATCTATGAATGTGATTGCCAGATCATGAAAAAAAAATATAATCCTAAAGTCAATACAAACTGATTTTATTTAAAAAAAGTTATACCATTCAATAACAGGCCTGTGATTGTTAACGTCGCATATTAAAATCTTATCCTAAAATAAATACACACGTGTCGTAGTGCATACAGTAATTTCTTGGAGATCTACAAAAAAGAGTACTGGAAATTGATTTATCATAAAGAAGGTTCTTACTTAATTCGTAAGTGCTCAACCATAAATATCATACAATAAACAAATGTTCAGATGACTGTTAACGTTCCTTTTTTTAATAAAGGATTACATTACGTTTCAGTGCATACAACAGATTATTAGTGAGTAGACACGTTTTCTTTATTCAAAATGCCTTAGTGATTTTCTTCTCAAGAGTATGCGGACATACATTTTGTGTATGGCTACTGTAACGGCAGTGCACGTCAAGCAGTTATTGAGTACCATTATCGGTTTCCCGACAGGCGCATTCCTCATTACAGAACGTTTCTGGAAGTACACAGACAATTTCGGGAATGCGGACTGCGTGATTATCTTTTCGACCGTAAATTTGCCAGCAGACTTAGAGCAAGAGCAGTAGCTATTGTTACAAGGGATCCAACTCTCAGTGTACATCGAATCGCTAGACAACCAGGAGTGCCACGAACGACAGTTTGGCGAATTTTAAATCGTGACGACTTATATCCATATCACTATCGCAGGGGACACAGTTTGCTTGAGGCAGACCACTATGCGCGTCTAGTTTATTCTACCTGGATATTAAGACACTCACGGCTTCATTTGAATTTCTGCAGAACAGTCCTCTGGACAGATGAATCTACGTTCACGAGAAGTGGTGTTACAAATCTGAGAAACCTGCACAGGTGATCTTCAGAAAATACCAAAGCTATACGCCCATTTAAATTTCAACATTAATTTTCGATTAACGTTTGGGCGGCCCTAATCGACGACTTGTGGATTGGTCCTGCCGTTCTTCCTGGGAGGTTAAATGCGGACAATTACCTTGAATTTCATATTGACGAACTGCCAGGTCTTTTAGAGGATGTCCCATTGAATGTTCGACGAGACATGCATGGGGCACCACCACATTTCTGAATTGCTTTTCGAAATTGGGTTAACGTCAATTATCCAAGATGGATTGGTCGAGGTGGTCCTGTTGCATGGCCAGCCAGATCACCCGATCTTTATCCCCTTGACTTTTATTTATGGGGATACATGAAAAATTTAGTCTACGCGCAAGTTTCGAACACAAGAGAAGAGTTGTTGGATCGTATTCACCTGGCTGCCGAGCAAATCCGACGAAACAAGTATGAAATTCGGATAAGTTGGCTTACGGGCACAAGCCTGCATTCACAAGGAGGTGGACATTTCGAAAATATTATTAATTCAACTTTTTTAAATAAAATCTGTTTTTATTGACTTTGGGATTATATTTTTCTTCATTATCTGACAATCACATTGATAGAGCTGTAACTTTGAAACAAATAAAAATGGATATACAAGTTTTGCGTTTTTGTGACTTGAAATGAAGTCTACTTTACACTCCTAAAATTTGAACATGACGATACGGGACATCTTGTATAATACTGTATTATATTAATAAAAGATTCGAATGCTTTGTCTACCAAATCTGCGCCATAAAAAACATCACCACCTTCTTCAGGGCATAAACATCTACTAAGTACTTTTAGTACACAAATAACTATTTAGAAAGCTGAAAAGTCTAGAAAGTTCTTGGGCTAAGTGTATAAAATTAGATGGAAATTATAATAAAATATTTTTTATCCTTCTTTTCTGTTAAATATCCCTTGTATTTTAGAACAAATTTTATACTCTAAATGTGACAATTAATTTAAGACGAAGGTAATAATCAATAACTGAAATAAAAGCTTTCTACATATACGACACTAATTATTCGATTCTTTTACTGAAAAAAAAAATTAGCCCTTATGCAGGATTCGAACCTACGTTTTTTAGTTTGCCGGATCACGCTCTTAACCCTTGAGCTATTAAGGGACTGAAGTTTCAGTAAAAGAATAGAATAATTAGCGTCGTATATGTAGAAAACATTTATTTCATTTCACATTACTTTGCGAAAATGCAATTAATTTGCACAACTATTGATTTATTTATAAATTCTAAATAACGGATTATAATTATACCCGAACAAAGTATTAAAAAAAATTGCTTCTTTCATCATATAAAGTTTTCTTTAAATTATTATTTAACATTTCAGGTTACTACGTTTTTAAAGTGATAAATATCCATAAAAATTCCATTTTAAGAATTTCTACCTGACATTGAGTTTGTTCATTATTATTACTTTGGTCGCAAATATTTTTATTTATAGGTAGTTCTAAAATTAAACAGACTGTATACAACAGTTATAATGGAAAATAGATGCAATTATTATCAATAAAACCACAATAATTTCTTAGAATCAATATTCTTCTTATTTACAAGCAATTTTTTCAAACTAAATTTCTTCCGTCGGTAAAATAACTTGCATACACATTGCGTTTCATATAATTAGAACCAATTCAATTATAATAGCTACTTATATTATTGTAATATGAAGATTTATTTTTATTTTTATTTATTCTTAAATAGTTTTAGGTCTGCAGGCATTTTATCAGATTTAAAATGACCTGTAGATAAGCAAATATTATACAGATTAGGTTCTGGGTGCTTCATTAAGTTAGAACTGGTAAAAGTCGCTGCAACACTCGTTAAAAGGATTTGATTTTCTCGGTAACAGATTTGTATGAATATCTGATTGCACCCGGATTAAGAGATTTTTCACGACAAAAGGAGTATACCCTTTGGTCTGTGGGGAATTAGCGAAAATTCCCAAGAAATATTTAAGTGATTTTATGACTCTTACAATCACATTTATGTGCAGTACCTGCGTAAATGACATTTATAATTAAAGAATAACTAAAAGTACACTTTATTGGTTTTCCCAGAAAATTTAATTTAATTTCAATCATTCAATTTACCTCCTTTGCGAACTAAATGATTGTTATAAATAGGATATGGCTTGTCAATTTTAAGAATTTTTGAAATTAATATTTATTACATTAATAAAGTATTGTGTGATATACATTTTAATATTATAATTGATCGTAATATTAAAAAAAGAGAACGAACCTGAATTGAAGCTCTTTTAATGACAGTCTTAGCAGTCTAAAATTAAGCAATAAATTCCATATCTGAATTGCGCCAAAATCAATTCTGACCACCAGTTTATCACCTGAATTGAGCCCCAAATAAATTACAGATTCAGAGGGCAATAATTACTTTATTTGAACATATTGCTGTGTTGACATTATATTTCCGCGTATGATACAATTTTGCAAATTTCGTGAATATATCTACAATTACGATTGTGTTCTTATATCCACGCTCTCCTGGTATTAAGTTACCTAGGAATTCAGCTAGAAGTAGGTCTAATTTGTTGCTGTGAAATACGTTTTGATTAACTTTATTCTCATATTTGTCAAGCAAACATTTCTTACAATAAAGCACGCATGATCGCACAACATTTATATCTTTGTTTGTACAAAATTGTTTTCTAAATGTTAAAAATCTTCTTCTTATACCTAGATGTACATTATCTTCATGTATGTCTTTGATTATGTCTAAAGCTAAATCTCTCTTTATTACCTAAGTACCTAATACAGTGCATTCGTAAAGTAGCGGAGAAATTCAATAAAAATTAAAAGGGAATTTTTTTCAAAATAACCCCCGGACCCGTCTCCAAAAATCGATATGACGTCATTTTTTTTTCTTAAATATAAACACATTTTTTATTACAGAATTACAAAGGGCAGATTTTTTACATACGACAAGGTAATTTTGGATGATGTTTAGTTTACATAAGGAAATTTTGAAGTAATATTATCGTAAACATTAAAAATGAAAACATAATCATCTAAATTACATGTTCGGCACCGTTAACAGTCAGACAATAGCCAAGCCGATTAAGAAATTCTTTTTGAACGTTGTCGATAACATTTGGAGTAATGTTTCTAATTTCTTGGCGTATTCGTGCTTTTAAATCTTCTATAGATGGAGCGCCGTCACATTACGCTTTACCTATTCGCGTTTATTATTAGAAATTAGAAAACATTACCGCAGATGTCACCGAAAACGTTCAAAAATAATTTCTTAATTGCCTTGGCTATTGTCGGTTTTAATTTTTATTGAATTTATCCGCTAATTTACGAATGCACTATATGGTAGATCTAATTTTGCACATTTCTTTCGCTGTCTTCTTTCCAAACGATAACTTTTCACTACCACAAGATCACCTACATTAAAACGAGTATATTTATAGTTTTTATTTTTGCATTTTGTTTCCCTCTGTACTTTTGAGCAGGTCTCTGTAGTTCTTCTCTACTTTCTTCAGTAATTTTGTGCATGTCGTCCAATAATGTCAGTCATTCTGTCCATGTTTTTCTCTAATATCGTTTCTTTATTCCAAGGTCTTGGTGAAATATGACTATGTATTAATTCATATGGACTAATTTTTTCAACTATTTTTAAATATCTTCTTCATGTCGTACCAAAGTTTATGTTGATCGTGAGTCAACGTTCTCACGAACGGAATCACCTTCTGTATGTATTTCTCACTAGGATTAGTTTGCTGATGTCTAATCGAAGTAAAAATTACGTCTTCCTAGTTTGTAATTCTTGTATAAATCTTTGATCATAATTATTATCTTCTTTACTTCACCTACATTATTTTTGTCAATTTGTTGTTGCTTAATGGACTCAACGCTTCTACGAGGACTGTTCGGAAACTACGTAGCCTAACACAGGGATGGTGCAAATTCGCAGGAATCTTCTTCACCATTCTGTACAATCATCCTTTAATAGGTTAAATATGACAATACAGAGCGATCTGTCAATTAGTCTGTTTTTGACAGTACACCAAAGTGCATGTCTACTGTAATAATGAAAAAATCTGAGTCGAGAGCAGTGATAAAGTACTGTAAACGCCAAATTATATGACGAGCGGTGGGGATGCGCCGTAGTAGTTTTTAATCGTTTTTAAAAACGCGCACGCCCACTTACTTGCAACTTTATGTAAAACCAAATACGAAGCTTCCAACTATTTCTAATATATGCTTGGACTTACTCTTACTGCTCGCTATCTAATTTGGTGTTTACTGTACATACTTTCATTTCATTTCATTCATTTTCAACACCAACCGAAATCAAAGCAGAGCTGGATTCCACACTATTAGAATCCGCTTCGTTTTCAATGGTTAAAAACTGGGTTGCCGAATTTAAGCGTGATCGAGTGAGCACAAATGATGAACCCCGTAGTGGACGTCAGAAAACGGTTACTGTTCCGGATATGATTGAAAAAGTCCACCGTATCGTCTTGGATAACCGTCGAGTAAAAGTGCGCGAGATAGCAAACATTGTAGGTATCTCAAATGATAATGTGCACAGAATTTTAATTGAAGAATTGGAAATGAAAAAATATTCGGTGCGTTGGGTGCCGCGCACACCGGAGGCTGGTATTTGTAGAAACATAATAATAGGGCCTTTTCTATAGAAGAAACTCTAAATGGTGTTATACGTCCATTTCGACCCTTGTACATTTCAGTATCTGCTATATTTATTTACTAATTTATTTACTACTTGAATTTCTTAAATTTAAATATTTATTTGTGATATAGTTCGAGTTGTTAATTAGTAAAATTTGCGAAATTTAAAAGGAAATTATTGTAAATTAGTAGTATGTTTTCTTTGAGGTCTATTTCCTTTTTGAAAATAATAAAATATGGGATAATTGGAGTATTCTTTCAAATATTGTTTTTTTACTCGTATGACGTAGCAACAGCTCTATAAAAATGCAAATAGGGCAAGATTCTACCTAATTTTGGCTCTTGTTTAAGTCTGAGTGGTTTGTTTCATGGTTTTATGTTGAAGAATTGTCTTAATGGTTAGAATTTGATGAAACAGTGATTCTGTTCGCAATAGCGGTTTTTAAATTCTAATTAATCTGGTAAAAGTAACGAGGTATTGTCCTACCGTTATTTTATTGTGAATAGTCGCGGATTTAAAGAGATATTTTTTTCCCCAGCCATGAGTTGAATCCGCCATTTTATAGACAGCAAAAATCTTTGAACAAGGTGAGTGATTTCGAGAATATCTTGTAGAAGCCATCATTATCCTAATGAGGCGTTGGTCTCATTAAATAGAGTATTTAATTTTCTTATATATTTTTTTCTCTCGCTTTCTTATTTAACAGAGCAATGGTTAAAGATATTTAGAACTTTTAAATAACCAAATAATTTTTGCATTAGAGGAAAATGGCTAACTTCTACAAAACATCTGGTTTCAGAAAGATGGGCACCTCCTAACTATTCAGTTATCGTTCGAGAACGATTAGAGCGAACTTTTCCCCACAGATGTATTGGAAGTAGAGGCGAAATTGAATGGTCATCTTATACCTTTATTAATTTAACAGATATTTACCTGGTTCCATATATTTGCCCATCATTGTATAGTAAATTCATAATGTAATGCACATTGGATATCTTATCTGGATATATTTCAAATAAATACTTAAACACGTCAATTTTATTTTTCAATATATTTTTCTTAATATAAACAACTCCCAGATTAAGGAACAGGACCAAAAAAGGTTCTTCGCCACCAAAGAAGGCAAAATCGGCTTTGACAGGAGGGAAGGTTATGGCAACTGTTTTTGTGATTTTCATGAAATTATCATGGTCGACAACTTAGAAAATGGGAAAACAATAAATGGAGAGTATTATGCCAATTTGTTGCAACTATTAACCGACAAAATCAAAGAGGAAAGTGCTTTTCCACCAGGATAACGTATCTGTCCACAAGCCTGCGATTGTAATGGCAAAAATTCATGAATTGGGATTTGAATTAGTGCTTCATTCACCCTATTCCCCGGTTGTGCCCCCAGCGATTATAATCTTTTTCCAAACCTGAAAAACTGGGTCGACAGTAAAAGATCTTCCTCTTAATTCCGAGGTAATCGCTACTGTAAAGAGATATTTCGAGGACTTGCATTATGAAGGCATTACTAATTTGGAATGTCGTTGGAATAAGTGTGTTAAGAGAGCAGGATTCAGGAGACTATACTGAAAAATAAAATGTTTTTGCCAATTTCTTTGTTAGGTCACGTAGTTTCCGAACTAGTCTCGTATTTTAGCGCTTATCCATTGTCTTGCTTTCTGGAAGATGTTGATGAATAAGATATTACTATGAATAGCACCAAACATATTTATTATTTGCATAAAATACCTCGTATTTATTTTTATTTTTAGCACAATTTTTTATTGAATTTAATTTATGGAACTGAAATGATTTACAAGCTACTTTGGCAATTATATATCTACACAAAACACTTATCTAATTCTGAAACAATTTTTATGAATTTTTATAATAACAGGTTTGTAACGGTGGAATTTGATTGCCTAGAATATAGTTTAATTACGTCTTGCTTAATTGCAGAATACAAAGTTATCCTTATAATCTCCCCGTCTTTTAACATTACATCTAATTTTGTCTTGTTTTTCCCCTTCGTCTTTATTGATTGATAACCCTGCTTCTTCCAGCGTTATCTCTCTTATGGATATTAAATGCTTGTCTGTTGTTTTCAACAAAATTTGGACATTCAGGAATATCGGATGTAACTTCTGAACGTTCTTGTAGCATGTGGATTTTGTATTGATAGTGAATAACATACCTTTTACAAAGATACTTTTTATATTCGTATATGGTACATAAGTTAAAAATAATTAAAATAATAAGTGACTTTTCAAATATAGTACATATATGGTACGTATTAGACAAGTGTATTCACATTGTATTCGACGTGTTCTAATTACGTATTACACTGATTCATTCATTTTTCTTTATTTGGTTGTGTATTGTTGTAAAATGTCACAGCAACAGGTATGTACATACAATCATATAGATCTATTCATGTACGCATAAAGTAAATATGAAACACACAGTTTCATAAAAATATTAAATAAAAACATATTTTTTAACTTATTTATTTGTAGCATATTTATAAGAAACAACATGTATAAATAATTTTCGAGTTAATTTCCTCGGTACATAATTATTAATTTGCTTGGAATAAAATTTAGTTTTTGTAGAACTTCATGTCTTTATGTAACGATCTGCAATTTGCCATCATAATATATGTTGCTGTTATATAATTATATATCTCATGTTATTTAAATATCTATACATTTGCTTATCATGCTGACTGTTCCGTGTTTTGATTCCTGTCTGGTTGTCCGAGTAGGTTTTCGTGGTTTTCCTTCTTGTTTAAGGCGAATGCCGACAGCTTTATTACATAATAATAACTCATGTCTTGTGTTTCCCTGTTTTTGTTGTTTATCCATTTTAAAATACCAAGGCATGATTTATTATTATTAAATTGGAATATATCTTTGAATTATTTTATCCATAGCAACTACAAATGTATGACATTTATATACTGTCATTTATATTTTGTATTCCTTGAGAAAGGCATCATTAGCCGAAACATGTACTATCGTGAGCAAATGAAAGTGCACACTTTATTATGTTGGCATGTCGAAATTTCAAAATTTATCTAATGTATACAGTACTTTAGAAGTGTCAGTGTCAGCATTTAATCATAACATAAATGACATTAGCTTGACAATTTGGTAAAATTTACGCAGCTATAATAGTGCGTTTACTTTCAATTGCTCATGATAGTACATGTAGGATTGTTTTAAATATAAAGTTTTTGAAGTAAAACCAGACCTTAAATCACCTACAAATTGGATTTACCATATATATATATATATATATATATATATATATATATATATATATATATATATTTAGTGTTGTTTATAAGAAATTAAAATTTATTTCTTATTTATTTTATTGGCCGTGTGCATAACATTAAAATAATAAGCTTTTTTTGGTTTAGCGACCTTTATTGAATTTCAATTTATTTAAATAACGACGTTTCGACTTTTTGTGTGTAATTGAGTCTTTTTCAAGTGATTTAGGACTAAAAAAAATACAAAACGAAAGGTAAGAATTATATTTACATTATATGGAAGAGTTAAAATTAAAATAATGATTAGAGTAAAATTTAAAAGGATATATATATATATCGACCAAATAACTGAAAAAGTAAATGACTCTTTCCTCATTCAGTTGGTCAGGTTGGAGGTCAAATCCAAATGCATCACATACTTCTTCAGAATTAATCAAAATTAAGCTAAAAGCATGATGTACCCTTTTACCAATGGTCAACTTCGGCTTTTTGTTTTCTCTTTGGACAGTCCAACTTCTTACACCTTACACAACCAAGACTTTGTGAAATGGAAACGATAATCAAATGCACTAGTGTTTAGAAAATTTTCGTTCACACTTAAATGTATAACAATTGCAATATCCATAATAATTGCGAAGAATTGAAGGACAATTCCCAATTCTTGACAGCTTTTCGTCAGTAGTTGGAATAAGGAGGTATATGTTTTCCTTTTTTTTTATCTTTAAACAGGCAAATTGCAAGAGTCACGTAAACTTGGTTTGAAAAATTAAAAATAGTAAATAGTTGTCAAATAACATTTAGTGCAATTTTCAAATATACAATGAACTGCTTGCACAAAACTGTAAGTTTGTCTTTCATCTGAACACTATGTTGTGTTGGACATTGTTTATAATAAAGAGGCTTTCTAGAAGGTGTGTTTGCACACCAACTGTACATAAATACTGGACGCACTTTAAAAGTTTGGGAAGTGTTTTTAGTTTATTGGACGACAGAATAATCTCTGTAGTCGAAACTGTACCTGATGTCGGTGGATGTCAGTTTTTGTAAGGCCTCTGTAATTGCGATATAATTTGAAATGAAATAACGCTTTTGTCTTCAAACTATTACTTATTGTTTGCCGGATAAGCAACTTTCGATTGCACTCTATGTTACGATCACTAGAAACTATATTGATATCGTAAAATTCTTCTCTAATAGTACAAGGGTGGGTTATTATACAATTTTTTTAATAAAACAGTCTTTTTGAGGTCAAAGTACTTCATTCAACGTTTCTCCAATTTTTCTTATCTCTTCCAAATAATCAGATTTATTGAGGTCCTTAAAATAGGTGTTTGAGCGATGATTTAATTGTTGGAGCCAAGTATCCTTCCACCCAGACATTTCTTCAGACTTGTAAACAGGAAATAGAGGGGGTAATTTCCAGCCCATTTTACGAAATTTCGCCATAGTGACCATGCGCGGGTGCATCCGTGCATCGTCTTCATGGAAGAGCACTTTCTTCTGGGCCAAATGTGGTTGTTTTTTCCTCCAATCGTCGTTGAACCGGTTCAGTAAGTTGGCCTAATATTCGCTGTTGATTATTTTCTCCATTTGTAGGACCTTGTTAGCCTTGTTGGTAAGAACTTGTTGGCCGACGGACCCACCTTGGCCTTCTTCGGTGTCGATTCGCCTGGAAAGACCCAGTGTTCGACTGCTGCTTGGTTTACAATGTATTGTGATGGATTCGTGTTATTCTACGGTTATGAAACGGCACAAAAACTCGTTCGGATTCTAGTTGAACACCGCCAAATACTCCTTCGAAGTTGTCACACGATAGCGTTTGTGATCAGTGATTTTTTTGTGAGCTAACGCGACACCCATCTTGCGGATAGCTTTCTTATATGCAAGTGATTATTCAATATCAAAGTCACTTAGACATATGGTTTCTATAATCACGCATACTTTCAATCTCTGATCGGTCAACACCATGTCATGGATTTTTTCAATTCTTTCGGGTGTAGCTACCTCAATTGGGCATCCAGAACGTTCGGCGTAACTCATACTTGTGCGACCACGACGAAATTTAGTAAACCACTCCTTTACTATTGATTCTGATGGTGCAGGGTCCCCATAGCGTTTATCAAGCCTAGCCTTGGTTAAAGTGATGACTTTCTTCTGCAAAAAGAGAATACCTAATGAGCACACAAAATTCACTTTTTTTCCATTTTAGCTGAAATGCACGATTTCTGTTTTAAATGGCTGTCAATGTTTAACTAAATGAGGGAGCTTTCTCAAACTTTGACAGTAGTATATTGACAGGTGGTAGTTCATGAGAATACTGTTGATTTTCAATTTACAACTTAGAAAATTCAAAAAGTCACGGACATAATGATCCACCCTCGTATACAATCTCGTTGAATACATTCTCGCCATACAATTTCAACACAGTTTGCTACTTTTTATTATTATTGCGTGTTCCCCATAGATTACTTAGCTTTCACGTGTTTTTAATAAATATATAATCTACACAGGCATAACAGATCTGTCCTAAAGCGATAAAGAGATCTTATTCGGTGTATCTTCAATAGCGAACGAATTTATTAGTGCCTAACTATGATGATGATACCTTGCCGACGGGGTCGTCACCACTTTTATTCATGACGCAATATAATAAAAATGGGTGGGGTCTGGTAGACAGTTAGCAGATGGGCTATTATACTCATATAATACTAACAACCCTGCTAAATACGTCCCCTCTGGGATCTTATTGGAAAATGGTACCATCGAACCTGTGTAAAATTTAATACAGTTGCCCCAGTTCGCCGTTTGTAGTACATATGGGTATGATATCAAAATACGATTTTTTTTTCTCATTCGCTAAACACATTATGGGGTTCTACGTTAGGGTAAATTAATCTGTGCGTTTACAATGGTGGAATAGAACGAATTGTAAGAGATAAATGCGGCTTGTCATGCAATGAAAATTTAAATTTTGTAATGATGAATAAATAAAGTGTTAAATTTGTTTTAAATAAAATAATAACATATTTAGATTTTATAATAATATATACAATGCGTGTATTACGATCGATAAGTAGAGTTACGATCACAAAGCAAACACACATAGAAGGGTAACTATTAATAAACTTTTAGTCAAATGTTCTCTATTGGATTGGTTGCATACTATTGTACATGGCATATTTAAATTTACTCAACAAAATAACATACTTGACCCGAAATTAGTGGAGACTGTGGCTTGAAATCTGAAACAGAAATTAAAAAAACACCCTAATCACAATATATATATCAATAAATACTATATACATCTTTCGGCAACTAAGTTGCCATCTTCAGTAGAATTACCTTAAAACTGAAAAAAATGTTAAACGTAGCGTTTTTGGCTAAGGTAAACCTTAGAAGATATGCTCTTCACCAAATCGCCAGTGGGATAACACTGTTATCCCACTGGCGATTTGCTGAAGAGCATATTTTCTAGGGTTTACTTTAGCCAAAAACACTACGTTTAACATTTTGTTAGTTTTAAGATTATTCTAGTGGGATAACACAGTGTTATCTCACTGGCGATTTGGTGAAGAGCATATCTTCTAAGGTTTACCTTAGCCAAAAACGCTACGTTTAACATTTTTTTCAGTTTTAAGGTTATTCTACTGAAGATGGCAACTTGGTTGCCGAAATACGTATATAGTATTTATTGATATATATTTTGGTTAGGGTGTTTTTCTTATTTCTGTTTCAATATACTTGGCGATGGACGACTTCATTACTACTTGTCAAATACTCTATTGATTACATTAAGAAAGAATTATTGATTTTTTCTTATTTTGTAATCAATACAGTATTTCAAAAATAGTAATAAAACGTCTATTATCAAGAAAATTGCGAAATGTATTTATGTTTTCATAAGCATTTCATTACTAAATCAAATTTGAGTACTAAGTAATAAAATTAAGTAATAAAATACTTAATTTCATAAAAATTTAATATTTTATAGCAATACAATATTGTACAATGTAGGGGAGAGGCGGGCAAGTTGACATACTTAACGTTTAAATATTAATATACATATTTACAAAATATAATTTTGCTAGTATAATTTTTTTGTTACAAGACACTCATTATGTTTACAAACAGTTTACATCAGAACATTAACACAGAAATTTCTCAAGTTTTATTAGAAGGAAAAAAGCGATGATCTACAAAAAACCATCTTGCCCGATTGGGTAGGGCAAGATGACACAACAGCTTACAGAAATAGTAGGTAAAGATATTAGGCAGATATTTCACAAATAAATGCTTTTGATCTCTTAGTAAATCCAGCACACTGAGCGATACCACTTATGACACTTTTGGCACCTTAGCCAACCTTCGCCAGATTTTGATCGGCTAAAGAGGTCATTGCAATAAATGCAAGCACACTCACTATAATCCGATTCATATGCAGTAAAAGTATTTTCTTCATCTGAAATTTCTGCAAATATACGCTTCGTGACAACTTTTCATTTAGATTGCCTTGCTAATTCTGCTCGTTTTGAGTGTTGGTTCTCAACTAGACTTAGAATATATGGACTGGTTGTCGAAATATCTTGATAGGACCTTTTGATACTTTTTTTAGGATTCCTTCACCTGGAGCTCCCGTTCGGCATCGGAGACCATTCATTTAGAACTGATGTAGGGATATCAATAAGGGGTGCATTTCCAAGCAAACATCCATGTATTCCTGACGATGTACCTTGATCAGGTTTAATGTTATTATTGTTTGCTGAGATAGATGTTTTTTCGCCATTCGAAGATTCATCTTCAAAGTCTTCAATATTTAGCACATCTGTAACTGAGCTAGGTAGAAACATGTGATCTGCAAATAGAAATAAGAAAAACACCCTAACCACAATATATATCAATAAATACTATATACGTATTTCGGCAACTAAGTTTCCATCTTCAGTAGAATAACCTTAAAACTGAAAAATGTTAAACATAGCGATTTTGACTAAGGTTACGCTACGTTTAACATTCAGATTTCAGTTTTAAGGTTATTCTACTGAAGATGGCAACTTAGTTGCCGAAATACGTATATAGTATTTATTGACATATATTGTGGTTAGGGTGTTTTTCTTATTTCTGTTTCAGGTTACAAGCCACAGTCTCCACCAATTTCGGATCTTCAAATACATTTACATTGAAAGGTGATATGCCTGTAGATTTAAATTCGCTAGTAGCTATGGCTGGAGTAGCTGATTTTTCGTATGTTTCATTAAATAGCGCAGCTACCTTATACATTGTTACACTACGGCCTGGATTGTTTTTCATCCACTTCGTGGCTGCTTGATTATAGTAACTGCGTAAAGAACCAAAAAAGCAGATGTCTAATGGCCGAAGCCGATGACTAGAGTGTGGTGGCAGACAAAACAATACTACACATTGTTCCTTAGCCAGTTCCATAGTTTCTAAATGCTTGTGACTTGCGTGGCCAACTAGAATTAAGAGGGCTTTTTTTCAGGGACTGGTCTAACGCTATCAAAGAAATGCATCCATTTCAGGAAAAGCTCTCCTGTCATGTATCCTGCCTCATTACATAAAGGAAGAGTACCTACTGGAGCACCATCATATAAGGTGGCTTTCAACCAACCCATTCCTTTATTTTTAACTGCTGCCAATGCTTATGACAAGTCTATCTCCCTTCATGAGCCCCTGTCGGTTTTTCTTTTATAAGTATACACCATCTGTAATTTTTAAAAAGAAGAAATTTATAGGGAAATTGGCACGACCAGCACGGGCATCAGCATTATAATCTGTTAGCGGTTGCGCAATAATTCTCCCATAATACGCACATTGAGAGGCGATATACATCCGATATATCATAACTAGAGACCGGACACATCGGGCTGAAATGGATGTCATTATGACGGACGATATAAATAGTCTACAACATTTGTAAGTATATCACGCAGTTGCTGAATAGCACTATTCATTCGGTTAACTGCACATCTATTTTTTGTGTGCGGTTAACCGAATGAATAGTGCTATTCAATAACTGCGTGATGTACTTACAGATGTTGTAGACTATTTATATCGTCCGTCTAAATGACGTCATTTCAACCAGAATTGTTCGGTCTCTAATCGTAACGTAATGTTTGATATATCCACTCGCAGTTTAAAATTCTTGTAGAGTAGAGAATAACTCTAAGAGTTTAGGTGTAATTTTATAATACTGATTGATGGATAATCTTCTGGACAGCTCCAAAACAGGCGTGGCTATAAAGACCTGTTTTGGAGCTAGTCAGACATGTTTAGAAGCTGCTCACAACCTGATGTACACGTGGACGCCCTGTAAAATGTTGCGCCATTCTTTGTGTTAGCTTTAGTGTACCCCATGTTAAACACAGATTATTAATTTTATTTACTGAGGATGACAACTTAGTTGTCGAAATACGCATTTAGAATACGAGTACTGATCGTGGTAAGGGGTTTTCTACCTTTATTAAATAAATTGGATTTAATTACAGAAAATCTAGAAATAAAATTTATGAAAAGATATTTCATTTTCGAGTTAAAAAAGAAGAATAGTCTCAGCTTTGGTGATAATTAGGAGTTGTACAAGAAAGCATTCGAGAGGAGATTAGAGTCATCGCAGTCTACCATAGAAGTGAAGATAAACTACTAAAATGAATGCAGCCGAAACCTTCTAGAATAGAATATTAATAAGTATTCAGAAAGTATTGCTATACAATAATTTAAGTGTTGGTCTTACGGTCCTTACACGTAAGTACCGTGATGCTCTACTGCATAGGTCACTAGACTATGAATCGGATGAACGGGGTTCAAACCCTGGTCAAGTCTATAATATCGATGGCGTTCTCTCGGTCCTAGCTCGACTCAAGCTGACAAAAATGAGTATTTGGACGTAAAACTCAGGAGTAATAATAGGTGGTCGGTGCCACGTTACCATCCTAGTTGTACGGCACGGCTCAAGTTGTAACAAGCTTATCATGTTACTACTCCAAAGGCCTGTAAGGCTAGTACGAGGATTGGTACTATTAATTTTGCGTATGATTTAAAAAAAAAAACAAGTAAATGCCTTACATAAAATTATATACTGACTGTCCTTGAAATATAGTATGATAAATGGAAAGATGTAATTATATAGAACATTAATCTAAAATATTGTGTCAAGTATGGCGCCAACCCCGAAATTAAAAACACCCTGAAACATGTATTACGTGACGCCTATGAATTCAAAATATTGGGAATGTGTATAAATAATAAATACCTCACACACACATACGCTGCAGCGTATGTTTACATACGTAACAGCTGGGTGAGATTGACAATAGCAAAACTATTCGTTCTGTTATTGTCGGTCAACTTTAAGATATCACCGATTACACAGTGGCGTGGCAATTTTTTTTAAATATCTTTGCCATTTTTTGTCTCACCTATGAGGGAATTTTGGGAAAATATTTTGGATTTGTAGTCTATATAATTTCATCTTTCTAATTTTCATACGTTGTCTTTTTATTTCAAGGACACCCGGTATATAGTCCTCTTTCAAAAAGTAATAAATCAAATAAAAGCAAAACATTTACAAATTTTTAAGGATATTCATTAATGTAAAGACGGTATCTTTAATTAAAACCAGTGTATTTTAGTTTGAACCCTTCTTCTAAAATTTATGATATCTTTATGCAATTTCAGTTTTGATTAATGTCTTTGTTAAGTGTCATGTTTTCCTGGCATTCGTTTTTACGAAAAGCCTATATTTTTTAATTGTTGCAATGACATTCAACTTTTTCCCATCCTAACGACCGAGCAAAATTGTATGGACAAGTTAATGTTGTAGAATTGATTTATAATAGTTTTGACGTAAATTTGGTTGTTTTAATTTAAAAGGTTATACTTTCATAAATACGTTAAATGTATAATAATTTATTAAATTTATAATTACTCTCTGGAAGAGAGGATAGAATTTTTAATAAAATTATACAGTATTTTGTTTAGAAAAAGCAACATGAATAAAATAAAATGTATAAATACATTTCGCTTTCAAGAAGTCTACGAGCCCTGTTTCACTGAAGTTTATAAATGGAAATTATGAATTTATTACAAGAAAGGAAAACCTGTTTTAAAATACATGTTTTTTTTTTCATATTTTCAGGTATTTTTAGATTTAAGTTAGCTGTTTAGTATAATAATGAGAGTTCAACAAATACACAATAAAAACTGCTTAAATATGCGAATCAGTTGATTAGGAAGAAGTATTTTTAGGTTTTAGTATTTCTAAGTAAGGTAATAGTGACATTTTACAGATTATTTGATTATTTGTTGCTAATAACGTAAATATGTCTTAAGGCATGACAGTTTCTGAAGAAATAAAAAAAATCATAAATTCACTTGTATTCGAAAAGAAAATCTGCTGCATAAATCACAGAAAACGTTAATACGAGGTATGTCTCAGAAGTAATAAGAATGATCTATTTCAAAGTTTTTTATTATTGAATTTATCAACAATTTAACATTTTCCCATTCTAAGTATGCTGATTGAGAATGCATACAGCGCCTCCACCAATTTTGGCATTCCCAATAACAATTCTGGAAGACTTCTTCCTTTAGGCTGTTTAAAATCTGCGTCAACAAAAATTGTCTAACCGACAATGAAGTGTGACTGGGGGCATTACCGTGATGCACGATCGAAGAGCTGGCAATGTCAGGTCGCACATGAAAAACCCTTTTCCACAAACGTTCAAGCATAAATAGTGGGAGGCATATGTCTACGGAGTATGTGTGACAAATTTCAAGGTGATCGGCGTATTTTTCGATGGGCTACGTGCGATTACGTAAGTAATATTTGTGACTTGGCGCGATCATTATAATGGATGAAAAGCATAAACAACGTGCGTTCATTAAATCTTGTTTCAAGCTCAGAACAGCAGGTTCTTAAGGCGGAGACTTTCGCAAGATCTCACGCGACACTCTAGCTTACCAGTCTAAACACGAATAACTGAACCAGTGTTGCCAGGTCAAAAAAATTAAATTCACCAGATCTGACGTTAAAAAGTTTACAGATTTGCACTTTTTTTTTGGCAGTGATCTGATCTATTGAGTTTTTCTTATCGATGCAGAGTAGAATAATTGTAATAATAATAAAAACAAACTGATAATTGATCATTTTTATTATAACAATGAAATAAAAAAGCTGAATACTGATGCTTCAGTGTAGAAGATTAAATTTGTTCCTTGAAAACGAAAGCAAAAAATCAGAAATTCACCAAATATGCCGATTTCTGTACATGTTTTTAGCAAATCACCAGTTCGACCCTAAATCACCAGATATAGTGAAATATCACCTAACCTGGCAACACTGCCGGCAATATGCCGATTTCTGTACAAGTTTTTAGCAAATCACCAGTTCGACCCTAAATCACCAGATATGGTGAAATTTCACCTAACCTGGCAACATTGCACCAGTTCAATCCTAAAATCACCAGATATGGTGAAATTTTACTAAAACTGAAGGGACGCATTTTAATTTCAACTTCCTATCTGTTTCGATATTTTGGCGAGTTCAGTGCGTGTTCTACATTATGTCAGAGATGAAAATGGGGTCTCATTTATCTTGCTTCTGAATTTCTCTGCTCGCTTTCGACAAAAGATCTTCAAAGTCAACCGAGGCCATGCGAATAAATTTTTTAAATTGCTGAGCATCTTCAATTTTCCGTTGATTAATTAATTTACGGGAAGCTCCATAACATTCTCTCTTTAAAATTCAGTCTGTCACTCAACACATTCGATTCTTCTTCTTTTTCTCATTGCCATACAAAACTAATAAAGCCGCTGCATCACGAACATGTCGGTACTCGTTACAAGAAGAATTGTAGCAAGTTTTAAGTTCTAGTAGAAAGCGCCAGAACTTGCGACAGGCAAAACTCCCAACATTTGTTAGAGAGTAAATTCGCGATAATTATTGCTACAGTGTAAACTCAAATGGAAGTGGTTCATATCATATGTGAAAAAGTAACTCAAACAATGTTCTAGATCTAAATAAATGGAAATAAAAAATGTATGCGTAAGTTAGGTTACTGAAACTTAACGAAATTCACTATGTAATTAACAGGTAAAACAATTGAAAATCTCACCGTACTTTATTTATCTTACGAAATATAAACAATTAAATAAAATAGTTTTTAAAAACTCCTCACTCTATCTACGAAATTTAACTATAATATTGAAGTAATTGCATCACGATTCAACGACAAAAAACAGATGTGTGGTTAACAGAATGAATAGTGCTATTCACTATTTATATGGTCCATCGTAATTTCTACCTGATACGCCCGGTCTCTAATCATAACTCTTCCAATAAAATGTTCATATATATCATAAACTTCTATAATTATTAGTTTCAATAGCGATTATTTAAAACAGCACCTGTTGCTGCTTTGCAATTTTTCGGAATATACTCTGTTTAGTGATAATTGCAGGCATTTTAAAATATTTTGAATATTACTATAAGTTTTGAATTTTTATACCGCCAGTCCAGGAACGTCTTGATCGCACCTCGTACTTAATTGAACGATTGAAGTAAAAATTAATAGCGGAACGGACACGAAAATATCTATTTAAAGTGATGGAATTCATAAGACGATTCGCAACATTAGCTTACACTTTCAAAATAAAAGCACACCTGATTTATAGCTGTAATTACTAACACCATGACTTTTCATTACTTAGACTATTATAGCACGTTATTAAAATCGATCAGTATCGCCCGGATATTGAATATCAAACGTGACAAAACGACATTAATCATAAACAGTTATACGTTTATCGGATTAATATTTAAAAGGAATAAGCATCAAGGAACAAATGGTTTAGAAACATTGTGGAAAAAATATAATTTATACTATCATAAATAAATCTTTTAATTTTGTATTACGACAACACAATTACCTATTTAATCGATTGTGGTTTAGTTCAAATTCTATTGAATAAATTATAATAGTTCGATTTTCGATTATGAGACGGTGTAAATAATAAAAAATATGGTGAATTATAAAGGTATTTAATGCAGTACAGAACTGAAACTTGGTTGTAAATGAATTAAAAGTTTGAATTAATAATATTATTGCAATATTAAAACAAATCGTCTCATTATCAAATTTTGATATATGTATTTATTTAAATTTTCGATGCCTATTTTAGTTTATTAAACGATAAATATGTCTTGAATTATATATAGTATACCTATAATAGTATATTACAAAACAAATATCATAATTATAAGACACGTTTCAAAGCACGAATTCAAGTTTAAAAATGTTTAATCAATAAGTGCTTTAATGCCTTAACAAACGTGTTTTTATGCTCTTTTTTTGCAATTGGCTTTGTTAATGTATTTTTTTTTAAAGAAAATGAAAAATTTAATAATTTAGGGAAATTTTATGGCAGTTGGTAATGTCCGCGTGTTTGAATAAAATTCAAATTTTTGAATTTAGTTGCCTATGACTTAATTTAACTTGACATTTCACTCTTCATAATAAAACATTTGTTATTGTATTGTAAATATAATTTTTCTACAATCGTTAAGAAATTCGACATTTCCACATGCAAATTGAGTGCGGGAAATGACAAAAAATCCCGTACTGGCGTGGAAATGTTAAAAAATAAAAAATACAGTTGTAGCTACTCACATTCGAGATTTAGTATTACACAGGCTGTCACACATAAAACGCCCCAAGCTGTAACTCTGTTATTTATGTTTCGATTTTCATGAGATAGGTACCAAATGAAATGGTTTGACGAGTACTATGTTTGAGGTTACATTTACTTTTTTCCAGCGCCATCTTCAATTCCTAGAGATTGTCAATTTCTTTTTTTTTTCAAATTGCACGGTATATATTTTTTTACATAACTGAATAGAGATTTTTTTCCCGAATCCATTGATGAACAATACATTCATTTTAATTGTAAATTTAGAAGAGAAAAAATTACAACATTCTCTTAAAGTGACTTGTATTCATTGAACTATATACTACTACTGGAACGACAACGCCGAGCAATAAAACCGGTCTTTCAAGTTAGAAGAGTACAGTCGCTGCGTCAGGCATATGTATCGCACTCTTACTCATATACTGTTTTGTGTATTAGGGGCAGGTGTGATAAAAATTTAGTCTAAATATGAAGTTTTTTAAGAAATATAGAAGGAAGTCGTTATGGTTAGTACATAAAATAATAAACCAGAACATATACAACTTTTATTCATTTTTAAATAATATTAAATATAATTATTATGCAGTTTAAATAATCTGATAAGAAGATAATGACATGTACTTATCATACGTATTAAAAAAAAACATTTTATAGTTTACTTTTTTTTCATTTAAAATTATTAAACGTGATAAAATAATATTGTTTTTGTTAATTTTTGCCTAATAGTAGCTTTCTGCCCTAACATTTGCAAACTCTTTTTTTTGCACTAGTTTGTAATCTTAATGTGCAATAACTGTTGGAAATATTTAATAATTTGAAGTTCGTGAATTTCTTCATAATCTTCCATACTTGTTCACATTTTTATTAAAACTAAACATTGATGGAACAGCATCTTTTTTTAAAAGATTCTTATTCATAGAAGATTCCCGATAACTATCTGCAGTAAAATGATCACTGCATACAACTGTCGTGCTCTTTGGAGTGAAATTCTCTCTACGAATTGCCTGTACCCATAATTTTACTATCTCTGGCTGTTTCATTGGAAATCTAAAAGTATAATATGTCTAAAGCAAAAGTCAAATATTGATAAAGTCTATGTATATAATTTTGTTACAAACTAAATATTAATGTTACAGTTTTTTTTTGCATCACATTCATTTCAATTATGATTTCAACCAACTTATTTACAATTATGTTTGTAGAGAGGTTAAATTAAGTTGATTATTTCCATAAACATGGCTTACCTATGAAAGTTAATTTTTCCATTGGGTGTCCACTGATTATTACAACCATATGCACAACAATACTGCACCATTTTTTAAATTTTAAATGTTTATTAATTTAATAAAACTTCTCACGACAAACCGACACACCATATACTCCCACGCAACAGACAGAGAACGGTTACCCTTACGCAGCAACCACACCCTTCCAACACAGAGGACCGGCAACCCGACAATTTCTTTATTTACGTGCTCGTTCCAGTAGTATCTACAGTTCAATGCTTGTATTATACTCAAAATAAACTTGTAGCATGTCAGTAAGTTGATTGAAATTCATGATTTATTACAAAACTGTCAAAATAAGCTTGCTTAATACAGAAAAGTCAAAGATGACAGTTAGATATGGGTAATGTGTTATTTTTCCATTGCACACTACAGTATAACATAAGTGACTAATACACATACGGTGTTTTAATAATTTTTTTCTTCTAAATTTAATTAAAATTGATGTATTGCACATCAATGGATTCAGGAAAAAAATCTCTATTCAATTATGCAAAAACATATAAATGTAGCCTCAAACATAGTACTCATAAAACCATTTCATTTGGTACCTATCTCATGAAAATCGAAATATAAATAACAGAGTTACAGCTTGGGGCGTTTTTTGTGTTACAGCCTGTATATGTTGATATAACAGTTACTGAAATTATTAAATTGCACGCCCGTTAAGAAATAGAAGAGGAAAAAAAGTAATCTCCTGCAACGCAGAGGACGAATTCACTTTCCTCATGAAAAATATATCATCCTTAACCATAGAAGATGATGATTCTCTACAAAAATCTGCTTTTCTAATTTCTTCTTATTTTGAATCGATGACTATATGAGGGTCGCCAATGAACTCATAAATGCTACAATTTTTCACAAAACTATGTTTATTTGACATGTTTTTTTAATAGCAATCATTAACTTGATTCTCACGTTGAAAAAAGCAAATTCAAATCTTTGAAAAAAACATACCAAAAAAATTCAACTATCGATTGTAGGAAAAACGTTGTTCATAACATTCGCGGGAAAATAATTCCGAAACTCATATAGGTACCAAAATTCGCTGCGCTCGTTTCGGTAATTCCTGCTTTCGTTTCGGAACAGCTATCTTCCCGCACTTGTTATGAAAATAACTATACCGTATAATAAAATGTTTATTATTATTAATTGTCAGTTTAATAATAACCTTAAATTATCACTATGACTATTGACTTATCGACGCAGTGTGGCCAATTTAAAACTGTATCCACTAAATTTTCCATGCTTTACTGATTTATTAAAGCACTCATTCTGAGTGCTTTTGTTTTTCAAGGGATACGAGGGACAAATTTTATATTTTTACAATCAACCACTAGATGGTGCTTTTGACATATATATTCACTATATTCTTAACGTTTGACATTTGTCGATAAGAAATCCGCGATAGCTTAGAAATTGAGTCAGTGGTTTGTTGACAGTGACAGTTTTAAGACAGTGAGTTTGTAAAATAATGGAGATACTCGTGAAGGTTTTCGATGGATGATTTTTTACGATTATAAAAAAGGCCTAACTCCACAAGAATGCATTATATCGGTTCGGTAAATTTTTGGTAATGAAGCACCATCAGAGAAGACAGTTTACAATTGGTTTACAGAATTTCGTCATGGTCGTGCCTCAGTGAGTGATGAATCACGTGAAGGTCGACCAAAAACTGTTGTGATTCCAAAAAACATCGATGCTGTGCGGAAAGTGATAGAACGTTTCTTGGCATATCGCAGACTGCAATTCATTCGATTTTACATGAACATTTATTTGTAAAAAAAAAAAAATATGTTCCAGATGGATTCCACATAAGTTGACCGAAGCACAGAAAGCAGCTCGTATCAATTGGTGTAAAGAGATGCGCAAGAAATTCGATGTAGGAACCGCAAAATCCGTATAGAACAACGTCACAGGTGACGAAACGTGGATATATGCGTATGAGCCGGAAACCAAGCAACAATCTACTGTATGGGTGTTCCAAGACGAACCAAACCCCACAAAAGTTGTTCGTGCAAGAAGCACTTCTAAGGAAATGATCGCTTGTTTCTTCGGCTGTACAGAACACATCGCCACAATTCCTTTAGAGGATCGAAAAACTGTTAACGCTGAATGGTATACAGTAATTTTTTTGCAAAAAGTTATAGACGAAATCAGGAAGAACAACCGAAAACGTCGCATTATTCTTCATCACGACACTGCCAGTTCCCATACAGCACGTCTAACAGTTGACTATTTGACATATTCACCTGACTTGTCGCCGAATGATTTCTTTTTGTTCCCAACTGTGAAACAAAAAATGCGTGGACAGCGATTTTCAACACCTCAAGAAACAGTCGAAGCCTTTGAAAACCATGTTTCTGAGATATAACCTTCAGAGTGGAAAAAATGTTTTGAGAACTGGTTCGTACGCATGCAAAAGTGTACAAACCATAAAGGCTAATATTTTGAAAAACAATAGAATAGTTTGTTCCCAAAAATTTTGTTTTCTTCCCAGATTTTGTAAAAATATAAAAGGTGACCCTCGTAGCACTCTATTTCACAGAATCGTAATGAGGGCAAAAAATAGTATCAGATATGTTTTGATTTCTTTAAAATATCATACTCTCAACGAAAATATTGAGTGTACAATGAAAAACAAACCACTCTGTATACAACACTAAAAAGACATCCCTCGTAACTCAAATCGGCCGACGAAATTAATTAAGTATATAGGTATATAGTTTATGAAACAATATCCAGTTATGCCATTATTTATTTTGTCAGTAATGCAGCATATTGCCTTTGGGTGCAGATTGCATATTTAAAAAAAAAATTCCACAATTTCGGATAAGGTAAAATAAAGTGTATTTTTTATTTGAGTAACTGATTTACAGAGGCTACTAATAATTATTACAAATCTTCCACAAACGTAGCAAATTAACTAATTAAATTTGAATTTGTAAGGAGACAAATCACTGCTTTTTTTTCATTCATTAATTCAATGACGTAACATCCGGTTCGGAGATCCTCACCGAGTCCGCCATTTTGCCCGGTGTGGCGGAGACACATGAGTCGATCGATGTTTGTATAAAAGGGGGGTGCCTTTCTCATCCATACGGGGAAGCAAACACCACATCGCACCCTTCTGTGTCGTGTCTGGGGCGACTGCTACGATTACGGCGACGGGAACGACGCCGGCGACGCTCTATTCATTTGTCTTCATCCCGTTTATTTCACCCTTAATTGCTCAAATTGTGTTCTCTAGTTGTTTCTTTGTTTATTGGCGGTTTGTTCCGGCTCAGGGTTTGTTTACATCAACGGTGGCCGTGGATTTCGGCCCGTTTTTCGCTTAATAAACGCGAATGAGTCGCACTAACCAATTACGACGAAGTATTGTTTTATGTTTTGTGTACGTCGCGGATATTCCGCCTTTGTTGCGATATTCGTGGAAAGGTTAATGCAGTGTGTTGCGGTCGTTAAACCCTTTAATTTATCCGTTGTTAATTTAAAGTTTTACATGTTCGTAGTCGCAATGCAAATTTTAAATAAAACGGTTCGATCGAGAACAATATTGTTACAAATTTGATCCTTAATTTGTGTATTCGAGTATAACAAAGGATATTAAGAAGTATAAATAATGAATGTATTAATATAATTAACATAAAATAAATATATACCTAATAGGTATGTAGACAATATTCGTGGACTACATATTTGCGACATATGTTGCTGTGAATTGTGATCTTAATTGCTTATTTACTTTCAATTCACACTGCAAAATAGATTCCCTGCTATCCTCAGTCGGGTACGCCTTCCTTGAGCTTCTTAATCCTCAGGGCTTATCCTCACGGATACGTGTTATGGAAGTAAAACAATAGGTGTCAATCAATTAAACAAACATTTCCCCTCTTATTTTTTTAATAAAAGAAAAGAAAAAAAAAATCGACTTTACAAAGTGTAACGTCGAACTGATACAAATCTCAGCATTGAGGAAACTTTGATACAATATTAATGTAAAAGAGGAAAACCTCAATAAAATAATTGACCGCGAACAAAGATTTTCAAAATTAAAATATAAACAAAATTTATCAGATGTCAACAATTACGTTAACCCAACACATCCAACGTCAAATAGAAATCTATCTATTTTCGCACGCATCTAAAATTACTCATGCGCAAACACATGCATGAAGCAAATAACTTTTCCCGCCTTCTAACGTATTACAATAATTTATATGAACAAAAACTATACTCAAAAAAAAACAGTCTGATAAGTTTTCTTGATATTTTCTCTGATTACAAAAATTTTACAAATCTAAAATTACAGAATTATAGAGCTCTAATAAACATTTAATTTATATTAAGAAAAATATACATACATTAATTAATGTATCCAATACACTAAAACGAGAGATTTTTTTCTCCTCAGATAGGCCTATTAAATTAAATAAATTACAAGTTTTCAGACTCGTAATGAAACGAAAATTAATTTAACACATCAAAACACTCTCAAAAAACACACACCGTAATTATCCTAAATTAAAATTGAATAAAATTAAGTTTTATTCAATTACAAATAAACACGACCTATCTGTACAACAACTATTAAATCTCTAACATGAGCATCCAGGAAACAGCAAGCTACCCCTACCTAACATAAAAATAAATCAAAACAGCTACAATATATATATATATATATATATATATATATATATATATATATATATATATATATATAGGTACATTATTACAACTTCCAAATTGGCGCGAATTGCAAACATCACTAGACCCGTACATCCTACAGTTGTGGACAAAAATACATATCATAATAAATTTTTATATAAAATATCAACTCTTTATAAATATCCTTCTGAAATAAAATGTACATAAATATATTGTCTTTTATGGTTTCTTTATTTACTTTCTTCGGGGAAAGATCCATGACAATATGTTTATAGACCAGAACTTTGTTTAAACTCTTTACATGTTGCTAATCGTGTAAAAGTTGTCAACATATCTACACTATTTCCAGCTGTAATTCAGAATCCTTTAGATGTAATTCAAATTAACGAGTTTTATTTCAGAAAACGTCTAGTGTAAATCATATTAGTAAGTTTGACCGCAAAATTATCAACCACGATCAAATAACCTGATCCTCATTCCCCCCCCTCTTCCCCTTAAAACACGTTTCCAAAATAAACACTAAATAATTAAACTAAAAATAATCACATAATTAAGCACAAATAAACCCCTCAATTTTCTTTACCGAAAGGTAGAAAGTTTTAATATTAAGTCGTTTTTATTAAGTGAGCTATTCAGAATGTGTCAATTGTAATTAAGATTAATAAATTATCAATTGTAATTTAGAGAAGGATTATTTTTGTTTATATACACACAAGGGATAACAAAACTAAAACATTAACATAATTATATGGTTACATATAAGTATGTGTATACGATGTGTCCGAGATAAAGAGGGCCACTATGGGGATCTCGGAAACCTTAAGACATACAGATTTGGTTAAATGGGAGAAAAGTTGCGTAATCAAAGGTATAAGAAATTGGCGTTTAGATTTTCGTGAAAAATTTTTTAGTTTTTGAGAAATTTTGAAAATATATAATTTTTCTGGCATTAATATTTGACCTAGAGCAAAATCAATGACACTTCTCCACGGCAACTTTTAAAGCAGCTGTTTAAGGTGACGTTGTTAGTTTTTTAATCCAACGTTTCGTCTTTGTGGAACCATCATTAACTTATTTTTTTAAATACGGCCCTGATGTGTTTAGATTCTGAAAACCTTTTTTTATTGCGAATTCAACGACCTATCATACTTTATCATTTAATTACGGTTTCGTCATTTTTTCGATCTTTTTGCGTTTTCCAAATGTATGATACGCCAAGACGAAAGCAAGCTTTGGGAAGCAAATGTGGTACTATTGTATTTGACACATGAGTTTGGTGTTTAATTTCTTGTGCAATAATTTAATTTTTTTCCAATAAATTATTTTTCTAACGAAGAAAACTTTGACATGGTGGCATGTTTCATTTCATCCAACCAAAATTGTTTTGTTACAGAGCGTATGTATTTGCAGAAGTATCATGAAAGGAGGCAGCCAAATAAAAGAACTTTTAGAAAATTAGTAGCAAACTTTAAAGCATATGGTTCTTTTAGAAAACCTGTACCCGACGAAAAACGGGCAATAAGGAAACCGTACAAAATGTTTTGTTGGCCGTCACTGAGGATCCCGGTACATCAGTCCGGCGGTTGAACACAACATTGGTATACCAAAATCAACGACACATTATATTAAAAAAAACAATAATTACATCCGTATAAGTACAGAATTTGCCAAGGACTTACGACCAGGTGATTTA
Organism: Melolontha melolontha; assembly: GCA_935421215.2. Taxonomy (NCBI): domain Eukaryota; kingdom Metazoa; phylum Arthropoda; class Insecta; order Coleoptera; family Scarabaeidae; genus Melolontha; species Melolontha melolontha. Next base: position 177,912,425 of record OW285237.1, on the reverse strand, counting down.
GAACGACGTCGCTCATTCTGTGAATGGTACACAAGAAAATGTCAAGAGAATATGAATTTTTCTTATCAAATAATATGGTCTGATGGGAGTATGATTACGAATAATGGCATTTTCAATAGACGAAATGACCATTATTGGTCTGGAACCAAGCCACGTTTAAACAAAACGTCTAGGCATCAACACCGTTTTGGTTTTAATCTGTGGGCTGGTATTTTCGGTACAACGATTGTAGGACCGTTTATTTACCACCATACCTTAACATCAGATCGTTACTTGAAAACTTGACAATTACGACTACCTTTATATAACAGCCAATACTGTTTCATCTCTGTTTGTTATTGGCAGGTGTTACTGTATTTTAATTTTTGTCTCAAAACTTTTGTTACATACGTTAAGAAAAATAATGATTCAATTTGTGTGTTTCCCGAATTTTTCTTTAAATTAACATGAAACATATTAGAGAATCCGGAAGAAAATGTTAGACTCAACGACAACCGCATACGCTTACGCACGTTATACAATGTGTCCCGTATCGTTATGTTGAAATCTTAGGAGTGTACAGTAGACTTCATTTCAAGTAACAAAAACGCAAAACTTGTATATCCATTTTTATTTGTTTGTCAGATCATGAAAAAAATGTATCCTAAAGTCAATAAAAACTGATTTTATTTAAAAAAGTTCAATTAATAATATTTTCGAAATGTCCACCTCCTTGTTGAAAACAGGCTTGTGCCCGTAAGCCAACAGAAGAAGTACTTATCCGAATTTCATATTTGTTTTGTCGAATTTGCTCGACAGCCAGGTGAATACGATCCAACAACTCTTCTCACTTGCGCGTAGACTAAATTTTTCATGTACCCCCATAAATAAAAGTCAAGTGGATTACGATCGGGTGATCTGGGAGGCCATGCAACAGGACCACCTCAACCAATCCATCTTGCCAAGATGGATTAGACGTCAATTATCCAAGATGATCTTGAATAATTGACGTTAACCCAATTTCGGACAGCAATTCCGAAATGTGGTGGTGCCCCATCCATGTGAGACCACATGTCTCGTCGAATATTAAGTGGGACATCCTCTAAAAGACCTGGCAGTTCGTCAATAAGAAATTTAAGGTAATTGTCCGCATTTAACCTCCCAGGAAGAACGACAGGACCAATCAACAAGTCATCGATTAGGGCCGGCCAAAAGTTAATAGAAAATTCATGTTGAAATTTAGATGGGCGTATAGCTTTGGGATTTTCTGATGATCACCTGTGCAGGTTTCTCAGATTTGTAACACCACTTCTCGTGAACGTAGATTCTCTGTCCAGAGGACTGTTCTCCAGAAATTAAAATGAAGCCGTGACTGTCTTAATATCCAGGTAGAATAAACTAGACAAGCATAGTGGTCTGCCTAAAGCAAACCGTGTCCCCTGCGATAGTGATATGGATATAAGCCCTCACGATTTAGAATTCGCCAAACTGTCGTTCGTGGCACTCCTAGTTGTCTAGCGATTCGACGTACACTGAGAGTTGGATCCCTTGTAACAATAGCTACTGCTTCTTCCTCTAAGTCTGCTGGCAAATTTACTCCTCGGTCGAAAAGATAATCACGCAGTCCGCATTCCCGAAACTTTCTGTGTACTTCCAGAAACGTTCTGTAATGAGGAATGAGCCTATCGGGAAACCGATGTCGGTATTCAATATATGCTTGACGTGCACTGCCGTTACAGCAGCCATACACAAAATGCATGTCCGCATACTCTTGAGAAGAAAATCGGTAAGGCATTTTGAATAAAGAAAACGTGCCCACTCACTAATAAGCTGTTGTATGAACTGAAACGTAATGTAATCCTTTATTAAAAAATGCAACGTTAACAGTCATCTGAACATTAGTTTATTGTATGATATTCATGATTCAGCACTTACGAAATAAGTAAGAACCTTCTTTATCATAAATAAATTTCCAGTACTCTTTTTTGTAGATCTCCAAGAAATTACTGTATGCACTACGACACGTGTTTATTTATTTTAGGATAACATTTTATTATGCGACGTTAACAATCACAGGCCTGTTATTGAATCGTATAATTTTTTTTAAATAAAATCAATTTGTATTGACTTTAGGATTACATTTTTCTTATAATCTGACAATCACATTTATAGATCTGTAACTTTAAAACAAATAAAAATGGAAATACAAATTTTGCGTTTTTGTTACTTGAAATTGAAGTCTACTTTACACTCCTAAAATCTGAACGTAACGATACGGGACACCTTGTATATACTTTCAACTCTTACAGAATCATTTATACACTCTTACAACATATAACCTAATAATATGCATTACAGACAAACATAATTCTTATTTTCCTTGAGTTAAAACTTCTATTTGACGACTCATTAAAAATACACACAGAGTATATTGTCTTCAAACTGTTTACCCGAGTCAATCACGTGTCAGCGAAATAGTAACAAATCAGTCAGTAATTCGACACTGAACAAATATTATCACAACTTCACCCGTACTGACTTGTGCTGGCTAACTTCTCGGTAATATAAATTTCGACATCTGTTTCTCAACATCAAGAATTTTATTTTAGAAAAAAAAATAAATTAAAACGATATGACAGTGGCGTACGCGTTTAAAAAGTAGAAAAAAATATTTTTTAACGCGTCCTTAGCTTTTGTGAAATTACGCCTTTTTAAGAGGATTTAGTATGGGTTTATAAATATATCAAGATGGCCACGTTTGCAGCTGTCTCTCGTATTTAACAGTAAATAAAAGAAACCCTTCGTCGTATAAAGCAGATTAAGTTAAAGTTTAATCCGTCATTATTCACTGTGTATCCATTTGTGTGCATCCGCATGGTGTCCTTTCGGAGTTTGTAAAATGGACGGGCAGAAACATCAACAATACAACCACTGTGAACGCATAATCTCTTCCATATTAATCTATGCTTTTCGAATGATATACTAATAAAATAGTAACTATACAATAGTAAGAATATCGTGAGCGAAAAATTATTGTGTAAACAGGCTTAGAATTTGATTTTTGTGTCTAAAAATTACATTTTGATTTCGAAATCGATCCCCGATCATTACTCGTTTTTTCCTGATATAGATTTTAGCGGAATAACAGGACCAGTACAAATATAACTAAGTAATGGGTGTTTTCTATAGAGGTATAAAACTTTAAGTTGGCAACACTTTTTTAACTGGCGGCCATTTTGTCAACTGTCAAGTGATTTATGTTTAGTTGGGTTTGGCATTTCAACATGAATAGACTGACGCCTGAACAATGCTTCCAAATTGTGCAAATTTATTTTGAAAATTATGGTTCTGTTCGAAATACGTATCGCGCACTACGTCCATTTTACGGTCAACATAATCGTCCCATCAGAGCAATTAATTCGATTAACTATGGAACGTTTTCGCACCACGTTTACTCTAAATGATAATACGCATCCACAGAGACGTCGTACAGTGCGTACAGAAGAAGTCATTGCTGCTGTAGAGCGTTGCGTAGAGGAAGACCCGAATCAGTCTATCCGCCATCGTGCGCAGGAATTGGATATGTGTCCATCCACTTTACGGAAGATTTTGCGGAAAGATCTTGGTTTGCGTGCTTACGAAATCCAACTCGTGCAAGAATTAAAGCCACACGATCACCTAGCAAGGCGTAGATTCGGTGAATGGGCCCAAAACAAGATTGCCGGTGATCCCGATTTTCATAAGCGAATTTTGTTTAGCGATGAAGCTCACTTTTGGTTGAATGGATACGTCAATAAACAAAACTGCCGTATTTGGGGTGATGGTAATCCTCAAGTGTATGTTGAGACACCGTTACATCCAGAAAAACTGACTATTTGGTGTGCTTTATGGGCTGGTGGAATCATTGGTCCGTACTTCTTTAAAAACGATGCTGGTCAGAACGTTACAGTCAAAGGTGACCGCTGTAGAGCCATGATTACTGACTTTTTCGTTTATCAATTGAACAACCATGATGTGCAGGAGCTGTGGTTTCAACAAGACGACGCAACATGTCACACAGCTCGTGCCACAATTGATTTATTGAAGGAAACGTTTGGTAACCGCATAGTTTCACGTTTCGGACCCGTGAATTGGCCTCCAAGATCGTGCGATTTAACGCCGTTAGACTATTTTCTGTGGGGATATGTGAAGTCGCTAGTCTACGCCGATAAGCCCGAAACGATTGACCACTTGGAGGACAACATTCGCCGCGTTATTGCCGATAAACGGCCACAAATGTTGGAAAAAGTAATCGAAAATTGGACCTCCAGATTAGACTACGTCCGAGCCAGCCGTGGCGGTCATATGCCAGAAGTCATATTTAAATTATAATGCCAGAAGATTATCTTTCGAATAAAGTAAATTTCATGTCAATTTAAAAAATTCATCTTTGTTTTATTCCATTTCAAAGTTCTATACCTCTATAAAAAAACACCTTTTATTAGAGGCCAGTATATTAGATAAGTTTTGTGTTTATATGAAGTAGAGACCTGACGCGTCAGGCCGAAATTACGATGGACATAACATCCCTAAGTACAGCACACAGATATTGAATAGCACTATTCATTCGGTTAACCGAACATCTGTTTTTTGTCTTTGAATTGCAACGCAATTATTTCAATTTTATAGTTAAATTCGTTTCTTCATAGGCGTAGATAGACGTGGGAGGAGTTTTAATAATTTACTTTACTTATTAGTTTATATTTCGTAAGATAAATAAAGTACGGTGATTTAGTTTCTTTTTTCATTGTTTTAACTGTTAATTACATATATACGTAAGTGTCCAGTGAATTTCGTCAAGTTTCAATAACTTACGCATACATTTTTAATTTTCATTTATTTAGATCTAGAAATTCTATAAGGTACTTTTTCAAATATGATATGAAACAAAGTCGAGAATGGTATCGTGAAACACGGCGAGTTGGGACATACTAATTGTATGTCCATGCCAGTGATTACGAAATTTATTGCAAAATCTGTAAAATATCGTTAAAAAATTCCAAGAAATCGCACGTAAAACGTCACTTAGCATCGCAAACACATACACAGAAATTAAACCCGTTGGAATCTGACAATTTTAACGAAGAACTCTGTGAAACTTTAATGGCGGCAAATATTCCATTAAATAAACATAACAATCCCACCTTCAAAACATTTCTCTAAAAATATACTGGTCGAAATGTTCTTGGTGAATCCACCTTACTCAAATATTATGTTTCTAAGTGCTATATGTAGAGAACGGATGCAATTTCCATAAAACGCAATCGGCAATTGGAATTGTGTATAACGTCGCTCAGTACATCCCGGCGTAATTCAATGAAGTATTTGTTTGACTTACTCGGCCAACTGGTCTCGCAGCGATAACAATGGACAACCCAGCTATTGTATTCGGAGAATATAGTGTTTGTCAGTGGTGTCATGTACGTAGATAAAATAAATAAGTTTATCGTATTTCGTAAGAGAAATAGCACGTACATTCCTTTTCTTTTAATTTAAGCAACATCTTCCAATTATTTCCAGTATTTCCAGTTATTTCCAGTATGCACCTATAACCAGTTGCGATGTAGAAAGGACGTTTTCTATTTATAAGGATGTACTTAATTCAAAGAGAACAAAATTTACAGAAGAACACCTTGAGAAACTATTGCTAGTCAATATTAATACTCCTTTACTCAACTTGAACGACAAAATGAACAAATAAAAATGTCCCAATTATAGAAATAAAATTAAAAACTTTAAAAATACAACTTTTCAACAAATACATATGTATTTCGTAATTTTATAGATCACCACCCGTTTGTTTTCCAATTATATAAATAAAATTAATTAATAAATATGTATTTCGTCATTTTAGATAGATAGATCACCACCCGTATGTTTTCCAATTATATAAATAAAATTAAAAACTTTATAAATACAACTTTTCAACAAATAAATATGTATTTCGTAATTTTATAGATCACCACCCGTTCGTTTTAGAATTATATAAATAAAATTAAATATTTTAGAAATACAGCCTTTCGCCAGTACTGCACTGGGCTTTGCGTCATGTGGTAAGCGTGTCCGTTCTCTAGCTATATGAAAGCAGTAGAACCCATTAGAAGCCATTTTTCAAATCAGTACCTCTGGATAAGTGTCGACGAAACTGTCGATGTATTAGGACGCTGTGTGGTAAATGTTGTAGCTGGTGTACTACATCCAACTATTCCATATAACGCATATGTAATAGAAACAAAAGTTATAGATACAGTTGATGCGAAAACAGTAGCTAAAACCATTTACGAGAATATGCACCAAATGCTTCATTCGGAAGTTGATAGACTTGTATCCGCCTTCAAAAAAGTTTTCAGAAAAGCACTATTGAGAGTAGCTCTTTACAGGCAAAAACTTCCATCTTTGTCACCGCATTGTTTATTCACCTCGTTTATGTTTGAATGAGTTCCGTGAGAGATTTCCCAACTTCGCAATAATTGAACGAGTTTTTTTTTTCGGCAAGTTCAACGAACTGTGGACAAATTTGAAGGAACTGGCAATATCAGAGATAGTGTTCGATCTGGAAGAAGACGGGCTAGAAATGATGATGGTATTGATCTGGTTAGGCAACGCATGCAGGAAGAACCTACCTTATCCTTGCGTAGATTGAAACAAAAAATCAATTTAAGTTATGGGACGTGTCAAATCATTGTTAAACATGACTTGAACATGTTTCTTTATAAACTGCAGATGTGTCAGAAGTTACTGCCATCAGATTATCAGAAGAGAGTATCATACTGTACCTTGTTTAATGACCAAATGAATAACGATATCCTTGATTTAACATTTTTTACAGACGAATCTTATTTTTACCTATCTGGATACCTTAATAAACAAGTTATGCGTATGTGGAGCGAGAATAATCCTAATTTTCATAGTGAGGCTCCTTTACATAGTTCTAAGATTGGTGTTTGAGTTGCAATGTCCCGTAGACGGGTAATAGGGCCAATATTTTTTCAAGATACAATAAACGCTGAAAGATATATAAATCAAATACTTGATCCTTTTATCAATCAATTGCACGATGATGAACTTTATAATGGATACTTTCAGCAAGATAACGCGAGACCGCATGTTGCTCGAGTAACCATGGAATATTTACGTCAATTTTATGATGAAAGGTTAATATCAGACGGACGTTACCCACCTAGATCTTGTGATTTGAGTCCTTTAGACTACTTCTTATTCCCATTGCTTAAGAATAACATTTTTAAAATTCCAGTTCACACTTTAGATGAATTACAAGAACGTATTGTTGAAAACTGTCTCACAGTAACACCTGATCTTTTAATTAAAGTTTTTAATAACATGGGCCGACGTGTTAACCGGTGTATTCAAGAACAGGGAAGACATTTTTAACATCTTTTATAATTTTTTATTGTAAAAGTGTACCTACCTGAATGTTATTGTTTCATTGTGGGAGTTCTTTTCTTAACTGTAATGAGCCTTATTTTTTTTTTATTAGTTATTAAAACTTCGTTTATTTATAAATGCATTCTGTAATCTCTATAAATGTTATTAAATATAACATACATAAAATGTAAATAAATACCATAACCTAAAATCTATTTTATTTGTGACTTATGCGTACTTCAAGGTAATTGATCACAGAAGTAAATAATTTTATAGATAGTTTTACGTTTCATGGCTATCACGATCCAAAGACTTTTTGATCATACGTTACTTGAACTATACTCGTGACTAATATTGTATTGAAATAAATAATGAATTACTAACTTTCTTTATATCGTTCCCCTACACCGCAATGTAAAAAAGGGGTTAATGATTATATATATATATATATATATATATATATATATATATATATATATATATGAAAAATTTTGTGAAAAACTTATCTGCGCGGAATGTGCATATATCGATATTTCACTGTTTTTTACAGATCATCAGTGCACCTTACCGAAGACAGACATGAGATTCACTTCTATACTACGTGTATATATACGAACTGTAATGAACTTCATGTGTATGAGAATTAATAATTATTAAATCTCATTTTACACGCAATGCAACAAATTATAGCGACAATCGCATGTAAAATGAGATTTAATAATTATTAATTCTCATACACATGAAGTTCATATATATATATATATGGTAAACCTAATCAGTAGGCGATTAAAGGTCTGTATATTACTTCAAAATATATGTATTTAAAAAACTCTACATGTTTCGGCTGTATACGCCTTTTTCAAGAGAATACAAAATATGAATGACAGGATATAAATGTCAAGTAATTAAGTTGCTATGGTTTGAATTATTCAAAGATACATTCTAGTAATAATAATAAATCATGCCTTAGTATTCCAAAAAATAGATAACAAGGTGTGAAAATATGTGTTGTTCGCTGCTAGCAATTTGTGTCTCCTTCTGGGTATGAACTTGTGTGTTGGTTGCTGCTGGCAGCTTGCGTCTCTCTATGGGTGTGTGGTTTTGTGTGAGAGCGTAAGTGTAGGGTTTTGTATGTCGGTGCGTTCGTGCGTGTGTTTAGTGATCGGTCGCATGAATTTAGCATACGTAATAATAACTCATGTCTTGCTTTTCCCTGCCTATCCCTGTTTTCTGTTTTTTGCTGATGTGGTCCTCTACTGGGTTGCAGCCTAGCATATGCGCTACAAAACTCTAGGGGGGTCTGCCCGTTGGGCAGTCAGGTGCCATTCCGCCTTTCCAGCAAGAGTGAGGAACCATGCTACGCGGCGTTATCTCGTCGCCGTGCAATGCACACACCACTAGGACCGGTCCTGGGCGACAACCTGGCTAGGTTGCCGTTAACAGCACACACACGTTCGACGTATGTGCTATGCCCCCGCTTCGGCGGAAAACGTTAAGATGGCATAAGTGTGACCATCGTCGACCGAGGTAGCCACTAAGAGTGTTCCTTTAGTTGCGATGAGCAACCCCGTACAGGGTGCGCTTCGTCTGTCTGCGCCTTGCCTCGTTGGGGCGGGGGTCAGACCGTCGAAGTACTGCACGGAATTGTAAAGAAGTTGTCGGGAAAGGGTTGGCGGCCCTACGCAACGGCTGGTTATCCGACCTCTCTAAATTCATGCGACCGATCACTAAACACACGCACGAACGCACCGACATACAAAACCCTACACTTACGCTCTCACACAAAACCACACACCCATAGAGAGACGCAAGCTGCCAGCAGCAACCAACACACAAGTTCATACCCAGAAGGAGACACAAATTGCTAGCAGCGAACAACACATATTTTCACACCTTGTTATCTATTTTTTGGAATACTAAGGCATGATTTATTATTATTACTAGAATGTATCTTTGAATAATTCAAACCATAGCAACTTAATTACTTGACATTTATATCCTGTCATTCATATTTTGTATTCTCTTGAAAAAGGCGTATACAGCCGAAACATGTAGAGTTTTTTAAATACATATATTTTGAAGTAATATACAGACCTTTAATCGCCTACTGATTAGGTTTACCATATCATACCAAGGTCACGAAGTTATTATATATATATATATATATATATATATATATATATATATATACCATATATATATCGTAACAGGTCTTATGTAAGTAACTACTTATTAGCCGCATTAGTGATTCTTCAAAGAGCATAGTACAGTATACAGTTTAATTTTGACGTGATACGCAAAAACTAATATAATTTTTGGATTCAGCACTCCCGAAATAGAAAAAACAAATCTCGTTTAAAAATCAGCAACAATAGTGTTGGTCAGTGTTATCAAACGAAACTGTACTTACTCGTAAATACCCAAAAATTTCACGGGGACGAAATTACGTACTTAGTGTTATCAGAAAAGCATTAAATATAGATTATAGGGAGAAATTTTATCGGCATCTAATTTTACATTTACTCATATGTATTTCGCCTGCAAAAAAAATCATACTTTTTAAAACAGTTTGTATTTCAAATTTACGTTGATTGTACACATATTTGTATATATAAACTGTATCTCTTTATTTAACCATATGAAGAATGCTTTGGTGGAATGAATATACTCGTAAGGATATTTCTTTGTTAAGGAAAGATAGGATAAATGAGGTTGTGTTTGTTGTAAGACTCCGACCATAGGTAACTCGATATATTTGAGAACTGCTGCGGTTTTTACCCACGCCTACTGCCATAATATCTTCATTCATCTCGCCACAAAAGGAGCTTTTTTCAGAGCATGTTTAAAATAGTGATACCTTAGCAAGACTATATTCTTAATCCACATATCCGCTTAATTCCTTTTGTAATTTTTTAAAGAAATTAGTTTTTCCGCATAAAAATATTATCAATGCATATGTTACATGATGTGTAACACATGATTTCTCAGTTATGTGTTTTAAACATATTTCTTTAGACAATGAAATATGTATTTATGTAAATAACTCATAATCTATTAGTATTGTATGGGGGCGAAAACGCTTCTCTCATATCTCAGTTCGACGTTAAAGCTTATTTACATACAATGCGACACCTGTACGGTTCTTTGTCATTGGGTTTTTCAACTTGAACCTAAATAAACACTCAGTTCCTGTTAGTAAATATTTTTATAACATTAAGTTTCTTTTTTTGCATTCGTTGAATTGAGTTAGTAGCATATTATGTAATTGATACCAATTGCATGACATGAATCTGTACCATATCCAAAGTTCCCTTAATAATTGCTTAAATTTTTAATTTATTTATATATATATATATATATATATATATATATATATATATTCATATATTCATATAGAGAAGATCTATTTCTTAGCCGTTCATTTAATATATCATTTGATAAAATCCTTGGAGTTTCGGCTTTATATTAAATATTTAAAGTAGTAAATTTTTTCGAAATTTTTATTGAAAAAATCGCACTAAGGGCGAAATTTTTTCAATAAAAATTTGGAATAATTAGCGTCGAAATTGAAAATAGCAATATTTACATAGACAGTACTTCGCCAAATAACTTACTAATTGAAATATTTAATATAAAGCATAAATTACAAGAATTTTATAAATGATGTATACAGGCTGATTCATTTTCGGCCCTCACCATGGGGATCTCGCTTATTATTGGAGATATAGGTTTAAATTTGGCAAAGTTGTTAAATTTTGTGTTTGTTATAAATCCGTAAAGAAAATAGACCTCTGACAAATGACCTTCGTTATTAAAAAAAAAACGCGAAAACCCCATTTTCTTCTTTTACCTGTAGCACCGACTTTGGCCTTGTAGAGAAAATATAAAAACACATCCTTGTGGCCATTTCTAAACCTCTATCCACTGGTGTACTCTAAATTTTTATGCGACGTTTCGTTTCTTTCTGGCCATCATCAACTCTCTAATTTCTTATAGGCGCCATATTTGATTTAGACATCTTCAGAAAGAGCTTTTTTTTCTGATTTCAACCATGTACCACATGCTGACTAAAGTTTTTGACATTGGGTTTTATTTGAAAGAATAAATTATAAGATTAAATAAGGTAGCCATGGAATTTCAATCTGTCAAACATTTCATTTATTGTTCATTAATAATACAAAAATGTCATACACTAACGAAGAGAAACGAGATATGATAAGTATTTTTTATTCTTCGAAACGAAATTCAACAGTAGCGAGTTCAAGATGATTTTGCTTAAAATATTTTCGTCATTTTCTATCCTTCCCATTAACCAATTACAATATTCTAGCCTTCTCAAATTATCTCCAGGCAGTAAAGAGTGACTAACATGGATCCTGTATGGTTCAAACCTACTTTTATGTAAAGTTTGCCAAACTCTGGACTGGCACAAATTTAATTCTGACGCTACTTCGCGTGTAGAAATTGATGGATATTATTTATCTATAAAAATACAAGATTAACATGAAATTTGAAAACACGCTTTAATTTACCATTTGTAAAATATCTTGTCGATTTTCATTTATATTCCTGTTGTCTTGACCATTACGCGGCTTAGTAAACGATCCATTCTCGACCAAATTTCTGTCGAGATCTAGAAAAATGGTACGATGAGGCTGTTGTCGTTCTGGATATAATTGTTGATATCTTGTACTCGCTACTGTTGAATTTCGGTTCGAATAATAAAAAATACTTATCATATCTCGTTTCTCTTCGTTAGTGTATGACATTTTTGTATTATTAATGAACAATAAATGAAATGTTTGACAGATTGAAATTCCATGGCTACCTTATTTAATCTTATAATTTATTCTTTCAAATAAAACCTAATGTCAAAAACTTTAGTCAGCATGTTGTACATGGTTGAAATCAGAAAAAAAACTCTTTCTGAAGATGTCTAAATTCAATATGGCGCCTATAAGAAATTAGATAGTTGATGATGGCTAGAAAGAAACGAAACGTCGTATAAAAATTTAGAGTACACCACTGGATAGAGGTTTAGAAATGGCCACCACAAGGATGTGTTTTTATTTTTTCTCTCAAGGCCAAATGTCGGTGCTACAGGTAAAAGAAGAAAATGGGGTTTTCGCGTTTTTTTTAAATAACGAAGGTCATTTGTCACAGGTCTATTTTCTTTACGGATTTATAACAAACACAAAATTTAACAACTTTGCCAAATTTAAACCTATACTCTATCTCCAATAATAAGCGAGATCCCCATGGTGAGGGCCGAAAATGTATCAGCCTATATATATATATATATATATATATATATATCATTTATAAAAAATATATATATAATTTAAACGAAATTATCGACCGTAATATATTGAATAAAATAAATTAAGAGCGGGCAAGCAGTCTGTAAATTAAAAACTCATTTATTAATTATCGGTATATTTCGCAACAACTTTGTTGCTTCTTCCGGAGATACTACAAGATTAATGAGAAATAACATTAAACATTTTATTCTATATATATATATATATATATATATATATATATATATATATATATATATATATATATATGTTTAGTGTTTATAAGAATTTTATTTTTCTTATTTATTTTATTGGCCGTGTCTTAATATTAAAATCACTTACAATATTCCAACCAGTGCGATCGGTTCGTTACAAAAAAAGGTCTCGGGTACCCGACACACATGTTACACAGAATGCGTGATTTTGAAAACCAAAAGAAACGATACTTGAAAAAGACTGAAAAATAGTAAAAGTCGAAACGTTGTAGAATAAAACATCATAATTCAATAAAAGGTCGCTAAACCAATAAAAAGTCTATTATTTATATATATATATGTATATGTTTTCTTTCAGGTTTCCGCGGGTAGTAGTATGTGTTCTACATAGATTCCGGGTTTTCTTCCGCGTTTCCACTGTTTGGTCTTTGTAAAGACCGGTGCTGGTTTCTGGACGACGTTTCGGCAAAATCACATTTGCCATCTTCAGGTCTGCGATAACTGTCTGCTTCTGCTTCTGGTTACTCGTAAACTGACGTAGTCGAGTTTCGGCTGGTGGTTATATACCCGCTTAGCGTTCTGGTTGGTTACACTTGGTTGAGTGTGTGCGCGGCTCCGTGTCGTTGGGCCTGTAGCTGGAGTGTACTGGCTGGGTTGCGGTGTAGGTGTTCTTGTTTGTTGTTTCTTGTTGACAACTTCTTTGCTTAATACTGGTTTCCATGCTGTTGGTAGCCTCTGGGTATCATCTCGCGAATTCAAATTGTACGGACGTTTCTCAATTTCAATAGCTTCCCTGATAATTCTGGTTTTGATATGTTCTATGTTTGCCAATAATTTGGTAGTGCTGAAGTCTATTGTGTGGGACGTTTCCTTTACATGCTGAGCCAAGGATGAAGTTTTCTCGTCTTTTCTTACGGAGTTTTGGTGTTCGTCTCTTCTTATGTTTACTCTTCTGTTTGTTTGGCCGATGTACGTCGTCTCACAATTAAGGCATGGAATTTCATATACTCCCTGGTTTTCTAAAGGTATTCTTGTTTTTGGATTTCGAAGGACTGTGCTGATTTTTCTGTCTGCCTTGAATGTGGTGAATGTGGTTTCAATGTGCCTTCGTAGGACTCTGGATATTCTGTCGGTGGTACCTTTGACATAGGGTAAGTAGGTTTTGCAGCAGAATGGCTTTAGCAAACAGGCAATCAACGAAACATTAAAACCTAAACGAGCCACACCACAAGAGGAAAAAGAGGAATCAATAGCCAATAGCAATATAATTGCCATAACGCCAGTGGTTCATGCAATATTTTATTTTTCACGAAAAATAAATTTCGTAAGCGGAAAATTCAAATTACGTTGGAAAAGTTCCGAGTCATATCGTTGACAGTCTCGCATCTAATATGTTGAGGTCGGTGCATTATTCGAGACTTTAAAAATGCATGGGAAATGGAAAAGTGCATCTGTGGCAGAAGGATACATAAACGAAAGCATTTCTTTTAAGAATAGCGTATCTAGCATGATTTCTGTTACAGCATCAAATAAATCCTCGTTGGCTTGTCAAAGTACTAGTGGAGGTGTTTTCCCTCCAAGAACTTTAATACAGTTGGAAAGCTTCAGATCACATAATTTTTCAGGACATTTCGAAAACTGTATTTTTAATTTTGCTAAATAATGTTAAAAATTTGATTCTTTCTTTAGAAATTGTTTAAAATAAACAAATATTAAGTTTTACGTATTTTAAATGATACTTTGATTGATACTTTGATATTTTAAAGTTGTCAATGTTTAGATACACTTAATTTGATTATAAAATTCTAAAGTTTTGCTCCTTTTTTTTTAGACTTTGTTAAAAACTAAAATTAATAGTTCTGTAAAATGTATATCCTTTCTTCTCGGGTCCTATTTATACTCACACAATATTAAAAACTTGTAAATAAATTACCGGGCGTTATGGGCCATAATGCCCGGTTATTATGCAACCGTGCGTTATGACCGTGATTATGGTAACTCTATCCAAGGTGAAATGAACAAATAATACTTAAGTGAAAAATAAAAGTATTTTAAAGCAATTCCATTTGATTTGGCACAAAGAGCTATTCATTCTTTTTTCATTTTTATTGAACTCGCTAACTCGATCGGTGCTACTATACTACCGTAGCTTGAAAACGTAGAACTGTCAGACCGACAGTTGCACCAACCTGATTAGATCATTCAGGTTGGTAACTTTTAAGGTGTTTTGAGTGTACGTAATTAATAACTAAATTAAAATGTACAATATAAATTCGAAACGAAAGTTACATATACAAAAAAGGTTTTAAATATATCTATACGTTAATATGCCGTATAACGCTTTTGTTTAATTATGAAACAGACATGTAAATAATTTACACATCTGTAACTGTATACTTGGACAATACCTCGTATTTTCACCATTTACTTCTGCTTAAGACAGTTACAGATATGTAAATTACTTACATGTCTGTTTCATAATTAAACAAAAGCGTTATACGGCATATTAACGTATAGATATATTTATAACCTTTTTTTGTATATTTACCGCCATCTGGCTCGTTTTTGAAGGACTACCCGTATTGTTTTCGTTTCGTACCAGCTTAGCGGGTCAAATGAAAGATCGCTTGTTTCGGTAAAGTCTCTTTCGTCCGTCAGATGTCACTTATTAAATAATTGCCACCTGATAGGATGAGATTTGCTTTATCTAATAGGCGGTTCGGCTAAATGTCATATACAGATACAGATCTATTTATAAAGATTTGTATCATTTGTATACATTGCTTCATTAGCTTAACTGACGACGCCTATAGATGGCAGAAACATATGTCTTAAGCAGAAGTAATGCTGAAATGCTGAAAATACGAGGTATTGTCCAAGTATACAGTTACAGATATGTAAATTATTTACATGTCTGTTTCATAATTAAAGAAAGTTACATACTTTAAATGCTTGGATTGACTGTTCGGTAAATAGATTCTCTTAAAGAATGTCGTTTGTGACCAGTGCGATACAACAGAAAAGCTTTCACTTGAAAATATGAATAAAATACCACTTAGTGCCTTACGTATAGTTCTAAATTTTTAATTTGATTTATTTGAGAAAAATACAATTTAAAACGGGATTAAAAGAATTCTTGATATATTTCACGTATAACAGTATGTACGTGTCTTCTTTATAAACACATACATACATTTATAACAATATATTCTTCTATTTCGCTTTCTCCTAAAAATGGACGAGTATTTATTTTTATTTCACGCTCAAACGAGTCAAGAAGGCCACTTCAAAACACCCTCTGTGTAGTAAACCGCAAGAAGAACCCTCCACACAAAAATGCAATATTTTCTCTCGTGAATGGAACTTTTATTTCCGCTAAAGAACGTTCGCATAATAAGAGGTATTATTCAGATTACGGTTCGGTCGTGATGGTTTATTTGTCGACGTGCGCTTGTTTAACAAAATGCAGTACTCGAAAACCACGGGTCCTACTCCATGGATTATTGCCAAATATTTACCTGGTGTTCGAGGTACGGACAACAAACTTGAATTCGCTAGATTATCCCGGCTTAACTCACTTACCGTTCTGACGGCATTTTGCTAGTTTTCGGATTCGGTTTTTGTGTTGTTATAACGTGTTGGTGTATTTCGCCTTACCTCGACTGGACTTATTCAGTCTCGATTCTCCGTTATATCCTAGGAATACATTCGTTTCTCGGGCGAGTGTGGGATTATTATGTTGAGAAGTTCGGTCCGCAAGAAAGCGAATAGTTTTCGAGTTATTTTTAAAGAGTTCCGCTCTGCTTTTTTACGTCTCGTTTCAGGTTATTTATTTTACATTTAAAAACATTGAATGACTCGTCGCGTTGATTGAATTTAAAACAGGCAGAAGCGAAGAGCGAAAATTTCAAATTTATGTATTTTGTTTTGAAGGTTTGTTATAAATAAATGAATCATAATTATCAAATTTAATTAAAAAATCATGTTCATAACTTTGAAATGTATCAGTGCGAATATAATTATAATTTAGTTCTTCTGAAAGTAAGTTAGACTTTTCGTTTTTGAAATTTTTTTTTTCATAATTTCATTACCAACATGTCAAACATTATGCTGTAACGTGATTTATTTTTTGTGAAGCTAAAACAAGTTATTTAATTAAAACTCTTCTTCATGCCCTGCTAGCTAGCATAGTTATCGAAATATGCATATCAATTCAATTGAATCAGTTGATAACATTCTGAACTTACTGCAAATGAGAATTAGGCCCGGTTTATTCACCTTCCAGTTAAGTACCTGTTAGTTACTTGACAATTAAAGTTACTTGGCACATTTACTATTTTTGGGTTTATTCATATAATTTTAAAGGTCGGTTAGTTACTGGAAAGAACTAGATGTTTTTACAACAGTAGTATGGTTAGGTGAAAATAGAGAAAGATGTAACATATCACTAACACATGGTATAGAGAAGGATGTACAGCTTTCGGTAATTTTAAATTCTAGTTGCCGGCATGACAAATGAGTGCATCTAATATAACCTTAAATCTCAGCGTGGGTTGTGTGTTATCACGTGTTGTCCATTTTTACTTTTTTCATAAACATTATTAATATAAAATACATATTTTAATATAAAAAAGGTATGTTATATTATTACCTAAATTATGACCTAATCCAAGGCTATAGTTCGCATTTTATTGTCAAAACTTGTTTAATTTCATAGAAAATGGAAAGTAAGAAACGGGTTAGATCGGCAAATTTCTCTATCGAGGAATCTAGAATTTTAGTTGATCTAGTTTTAACGTACAAGAATGTCATCAAATGCAAAAATACTAACAGTACAACATGGAAACAAAAGGAGGAAGCGTGGTCAGAAGTATCAAAAAAATTGCTATTCAACCCCTTTTTGTATTTTCAATACAAGTAAATAAATATATGTATATATATTCTGTATTAATATTGGTTGTTTTATTATTATATTTATTTTGTACAGAGTTTTTTTTAAATATATCTTTTATGTCTAGCATCATATTATGATTTACTATGACTACATGTGAAATAAAGATGAAATTTTTGTTTAGAACATATACTTTAATAATACATAATACTTTATTTACCACACACACAGTATGTAATAAATAATACAAACGAACAAATTCGTCATCATCAAATTTATTAAAATTGTCTTCTATTCGATATTGATTCACTAAATTATTAATATTGACAAAATCGTTGTCTAAAATATCGTCAATGTCTTCAAATAAATCCATTTTACTTGTCAATAACTTAATTTTCTACATGACGGTTCACAAACAGCATGATATTAGTCTTACTTGACACTTTATAGGGTAGATGAGCAGCAAGTAAATTTTCTCCCAAGTAAGTAATTTTACTAGGCGGTTAAATTTTACTTGACGGTGAATAAACACTTAATCTGGCAAGTAAGGCTTTATCTTACAAGTAGCGTTACTCGATACTTTACTGGAAGGTGAATAAACCGGCCCTTAATGAATATTAAATCTCATTTTTACATGTAAATGTCGCCTTATGTGATGCGTTCATAACTACAATCCGACAAACCAAGTTTGTACTAGTATGTAGAGCACACCTCGTCGCGACTC
This sequence comes from Melolontha melolontha, assembly GCA_935421215.2. Lineage (NCBI taxonomy): Eukaryota > Metazoa > Arthropoda > Insecta > Coleoptera > Scarabaeidae > Melolontha > Melolontha melolontha. Next base: position 177,893,891 of record OW285237.1, on the reverse strand, counting down.
CGACCTTCCTGGTTGTTAGGATAATTAAAAATTGCTCAAAAGCCATGTCCATCGACGGAACGTACAGACGCGTTTCGCTCTTATTGGAGCTTATCAATGCACGGTATCTCGAAGACGGATATGGCTTTTCACTTCTATACTTTGTGTATATATAGTAACATTCTGAACTTACTGCAAATGAGATTTAATATTCATTAATTCTCATTTGCAGTAAGTTCAGAATGTTAACTATATATACACAAAGTATAGAAGTGAAAAGCCATATCCGTCTTCGAGATACCGTGCACTGATAAGCTCCAATAAGAGCGAAACGAAATTTTTAATTATCCTAACAACCAGGAAGGTCGGAGTCACGACGAGGTGTGCTCTACATACTAGTACAAACTTGGTTTGTCGGATTGTAGTTATGAACGCATCACATAAGGCGACATTTACATGTAAAAACGAGATTTAATATTCATTAATTCTCATTTGCAGTTAAGTTCAGAAAGTTAACTATATATACACAAAATATAGAAGTGAAAAGCCATATCCGTCTTCGAGATACCGTGCATTGATCAGCTCCAATAAGACCGAAACGCGTCTGTACGTTCCGTTGATGGACGTGGCTTTTCAGCAATTTTTGAATCAGTTGATGTTGAAAGGTACTATGTAACTTTTATGCAGTTTTTAGAAAAACTAAAAAAACTGAATATCTTTCTTGTGTCAGATTTATCGTTAGATATTATTGTGGGAATGGTTTTATATTGTTTGTGCACAAAGAACGGAGGTAAGGCCTTTTCTGCATCTAACGCAAAAATAGCAAGTAGTGTTAATTCAAAACATTTATTAATTTTTGAACAATGAATACATATTGTTAAAACAAACTTGACGTTTCATAGAAACATTTATTACTCTTTAGCGTGTTTGGATGGCTTCTTCGTTGGCCAACAGCGGATAATGTTGGAGTAAAATTCTTTATATTCCTCTTCTACGTAGGTTAGCAGTTTTTGCAAATGCTCTATCTTGGTTTCCAGTATGGGAACATTTCCCTCAGGATATGTTTTGGTGTGAGGTAATTCGAGGAATACGTTCATTATTTCGAGGCATATGCAGTGGAAATGTATGATACGCGAAACTATTGAGATATTCTAAAGCGACCAGATATCCTGGTTTCGATGACTGGTGAAGAAAGTAGTGGAACTGGAATATAGAAAATGACTGTTTCTGGTTTCTTGGAACGCCCCTCTGATTGGTCTCGAATGAAAGAGATTAATTTTTGTAATATTTTGTCAACCAATTTTTAAAATCTAGCACATCTTCAGTAGCAATTTCTTTTAATGTAAAATGTTTTTCTGCACTGGATGTTACAACCAGTTCAGTGTATTGCTGAACGGAGAAGATCCTACTATCGTGTTGCTTTAATTTTTTTTTAATCAATCCAAAATCCCTACCACAGGGTAAAAAGGAGTGCCCTCTGATAAGGAAAAATTGTTCCACTTTATCGAATCTACCTGTTTCAGCTAATGTCATACACATACGTACCATGGTATAGTTCTTGTTTTGCCCTGGGCAATTGTCAGTATACAGCCGAAGTTCTGTTACTGATTAAGGGATGCAGTTCATATAATCTAATACGAAGGAGCAAACTTCGTTTGGTCCCTTATAGGCTAGTCCTTCATGGTAAATGTAGAAATATGCCTGACCTGTTTTCGAATTATGAATGCCAAAGATATTAACAAATAAAACAAGTCCTGCACCGGAACTTCTGGGAGATGGACATTCTGCATGAAATTGAAAGCCAATGGTACCATTTCATCTCGGTTTTTACACTCTTCGGTAGATTGTTGCAGTGAACTGTAAAATTTCTTTGCTCTTCTCTTATGTACCAACAATTCAGCTAAAGCTGCTCTCTTGGCAGCATCTCCAAGAGACGGGCTTTTTATTTTCGCATTAAGTTCTTCGCACTTACAACAAGTGTCTATTTGGGGACGTCCAAAATGAAGTGTAAAATGTTCATGGAAATATTTGACAAAGTAGCTATAACTCACTGGAGCATCGGGATGTAGAATACATCTTGTGCATAATTTTTAAAGTTAGTCTTGGATTGAGATATTCATAAGTTTCATCCTTGTAATGAGCCACCTTTATAGGAAAAGCTTGAATATACTGGCGTATTAAAATATTAGTATCTTCCTTTGTTGCATGCGTTTTTGGATTTGTATCTCGCTTATCACGAGGAGTTTCATTTTTTTAAGAAGATTCTTGATGCGCTTTAATCTTTTCACTCCAGTGTCGTGTAAACTTATAAACGCGTTTTGGCATACTTTCTACCTTCTACCATTAATAGATACAAAATGAACAAAAGAACAACTTGTCGAGATATTGCTATCCTCATTTTTGGTTTTTGGTGTAACCCGACGTTGAACATTACGTATTTCTATGCTACCTTGTAAATAAATGTCTTGCTTGTCTTTTGTTTATAGTGCATAAAATTTTTTAAATATGTCGCTGCTCTGATCCTCGCCAATTTTTTCGTAGCATTTCATCGGGCATCTGTTATAGACGGGCGTTAGTATTAAATTTTGTTTTTATTCATAAGAAAGGGACTTACCGGCAAGGAAGACCAATTTTCTTTGCAACAACATCGTTACCGTTGCAGCCTTTATAAGCAACTCCTTTTACTCTGCTCCGTTTGAGGACACTTCTGCTGTATACGTCAGTATTACGTACACCTTTTTCCCTTTTGTTATGCAACGACACTTCAGTTTCTGCACTTGCCTCCGAAGATTCTGATTCACGTTCCATGATTAGAAAGTATTATTAAAATAAGAACTAACAGCACTAACATACTGCACTTCCTCACATCAGCAATGTTACTGTGTCAGCCATACTTATAAAGCCAATACTACAGGAAGCAATACATCGTTTGTTGTTGAAAGGTACCAACTAACGTCACTTGGTCCCTTTCAACAATAAATCTTGTTTAGAAGTTGTGCCCACAACAACACTCGATGCTCGCACATAGACCCTTTCTACGTATAACGATCGGGATATGGTAGAAATACTATTATCGTGCAAAACCTCAAAATGGCCGAAAACGATACTTAGTACCTTCCAACATCTACAGATTTAATTGTGATGAGAGCTGTGAACTATTACAGTTTAATTATTTTCTTGTCTACTGATGATATAGACATTTAAGAAGATAACACAATCCAACAAAATGAAATTTTTATCTTGTTGCCGGAAAAGTAAGAACTGATATTGGATATTTTTAATATGCTAATATTTCGTTTCTAATTATTTAGTATTTCTGTTTAAAATTATTTTTCGCGATCTTTCTATGTTCAAATCATTACGCGAGTGTAGAGTTTGGCACTCTTATTTCTAATACTGTTCAGCTATCATCCATTTTCTTAATGAAAAGTTCGTGCAAATTCACATCTTTTCCGGAATGTGCGGATGCATTTCGCTCTTATTGGAGCTTGTCAACATACTGTATTCTGGACGCAGACATGACTTTCACTTCTATACTTCGCATATACAAGTGTCCCATATCGTTATGTTAAAATTTTAGGAGTGTAAAGTAGACTTCATTTCAAGTAACAAAAACGCAAAACTTGTATATCCATTTTTATTTGTTTCAAAGTTACAGATCTATGAATGTGATTGTCAGATCATGAAAAAAAATGTAATACTAAAGTCAATACAAACTGATTTTATTTAAAAAAAAAGTTATACGATTCAATAACAGGCCTGTGATTGTTAACGTCCCATAATAAAATGTTATCCTAAAATAAATAAACACGTGTCGTAGTGCATACAGTAATTTCTTGGAGATCTACAAAAAAGAGTACTGGAAATTTATTTATGATAAAGAAGGTTCTTATTTATTTCGTAAGTGCTGAACTATGAATATCATATAATAAACAAATGTTCAGATGACTGTTAACGTTGCATTTTTTAATAAAGGATTACATTACGTTTCAGTTCATACAACCAACAGCTTATTAGTGAGTGGACACGTTTTGTTTATTCAAAATGCCTTACCGATTTTCTTCTCAAGAGTATGCGGACATATTTTGTGTATGACTACTGTAATGTCAGTGCACATAAGCAGTTATTGAATACCGACATCGGATTCCCGATAGGCACATTTCTCATTACAGAACGTTTCTGGAAGTACACAGACAATTTCGGGAATGCGGATTGCGTGATTATCTTTTCGACCGAGGAGTAAATTTGCAAGCAGACTTAGAGGAAGAAGCAGTAGCTGTTGTTACAAGGGATCCAATTCTCAGTGTACGTCGAATCGCTAGACAACTAGGAGTGCCACGAACGACAGTTTGGCGAATTTTAAAACGTGAGGGCTTATATCCATATTATTATCGCAGGGGACACGGTTTGCTTGAGGCAGACCACTATGCTCGTCTAGTTTATTATACCTGGATATTAAGACAGTCATGGCTTTATTTTAATTTTTGCAGAACAGTCCTCTGGACAGATGAATCTACGTTCACGAGAAGTGGTATTACAAATCTGAGAAACCTGCACAGGTGGTCATCAGAAAATCCCAAAGTTATACGCCCATCTAAATTTCAACATGAATTTTCTATTAACGTTTGGGCGGCCGTAATCGATGACTTGTTGATTGGTCCTGTCGTTCTTCCTGGGAGGTTAAATGCGGACAATTACCTTCAATTTCTTATTGGCGAACTGCCAGGTCTTTTATAGGATGTCCCACTAAATCTTCGACGAGACATGTGGTTTCACATGGATGGGGCACCACTACATTTCGGAATTGCTGTCCGAAATTGGGTTAATGTCAATTATCCAAGATGGATTGGTCGATGTGGTCCTGTTGCAGGACCACCCAGATCACCCGATCTTAATCCCCTTGACATTTATTTATGGGGATCCATGAAAAAATTTAGTCTACGCGCAAGTTTCGAACACAAGAGAAGAGTTGTTGGATCGTTTTCACCTGTCTGCCGAGCAAATCCATATGAAGCATTTCATACTTGTTTTGCTTCATACGGATCCACTTATTCACTTAAGAAAATAAAATGCTCGAACTGGCGTTCTTGCGTTTAAACATTCTTGTGTGGATTAAATACTAAAACACTTAAACGATAAATAACTATTATTGAATGGGTTCAATAAATGACAACTTTTTATATTGAAAATCATGATCGTAGATGGATGTAGCATATAATTTTCATTATTTTCTGTTATTAATTTTTCTTTTAGTTTTTGTATGTCGTCTGCATTTAGGTATATTGATCAATTACCTGTGCACATAATAAACTTTATCTATTTTCTTATTTTTGCTGTAATTTGTAATTATTGTAAATTTGCTGTAATTTGCATTTGCAGTAATTTGTAATTATTGTAAATTTCGTTGGCAAATAAAACTATTATTATTATGATAAATTACACAGTAACGCAATTTATTTACTAAAAATGTTCTAAGAATGCTTACTTGCCTGTGCGCTGGTTCAATAAAAAAAACTAAGGTTAACTAACCTCAAATAAGCATAAACTATAAAAGTCTAAATTTACATTATAAACAAACAGTCTCCACCGATCTGGGTAATAATTATTGTAAGACATGTTCTAATTTAAGAGCAGAGTCTTAAATGCTCTACAACCTCGAAGCAATTTACATTCTTTAACAGAGATTTTAATTCCAGATGCGGTTATAATGCGTGTTTTATTTCCTTTTATTTTCAGTAACGGTTGATACACTCGATTAATTTAAAAAATAAATATTTAAGTAATGCGTTCTACTTCAGTTCGTAATATATACAATAATTAACGAAAAGGTCTTGTAATACGAACATTATTTGTTCCTCAACTTGTTGGGTACAATATCGCTTGTAAACAAAGATACATTCATATACGTAATAAGCATGGAGTGCCGATTAAAAATGTATAAATATTATACGAGGTGTGGTAATTTAATTCTCGGAATAGTCGTGTCATATTATTCATCCCACAATTGTATTGACAGCTTAGGCGTATAACTAGGCGATGAAAATCTAGAGCGGCGATTTAATATTAAATTTTTGGAAAAATTGGCAAAACGTTACAGCTGTTGCATATAGCATATTGTGAAAACTCTATGAAAAAGCCGAGTGCGTTTGAGTAGGCTAGAAAATTTTCAAATGGATGAGAAAAAGTGTTGCGTTAGCTGCGTATGAAGATGACATTAACATGTGGCAATTTTAAAAGATATATACGAGGTAAGTCCAGAAAGTAAGTTCTGTTTGGTAATGAAATGAAATCAAGTAGATATACAGAAAAACTATTTATTGCAAAACAATCTACAAATCCTAAGCCATTTTTCTACATAATTCTCACCATTTTGTAGACATTTGTCATAGCGTCGCACAAGTTTTTATATGCCTTCTATATCAAAGGTTGCTGTCTGTGTTGTCAACCATGTGGTAACATGTCCTTTTGAACTTATTTTTTGAGGTGTCAAAATTTGCCTGGCTTTAGTTCTTGCTGGCGAGGAAGTGTGCCTCCATTCCATCGATTGTCGTTTAGTCTCAAGGGTGTAATAAGTAGAGAACGGACACGCTTACCACTCAGAGCAGTACTGGCGAAAGGCTGTATTTCTAGAATATTTAATTTTATTTATATAATTGGAAAACGAACGGGTGATGATCTATAAAATTACGAAATACATATTTATTTGTTGAAAAGTTGTATTTTTAAAGTTTTTAATTTTATTTATATAATTGGAAAACGAACGGGTGGTGATCTATAAAATTACGAAATACATATGTATTTGTTGAAAAGTTGTATTTTTAAAGTTTTTAATTTTATTTATATAATTGGAACATTTTTATTTGTTAATTTTGTCGTTCAAGTTGAGTAAAGGAGTATTAATATTGACTAGCAATAATTTCTCAAGGTTTTCTTCTGTCAATTTTGTTCTCTTTAAAATAAGTATAGCAAACGCCAATTGAGTTGGCGCGAGGAGGGGTAAGTTCGCAGGATTACAAGTAGTGGGGAGATTTATATTTGGTTTTACATCAAATGTCAGATAATTCTAACTTCTGAGCGTGTATCACTTTATGATCCCCTAGCAAAGACATTATGTTCCGTCAAACGTCAATGACAAATGTATTCTGACAATTAGTTGAGTAGTGGGGAGGACGTTTTTAAAAACGGCTTCTGCGCACCCCCTCCTCGCGCCAACTTAATTGGCGATTGCTATACATCCTTATAAATAGAAACCGTCCTTTCTACATCGCAACTGGTTATAGGTGCATACTGGAAATATTCTTTTATTTCTTCATATTTAGCCGTTAGATTTTGTAGAATTGTCTCCACACATAATTGCTGCAATGTAATTAAATATGGATTTCTATTAAGAATTGCTTCAAACTTTTGCCGAAGGCCACATCCGAAGTCACTTGGAATACTTTTCAAATTATTAACAGCCGCATCTAATGTGGTAAATCCGTCATTTAATTTGAGATTTCGATTTTCAAAATAAGTGATTAGTTTTGGCAATTTTCCAAAGTGTTCGTGAAGAAAGTATAACTGATTTTTTAAATTTGGGATTTGTGTGAGCTCCTTGCACTCATCAATAGCATCCTCCTTTAGCAGTGTTACGAAATGTTTTAGACTATCGAAATTCTCGGCATAATAACTAGTAGCTTCCAGCCATGTTCCCCATCTAGTTATTTCTGGAGTGGGAGGCAGTGACAGAGATGGAACTTTTTTAAAAGCTGATACAAGTCTATCAACTTCCGGAAAAGTGTCTCTGATATATTCACAGATTCTGTGGAGAGCATGTGCTACACAAGTAATATGCAGCATATTAGGATATGTTTTCTTCAATAGTCTGCCTGTTTTTAACATATACGCAGCACTATCACTCACAAATAAAAGTATTTTTTCTTTGTACGTGGCGTCCGAATGAAGCATTTTTTGCATATTCTCCTTAATGGTTTCAGCAACTGTTTCCGCATCAACTCTATTTATAACACTTGTTGCTATTACATATGAGATATAGGGAATAGTTGGATGTAGTGCACCAGCTACAACATTTACCACACAGCGTCCTAACATATCCACCGTTTCGTCGGCGCTTATCCATATGTATTGATTTAAAAGATGGCTTCTAATGCGTTCTACTGTTCTCGTATAGCACCTAGAAACATAATATTTGCGTAAAGTTGATTCATCAGGAACATTTCGACCAGTATATTTTTTCAGAAATATTTTTAAAGTGGGATTGCTAAGTTTATTTAATGGAATATTAGCCGCCATAAAAGTTTTACAGAGTTCAGATATGTTTGCGATCCTAAGTGACGAATTTTTGACAATATTTTACGGATTTTGTAATAAATTTCGGAATCACTGACAATGGACATACAATTAGTATGACCGTCAATCCAACTCGCCATTGTTTTACAATGCCGTTCTCGACATTCTTCCATATCATGTCTGAAAAAGTAACTTAAAACAATGCTCTAGATCTAAATAAATGAAAACTAAAAATGTGTGCGTAAGTTATTGAAACTGAACGAAATTCAAAGCACACACGTCGAAATAATATGGGAGAAGTAGATTCAATCAAACGATATTAAACAGGATCTATCACAAAAATTACGATGTAAATAACAGTTAGAACTACGAAAACAAGAAACTAACTCACAGCACTTTATTTATCTTACGAAATATAAACTAATAAATAAAATATTATAAAAACCCCGCTTCTATCTACGCTCATGAAAACACTTTAAAAAGCACTATATTCTCCTAATACAATAGCTGGCTTGTCCATTGTTATCGCTGAGAGCCCAGGTATCCGAGTAAGTCAAACAACTACTTCCTTGAATTACGCCAGGATGTACTCAGCGACGTTATACACAATTCCAATTGCCGATTGCGTTTTATGGAAATTGCGTCCGTTCTCTAGTAATAAGCAATCCAAGTCTCATACCTGATCACTATCTGCCTTATAAAGTCATCACCACCATTGTGGTAACGTATCAAAAAGTTAAGTGCACTGCTCATATGTTGCTTTTTGTGTTGCTCTCCGCGTTACAGTAACTACTTCATGAGTAAAGTGATCTTGAAATTTGCGGAAAATACATATGAAGAGCAAAAATTGTAAACTCACGGTTTTTCTTAATCACTCATTACAAATTTTCCATAAACCTCGCAGATTTGTCGATGAATGTCGACTGATTTAATGTTCTTCGCATTTAGAAAACGACTTGCAGATCTAATTTCGGAAGCAGCGGAATTTCCAATCAACGTCACCAATATAACTATGTCACGACAACTTGAAACAATTAACAAATTTTACCTACCTGGGAATAAATTTGTTCAAAGACGAAGGCAAGGAACCATAAATTCGAAGCATACTTTGCTCTTCGGTACATACTCAATTCTTGTAATGTACACCCAAATTATAACAATGTATAACAATATCATTAGGCCCATAATTACATATGGACGTGAAATATGGACCTTAACACAGAAAATGACAAACTACATCAACGCTTTTGAAATGAAGATATTGAGGAGCATATTTGAGCCAAAACAAGGGGGGGGGGGGAATGTGAAGATCAAGATACAACTGCGAACTATATGAAAAATACAAAGAGATCTCCACATCTGAAATCTATAGAATAAAAAGACTCCGATGGTCTGGCTATGTAGTTAAGATGGAGTAGCGAAGAATGCCAAGGAGTGTCATTGATTCGAGAGTGGAGAGGCACAGACCGGTAGGAAGACCCCGGCAAGACGAAGTCGCAGAGGACGCAAGAAGCATCTTGAGCGTACGCAACTGAGGAAGAGCTTTCAAAGATCGAAATGAATGGGGAAGAAAACTGTAGCCCCATAGGAGGAGAAGAAAAAGTCACGGATAACTCCAGTATCCAACAGCCACAAACAATGACATACATTAATATAAATAAATTGAAACATGCAGTATAGTCCGACAGACAATTAAGACCGAGATTGACAGCTGAATAATTTATAATTTATCAAAAAACAACAAATTTTAACTACAGAATCGATCATAAGAAAGATTCATGTGAAGATTGTACCTCCCATCTTCACAAACGAATTAAGACAGCGTGACTTACTACGGCTACTAATTATTCTTCAAATATGCATTTGTTTCTAAGAATACTTACCGATGATAAAACTAGACGTTTTCAGTACGATCCAGAACACTAACTAAGATCAAACAAGGTAAACTTCTATGTTTGGTGTTTTTGTAAAGTATCTCACATGTTATGCTCACAGTTTAAGACCTTGTCGTTGTGTTTTTTCGATCACAAATAATCCATTAAGAGTTTGCAGAATGAACAAAAACAGATTGCCAGTAATGCAATTTTGTGGTGTTAAAAGGATTATGATATTCTATTACAGGAAATAATTACAAATACTCTAAAAGAGTGGATCATTGATCATAACAGTTCGCCTATTCATTGCGAGAAACCTTGCTAAAAAAGCCAACCTAACCCAATTAGATCGTCTTGTCTAGGCAGCTAATGTAGCACTTTGTGATTTTGAACTATTTCCAAAATTAGAAAAACGCGATTGAAGGACAAAGATTTGCTAACATAAATGATATCCAATAGAATTTTTAACAATTATTCAACAGAATACTGAAGAAGTACATTCTGGGCTGCTTGGGAGCACTATTTGCATACATACACCGTTCGACACTTGGTCAATATGTCTCTCTAGTAATATTACAGAAAATCTATTTTAAATTACTTAAATTTGTTTGATTTTTTTGTGAATACTGTAGTCGTATGTGTCTGTTACCGAGACAAATACGTTGTCGACATCTATCGGATAATTAATGTACTTGTCTGTAAAACCTTATACATATTAATTTTTATGATACGAGAATATATTTTGATTTGTAGTTGTGTTTACAGGCATGTCTAATAAATTACATGTAGGTAATATTTTGACTAAACACGAAACAGAAATAAATTATTTAAAAAATGTTTATGTTGACATGGGATACATTTCAGAATGAGGAATTTTCGTTTTATCGCTGACAAAGTGGCAATTAAAGAAAAATATGTATGTAGATGATTTAGATAATTCAGGTTTTTAATTATATGATATTGTATACATGTATAAATATAAAGATATTCAGAAAATCTTGAATGGTAAAAGATAAATATGTTCAACAATATGATGATTTCACTTAATATATTTCTTTGATTTCGTAAAGGTGATTAACTTGTATACATCAAAAATTAATTTTTTGTGTATATGTCACTAAGTAGTTTAGTTTTGTTTATTTCAATTACTTCTGTTATTTTTAGAATTAATGCACATACGAGATAAGCGCTATATATTTACATATTGTAACGAAATCTTAATTTTAAAAGGGAATTAAGTTTGATTTAAAGTGCCTGGACGTTCTGGCGTCCAACCCAAAACAGAAGAAGAAGAAGAAGAAGTTTCAATATTGAATGAATCGTCTTTGATGTAAATTATAGGTAATCTGTATATGCTAAATGTGTATGTCGGAAAGATGTACAAAATTATTAATGAGATTTACATTTAAAAAAAATTTAAACAAATATCTGGGGATTTGAAAGGAAAAAAGAAAGAGGGATGAAGAATTATTGATTTTGAATAGCAACGTGATAATTTTCAAATTGAAAGAGATAAAATTTTGGTAATAGGATTATAAATTTATTACATTTATGGTTTTAAAGTATTAAATGAGGAGAGAAATAAAATCTTATTATTAGTAATACACTCACCGGCAAAATAATCGATCCACTCAAAAAATTGATGAAGTTTGTTCGTTAATAAGTTTGTTATTTTAAATTCGATTTGATTCATTTTTTTTGCATATTGTAGGTAAATTTAAATGTAATCTATCACATTTTTTGAATTTTAAGAAAATTTGGCGTACATCATTTTATACAGGGTGACACATCTGTTTTTTTAAATCAACTTAAAAACCACATATGGATTGTCAATGTTGCTCCACCTTATATTTTCTTATTTTGTTAACAAGACACATCATTTCTTTACAATTTCTTTTTTTATTTATTACAATAGCTTAATTTTTGTAAAAGATACAAGGGTTTAAGAAAAATCTTACATTTTTACATTTTTCCTATGGTACTAACAGTAAGTTTACGAATTTATCGTTTTTGCATAGATGGCTATTGAAATACTGTCAGTTGTGAAATCTAAAACTTGTCAATTACGTTTTTGAACGTGTTTCTTGTCGAATAGTAATTTAAAATATGGATCTTTCTGTAACCGACGCAGCGAGAGCTGTTGCTTTGATTCAGGATGCTAGGTCACAGTATTATGTGGCCAGAGTGTTGGGAGTTTCAAGATGTAAAGTTCGAAGAGCTGTTAAACGGTTTAATGAATTTGGTGTATACACAAGAAGAAATCATTGTGGTCGAAAGAAATCTACTAGTGAGCGAGATAATCGCTTTATAACGTTAAATGTTTTGAGGGACAGAAAAGTTACTTCTGTGCAAATGAAAAACAGATTAGAGGACGTAACGCAAGTTCAAGTAAATGATAGAACAATAAGAAGGCGGCTGTATGATATTGGACTGCGTTCTAGGAGACCTGCAACTGGTCTAGAGTTATTGAGACACCATCGAGTTGAACGCCTTAGATTTGCTAGGGAACATGTAAATTGGGGTAGCGAAGAATGGAGCAACATCCTATTCACGGATGAGTCCAGATTTTGTCTTAGAACACCAGATGGACGTGAACGAATTTACCGGAGAACTGGTGAACGTTTCTCTCAAAACCATTTTTTCCCTAGAGTAAATTATGGAGGCGGTTCGATAATGGTGTGGGGTGGCATAAATTTTGAAGCTCGGACGGACTTGGTAATAATTAACGGGGGAGCCATGACAGCCGATAGATACATAAGAGAAGTTTTGAGCCACATATTGTTCCTTTTGCACCGTTCATCGGAGATGATTTCATGCTGATGCATTATAATGCCCGAAAAATAATGCCCGACCGCATGTTGCCAGAATTGTACGCGAGTATTTAGCCGGGGTTGGAATCTCAGTAGTAAATTGTCCTGCTCTAAGCCCAGACCTAAACCCAATTGAGCATGTTTTGGATGCACTTGGGAGGAAAATACGATCTCGTGTACCAACGCCTGCAAATTTACAGCAGCTTAGTGACGTTCTAACTGAAGAATGGAATCAAATCAACCAGGCTTACATTCAAAACTTAATTGAGAGCATGCCAAGACGAATTGCAGCTGTTATCCGTGCACGTGGAGGAAACACTTCGTATTAAGTCTTTTATGTTTTTCATTTTCTTTTCAATTCCTTTTCATTAAATTCGGTGTTAAGTTAAATTCGTAAACTTATTGTTAGTACCATAGGAAAAATGTAAAAATGTAAGATTTTTCTTAAACCCTTGTATCTTTTACAAAAATTAAGCTATTGTAATAAATAAAAAAAGAAATTGTAAAGAAATGATGTGTCTTGTTAACAAAATAAGAAAATACAAGGTGGAGCAACTTTGACAATCCATAAGTGGTTTTAAAGTTGATTTAAAAAAACAGACTTTGTGTTACCCTGTATAAAATGATGTACGACAAATTTTCTTAAAATTCAAAGAATGTGATGGATTACATTTAAATTTACCTACAATATGCAAGAAAAATGAATCAAATCGAATTTAAAATAACAAACTTATTAACGAACAAACTTCATCAATTTTTTGAGTGGATCGATTATTTTGCCGGTGAGTGTACTTATATTGATGTTAAATATATATAGGGTGTAAACGAAATATATATAGGGTGTAAGCAAAATATGGTTACATACTTTAATATGTAATAGCTGTAATAATATTAAGCATAAAGTGCTAATGCACGAAAACTCTATCTCGAGCGAGATCGAAGAAAAAAAATATTTAATAATTGCGTGTGGCTCGATACGACTGTTACATTTAGTATAATTTCAGCGCCACCCCTAGTGATGCGTAAAGGTTGGAGTTGTAAATGCGATGATGACTTTAAGTCAGAAGTTAGTCTGTTATTAACTTACGTGAAGTATGGCTTATTCAAATCACGAATTAACAGATATCGTCTTACTATACGGTGAAGCAACTAGAAATTCTAGAGCTAATAGGTGTATTTCCAAAGGGCGGTTTGCGAATCGAAGATGTCTATGAAATGATTTGATTTTTCAAACTGTGTACAGATTGAGACATCGCGGTACATTGCATCCAAGTTATGAAGGCCGTGGCTGTGAAAGACGATCTTCGGCATATCCGTGAAGACCGAGCCGTGTTAAAGCGTGTACATACTTCTAAAGTTTACCGATCGAACATCTATTTTAAGCGTTCCACCTGTTTCACACAAATTTGCTCTTTTTAGGCAAAGGAATTGTCATTACAAAAGAGGCAAATAGAACAAAGAAAAAAGAACATGAACATTCAATTAAAATTATAAATGTAATTATTAATTATTTCTAGACGTGTTAGGATAACTCAAAATTACAAATTCCATATCACCACAAAACTCTTATACCGTTTAAAATTTTTAAAGAAACCGGATATTGTATTTTTTTTCGAGGTATTGCAAAGGTCAGGCAATTAACCTATTTATGAATAACCACCGAACAGCTGATGCATAAGAAAATGTATGAATGATTACATGATACAGGTCTATAAAACTTTTCACACAAAGACGTATTAATTACATTGCCGAAATATGAAGTGGGTTTTATGGTAAACTTGAGCAAATAAATGCTTATTTGTTTGTTGAATCGGCAACACATAATTTCTATTTATTTAGAGTCAATGTGAATACAGCACCGTATTTTAAAAAGTTTGTGTTCGACAAAATTAAAGTTTCGATAGGATAACATTTTTTGTAGATTTGAATTGCTGTCTTACGTATCTATTATACAGGTTGTTCACGCAAAAACTCCCCAGCTCCTAGCGCACTTACTTGGAGTCGGAATGTAAGAAGCGATACGTCAAATTAAAAGGCTTAAAAAGTACTACGAACTGAAGCTTAAGTCTAATTTTTACCTGTTTATCCTTTCCAAGGCCAAATGTCAATTTTTTTCAAATTGTAACCTTCTTTTTAATAACTTAAGAGCTTTTTTTTCTGAATTCAGTGATGTACCACAACCGATATTTCTTATTTACTTTAGGATTTAAACAAAAAATAACCAGGATTAACACGGCCGTGGTTTTTGGAAACAATGTTTCAGTACGAAAACAACAATCTTTTCAATAACTAATTCTAAACAACAGATAACGCTTAATAACTGAACAACTAAATAAAGACATGACAATTTAAGTAAAATGTTCAAATTGTTTCTTTCAAGACATTCTCGACATCTAGATACCACACTTTGTGTAGCATTAATTAGAATTTATGCTGGCGTTTCCTGACAAGCGTTGGCTATTCTATCTTTCAAAAATTTCGGCAGTTTCTGGGCGAGTAACATAAACAGTGTCTTGAATATATCCCCAAAAAAATCCAAGGTTATTATGTCACAAACCGGGCGGGCCATGGTACAGGTCCGTAAGTTCTTATCAATTTATCTTCAAATTCTGTATTTAAATAACGTCTAATCAAAGAGCGTTATGTGGTGTAGCTCCATCTTGTTGAAAGAATAGTTCATTCCTTTCAATTAATGGCAAGTTATCTAATATTTCTTGTATATCTTCTGCCACAATTTGGAGATATTTTTCTTGGTTTAGATTTCCGTCAATGAAAACTGATCGTTTATCAATTATCCTGCCGCCTAGTATCCCACACCAAACGTTCACAGAAAACCCTATTTTGTTCGATGGCGATATGTGGGTTTTCTACACTCCAGTACCTGTGATTAAAACGATTAAAATGTCTTTTGTTTGTAAATTTACATTCGTCAGTCCACAAGATTTTTGTGTAAAACAACGAATCTGGCCTTAATTCGTTTAAAAAGAAATTACAAAAATTTATTCGACGCTGTGAATCGTTTTCGTGGATTGTGTGAATTTTTCGCGATATGAATGGCTTGCAATTATTCTTCTTTAAAATGGCATGTACGCTTCTGATTGAGACATTTAAACTCTCAGGAATTTGTTTCACTGACGCCCAACGCTTTTCTTCAAGGTTCAGTAAAACACTCATCTCAAGGTTTTCGTCTTGATATGTAAGATTTTGGCTTTTTGAAATTTGCATATTGACGTAAGTTGGATTCCCAATTAGCAAACTTGCGACGACTTGGGATCCGTCTATTAGGAAAACGTTCTTGATACCGACGCAACGTTTGTCCACTGTTTTTATTACTCCCAAAATAAAGTTGCAGCATGTCAACAAGTTCACTATTATTCATTTTTGTTGCAAAAAATAGTTAAACAAATTAAAACTGACCTCTACCATTTTTGACACTTATTTTCAAAGACTATTGCGAATAAACCCAAGTATTATTTAAAAACCACGGCTGTGTCAATCTTAGTTATTATTTTTTTTATTACCCTAAATTAAATCAGAAATATCGATTGTGATACATCACATTAAATTATCAAAAAAAAAGGTTACAATTTGAAAAAAAAAATTGACATTTGACTTGGAAAGGATTAAACTCCAAATAAGTGCGCTAGGAGCTGGGGCGTTTTTGCGCGAACAGCCTGTATATTAGCATAGGTTGGGATATTTCATTTACACCCTGTATATTAGTCAATATATTGTCAAGGAAGAATTTATAAATTGGAAATAAAAATATATTGGTAAAAGGATACAATAATACGTGAATGGGTAAAGGAAATTTCTAAGAATCAAAAATAAAAATTGTATAGAATGGAGTTGAAAATAAAGGTTTCAAAAGTTTTAAACCAGGATAAAGTTTAAGAAAATGGGTCCTTAAAGAAGATACTGTTTAAGTATAAGAATTTAAACTAAGGAAAAAAGAATTGAAAAGGAAAAGGCAAGTGGTAAAGTTTAAAAGTGAAGGAAGACGACGAAGAATTATTCAATTGACGATGTACAAAATTAGAACTTGAGGAGATGGTGACAGGACCATAATTAAATGAACAGGTTTATTCCGTTTTCAGTAGTTATGTTTAGTATAGTATATTAAAAAATATAGGAAAGTCCATATCTATTCATTTCTAAATAATAAATTTAATATATTTAAATAAAATTGAGATTTTTTATTGCATATATTAAGAAATTCGATTTTTGTGAATAGAACAACGGACCCTGAGACAATTAAATCGTAATATTTTAGCATGTAATGTGAGACAAATAACTCTATACTTGCTGTAATCGTAACATTTTCGACGCCCCAACGTGGTGCATCTTTCATCATTACTTGTAACAATATATATGAGTATAAATAAATTGGCAAAAGTTCTGGTACTGCGAAATACGATTTCCAACATTTTATTAGTTATACCACGTCTTGGATATGATTGTGAGAAGTCATCCAGCAATAGAAATAAATACTAAACGGATGCCATGGTATCGAAAAATAACATTTAAATTTATAAAACGATCAAAAATAATGTTGATTGGTTTCTCGTATATAAAACAATCTCCTCCGATATATGTATGGTCGTGTATAGTTTAAGGTTATTTGCAAACATTAACATATGGCAATCATTTTTTCCACTATATCATTATTAAATAATAAAAATAATAGAGGTCGAAGATTAGACACTAGAGGCACACCAGAGAAAAGATGACAGATAGTAAAAACAAAACCATCTATAAGAAGAAATTGAGTTACTCAAACCTAGTCTCTTGAACTTGTCCATCACGATCAAATGCTTCGGACAGGTCTGTGTAGATGGTGTAGACTTCACTCTGATCGTCAACAACCTCAATAACATACTGACCAAAAATACATAGAGTGTGGTCATAAAGTTTGGAACCAAGCTTATAACCGCATTATTTTACATTTTTAAGAAAAACGCTCGGACAGGTAAATTTTCTTTTTTAAAACGCCATCTTTTGACGTACATTTTTTTTCTATGGCGTCATTGGTTTTCGAGTGATGACGTTATCAACACTTTCTTTAAATGGCAACCATAGAATCACCAAGAATATAACCTATTTCATCCTTCTAAACTCCGAACACGCTGAGAATAATCTGCTTTATGTCACTGTACAATTCAAATATTAAAAATTTAATCATAAATTATCTTAATTAATTATGGTAATCTTCCTAAATATAAAAATATCTTTTCATTAATTTCAATAATAAAGTTCCTAATCAATAACTTGTTTAAAATTTTTTGTCTCTCTTGGACGGCCATACACAAAAACATACCCATTACTTGTAATATAGACAACTTTAAATGAAGGCGGACATTCAATTCGATCCTGTGAAGTTTGGTTATTGAATTACGACCCAATGTGCTCGGATGTAAACCTGTCCCTTTTTCTTTTACCTTAGTCACTGCCGATCTTATCGCACCAATAATTAAAGGAACGTATCGACATACGGATTTCTCGGCAGTCATACTTTCTAATTGAAGGCGGGGAGATACGTTTAGTTTGGTTTTTATTTAGTCGTTAAAACAATTATCCGATACAATGAGCCGTATTGTTGGCGGAAAATAATATCTAATAACGCGAAGAAATCGATAACAATAGATTCATTAGGGATAGTAGGATGTGGATATGTATGCGTAAGGCTGTTTATAAACAGTATTGTTCGAAGAGGTAATACGATCAAATAAGGTCCTTATTTGTATAGTTTATTTCAAATTATAAGAATATAACTTTGAACGGCTCTAATGCTTTTATTGCACCACCTTCTGTGATGATAATTATTATACCTGGTCTCCTTATTGAACGGGTACGGTTTACCTATTTGCAACGTATGAATCTAGGGGCCGTATTGACATAAATTAGGGCACTATAATATAATAATAGAACGCTGTTAATTTCAAGTATATAATAAAAAAATCTGTACATTGGGTTTATATACAAAGAAAAAATTACAAATCGTGTGGCAACATGTGCAGTGGATACATATAGGTATATAAAGCTAATTTATTTGGAATTCACAATAAAATTTTTATGTGTCACCGCATTTCATAAATCTTCTGTGATTGAGTCATCTTATAAATCGGTGTCTGTGGCTGAATCGTATTGCAAATTTATAATCAAAGGTGCTACTATTTTGTACATGCGCATATATTAGTCCTCTTTTGCTATTGCGTGTTTAACAGCATTTTTCCAATTTACAGCAGTTATATGTCCCATAGCATTTGTTATGTGTGTTACACTGCTTTCACTAAATTTAGGTGTTTGATTTGTTCGTTTTATGGTATTTTTCAGTTGGGCCCATATCAATACAATGGGATTGAAAATGCAATGGTATGGTGGTAAACGCAAAATTGTATGTTCTGCTTCTTTGGGTCTGTTATCCACATAATAATCCTTTAAATATGCTTTTGTCTTCATCACCTCTATTAATTGTTTTTTTTTGTATAATGATCCTAAAAAAAAATGATTTGCTTCTAAAAATGTTTTAATATCTTTCTTATTATTACATTTTGTAGGAACTTTGGTTTGCTGTCGAGAATAATACGGAGCGTTGTCCATCACTATCACATATCTTTTGGTAAATTTGGCAGCAAAGTGACACAAAACCATTCTTCAAATAAAGATGAGGTCATATCTTCATGGTAATCTAAACTTGAGGATTTAACATTTTTAGCAGATAATAGCGGCTGTCCGATCCATTCTTTTTCTGACCCAGCATGAAGAATGATTATTCTCTTCCCTCTCGAAACCGGTGCGTCCAACTGACACATACTTGAACTATCCACCCAAATTTTGCAAATGGTGTCATGGCTGTCATACCACGTCTCGTCTAAATAACATATTAATCGTTCTTCCTGTCTATACCTTCTAATTGCCGTTAGGTATTCATATCGAAGTTTCTGTAACCTCGGGCTTTCCATAATTGTGCGACGTTTATTTATAGTGCCAAACTTAAAACCAGCTTTCTTTAGCGTCCGCCACAAGGTTGCTTTAGAACACTGAATATTTATAAGCTCATCACTGATTCTTTTATGTAAGCACGGAAGTGTAGATACAACATTTCCTCTGTAGAAGGAGTATATTTGCTGCCTAATAGTATCAATTTAATACTCTTCAATTTTTCTCGGTGCTCCTTTGTCACTTCTTTGCTTTCGAGGCCCTGCATTATTCTTAATTATTTTATATATTATTCCAAAAGGCACCTTGGTTAATTGCGACGTTCGTTGAATGTTCTGGATTTGTAGTTCGTCATTTTCTTCCATCAGGGTATGATAGACATTGAAAATGATCTGTTTTGCATCTTCTGATATATGCTTTCTCTGTCGTGCTCCAACAGTATTATCACTATCCACATCATAGTCACTAACACTTTCAGCAAAAGGTCGCCACATGTTCGTTAAGTAAAGAGAGAAAAATCAAATATGTATACAGCAGTATAGATTAACAATAAATGATAAATAGACTCAATATTAGATGTAATATATACCAACTCTCCTAACTATATTTACTTAAATTTTGTTTAATAAATATAAGCACTTATTTCATGTAAATTGTAATTTAATGACAATTTAACTATATATAATAACTATATATTCAAATTAACAACTGTTGGTACTTATATTATTATTAAATTTTATTTCATCTAAATTGCAGTAATTACAATTTACTTAAATTTTGTCATTACGGACCTCAGCAGTTTGTTTGCGTAAAAGATAATCGTATTGAGCGGGCAGGTAGTTATTGCCGCAGGTGGTGGAATAAAAGCATTAGAGCCGTTCAAAGTTATATTCTTATAATTTGAAATAAACTATACCTTCAGCTCTAATGACATGTATAAAAAAAATTGGTAACAGTCGATATTGAAAAGATAATTGTTTTATTTATTATATTTATTAAACAAAAATATTTTTAAGAATATAAAATATTAAAAATCGGGCATGAAGAACACAATATAAATTCATATATGTACGAATGTATCTCTCCAGATATGCAGACACGTGGTTCGTCTTACTACAGAATCATCAGTGCGCTCCATTGGAGAAATACTTTCACAAAAACAATACCCTCTGCCATATTACAGAAGTTATTAAACCAGAGTAGAAGAACATTCAGCGCTGCTTCTTGGTTAACATTAGTGAATCTGGCATTGGAAAATATTTCTTAATTGTAGCAGGAAATACCTTTTTCCTAGCAGCTGTAATCTATATAAGTGCATTGGCTAAATACATCAAAATTAACTTATAAAAATTTTTGGAAATGACCGCTACAACTCAAATCCAAACTTCTATCCCCCATTGCATTGATTGGTGAGTGCGTTGAAGAATACCGGTGGTGTTTCAAATTGTCTCAAATGCTGCAACAATACGACTTCTTAGTTATCAACATTTTCAATGGGAATCGTATAAACTAGTGATTTAAGGTGACCCCAGAGAAAAAAAGCTAGAGAACTTAATTCTGAAGATCGCGGAGGCCACGGTTGTCGACCTCCTCGCCCTATCTACCGATTTGGATACGCACCGTCCAAAAACTCACGAACAACTAAACTGAAATGTGCTGGAGCACCACCGTGCCTAAAATACATTTGTAATCACAATTGCAACAAGATTAGTAGTAGCTCCTCTTCAAGAAAGCGGAAATATGCTTCTCCATTTAACTTGATCGGCAAAAAATATGGACTTCTTCATAAAGTCGTCTAGCTGCACGTAAATTACCACTGGTAAGACCGTAAACAAAATGCATAATTCATCTAGAAAACTGCCAATACTTTGACAATACTGACACAATAATATTGAAATGACAAGTAAATATTTTCCCTGCAGGAAACAGGTATGATACTAAATGTTGTTAGTTATACTAATGGGTGATTCATTAAGAGATACTTTTTCCAAAAGCAAAGAACAAATGAAAAAGGCCAATTTATTTAAGAAACTTGATTATCATACAAAAGAACCATTCTTTACAATTATTTTTTAAAGATTATTTCTCTCAAATGTTGGCCGCGACTGCGGTTAACGTAGTCTATTCTGCTGTTCCAATTTTCAATGATGCGTTCTAGCATTTCGAGTGGTATTTGTCCAATGACCCGAGTAATATTGGCCTCCAATGCCTCAATTGTAGCCGGTTTATCCATGTAGACTTTAGACTTCACGTAGCCCCACAGAAAAAAAAGTCTAATGGTGTGATATCACAAGATCTAGGCTGCCAATTTACTGGTCCGAAGCGTGAAATTAAATGTTCACCGAATCGTTCTCGCAGTAAAGCCATAGTTTCACGAGCTGTATGGCTAGTGGAGCCATCTTGTTGGAAGTAAATGTCTTGTAGACCACGGGTGTCAAGTTCAGGCAGCAAATAGTCCCTTATCAAGGCGCGATAACGGTCGCCATTCACAGTCACATTCCGGCCGGCTTCTGTTTTGAAGAAATATGGACCAATTATTCCACCGGCCCATAATCCGCACCAAACAGTTGTTTTGTCTGGATGTAATGTAGCACTTCAATCTCTTCAGGTTGCTCATCACCCCAAATACGGGCATTTTGCTTATTCACGTACCCATTAAGCCAGAAATGGGCCTCATCGGAGAACAAAATTTTTGTCGAAAACAGTGGATCTTCTGCAAGATTATCAAGAGTCCAACAGCTGAAACGGAAACGATTCGGAAGGTCGGTCGCCTTTAGTTCTTGCACTAGTTGAATTTTGTATGCTTTTAAACCAAGATCCTTTCGTAAAATACGCCAAGTTGTTGCATACGACAAACCAAGCTGTTGAGAACGGCGACGAATTGATTCTTCCCGGTCTTCGCGTACACTCGCTGCTACCGCCGCTATATTTCCTTCACTACCTGCTGGATGAGGTCTATGTGGTCGCGTATTATCCATTATTGTAAATTGAGTTTCAAACTTATTGATGGTATAGCGAATTGTGCATTCGGTAGGCCGATTATGTGGCCCATATGTTGCTCTAAGCGCACGATACACATTCCTTGTAGAACGCCCATTTTCGTAATAAAGCTGTACTATTTGTAGACGCTGTGCCGGGCTAAGTCTTTCCATTACGTAATGTCAAATAGTACTGAACCAGAATGCGCAATCCGCTGACGCGTCGCATCCGCGCTCAGCCATTAAATCCCCACCTAAAAAAGTACCTCCAAATGAATCACCCATTATAACAAATAAATCGGATTGTTGCAGTATTTGAGACAATTCGAAACATAAATTCGATAAAAGCTTGCATTGAAGTTGAAGGTGGTCATTTCCAGTAATTTTCATAAGTTAATTTTGTTGTATTAGTACGTTTTATTGTATGAACTTTTAATTTACTATTAAATATCCCGTAACTTTAAAACTAAGCTGTTTAAGACATACATTAACATGAACTTTTATGATAATAATAACCCTAGGAATCAACCCATAAAATTTGTCCCATATATTTAGAATCACCCTGTATACTCAAATCTTGCAATAGCATAGAATTGCCGGGCTCAGCTGGTATTTAATAAAATGCAATTCAATTGAATATCACATACGAAATATTTGCATTTGTATTTTGCCATGCAATATTCATTGTTCTAAGCCAAACAAATAATACATCTCAAGTCAATAAAACTTCATAAAACGCTTTTACTTCTGTCCAATCTATTCACATCAAAAAATATATGATCATATACCATACTGTAAAAAAACGTCACCACTGCTAAGCACAACACAGCTCGTAAGCACGAACCAAGGCTGTTCATAAATAACGAATATATTTCGCAGAAAATTCGTAGTAATCGTTAATTGTTCGTCCTGGCGATTTATTAACTCGCACATTTAATATATTTGACATTCTCAATATCTTTCGCCTATGCTCCGTCCGTGAGAAAGCACGAATATAATAGAGACAGACGAATAAAAGAGATAGAGAAGAGTATATGAACTGGCTGAAATAAAAAAATAAAAACGGTTTCGTCTGTATTTCTGTTGCAAAACGAAATAAAACAACTGAGTCGGGGGAAACAATAGAATATTGAGTTTTTTCGAAAGAACCGGAAATCGATTCGTTTGCTCCTTTTGTTTTTTTTCCCGAAGCTATCTGGAACAGCTGACGGTTACAAATAAATGGCATCATTTGTTTTTTTTTATTATCTGGAACACTGATTATAATATGATATAAATAGAGGAAATAAATTGTAAAGAAAATTATACCGACGCAAAATCCTCAAGGTATAGGTATTTTGCACTCCGGCATCTTCATTACGCGTTTAATCTAGGCGGTAAATTGCACTCTAAACATTAATTAAATAAAAACAAGGAATTTTCTATTATATTTTATTTTGCCCCGTATCGTTATATTCAAATTTTAGGAGTGTAAAGTAGACTTCATTTCAAGTAACAAAAACGCAAAACTTGTACAGTATAACCTCCTTATAATCGACACTGACGGGGAATCCTAAAATGTCCAATATATGGAGGTGTCCAAAATGTGGAGGTGAAAAAAAAAAACGAAAAAAAATATTCATTCTCATATCAATTTAATCACACATAATAAGACGAAAGTCGAAAAAAATTTACAATACATACTTAATACACATACATACATACATATTTTATGCTAGATTTTACTTGAAATAATCATTAATTGTTGTTTGTCTTGCTTTTTTCATTTTATGTTTAAATATCTCAGATTCACATTCAAGAAGAGCTTGAGAAATATTGTTAGCAATGTTAAAACTGTTAGTGCTTAAGAAATAGTTCTCAAGATCTTTTAATTTTTGATGGGCTTCTGAAATATTTGATATACTAGTTACAAATTCCTCTTCAATCTCATTTTCCATTTCATCACTGATATCAGTAATTTCATCGATACAATCTATAATGGAAACATTAGGATTTTCAGTAAATAACTCATTATCAATTAATGCGTATGTGCTTAAATCTAAATTAGTGATGTTAAAATTGAGAAATAAAAATGCTAATGGTATATTATCTTCTATATCGCACTCTGCACTTAGATCACTGTCACTTTGATTGAATCCGCATTTTTGAAAACAGTTTCTTACGGTCACAGGCGAGAGTTTTTTCCAAGCAGCTGATATCCATATTAATGCAGTGACTACCATAATGTTTTTTTCTACCATTTCTAGTGAATTTTCAGTATCCATTAATGCCAAAAGCCTTTTTACAAGCATGTTCCGGTAAATTACCTTAAAGTTTTGAATCACACCCTGGTCCATAGGTTGACAATGCGAGGTAGTATTTGGAGGCAGAAAAACCAATTTTACGTTTTCCAATGAAATCTTCGGATGAGAAGTGGCATTATCAAGAAACAAAATTACATGCCTTTTTTCTTTCTTCATCTTGTTATCAAAGTTCTTTAACCAAGCTGACATAATATCCAAAAGTCATCCACGCTTTTTTGTTAGATATCCATCCTATCGGCAACTTATCCACATGAGCTCCTTTAAAACATCTAGGTTTCTTACTTTCACCGATGACTAACGGCCTTTCCTTATCACCCTCCATATTTGAACACAACAATATAGTTAGTCGTTCTTTTGCAGATTTTCCTCAGGCACATTTATCACTTCTTAACGCAAATGTTTTTGTCGGAAGGGCGCGGAAAAATAAACCGGTTTCATCAGCATTAAAAATATCTTTCGGAGAGTAATCTTTGCATATTGATTGCAACTTGACTTTCCAATCGTCTACATTTTGCATGTTTACATAGGCAGATTCACCACACACACTTTTAAATGATATTTTGTGTCTTTGACAAAATTTCTCCAACCAACCATTAGACGCTTTGAATTCGGTGAGTTGTAAAGTTTGTGCTACTTCCAGCGCCTTTTCTTTGAGTAGGGGTCCAGACATGGGAATATTTTTGTTTCGCACCTTACAGAACCAGTTGAACACTGCTCCGTCGATTGCTAAACCACTAGTTTCTGGAAACTTCCATTTTGAGCTAGGTTTCCATTTTTCTCGAAAAGTTCTTTTATTTCACTTTTGTTTTTCACTATATCACTAATTTGCGACTTTCCGACACCAAACTTTTCCGCGAGCTTTCGGACACTTAAGCTTTGCTGTCCACTAACTGCAATAATATCAATTTTATCTTGGATTGTTAACCGCTTTCTTTTACTAGAATCCACGTTGACACTATCAAAGGCTAGTTAAAACTGATTCAAAATATCACTCCACTTATCACCTGACGAGTAGGCCAGTGGTAAACCGTCGTTCCTTTGTATTATGGGAAAAACCCGAGTAGATATACTTCCACGTGTGCACTTTGTACATACATATGTATTATGGGAAAAACCCGAGTAGATATACTTCCACGTGTGCAGCAATAAAAGTACATACATACATACATAATTGCAAAATTTTATTCGGCGCCGCCCGTCTTGTCTGTCCTTAATTAAGAGATATATTTACAGATGTTTTATTGCTTCGGTGAAATAAAGGGTGTCCGCGTCCGATTTATGGAGGGTCCAATATTAGGAGTGACTATTGTTAAGAAAACCCATTATAAAATTTCGTACCACAAAAAATGTCCATTTTTTAGAGGTGTCCGATTGTCGGAGGTGTCCATAATTAGAGGTTTTACTGTATATCCATTTTTATTTGTTTCAAAGTTACAGATCTATGAATGTGATTGTCATATCATGAAAAAAAATGTAATCCTAAAGTCAATAAAAACAGATTTTATTTAAAAAAGTTTAATTAATAATATTTTTGAAATATCCACCTCCTTGCTGAATGCAGGCTTGTGCCTGTAAGCCAACAGAAGAAGTACTTCAACAACTCTTCTCTTGTGTTCGAAACTTCCGTGTAGACTAAATTTTTCATGTACCCCCATAAATAAAGGGTCAAGGGGATTAAGATCGGGTGATCTGGGTGTCCATGCAAAAGGACCACCTCGACCAATCCATCTTGGATAATTGACATTAACCAAATTTTGGACAGCAATTTCGAAATGTGGTGGTGCCCCATCCATGTGAAACCACATGTCTCGTCGAACATTCAGTGGGACATCCTCTAAAAGACCTGGCAGTTCGTCAATAAGAAATTGAAGCTGCTTCTTCTGGCAAATTTACACCTCGGTCGAAAAGATCACGCAGAATCACGCAGTCCGCATTCTCGAAATTGTCTGTGTACTTCCAGAAACGTTCTGTAATCAGGAATGCGCCTATCGGGAAACCGATGTAGGTATTCAATAATTGCTTGACGTGCACTGCCGTTACAGTAGCCATACACAAAATGCATGTCCGCATACTCTTGAGAAGAAAATCGGTAAGGCATTTTGAATAAAGAAAAAGTGTCCACTCACTAATAAGTTGTTGTATGAACTAAAACGTAATGTAATCCTTTATTCAAAAATGCAACGTTAACAGTCATCTGAACATTTGTTTATTGTAACATATTCATGGTTCAGCACTTACGAAATAAGTAAGAACCTTCTTTATCATCAATCAATTTCCA
Organism: Melolontha melolontha; assembly: GCA_935421215.2. Taxonomy (NCBI): domain Eukaryota; kingdom Metazoa; phylum Arthropoda; class Insecta; order Coleoptera; family Scarabaeidae; genus Melolontha; species Melolontha melolontha. The sequence continues at coordinate 177,866,441 of OW285237.1, read as the reverse complement.
GTACTCTTTTTTGTAGATCTCCAAGAAATTACTGTATGCTCTACGACACGTGTATATTTATTTTATAATAACATTTTATTATGTGGCGTTAACAATCACAGGCCTGTTATTGAATCGTATAACTTTTTTTTAAATAAAATCAGTTTGTATTGACTTTAGGATTATATCTTTTTCATGATCTGACAATCACATTCATAGATCTGTAACTTTGAAACAAATAAAAAGTTTTGCGTTTTTGTTACTTGAAATGAAGTCTCCTTTACACTCCTAAAATTTGAACATAACGATACGGGACACCGTGTATAGTTGCAAAATTTAACATAAAAATACAAATGAAACAGGCATGCAATATACACGTTTGTAACTGTTCACATGGACATAAACCTAGTATTATTCAACATTTACTTGTGCCTAAGGCACGTGTTTCTGTCATTTATTATCAGACTTCATTGGTTAGGCTACTGAAGTAAAGCTTAAGGAATCGCCTCACAAGGTATAGTAAATTTTGTCCTATCAGGTGGCACCATATAATCTAGTGACATCTGACGGACAAAGTAGACAATGCCGAAAGTGGCAATTTTCCCTTGATTGGTTATGCCAGTACAGAAGAGAAAAAATACGTATATAGGTGTAAGTCCATTAACACGATGCCAGATGGCAGCAAATATACCAAAAAAGCTTAAGTATATCAATACGTTTAGCACGTATTACACGATTTTCTTTTTTTCATCGTTTATGAATAAAAAAGTTTTCATTTCTATTTCTCTTGACATTTAACTCACTTAATATGGTTATGCAGTTCTTCAACGGATGCGTAAATGCTTACGGCGAGCGTTATACAATTTTTTTCGTATGTAATCTACATCCGTTGTTGTTACTGAAGTGGGTAGGTTTTCATGCAACTCCGTTCGAATTATTTTCGATGGCTTTTCTGCTAAATCTTCAGTTGCAGCTCTTTTGCATGATGTTATTTTTTATTCACTGTCTGTTAAGTTTCTTGACGTTAATATTATGATTATGTAATATTATGTAAGATTACTCCGCACAATTAAATTATTTGGCACTGTAAAAACATTTGCTTTACTCACATCTCCAGAACACTTCATCAGATTGCAAGACATTACTTTAATTTTAAATTTAAAATTGTTCACAAATTAATACAATATTCATGACATTCTAACAATTAGCTTAATGTCGTATTTCAGGATAATGAGTATGCATTTAATTAGAGCGCAAGAGTGCATTTTACCTGTGGGATTAGGGCACCGCACCGTAAGCGGATTAAACGTGCAAATAGCGTGCAAACCTGGGCCCTCGATAGTAATAAAAATTATAATTTTATGTAAATATGATGACAAAAATTCAGGCAATAATAATGGTCTTCTATCTGACATCTAATGATACTGGATAATCCAGAAGGCAAAGTGGGCACTGCCCGACGGTCATTAAAGGGATTATAACATTATAAAATAGATTTTATAAAATAACCCTAAAACTAATTCCTTTTTTAGTATCCTCAAAGAATTTTATCCCTTCAGGGTTAACCATTTGTCTTGTGTGCGTTAGAAGCGTTAATTAGAGAACAATGAACAGTTATGCAAGCTGTCCCGTATCGATATGTTCCAATTTTAGGAGTGTAAAGTAGACTTCATTTCAAGTAACAAAAACGCAAAACTTGTATATCCATTTTTATTTGTTTCAAAGTTACAGATCTATGAATGTGATTGTCAGATCATGAAAAAAAATGTAATCCTAAAGTCAATACAAACTGATTTTATTTAAAAAAAGTTATACGATTCAATAACAGGTTATCCTAAAATAAATAAACACGTGTCGTAGTGCATACAGTCATTTCTTGGAGATCTACAAAAAAGTGTACTGGAAATTGATTTATGATAAAGAAGGTTCTTACTTATTTCGTAAGTGCTGAACCATGAATATCATACAATAAACAAATTTTCAAATGACTGTTAACGTTGCATTTTTTAATAAAGGATTACATTACGTTTCAGTTCATACAACAGCTTATTAGTGAGTGGACGAACACGTTTTCTTTATTCAAAATGCCTTACCGATTTTCTTCTCAAGAGAATGCGGACATGCATTTTGTGTATGGCTACTCTAACGGCAGTGCACGTCAAGCAGTTATTGAATACCTACATCGGTTTCCCGATAGGCGCATTCCTCATTACATATCGTTTCTGGAAGTACACAGACAATTTCGGGAACGCGGACTGCGTGATTATCTTTTCGACCGAGGAGTAAATTTGCCAGCAGACTTAGAGGAAGAAGCAGTAGCTGTTGTTACAAGGGATCCACTCTCAGTGTACGTCGAATCGCTAGTCCTCACTCCTAAAATTTGAACATAACGATACGGGACACTTGTATAAAACATGTAAAACATACAAATAAAAAAGGTTACCAAACATACACAAAATAAGTACAGTTGGCAAGTTCACTTTGAGCAGTTCGTACTGCTCAAAGTGCGAACCGAAAATTGCACTTTATCTCTAACATACATACGCGCTGTAATACTACACACGTTAGGCATTTTAAGGTATTCTTATGCCTTAAATACAACTAATACTTACAATAGAAATAAAATAAATCATATTCACAAAGCATAAAACAGTACACAGTAGAGATTCTCATCAGAGAGAACTAAATTCTATTCGACTAGCCGTTGGAAATATCAACCGCGTTCTTCATGGCCAGTAACAGGTCTTCTAAGTTGCAGGATGCTGGACATCCTGGACAATTGTATAGATGGATTGGGGTTTGTTCGGCTCTACATTCAGGGTCTTTGGAAAAAAATCCGCCTACCAAGGTTGTCCTTTTGACCTACCTACCCCGCTTCTTAATCTGATAAGAAACTTTCAAGTACTCCATTTCCAGTCTCTGTCGGAGGGTAGGGTCTCCAAAGGAGGAGTTCATGTAGTTTTGTTGGCCGTCTTGACGCTGAACTGGTTTTGTCGGTCTGTCGCTTGTGATAGGTACATTGGTATTGGGAGTGGTCTTAAAAAGTGGTATTCGTAGTGGTTTATATAGCGGACGGTGGCGTTTTGTTCTGCTTTTTGCCTATTGATGTTTGCGGCGACTTCACATCTAAGGGAGGGGCTATTCCTGCCAGGCTATAGGGAAGTTGCTTTCAAGCATCCTGTTATAATTCTACATGTCTCATTAAGTGCAACATCGACATGCTTGGAATAGACTAATCCAGCCCAGACGGCATAGAATAACAAAGCACAAGTGCCAATGTTCTAAACACCGCCGGTCGGGCACCCCATCTGTTGCTCGTGAACTTCCTAATGTTATTATTGCGAGGCCATACCTTTTGTTTGGTGTTTGTACAGTGCTTTTTGTATGCAAACGCACGGTGTAACGTAATCTTCAGTTATTTGGGGCTACCACAGTGCTCCAGATTCATTACCTTCCAACTCTACTTTCAGTTTTTATTGGCTTCCTTATTTCTTAAACGAAACGCAGCCTAGGTTGTGGCTGATCATTGTCGTAGTTGTCGAATAGAACTGGTGATGAAACACTCACGGGTTTAATAAGCGTGGTGTTTATAATATGCTAAACTTGGATTGTATTAGATTTACTAGTAGATTTCAGCAAGCTATTGCTGAAATCTACTAGTAAGATCTGAAGGTCTTAATCTTTTCAACTTACGCAATTCATTTGTGTTCTCTAACAGTTTGTTGGCAAGCTCATTAGGATGATTTGCGAGTCTTTTGCTATATTTTCCACTTTTAATACCACGTATCACTTTTTTGATTGGAGGTATTCAAACGTAACGATGTATCATAGAGTGTGTCACCTACAATGGAGCATCAACGGTTATTTTGAAAACGCTATAATATGGCTAAGTTGAAATTCTATACTATACGTTCACAAAGGTTTATAAGTACAGCTTTCCATAAGAGAAGTTTATTTTCTGTAGATAATTTAGATTCCCTTGTTATTAGCCAATATATCTGATTAGATTTCTGTCTAATCTGAGTTCTATTGTTTATTATATATTTCTTCCAAGTTAAACTCCTATCAGAGGCATACCAAAGTACTTTTATTTCTACTTCAGTGGATTATGACAGCTTGTGTTCTCTACAGGCGAGCATATAGATCTGTTCATGGTGAAGATAATATTAGTGGACTTGGATTCGTTAACCCTCATTTTCCATTTTTTAAGCCATGTTTCGATTTCCTCTCGATTCTTTTGAAGATTTCTTGTTGCCTGTTCAGAGTTAATGTGTAGCAGTGTTATCAGTAAACATGGAAACTGAACTTATATTATGGTCGATAAGTCAGTCATGTAGACCAGTATAATACAGATCTTAAATACACTTCCATGTGGTACACCTGACAATAATGGAAAAACATCGGGATATTCATTATCTCGTTTTACCAGAAGATGTTTATTATTTAGATAGGATCTTAAATTTAGGATGTGTTTGTAAGGGAAGCATTTCTTTATCTTATAAGACAGGCCTTCGCGCCAGGTCTTATCGCATGCCTGGTTTACTAAAAAGGCAGCAAATCAGTATACACGTTCATCAAATTCATTATGTTAACTACTCTATTTATCTGTTCGTTCATCTGATGCTTATACTTGAAATTGAGCTGATGGTTTGGAATGTAAAGTTTTAGTCTTTTTAAATAAGGTTTTCCAAGATTTGTATAGTGTCGAGGGTAAACTTATTGGTTCATAGGACGCGATATCTTTTGTTTTTTAACCAGGTTTAAATTATTTCAGCTATTTTCCATAGATTCTGAAAATAGAAGCTTCATAGTATATTATTGTAAATAAAGGTAATCAAATTTAGACATTTTTCGGGTAATTCCTGTACGATTTTGCCTGAAATTAAATCAAATTCGGGTGATTTCTTTATATTAGTTTTCATTGATGGTCACCTGTCTAACTTCACTTATACTAATGTACTTAATGGAAGAAACATGTTGGCGCAGTGTTTCCAGTGTTTTTTGGTTGTTGCTGGTGCCATCGAGTTAAATAGCTGAAACACTTTCTCGACGTGTTTTGCGAATAGTTCAGTTTTCTGGTAGTTATTCCTCGCCCATTTACTTATTAACACCAGTTCCTACTGGAGGTTTTGTTCATGGTTTGGGCTTTCCACCGATAATATATTGCCTCTGTTGGAGTAAGCGCTTTTAAATATTGTTGATTGTGCTGATTTTATTGCCTGAAAGTGTTGTTTCCAATTCCTTTGTTACATAATTTATAATTTATTTTTATTTTCTTCTATTCCCATCCTCCGCCGCTCCTTTCTTAAAGCTATTTTCATGCAATTTTCTGTCGAAAAAGATAATTAATTTCGTTTCATTTTAGATGATAAATAAGTACACTCTTTATACCATTGGACATCAAAATTATAATTTAAAATATTTAGATATCCATAATTTCGTGACGCCCTGTAACATATGGACGGTTAAATTTAAACGAGAGTAATCTATCTTTTACGGTGTGGAAAGGTCCTCTAAAGCAATTTTCGGCTAGGTATACATGTTTTAGGCATGTCATCCGTATTTATTAATATTCGTTGATTTATCTCTTGACTAGAATAAATGGCGTATAATCAGTCAACACGCTAAAAAACAAAATGAGATTTATTAGAGGTGTCTATTATTTTTAGTAAACAATCCGTTTGAATATTACGAGTATAAACACCAAACGCAGCTACCTGCAATTGCCTGTAGTATTCTTTCGGTGTTCCTTTTATAAGGTTTGCTGTTAATATTATGTTTGTTTAAGTAAAGGCCCGAGTAAAAATATTTAAGATAATTAAAAAATATGAAAATTATTTTTGACAATTAATATTTTGTTGTTTTTCTACTTTTCCTTGAATTATTACATATTTGAAAAGTTTTTCATTAATCCTTTATTATTTGTAAAATTATTATATAGTCAACTTTTGCAACGTCTGTGTAAAAATACTAGATCAGGTGACCTTATATGATATGTAAATGCAAAGGTATTTAATTCATTCAAAAAATTAAATTAAATTTGTTTATATCTTAATTTTATGTAACTAATATTTTAGACAGGTAATGTATAGTTTTACATAAAATATGTTATTTGTAAATATCTTAAATATTTTATTTAACATTCAGGAATATATATTCCTAAATTCAGACTTTGATTTATGTCAATGTAATTATATATATATATATATATTGATATAAGGCAAACCCAAACATAAGGATGCCTAGGAGAACAAATAACAGAATTTTAAAAACTAATGTACTCATTAGAATTATAGCAAATTTCGAAAACTGAATTCTTCTCATGGTATATCAATAAAGTTGATTTCGCGTTTATTTTAATGCATAAAATTAATTCTCACATTTCTTTATTTCTATTCTTTCAGTTGCTTTAGTTATTTCATTTCGAAATCTTGTATTTACCAAGATATGTCAACTTAATTGATTCAAAAAAATAGATAATAATAATTTAGGTGAAACTGTACTTATTTAAAATAAACACAACGGAAAAGTTCACCACAATAAAATAGCATTATGTAAACTTATTAACATTTACACATTAATTATTTATATATTAAAAAAACTTTAGAATTTATGTTAAGCTCATGTATATTTGCAGTGATTAAATTGTTATTTTCTTTAGAAAAATATGACGAGATTAAAGTAATGCATACGAATTAATTGGAAAACAAAACACGGTTGGCGTCATCAGAATAAAAACGCCATTAAAAATGCCGCATCATATAAAAGTGCATCTCTGAAAATTAAAAGAAAAATACACAAAATAAAATTAGAAACTTATATAAAACACTAGTAATACCTTACCTATACATCCAGTACCTGTTTGAAGTATTTTACGTGCCCAACCGATTTCCTGTACCTGAGAAATCAAGAATTGCTGTTTACCGGGGAAGCTAACTGCTATAGGAGAGTTCTAGACCAAACGACGCGCCATTGCCCATAGAAAATCGTATCCTGCATTAATTGACTGTCCAGACCATATCCAGCAACAACAGTCCTGAACTGAACCCACTCACTTAAGTATTCTTTAATCTTCAATGAACTATAGAAAATGCAAAATTAATTCATTTCATTTAAATAATGAACATAATCTATGTATTATTAAAAATTTATAACCTAGAATACATTTGATGTTTATGAATGCAAATTAAGTTAAAAGAATCCAGTTTTCTTGTTGTTATATTTAATTAGATACTAAATTCATTTAAATATTAGAAGTTATGTAGGTAACATGTATTTAAATTGTTTTGCTAACCTAGAAAGTTGATCACATTTAATTTAACACGTGACATGTTACACTTTCATTATAATTATAATTTAATAATAATTTCAATCACTTACCTGCTTTGATTTTACGTCATTAAAGTCTTTTACATTTATCCTTATCTTGCTTGTTTTATTCTTGGTAGTTTGATAATGTATTCACCATTGTTTATTGTATAACCTCCAACAAAATTGGTGTATATTCTATTTAGACACCGACCCCACTAGAAGGTGCATTGTATATGTACCAACCAAGAGTACTTTTGTTCTTTACTAGCTGGACATCCAAAGTTGTAAAGTGTAACACACACACACCCACAAAGAATAACCTTACAGAGAAGATGAGTACATAAACAGCTGTTTAAGGGCAAGTGCACTTAGCGTATAACATTTATGCATTTCAGATTTGTACGCATGCAACCGAATATGATAAAGAACCCCATCTATATGTAACACATATTATCATATTAAAAAAAAATAGATATTTGTCGTACATTTATCAATATCGCCCTTAACAGTTACAATTCTTTATAACATTTAAAAATCAGCTTTTATCTATAAAGCATTCTTTCAGCATCATTATTTGATGCAATCCAATATTCTATTATATAGATTGACTTTACATTACAGCTTCACTGTACTTCATCAATTAACTTTGTATTTATTAACTCCAGCTCCTTTAGCCTTATATTAATATATATATATATATATATATATATATATATATATATATATATATATATATATAGTAAACTCAATCAGTCGGCGATTAAAGGCTGGTTTCTTACTTCAAAGTATACATATTTAAAATAACCCTACATATTTTTTGTATCCTTGATAAAGGCGTCATTGCCGAAACATGTAGGCTTAATTTAAATATATATACTTTGAAGTAATAAACCAGACTTTTAATCGCCGACTGATTGAGTTTACCATATCATACCAAGGTCACGAAAATATTATATATATATATGTACATATATATATATATATATGTACATATATATATGTACATAGGCCAAACGTCACAATGGCCAAAACAGCGTATCACACAACACAGAAGTGATGTCCGTATTGGTAAGAGATCTTGTGCTCTGGTGGATCATGCACTTGATCTCGGCCATGCATTTAATTTCGGAGATGTCAGAATTGTGGACGCTGAAAATAATTACAAAAAAAGATGCGTTTTGGAAATGGTGCATATCAACGGAGACACTAATAGCGTAAATTATAAGTCGGATACCAATGGACTAAGTATAATCTACTGCAATATACTCGGTGTTGGCGGTTAATTTTACCTGCCAAGTTTTATTAACCAGTCCTTGTATCATTTGAATTTAGTTGTTGTTGGTTTAAATTTTTTTATGACATCAGTTTTTTTGTGTGTGTTTTGTAAGTTTAGTTTTATATTTTAACATTTATTTATATTTGTTTTTAAGAGGTTGACGACAAACTAACAACATATTGATGTGATGTTTTAAAGTTGACGAATTTTAACATGTTTAGTGCCGTTATTTGCTAAATTTTAACTCTGAATTGTAAGTATTTAGTTATTGTTATATTGTTTAATATATTGTGGTTTTGTTAAACATGTAGACACTCCTGATGAAGTGACCAATGCGTTATGAAATATAGAGTGGAATAAAGGAGTTTTATTTTTACTTGACAGACCGCTCACCCGTTAATGAAATTTTTACTTATACAGTACGGTCGATAATACTTTATAGTCTATATATATATATATATATATATATATATATATATATATATAAATATAATATTTTCGTGACCTTGGTATAATATGGTAAACTTAATAAGTCGGCGATTAAAGGTCTGGTTTATTACTCCAAAGTATATATATTTAAAACAACCCTACATGTTATGGCAATGATGCCTTTGTCAAGGATATAAAAAATATAAATGACAAAATATAAATGTCAAAAATATTTTTTGATAAAAAAACAAAGTACATATAGCGTCTTTTTCCGAAATTTGATATAGTACGCGTCTAAAATATATCCTGCTCCGAAAAATTCAATAAAATTAAGTAAAACACAATAAAATTTTGTTAATTGTTCATTATAATAGTGCTTAATAATTATTTCATCAATTTGAATATAAAAAACCCGAGCCAGAAGTACGATTTTACATTTTAACGTAGCATCATAATAGGACGCTTCCATAAATATTCGAAGATGATAACGAAATAAATAGAAAACTTACGTGTGAAAACACAACGAAAGTTCCTTATCCTTTTAACCAAGTTGGAAAATAGCCTCTATACCATGGGTGTATACTACTCCCAAGGCCGTCACAGGCCACATCCCGACTAGAAAACACAAACAACCACAGGTTCTTTGTAATTTGCCCATTATTTCAGATATCCATATAAAAATTATTTAAAATACTGCTCAAGTCACTAGAATACTTATTTAAAACACTAACATAAACTTAGTTTATTTGTTTAGCGTAATTGTTTATCCATTCGAAGTTGTTAAATGTTAGATTTATTATTATATTTCTAACCATAACCTCTTATGAGCTATCTATATAAACATTGATTTAGTATAGTTACATGATTCACAAACGAACTTCTCTAGTCGAATTCATATAGATTTCTATACTTTAATAAATATTTTCTGGTTTTAAAACCTAATTGTATATCTTATTTGTTAACAATAAAAGCTATATTTGTATGTCGATCTACTTTGAACCTGAGATACATGCAGAAAATAATATTAGTCTCATTGTTCTCCGCTCCATCTGTGAATAGGCGTTAGGATTTACTTTTTCGATCAGCTGATTACAGAGAAATATAAATTTAAATATTAATAACATAATTTTTATCAATATTCATTTATTGACAACATCATTATATTATTATTGATTGCATCATCAGCAACTTATCAAAATATATATATATATATATATATATATATATATATATATATATATACAGGGTGTGTATAAATTGGCGGACCCACTACACGTGGCGACATTCTTGGTCAAATTTTGAGTTAAAAGTCCTAATCCTAAAACGATGTATCAGGCTTCCTTTGTCTTCAGAATGAATTTGACAGTAGTAATGTATTTGACTAGAACCACATTAGGCTGCCTACTTATTGTTTTACAGCGTTGTCAGATGTGTTTTTCGTCAAAATAAGTTAATAAACAAATATTAAAAACAAACTTTAAAATCAAAAAGAAAACTTTAACGAAAGGATAATAACAACAATTCTTCTTTCTTCTAAATTGTAGCTCTTTCTGTCAACAAATATCTAGTAATAATGCTTATTTCAAGACTGAAAGTCCGAACTTTAGGAACCTCGTGCAAAGATATGGAGCATGGTACAACATTTTCGTATTAGGATTTTGGACTCCGAATTAAACGAAGAACATCGCCGCGTGTAGTGGGTCCGCCAACTTATACACACCTTGTATATATTAGAAGGAATTTCTTATTTTCTTGGCTGTGATTATAATACGAGATAAAGATAATGTTTTTTAGGAGTAGCGGCCGAGTAATTAAAACAATATTTAATTTGACGTTTCGATACTATATATAGTACTTTTTTCAAAAAACTGTAAAATTTATTCAAATGCGAATAATGGCGTATGTTATCATAAGCAGTTACAATTAAAGTTATAACATACTAAATTTAAAATAGAAATAAAACTATTCTTTAGGTATATCAGGCTATCAGTTGTAAGCACCTGATGAAGCCACTGTGCTGGCGAAACAATTGCCGTCGTTTTACGATTACGTTTTAAAAAAATTAAGATTTTTAACCATTAGTTTTATTTCTATTTTAGATTATGGATCTTCATCAAGTAAAAGCGGAATCAATTCAATTATAGTAAATTTAGGCTAAAAGCTAACTGATCTAATAATTATGAGAAAATTTAATATTTATTTATTTATTTTAGTCTATAGTTTATATCTCAGACAATAATATAAAATTTAAAAAAATTGTAATTATTATAACTCCTAGTGAAAATACTTTGTAATCTTAGGTCGTTACATTTATTAACCGATTTTGCTTGATTTATCACATTCTTTTTTTATTCAACACAATAATTGACTTTCTAAGATCAATCCAACAAAATCAATATAGGTATATCTGATTTTCAGACGTGAAAATAAAATTAGAAGTTAATAAATCTTTTTACATTGAATTTTGACAGCTGTCAGTGTCCTTAAGGCCCGATAAGAACATCGAATTTACGCAATCGAATCGTCTTCATAACCTCACCATACCGGCCCGTTCTCACGACAAAATAAGATAGAGAAGAGACTATTCTCCGAGCTGTTAGATGAGGCAGCATCGTGCAGTAGGCGATATCAATTACCCGACGATCTGAGGATAGATGCTTATAATGTGTACCTACCAGAAACAATCTCTTTATCAAGGTGGATGCGTTTCTGGTAGCCGTCGGTTTCAAATTTCACGAGAAATGGGATTTTTACCTGTCCAGTTTGGATTCCAGTATATCGCGCACTCTGTTTTATACGTGCAGTCTATCTATTTATCTATATACGTGTGCACAATCGTATTTTGTGGTTTTGTAAGCATGTTTAAATGTGCATGTGTATGTGCATGTGTATCCAAATGTCTCGGCTTGATACAGGGTTGTATTATGCATTTTACTTAAACTAGTTTATGCAAATATATTGTTGTAATCGTGGTGGAAAATAAAAATGTTGTAACCGTTGAGGAAAAGAAAACTGAAAAGAATTATTTTCTAATCCAATGAAAAACAAAATATAATTAAATTAAAATTTATTTATTTATTGTTACAAAACTCGGCTATGTTGAATATATCTCTAGGCGTGTGAGTAGTACGTAAGAAACTGGAGGAAATTAAATACGGATTTATAATTAATTATTATTATTGATTGATAGGGAAAAATCATAAATCTCTTATATTCAAGTATTTAACCTGACATCTAGGAGATAATAGTGGGAACTTCTATGCTAAGACAGTAATAAAGTTCACTAGGTTTATTTTTATCATTAACCTCAACAGTAATTACGCTTAAGAACGACGTTAAAAATAAAAACAACACTTCTTTAAACATACAAAAATAATATTTATTATAGGGTAAATAACAGGAAATATCAGGTATGGATGTAAACATGAAATTAGAATTAAAATATAGGTGCTACTTATATAAAATAACGAAAATAGCAATTAATGTACTGTATTTTTTGATTTATAGAACTGGTATTCAACTTTGTCAATAGAAATGTAAGCCTGATTGTTTAGATCTGTATATAAACTTATGAGAACTGATATACAACTCAAATCCGATGACAAACCGGAGAGTAATGAACCTTGACGAGGTCTTCCAAATGAAACTCTAGAAAAATGTACTTTTTCTTATAGAACAGATCAATTAATTATCTGTGGATAATTATAATTAATAAGCAAGTATATAAAAAGTCTTTCTTTGGAGACTGTGGTTAAGTAAAAACTTAAAAAAATGTATATAACCCCTTACCACAATTATTAATCGTATCCTAAATACGTATTTCGACAACTAAGTTGTCATCATCAGTAGGTAAAACCACTAATCAAGGTGTCGCACATGGGGCACAGTAAAGCTACCACAACAGCTTACGCAACAACTTTACACGGCGTCCACGTATACACTCGTTTATGCTTGTATCGTGCAAGATATTGAAAATAATTTGGTTAAATTTAAATACATGGTTAAACACACGTCAATAAGGTTGGTTTTAGATATCTTCTACTTAAATAAACTGGATGGACTGTATAAATAGGAAGTTCTGCGAAGGAATTCTTCGGAATTTTTATAGATATCGGGGAAATCTTCTCGGTTTTCTTAAAAACTTGTCTTGATTAAGGGCAGGATGCTCAGGATAAGTAAATATACTTCTTCAAGTACCAAAAATAAGGTATTCTTCTTAATAAAAATAGTATTTTAAACTCAGATATCAGCAATCGCCATCTTGGTTTATCAATTTGAAAATGATGCTTTCCCGAAAAATTAATTAAATGCGTTGTCGAAGTCGATAAAATTGATAATTATTAAATTATCTGGAAATTAAGAAATTTCCTGATGCCTAAGATGCTTCTAAATTATGAAAAATGACGACCGTAACTTATGGGATATCAACTACGACGGGAAGCGATAATTTAACAATTGATGAAGTTTGAAAATTATCTCAACTCCCATTGGTCAAAATACCATAACGGAGGTGATACGTTAATGAATATAAGTTCTATATATATATATATATATATATATATATATATATATATATATATATATATATATATATATATAGAAGACTAGAAGAGAAAGCCGAAATGATGAAATGGTATCACGCTGATAATTCTTATCAAAGAGTATGTGACTTATTTGCCGGAAGGTATCCCGACAGGCCCATCCCGAACAAAGCTACAATTTGTAGACTTAAAAAGAAAATAGACATTACTGGTTCTGTACAAAATTTAAAACCATTATTCCCAAATCGCAGAGTTCCTAATGATACGTCCATTTCAGTATGCGCTGCAATAGAACTAAATTCAAATTTGACACTTAGCGATATTTCCAACGATTTAAGCATATGCTGCTCTTCCGTTAATCGCATACTAAAATTAAATGGTTTTCCTAATTATAAATATTCCAAGCATCAATTATTTTACGGCGATGAGTTTAAACGGATGAATTTCCGTTATTATATAATTAATTTCTCATTATGAACAATTTATTTTATTATTTGTAACAGTAAATTTTTCTTTACATTACTAGAATTTAATTTAGTGTTTATTTATTTCTGAAGTTTATTTAGTTTACTATGAATAGTTTTTGTGACCTTTATTATTAACATTGAATTTATTAAATCTCTTGATGCCTTATTTGCATTTTTCTTAATCGCTTAAAAATAATATCATTACGCTCTGTGTGACCATCGTCAGTATAACGTATTGAAATTTACTCATTACCATAACACAGGACTAAACAATTTATAGTCCTTTAATAGTAATTTGGTAATCAGATAATTTTTCTTACGCGGCTCCATAATATGTAAGTATCTATGACATATGACATCGATGTTGACGCGCCTACAGCATTCAGGGGAATTGTATTCAGAGCGGGAGAAATATTCATACATTCGGATCGTTGCGTTTGCTCGGAATGAGGCGGTAAATATATATATATATATATATATATATATATATATATATAATAACTGCGTGACCTTGGTATGATATGGTAAACCTAATCAGTAGGCGATTAATATTTTGTATACTCTTGATAAAGGCGTACCGCCGAAACATGTAGAGTTTTTTAAATACATATATTTTGAAGTAATATACAGACCTTTAATCGCCTACTGATTAGGTTTACCATATATATATATATATATATATATATATATATATATATATATATATAACTTTCGTGACCTTGGTATGATATGGTAAACCTAATCAGTAGGCGATTAAAGGTCTGTATATTACTTCAAAATATATGTATTTAAAAAACTCTACATGTTTCGGCTGTATACGCCTTTTTCAAGAGAATACAAAATATGAATGACAGGATATAAATGTCAAGTAATTACTTGACATTTATATCCTGTCATTCATATTTTGTATTCTCTTGAAAAAGGCGTATACAGCCGAAACATGTAGAGTTTTTTAAATACATATATTTTGAAGTAATATACAGACCTTTAATCGCCTACTGATTAGGTTTACTATATATATATATATATATATATATATATATATATATATATATATTAAAATAATAAGCTTTTTTTGGTTTAGCGACCTTTATTGAATTTCAATTTATTTAACTAACGACGTTTCGACCTTTTTTGTATATAATTAAGTCTTTTTCAAGTGATTCGAACTAAAAAAAATTACAACGAAGAAGGTAAGAATTATATTATAATGTAAATATAATTCTTACCTTCTTCGTTGTAATTTTTTTTAGTTCGAATCACTTGAAAAAGACTTAATTATATACAAAAAAGGTCGAAACGTCGTTAGTTAAATAAATTGAAATTCAATAAAGGTCGCTAAACCAAAAAAAGCTTATTATTTTAATATATATATATATGGTAAACCTAATCAGTAGGCGATTAAAGGTCTGTATATTACTTCAAAATATATGTATTTAAAAAACTCTACATGTTTCGGCGGTACGCCTTTATCAAGAGTATACAAAATATTAATCGCCTACTGATTAGGTTTACCATATCATACCAAGGTCACGAAGTTATTATATATATATATATATATATATATATATATATATATATATATATACCGCCTCATTCCGAGCAAACGCAACGATCCGAATGTATGAATATTTCTCCCGCTCTGAATACAATTCCCCTGAATGCTGTAGGCGCATCAACATCGATGTCATATGTCATACATACTTACATATTATGGAGCCGCGTAAGAAAAATTATCTGATTACCAAATTACTATTAAAGGACTATAAATTGTTTAGTCCTGTGTTATGGTAATGAGTAAATTTCAATACGTTATACTGACGATGGTCACACAGAGCGTAATGATATTATTTTTAAGCGATTAAGAAAAATGCAAATAAGGCATCAAGAGATTTAATAAATTCAATGTTAATAATAAAGGTCACAAAAACTATTCATAGTAAACTAAATAAACTTCAGAAATAAATAAACACTAAATTAAATTCTAGTAATGTAAAGAAAAATTTACTGTTACAAATAATAAAATAAATTGTTCATAATGAGAAATTAATTATATAATAACGGAAATTCATCCGTTTAAACTCATCGCCGTAAAATAATTGATGATGCTTGGAATATTTATAATTAGGAAAACCATTTAATTTTAGTATGCGATTAACGGAAGAGCAGCATATGCTTAAATCGTTGGAAATATCGCTAAGTGTCAAATTTGAATTTAGTTCTATTGCAGCGCATACTGAAATGGACGTATCATTAGGAACTCTGCGATTTGGGAATAATGGTTTTAAATTTTGTACAGAACCAGTAATG
Organism: Melolontha melolontha; assembly: GCA_935421215.2. NCBI lineage: Eukaryota > Metazoa > Arthropoda > Insecta > Coleoptera > Scarabaeidae > Melolontha > Melolontha melolontha. The sequence continues at coordinate 177,850,128 of OW285237.1, read as the reverse complement.
ACTATTTTCTTTTTAAGTCTACAAATTGTAGCTTTGTTCGGGATGGGCCTGTCGGGATACCTTCCGGCAAATAAGTCACATACTCTTTGATAAGAATTATCAGCGTGATACCATTTCATCATTTCGGCTTTCTCTTCTAGTGTATAACGCGGCATGATCACTATTCAAACGCTTAAGAGACTCCGTATAGGGTGACAGTGGTGACACTAATTTGTGACATTAATTGTCAAATGGCTGCGCGACAGACTGTTTTGTGATTGGCTAAAAGCGTTTAGGGGATTTTTATTCGGAGCGGGAGAAATATTCATACATTCGGATCGTTGCGTTTGCTCAGAATGAGGCGGTATATATATATATATATATATATATATATATATATATATATATATATATACAATTGATAAATTATTGGAGTTTTTCAGCTTTTATATGAAATATTTACAAATATCAAATTAGAATGTATGTAATTGCAGAGTAAGTGGGGATGTAAACATTGCTGTCTACAAATTACAAAGCAAATCATACGAAATTTTTTTATTTGAAAAATATGGTCTACATTGGGACTCGAACCCAAGTCTACAGCTTGCCGGGCTAAACACTTATATATATATATATATATATATATATATATATATACGTCCATTGGTTTGTCGGGCTATTGCTTTAATATACATTCCTTACATAGTCAAATTAAACTTAATTACTAATTATTTAAATTATAAATTTAAAACATTAATTCTAAAATAGGTATATTTTTTAAATTATCAAAGTGAATATTTACATAAATTATTACATTATTAATTAATAATTACATAAATAATATTTGAATAAAATCGCGACTTACCTTCTAGAAAAACTTTCTTTGGAGACTGTGGTTAAAGTAAAACCTCTTACCACAATTAATGCTCGTATGCTAAACACGTATTTTGACAATTAAATTTTCACCTTCAATAGGTTTAATTACAGCGTTGAATATGGGGCACAGTAAAGCTAGCACAAAGAATCGCGAAAGCGTCAACGTATACATAAAGTTTTAAGAAACTAAAATTAGGTCACTTATCCCCCATCAGAAATGACGCACATGTGTTTTTTCTCACACCCTCTTCCCCAATATATTCTAAGAAGTCGAACAAGCAGGTAACGGGAACTGGACCTTTGTCAACGTTGCATGTATTATTTTTGTTTTTAATAATATTATATTTGTATATGTCCAGCTACCTCGGTTTGCTTATATTTTTAACAACTTTTAAACGATCTACCTCTACCGATGTTATGATCGGCTTCTAAAGAATAACGAGCAACACTTGGTTTTTAAAATGATAAATGCTACCATAACGAAAACCACGGAATAAGACTGGATGGAAAACCAAATAGAAAAATTTAAATAAACTTGAGAGCAAAAGTATTCGGCCACCACTTACTTTTTAATTAGAAGTGATTTTCAATATTAAAGTGCAACGTCTATATTACTAACTAATAACAATTTTAAAGAAAAAAACACTCCTTAATTAATTTTATTGAAAAGAAATTGTTATTAACTACCAAGTGATCATCAGCTTTCTTTTATTAGTAGTGCCGTATGCGGGACAATTTGCAGCATCAAACAATGTATTGTTTCAAGACTGCTATGAAACAAAACAAGACATTTGCAAATTGTTTACTAGTATCTGTCAAGTTTGCTTCTAGCAGTATTAAAATTAGTAAAAGTATGAATACACCTCCTGAAATTTCAGCTCAAGTTGTTGCTCTGATTCAAGCTGGTAACAATCAGCGATCTGCACTGTACTAAACATGAATCGTTCTGCTGTTCAGAATGTTTTTAGAAGGTTTTTAGATACTGGTCGGTACGTGGCCAGAGCAAAACCAGGCAGACCAAGAGCAACAACAGTAAGAGATGATCGCTTTATTAGTACGGCCCCCTTGCGGAATCGCATGTTATATGCTATCCAACTTAAACAAGAACTTTAAGACGTCAGAGGATCAACAGCAAGTCACTGGTATTAGAAGAAAGAATTGGAAACCTGCAACGGATCCAAAATTGACGGTAGTGCATCATGTAGAATGCCTACGATTTGCTCGTGAACACGTAAACTGGATGTTGGAGCAATGGAGCTCTGTGCTATTTTCAGAGGAGACCAAGATTTGTCTAGATGGCTGCGATAGAAGAGCTAGAGTCTATTGTCGTCAAGGAGAACGATTTGCAGAGTGCTGTATAGTGGAGCAAGTCGCTTCTGACCGAGGTTCGTGCATGTTTTGGGGGGGAATTTTTCTGCATGCAAAAACCGAACTAGCCTATATCCCGACAGGTAACCTAGGCGGTTTAACAGCTCAACGCTATATTGATGAAGTCTTAGAAAAGCGCGTTGTCCCCTATGCTGGATTCATTGGCGATAATTTCTTACTTATGCAGGATAATACAAGGCTGCATACAGCTGAGATTGTTCAAAATTACCTAAACGAAGTTGATGTACGAGTCATGAGAGGCCAGCCAAAGGTCCGGACATGAATCCGATTGAGCACACGTGGGATGTACTCAAGAAAATAATTAGAACATGGGTTCCAGCTCCAGTAACACTTCAGGAACTGACAAGGGCTGCTCAAGACGAGTGGGATAATATCCCTCAGAATGTTGTTTATGGGCTGATCAGATCCATGCCAAATCGTATGCACGGGCAAGAGGGGGTCATACAAAGTATTGAGTTAACCGCATTTATTGAAACTTGTTTTTTTGTTTCTGTTGTTAATAAACAATTTTAAATTTTTTTCGTCTTACTTATTCTGAATACGATAACAACAATTTTGTTAGAACGATGAACAAGAGCTAACCAGAGATTAATTTGGTATCATTTGAGAGAGAAATAATCGAGTTTCGAAACTATATCAATGCGCTACTTCACAAATGCAGAAAAGCATGCTATTTATTCTTTTAACATTAAGGCTGTTAGACGGCCGAATACTTTTGCTCTCTAGATTATTTAATAATGATAGTTTGCGATTTAATTGAATTAAATGGGAAATTGGATAGAGAATTAAATCATAAAAATGAGTAAAATATTCGACATAATGAAAAGAACTTTTCTGGGCAAAATAGAAGTGTCAAAAATGATAAAAATTGAAAAATGATTAAGCCAAAAACTATATACAGAGTACTCTCTCTTAAGGGGACAGCCATGGGACTGAAAAATTTGTCCGCTTATGAGAAGTATCCGCTTATGAGAAAAGTACAAAAAGAATAGGTAAATAATAATTTGTAATATATTTATCTTTAAACAATTTTATTTCCAAAACAAGAACATATGAATATTAGATAAAGTAAACAGAATTTTGATTAACATTTTTGCGAGAAGTAAAAAAAAACAAAATTTGTTATGCAAGGTATTCAAATAGATTTAAAAAAGTCATAAATTTTAGCTTGGCGCGTTTTTCCTTTAATTTCATTATCTTGGAGATGTATTTGAAGATCAGTAAGCAATTGAACACCATTAAGGTCGCTGTGATACAAAGAAAAAGCCTTTAGTTTTCTTATAGCTAAAAAAGCCTCTTTATAGGAAGTTAACTTGTCTTCAATTTGACTTTCTAGCTCATCTTCAGACGAGTTGGCGAGCGTTTCTTGGGAAGCAATTAACATTTCAGTATTAATGTTTTCCACATCTTCATCATTAATGAAGACTTCATTATCTAAATTAATATAGTCTTCGACGTCAATTTGGATTTGGCTCTGAACTTGATTAATAATATTGGAGAACTGAGCAAGTGCTGATAGTGGAAGCTCATCTTCTGCGGTCCAACCGCTATCGTCATTTAGGATATCTGTTTTCTTAAAACCAGCTTTCCTGAAACAATGTTTTATTGTCTGGGGAGCCACTTGCTCCCACGCTTTGTGTATGAAATAAACGACATCTAACAAATTTATTGATTTTGATAAATCCAAAGCAGAATTTGCGTCTTCCATCTGCAGCAAAATATTTTTTAAAAATAACGATTTGTACAAAAACTTAAAGTTTTTTATAACGCCTTGATGCAGGGGCTGACAAAATGCTGTTGTGTTTGCTGGAAGAAAAATAACTTTAACATTTTTCAATTTAAGATCGCGAGGATGAGAGGCCGCATTGTCTAAAAATAGCAGGACGTTCCGTTCTTGAAGTTGCATTTTTCTATCGAACTGCGCTAGAAAATCAGTCATCAAATCAGACGTCATCCAAGCCTTTTTGTTTGATCGCCACGTAACTGGTAAATTGTTCAAATTAATATTGCGAAACGCCCGAGGTTTTGCAGCTTTCCCAATAACAAAAAGGGGTTCCTTTTCTCCAGCCATATTGACGCAGTGCAACATCGTTAGCCTATCCTTAGCCATTTTTCCACCAGTGCATTTTTCACCTTTTAATGCAAATGTTTTATCGGGTAATGTCCGAAAAAACAATTCAGTCTCATCCGCATTATAAATATCTCGTGAATCATATCCTTGAATCAAAGATGGCACTTTTTTAGTAAAACTTTTGACATCATCTTGGTTTACACTAGCGGCTTCTCCAGAAATGGCACGGAAGGTTATGCTATGCCGTTTTTTGAACCTTTCCAGCCAGCCAGATGATGCACTAAAATTTGCGTAATTCAATTTATCTGCAATTTCTTTACCCTTGCTCCTAATAAGTGTGCCTGAGAGAGGAATACATTTATTTCGAGCCTTCACAAACCATTCGTAGCACAATTTATCAATGTTAACGCCTTTGACGTTCAGCATACTCCTTTTTCTATCCGGATTGACATCAGTGTCCCACAATCTTAAAATTTGGTCTCTGTTTTTGATGATACAAGCAGCTTGAGATTTACTGATCTTACATTTCTTTGCTAACTCGCGTACACTAAGTTTGTCATTTTTTTGAATTTCAATGACATTAACTTTGTCTTTAATAGTCAACACTGCTTTAGGCATAGCGATTCAAGTATGTATACAATAAGAATCTATAAATGTACTATGTATTTACGTACTACATTCAAAACAACAAGCTGTGCGTATTTAGGGAATTCCACTTTGTACATACACGTATTATTCAATAAGCAACATCTGTACGAATGTACGAATATGAAGAAGAGTAAACGGAAAAACAGTGTTACAGTGTTGTAAGCTGTCCGGTTATGGGGAACTAAAATCACTTTGGAGTGGGAAAAAAGTGTCCGCGTCCGGTTATGGGAGGGTTGTCCGCTCAAGAGAGAACTTTTAAAAATACCTAAGTAATCATTTGGTACTGCAAAAAGTGTCCGTTTATGGGAGGTGTCCGCTTAAGAGAGGTGTCCGTAAGGAGGGAGTACACTGTATAGCAGTGAGACCTTGACATTAACAAAAAGGCAAAGATTCTGAATTAGTGCAATGGAGATGTGGTTTCCTAGAAAAATAGAAAACAAAAACACGAAGGATAGCCGGAAATTTTCGGAAAGCTATGAAGGAAACATCTAATACCAAAATAAACGGTTTTATTGTATTTTGGAACATTTACCATTAAATTCTATGCACTTTTCATTCGTTCAAACCAGTCATTGAAACATTTACGCCATTTTGAAGTTGGCGTACTCAAAATGTGACTTTAAGGTAGTGATGGCCTCTTCTGGACAGGAAAAACGATGGCCCCGTCATTATTGTCAGAAACGTAAAAGAAATCACTTACGACCAAGTCAGGATTATTGGTTGAGTCATTAATTCGATGACTGTTATGGGGAGTAGCATTATCATGATAAAGGATGATTGCATGTTTAGGGTTTCTTTTTCGCCATTCACCAATAACTTCGGGCAACCAAATTATTGTATACCATTCCGCGTTTACAATTCGACGATTCTTCATAATAATTGTAGCAACATGCCCAGATTTTGTTATGAAACAGGCTATTATTTTTTTTAGAAGTGCTTTGGGAACGAACAACTTTTGTTGGTGGAAGTTCATTTTCAAATACTCAAACTGCTGATTGTTGTTTTCTTCCTTGTTCATAAGAATATATCCACGATTCGGCATCGGTAATGATATATGTCATAGACATGTTTAAAAGATCCGTGATTGAATTTTTACAGCATTGCTTTGCACAATTTTATACGATCGTCTTTTTGAGTCGTCGAAAGATTATGCGGTATTCAACGAGAATCAGTATGCAAAATTGAATGTATCGAGGTCCTAAAAATGTGTAAACATGCCTGAATCATACGTTACATGGCGATCTTCTTCAATCGTTCGATCTGCATCATCAATATTTTCCGCAACAACGGATGTTGCAGAACGCTCTTACCTTGCTTGATCCTGGAAGGAAGTACGACCACACTTGAATTCTTGAAATCAGCGCTTAATCACCAAATGGAACCCAAACATTTTTACGAGCTTACTCCATTTTCAATACGATTAAGAAACTTTAAAAACTGCACTCAAAACTGCATAAATTGGCTATTTTGACAATCGCACAAAAACGTCATATTTTTGACACATGCATCCTTTCTCAAAATAAACGCCATTAACAGATTTCCAAAATTTCTCGATCGTCCCTTGTAAGAAGGACAAAATAAAAAATGCAACGTTTAGGCCAAGTCTATCAATAGAATAAATCAATGGAAAAAGTATAGAAGGATGACCCAGATATGTGTACCGAATGCTGGAGAATAGACTTATAAAAAAAGAGTTTGAAACGCGAGTGTCGGGAAAATATAGGAAGCGAAGAATTGATTGATAGAATTAGTAAAGGAGTCCAAAAAAAAGGAATGGCATAGGATGGAATACGAAATCTAAAGCAGGATAGGAAACGGTGAAGGCAAAATTGTAGGACCCCAACCCACCAACTCTACATCTAGGACTAGGGAAGCCTAGGACCAAGAAGATGTGAATTCAATCGTGTGGCGTAGTATCAAGGTCACTTAGATGTAAGATACGATACTTTTTATGTTTTATTAAATTTTTAAAGTGAAACACCCAGTTTGCTAAATTTCTTAAGTTTCATATTGCTGTGTTCTCTTCTAACCGAGATAAATTGAATAATAAAATAAAGTTGAAAACAGAAATGAAAAATTTGAAACAGCAAAATTTTGAAGAAGCCTGTATGAACATCGTCATAAAACAAATCTCATAGTCATTTTTATGTAGAATTTCTTGTTATTTTCTGTAGAAAGGTTTTTATATACAACAATACACATCGCGTTAAGAAAAAAAACACATCTGTATGTATTTGGTAAAGTTATATTGTATGTGAGATGTCATATAAATTATTATATTTCTTTACGTTCCAGTTTATAATTGTTAATAACTTAAAATTTAAATCATGCTATATGTATATCAATTTATAAAATAATATTTTAAGTCAAAATAATCGTCATAAATAGTCATAATCAATACTTGAATTTTGTAAATTTCTTTAAATACATAAACGTCTATTGTAATTGTTAAGATGCAATGTGAAATTTTAAGTAATCTATAAAGGCTTTTAAAAGTATCAAATATATTATAATTTGATATACATCACAAACTAGAATTAACATTTTATGATATTTATTTAGAAGGATAAACATTCCACTCGTTTAAAAAATGTGCATTATTAATACATTGAAACAATTCAGAGGGTTTAGAATATATATGATGGAGTCCAACATAATATTTGCTCATTCATTAGAAATTGATATGTTTGTGTATGTATTATGAACAATGCAGCTTTCAAATTTGGCTTGGTGGTTCAGGTTGGATGTGTTTTTGGTCGAAGATTTATACGGCATCGGACGGTGGAGAAGAACAGTATAAATGAGAAGAAGACAGATGGCTTGCGGTACAAAGAAACGGAACATTTAAGAAAACAAGAACACGTTTAAAATATTAAATACTATTACAAAGAAATTGTATTAAGAAAACGTAAATTAAGGTAAAAACGAAAGTTTTTATGGGATACTACTTAGAAGAGTATTTTAACTTAAAATGTAGTTGTAAAAGAATTGACGTCACACGGGATATATATATATATCTATATATATAGAATTTTCTCAAGAAGAGGGGACACTTATCGAAATATAGTTTTAAAGCGGTGGTCACAAATAAAATTTTGGTTTTGTAAATAGTATTGGATTTAATTCTATTGAGAATTTTTAATTTAAAGAAAATTATTACTTCAGTTTGTTTAATATAATAAGAAATTAGACAGGTCAGTAATATAATAAAGACATTCAAGACTTTGAAGGACTAAAATTAAATTTACAAGTTTATTTGTTTGATGTGGACATCTTATTTGAGCGTGTACAATTTCAATTTCTGTTTTAAAACAGAAAATAGAATACAGCTATCTTTAACTTGTAAGTAGGGGAAACAAATCTCACGAACATTTAAAGATATCTCTGTTTCGAACCCAAAATTTTAAACTCTCGTTAAATATATTAGATACTAATTAAAATTGTAAGGTATAAAAACTCACTGGTCTAAAGTATTACACAGTTGTGTTATGAAATAATATTGGAATCTAAATATTCAAAGTTTTATTTATATATCTATATAAATGTGAATATTATCTGACTAGATATAAGATTGGCGTATTATGTTTTACCAATAATTGACGATATTTAATACAATTGAATATTAATGTATGTCTTGACAAACTGTGAATAATAAATGGATTAAACTTAGCATGCTATCGTATTACGAGGGTGGTTTGATGGGAGAGTGACTTTTCATAAGTTGGCACCACTGTCGCAATAATGACTGTATTGCTAACTTCAGCTATCTTTTAGACGTCTACTGTCAAAATTTCATGCAGATCTGTCAGTTAGTTTACATTTGGCAGACGTTTAAAGTAAACAAGTTATTATATTATTTAAAAATGGATAAAAAGGAATTTCGTGTGTTAATAAAACATTACTTTTTACGCGGAAAGAACATTAAAGACACTGAAGAAAAGTTACATAAGTATTATGGTAAATCTGCTCCTTTGCATGGAATGATTTGCAAGTGGTTTGCTGCCTTTAAAACTGGTCATATGACCACGGATGATGCTGAATGTCCTGGGCCTTCAGAAACCGTAACTACTGAAGAAATGATAGCTAAGGTCCGTCCTATTGTAAAAAATGACCGCCGGGTGAAAGTGCGCGAGATAGATAATGCTGTAAACATTTCAACCGAACGGGTCCACAATATTCTACACGAACATTTACATTTAAAAAAATTAACCGCAAGGTGGGTGCCGCGTTTGCTAACTGCAGAGCAAATCCGCACTCGTGCATCAATTTCCAGTGACTGTTTACTTTTGTTAAAACGTAATCCAACAGAATTTTTTCGTCGGTATGTCACCGTGGATGAAACCTGGATACATCACTATACGCCAGAGGCCAAAATACAATCAAAACAATGGACTTCTCCCGAAGAACGTGCTCCAAAAAAGGCAAAAACGGTTTTTTCAGCCAATAAGGTTATGGCTACCATTTTTTGGGATTGCCAAGGCGTAATTTTGATTGATTACTTACAGAAGGGAAGCACAATAACTGGCCAATATTATGCTAATTTACTGACGCTTTTCGATACGGAACTAAAGAAAAAACGACCTCGTTTATTTAAAAAGAAAATTTTGTTCCATCAAGATAACGCACCCTCTCATTCGTCCGCGATTGCATCCGCTAAATTCAAAGAATTGGGTTACGAATTGCTGCCGCATCCACCATATTCACCAGATCTGGCTCCGTCGGACTTCTTCTTGTTCCCAAATTTGAAAAAATGGCTTGGTGGAAAAAGATTCAGCACAAATGAGGATGTGATAGCCGAAGCGAATGCATATTTTGACGAGTTTCCAAAAGATTACTTTTTTGGTGGTTTAAAAAAATTGGAAAGCCGCTGGATTAAGTGTGTGGAATTGCAAGGGAACTATGTTGAAAAATAAAATATATTTTTACCCCTAAACAACTTTTTAATTGAAAAGTCACTCTCCCATCAACCAACCCTGGTATTTCTCTCCTTATTACATTAGATGCCTAGTTGCAAGGAACTCTTTTTGTAAAACAAAAACCCTGACAGCAATTTTAAGAGTCTAAAAATGTAAAATATGTGTGTATGATGATTCATGTTTATTAATTATTATTAACGATTCATATTTAATATATAGGCACCCTTTTTGAAAATCAAAGTACACTGCAATATGTCTAATTACAAGTATTAATTGTCTTATAAATCTTGGACAGATTGTAAGTAAAGTTGAACAATAAAAAAATTTAGATTCTCCTGCAATCTTAAGAATTATTTATTATAAAAATATACCCAATTTTTAGAAAAATATTGTCGAAATGTAGTCAATGGAATCATATACTGTGTATTTGCACACTGTTCATCTTTTCGCTCCCCTGATAATTATTATGAACAAATATCAAGAAAATTACCCAAATTAGCCTATGTATTTTAATTCGTGTACGGTGTTCACTAAAACAATTGAAATATGCAAATAGGTATCATTTAAAGAACGAGAAATGTTAAAATTCACTTGGCGAGAGCCGCGAATTCTAAAGCCTGCTCTGACTCGGTGACACCGGGGCCCTGCAGATCGATAAAGAAGATTACGTCGCAGAGAAATGCGAAGAGCGTAGGCGATTCGGCCGTAATAATTTTGAACGGTGGACAGACAGAGTACAAAACTGAAGCTCGAGAATTATTTGTTTATATGCAAAGGCATTGAATTTATACTTCGACTGTGACTTATGCGTTTTTCGCTCTCAAATCTGATATGATCTCGGTGGATAATCCCAAACGGGAATCTGACAATATTTTACGAAGGGTATTTTTTATGCGCGCCAGTAAAGATTTTATTATGTCTGGTTTGATATGTTACTTGTTATAAATCAAAATTTTTACAATACTAATACTGTGGTAATGTGTTTTTTATTTTATTGTTTAGGATTTTTTAAAGGTAACTAAAATATGTATTTTCTAACAATATACTTCAAGCGAGGACCAATGTATTAATAAACTCACCTTTGCATAATATATGTAGAATAGCTGATGATTATTACCCAGATATTTTTCATAATTCTATGGTAAATTAAGTTATTAGGTGTGAACATGTAATCAAACTCGTGTATATTACTTTAAGTGCAAACTTAAACTTATAATTGTGAGGGTACTTTCTTATGTTATCTATCTAGCTATGAAAGAAACGAGCTAGAAGACAAACAAAAAAATATTTTTCAACGTAGGAACCATTAATATTAACACGCTAATTTCAACGTTTCTTTAATAACGCTATGCCTATGAAAAAAATTCGTTTGGTGATTCCGCAAGATACGACCATCAGCGTTTTCCACATCTTCATTCGGTAAAAATCGACGGCCTCTCAAGTAGTTTTTTGAGTTTTGGAAAGAGATAATAATCACAGAGGGCGCGGTCGGGATTGTAGGGTGGAAGTTGTAATTCCTTAAAACTGCATTCACTTATTACTAGAGTCGGCAAAGAGGGGCAAGTTTCAGTGCAGTGCGAACAACAACGTGGAGGGACCTAATGGTCGTATCAGGCGAGCGTTCAGTAACGTTTACGTACTCGCATCATGTATGTTCGTGACTTTCATGAGTGAGCATAGGCGATGAATGTGATCAAATCAGACGCCGTCCACCTTAAGCCATATGTATTTCAAAAATCGTCGCTGAACTTGTTCAGGTAGATGTTTTTGTGCTTGATCAAATGGATACCATATCAAGCTGGCATATTCCAAATGTGGTCTGACTAATGAGTTAAATAAGGAATTCAATACGTTCACATCAGAAAATTCACCACAGTTACGGATAATCAATCCAAGGGTTTGTGTGGCCTACTTAAACACATTGCTGTTATGCTCATGAAGGTCAGTTTCATATTAAAGGTAACGCCCAAGCCTTTAATTGATTCAACACGTGATATACTCATGTCCCCAAGTTGGTAATTAAAGTGTATAACATTAACTTTTTTGGTGAAAGATAAAATCATGCACTTAACCGGGTTCAAAGGTAAATTATTATTTTTGCACCAAGTCTGTATGTCAACCTGATCGGCTTGTAGTCGAAGACAGTCCATCGAGTCGGAGACTCGAGAATACAACTTCAAGTCATCGGCAAAGAAAAGGTTATTAGCAGAGTCGGCAAAGTGGGGAAAGTTTCAGTGCAGAGCGGAGAACAACGTGGAGGGGACTAGCGGCCGTATCAGGCGAGCGTTCAGTAACGTTTACGTACTCGCATCATTTATGTTCGTGACTTTTATGAGTGAGCATAGGCGATCCGGACGCATGAATGTTTACACATAAAATAATGATAAAATAGTATATTAAAGTACAAGTTGCATAAGACATGATTTTAGTGCACGCGTTCAAGTTTAGAAAACGAGCCACAAGGCGAGTTGATGTTTAACTAGAGCATTTTAAATATTTGAAAATCGGCGGTGTCATATGTCATTTTAAGTTTAAAATTTAGATTGATTTATGCAATAAATTATTAACGAAATGGACGAAGAAAATAATTGCAGGCCCCCAGAGATTCGCAAAAAAGCAGAAGATAATTTACAAGATCTTTTGCCAACAAAGTCTCCACATATTTATCAAAAGCAATACGAGCACTTTTAAACTTGGTGTAAAGAAAATAATATCGCGAATATTACTGAAAATGTAATTATTGCTTATTTTGATAAGGAAAGCAAGATAAAAGAGGCATCGACCTTGTGGTCCACATATTCGATGTTACGATGTTGTTTAAATATTTATAAAAATATAGATATCTCAAAATTTTCTAGGCTTCTTGCATATTTAAAAAGATTATCTGAAGGCTACAAGCCTAAGAATAAGAAATCCAAGATTTTAAAAATAGATCATATTAACTGTTTTATAATAGAAGCCGATGAAACATATTTAGCAATGAAAGTAAGTAATACGAACATCCTTGTAATAGTATTTTATTAATGTTCTACATTATTTTGTTATAATAGTCATATTAATATTGATAGGTTATCCTTATAATGGGTTATAATGGAGCTTGTCGTCGTGAAGAAATCATGAACATGATTTTAGATGATATACAGTTTAAAAATGATGTCATAATGGTTAGAGTGCCAAAAACTAAAACTTATATTCCAAGACAATTTATTATAACAGAAAAATTATGTATTGATTTGGTTAAAAAATATTATTCACTTCGTCCCACTCATGTTACACATAAACGCTTCTTCCTGCAATATAGAAATGGTTCTTGCGTGAATAATCCAATTGGCATTAATACTATAGGAAAAGTACCAAAAGTTATTGCTACTTACTTAAATTTGCCTAATCCTGAGCTCTTCACTGGACATTGTTTTAGGCGTTCAAGTGTGACACACTTGGCTAATAGTGGAGGTGACTTAATAACAATTAAGCGCCATGGAGGATGGAAATCTTCAGCAGTGGCTGAAGGTTACATTGATAATTCCACCATGAAAAAAGTTGATGTTGCTCGAATACTGTCTAGTGGACCGAATACATCCACTAAAATTATTCAAAATCCATCGACTTCTGATGCAATAGGCAGTGATGTGTCAATCGATGTGAATCAACAGCAATTCAAACAAAACATAGTGTGTTCCCAGAATCTGCCTGGAATCTCCATTAATGCACATGAATCTTCTAGTGTTACAGTAAATGTTTATAACAGTTGCACTATTCAAAATGGGAAGTAAATGTCAATAGTAGCATTAGATCTTCCAACTCTGTTTAACAATTTATATTGTTAATTAGTATAAATAAAATGTTAGCAAGTGTTTTTTATTCTTTGTACCTATACAACTTTTACTACACATGCTTGTTATACACATTTATATTTGCCATTTACATATGATTTAGTTCCAAAAGTAATACTTTATGCAACCCAAACGGGTGTCGAAAAGTGCTCTATATAGCACCGAAATAGAAAAAGTATATTATATAACGTGCTGAAACACTTACTGTTTTAAAAACCTTTCATGAAATCACAAACTGGGTGATTAAATTAAATATTCGAATGATTAAATATGTTTCCACACTTATTTCAGTCAAATGAGTACGGTGTGCGTAATAAATACTTTTCAATGATGAAAACGACCGCTCCACATCGAGTGATGTTATATTTGCAAATTTAAAGTAATCCTTGTGACAACTTAATGGATCTTTCGACACACCTTCACAAATTTGTCTTAGTATGAGAAAATCTGAATCCTTGTCAATAACACTTTCAAATTTTCGTATTACACATTTTATTTTTTCGCCTTCCGCCGCACATAGGTGAGAGTAAACATCGTCCACAATTTGAATAGAATCCACAAACGACATCGAATCATTTTGTAATTTTTCAATTCCCTCCGCTAGTCCATAGTAGTTCTTGCGAATAGTTTTTAAATCACTATTTACCTGACTATCTCGAAAAATTTTCTGGCCTTTCTTGATAACTTCGGCGTGTCTTGGATCGAATGGGTAAAACTACCTTCTTTACGTCATCAAAATGTTCGCAGTAGTAGTAGTTCAGGCACTTTGGGACACAGTTCGTGAAATTTTTTTGTACGTTTTGGGGCCTTTATTCATCAGCGATTAAAGGATAACATTTAGGTATCAATTGCGCCACAAGGTTTAAAGCATGTATTTTACATGTTACATGTAACAGATTGCTACTCTCGTCTTTAAGAGATCGGCCTAAGGAAAGCATGTTAGCGGCACCGTCACTCACGAACATTAAAAGTTGGTTTGTTGAAACATGAAATTTGTTCAATGCGCTCAACACAACTTTTAAAATTTCATCGCTAGTATATTTTGCAACTCTTTTGGAAGCAAGTAAGATGACGGTTCAAATTCTTCCATTGTACGTACCATCACATTCAACACAGAATTTTCTTTTGTTATTCTTCGATATATTCCTATAAATAAACTTCCAACGGTTGATAATAACTTTACACGAGATCGCCAAAGTTTCTAATTTTTAGTACCACAAACGCAAATCTTTCGTTATTATGATGCTGTAAACAGTAAATTATTATAATCTTAAACCTTTATTCAAAATTATCATTCCTATAAATTAAATAACTAAAGAAATATGTTAATATTTTATGTTTTTAAAGTAGTGTTTGGAAAGAAAAATAAAATCGAATTTGCATTTTTGATTTAAAAAATGGCTTAGAATAGTATAAGGAAACACTTTATGTGCAGACCATCGACCAAATTATATTCATCCTGTATATATTTTTGAAAATTACAAAATATATTTGCTTGGAATGTTCTACACGTAATTAAAGGCCAATTTGGAACATTCAGAAATTAAAACACTTTGAAGAAATGCAGATGTATTACCTGTAAACATAGGTGAATGCAAATTAACAAATTTAGATAAATTTGTGTATTAACATTCTTCGAAATTGCGATAGGATAATAAAATAAATATTCTTTTCGAACGAAATACACGTAATTGCCTAAATAGACGTAATTATTCGTTCTTAGCGCAATTTATGCAGAAGTCATTAAAATTTTGGTGGGCAATTCAAGTCTGGGATAAAAGGACTAACGGGTTCTTGGGGCAATTCAGTTTCACCAAAAAGAAAATAAAAAATTCCATCTAAAACCTAACACATGTTAAAAGAAAAACAAAAAATTAATGTTAAAACATATAACACCTACAATTTCCTCAATATACGCACAATTACTGAGTAATTAATCCTCTAATTAACATTTAATTGCTTATGTATTATATGCTTAGATATTTCTCTCTGAGTGCCAGGCAAAATATTATTACACCTACGAAAAAAGTATGTCTAATTAGCACTTAAATAAAAAGCAAGCGGTTGTTTTTTACATAAAATTTCGCACAATGTACAATTATAATAAATAAATTTATCATCTGATAAAAGATGTAGGATTATTTAAATTATGGTGTTTTTATTTATATGGAAGGAAACTGAAAAAAGAAAACGTATTTATGAATAGTACAGAGGGGCCTTTATTAGAGAATTGTGTAAAATTATCTAAATAAGGTTAAGTATAGTCATGTATTACTACAAGGTAATTAAGTCATAAAGTACTAAAAATTATAAGGTGTGAATAAAATAATCGAGAAATTAGTAATTTACATGATATCTTGTAGTATATCCACAGTAATTAAAAAATTAACCAGAATTACTTCACTGGAGAATTTTAATACGTTTTTGTTTCTATTATTTATTAACACTTGCCTTTCTATTTTTTATACATGTATAATTATATTTTAACGAAAGGAAGTCCATGCATATCTCTTTCTTCTTACTCATGTATTATTTTAAGTATTCAAAAATGTATTTGCACTAATTGTTAACTAATGAATGTGTGAAGAAGCTATATTCTCGAGAAATATTAAGACAAAAATTATATTATTCATCTTATTCTGTATGAACTGATGCAATTAATAATACCCTTAATAACTCTTTTAGTTCAATACATTATTATTGTAGGGAAAAGACTATAGTTACTTTAAAACTTATTTTTATTTATCTAAATAGCGGATAAGTACTTTAGAGCACCCCTGCGGCGGGGACCTAATGAAACATAAACACATCTAAGATCAGAGCTGTTCCTTACGTTAATAGCCAGAGTGGTATTAAATAAATTGTGAACTTGATTTCTTATTAGTTCTAGGAATTAAATTTAATAAACATTATTACTTAACATCATATAATTAAAATGGAATAACGGTATAACATTTTCTTTAGTAGCAAAACGTAAATTGTAAAGTAAGAAAGCAAATATGTATTTTATTATAAGAAAATGTGAAGACGAAGACAGGGAAGATGAACTATATGAAATTAATAACAATAACGATGACTCGGTGGTGGTTAATAGAAATACTGGCGCTAAAAAGATTCATCTGGTAGTTCAAATTAAGCAAATACAGGTAAACGTGTATAAGAATTTCAAAGAAGAAAATTCAAAAGTTACAGAAAAGGCTATTATAGAAAAATTGTCGAAGTTAATTCGTGTTTACTACAGCACAGTTTATAATATAGTGAAGCGTGATATTACTGAAAGAAGAATTAGTTACTAAAATAGGACAAATATTTTTTCACAATAATATTATTAGCCAACGATATCGAGAACAGTTATTAACACCATTTTTAACTCAAACGCAACGAGGCGAGTTCATCTAGCAAGATTGGGGCTACTGCACATACAACTTGTGAAAATTTAGCCCTTTTAGAATATTACTTCACTCATCGAGTTATAAGCAGAGGTGTTTGGCCAGCAAGGTCACCAGATCTTACTCCGTTAGATTTTTCTATTTTTGGATTTCTAAAGAATTAAGTATATAGGACAAGAATGAATAATTTAATTGACTTGATGAATACAATTACAATTAAATGTAATAAAATAACACGAAATGTATTACAGAATATTTTTGACAACCTGAAACGTATTCAACAGAATGGTGACCATTTTGAACACTTGTTATAAATTATAATAGTTAAAATTTCTACAAATTAGTTATTTATCTTGATTGTTTGATTAATAACCCATCTTTAAAGTTTTCTCATTAAATAAATTATTAATCTAATTGTACTTGTTATTAATTTCATCATAGATATCTTAGGAGTAACTGAAATAAAAATGAAAGGCAAAGGGGAAAAAACAGTAAAAAATGGTCATCTCTTAATATATAGTGGGGTAGAAGTGAATCAAAGAGCGAAAGAAGGAGTAGGTTGTATAATCAAAGAAAATACTATTAAATATATAAGAAAGTGGGAGGCCTTATCAACGAGGCTACTGAAGATTGAAATGGAAATCGAAAAACAAGCAAACACAACAATAATAATTGTGTATGGACCAAATGAAGATGACGCAGCAAAGCAAAAAGAAGAGTTTTGGGAACAATTAGAACAGGCAACAGAGGATGTCAATGCAAGACTAATTGTATTGGGCGATTTTAACGCAAGAGTTGGGAAAAAGGATGAAGAATCAGGAAAAGTAATTGGAATGCAGGGGGAAACAATACGAAATAATAATGGCAAGAGACTTATTGACTACTGTTTAACTAATAATCTAATAATCACGAACACATTCTTTGCCCATAAAGAAATACATAAATACACCCGAGAAGTTAGAAGCAGGGGTGAAAAATCAATCATAGACTACGTACTAATAAACCAAAGTCATAGGAAAGAAGTCGAAGATACTAGAGTGCAAAGAGGTCCAGAAATATACTCAGATCACTACTTGTTATTGTCAAAAATATTCATTCCAGGAAGGAAAAGCCCAATGGTGACTAAAAACAAAAAACAAGAGACAAAAGTGGTTATAAGAAACTATAAACTCAGGCAAAATGAAATAGCGACAAAATACAAAGAAAAAATTGAGCAAGAAATGGAAGAACTAAATAAACTGGACACAGACAATAATGTGGAAATATTATGGACAAATATCAAAAGCAAAATACATAAAACTGCAAAAAAAGCGTGCGAAATTATAAAAATAAATAAAAACAAAAAACAAACAAGCTGGTGGAGCGACGAAATAAAAGATGCGATAAAATATAAAAAACATGTGTGGGCGAAATACCTCAAAGCGAAAACAGAAGAAAGCTACTCTAATTATAAACAGCAAAGAACAAAGGTAAAAGAACTAGTGAGAGCAGCAAAACAAAAGTCATGGGAAGAATTCGGGGAAAGAATGGAAAGTGATAGCCACGGAAACCAGAAATTATTCTATAAAGTATTGAAAACTTTCAGAAGTGATACGAACTATAATAGCAAATACATAAAATCAAAAGAGGGAAAAATACTTGAAGACAACAAAGAAATAATGGACAGATGGAAAGAATACTTTGAGGATATGCTTAATATAGAAAAAATAGTACAAGGATATAATGAAAAAGAAGAACAAATAACCACCGAATTAACAGACGAAGGTGACCAAGAAATAAAAATAGAAGAAGTAAAAGAAACAATCATAAAAATAAAAACAGGAAGAGCAGCAGGTCATGATTGTATATCACCAGAAATGATCAAAAACTTGGGTAAAAAAAGCATAGAAGCTATAACTAAACTGTTTAACAAAATATGGACAGAAGAGAGAATACCACAAGATTTTCCCAATCTTGTGGTATTCTCTCTTCTATCCATATTTTGTTAAACAGTTTAGTTATAGCTTCTATGCTTTTTTGATATTACCCATCTTCAAGAAAGGAGGAGTGAATCTTCTAGCTGTGTATCTATTTGTATTTTTAATCTTTTTTCCAGTATTCTTTCGTACATTTTGGCCATTATAATCATCATTGTTATTCCCCTATAGTTCTTACATTCACGGTAATGTAAGAACTATAGGGGAATAGCAATGATGATTATAATGGCCAAAATGTACGAAAGAATACTGGAAAAAAGATTAAAAATACAAATAGATACACAGCTAGAAGATTCACAAAGCGGTTTTAGGAAGGGAAGAGGAGTACAAGACCACATATTTACTATAAAACAAATAATGGAAAAAAGACAGCAAAGCAATACGTACTTGGCGTTTATTGACCTAGAGAAAGCGTTCGATAGTGTACCAAGGAAAGCGATATGGGAAAGCCTAAAAAGAAGAGATGTAAATAAGAAATTGAGAAACAATATAGAGTGTATGTATAAGGTCACAAAGAATTATGTACGAACGAGAAATGCAGAGTCACAGATATTTGAAACTAAAGAAGGATTGAGACAGGGTGGTGTACTGAGCCCATCACTATTCAACATAGTGAATGGATGACGTACAAAAATAAATAAAGCACAAACTGAAGAAATTGTCAGTGGGTTATAGAAATATGGAAATAACGACAATAACTGACTGCGTCTATGCAGATGATTTAGTAATATTTGCAAAGAACACGACAGACCTGCAAGAAAACGTAACAATATGGAACGAAGCCCTTCAAAACCTAAACTTAAAAATTAACATCGATAAAACAAAGGTAATGGTAATTGGGAAAGAAAACAAGCAAGCATTAATAACACTGGACAATACATAAATAGAGCAAGTAAAGACGATGAGATACCTGGGCGTAAATCTACAGAAGAATGGTAAGAACGAAACCGAAATAAATGAAAGAATAGAAAAAGCAACACGCACATACTATGCTTTGAATAACAAATTTATAAGAAAGAAAGAAATATCAACCAAGACAAAAATCCTAGTCTACAAGACTATACATAAACCAATATTAATGTATGGTAGTGAGAGCTGGGTGTTAACAAGGCAGCAAAAAAGTAAAATCCAGGCGGCAGAGATGAGATTCCTGAGAGCAGTCAAAGGTATTACAAGTAGAGATAGAATACGGAATGAAACAGTGAGGGAAGAACTAAAAGTGGAATCGATATTAAAGAGCATTGAAAAGCAACATCTGAAGTGGTTCGGACATGTAATACGAATGGAAAACCAGAGACTACCGAAACGGATATGGCTGGCAAGGACACAGGAAAAGAAGACTAGAGGAAGACCGAGAAAGGAGTGGAACAGTGTAGTGGCAGAGTGCTTGGCAGCCAGGGGAACAAAGTGGAGAAATGCAGAAGTAATGGCAAGAGATAGAAGGGATTGGGCAATGTTTGTTCGTAAATAAAAAGTTTTTTAGACTCCTTAACACCTTCGGGTATAAGAAGGCTTTATCGATTATATATTTATCGATTATATATTAATTTCATCAGCATATCTCTCGATGATAAATTTTGACAATGACAGGTTATAACGTTCATACCATTTAATCTATATCCGCATTTCAAGAATACAGAATTTATAGGAGAAATTCATAGACAACTAGATGTAATTCTTTTTGAAACACGTTGTATATATATATATTTACAAATGATTTCACTAATATTACAAAATAAATCCCTGCCTATCTGCGGCCCAGAGCACCTAAATCTCATTTACGTTATCGTTAGCTGATCGCACTCTTACACCAAGAGTACTATAAAATCTAGTTAGTCAAATTATAATAAGTGGAAAGGAACTATACTGAAGTACTTAAGAATACAAATTAATAGAAGACAAAAGTGTGTTTTTGAAGAATTATATTAAATTAAATAATATATATTTTATGCAGACTAAATAAAACTAAAAATATAAGGAAAGAATCGAGAAGGGAACAGATGACAAAAGCAATAATAACCCAAGCGCATATTCGCGAATTCATGCACACAAAAAAAAGGCAAAACTGGAATTATCGTTCGTGTGAGAGTGGCCTTCGTGCAGTTCTTCACAAATAATAAGCGTACCATCAATTTAAACGTGTGCCCGGTTTCAACAATGCCCTCATTATTCCCATACGTCTTCTTTTATCCGGGTGTCTGGCCGGCCATTTGTCATTATTATAATGTGAACTTTGCCATCATCATCACCAGCACCACCACCATTGCTACCACCACCAACCATCGCACACACAGACACGACTCGTTTCCCATTATCACCAACGAAAAGAGGAGCTCTTTTTTCCGATGGCTCCAGCTCGAAAAGATGTAGGCAAACAAAAAAAAAATAATAAAAAGGAAAAATCACTTCAGCTATTTAGTGCGAAGATCCACTTCCGGTTTTTTTGGTGAATGAAACGGTGCAAATTGTCCGACACGAATCAATCTTGCTTGTATCCCGTACTTGACTATAACTTAACAGATTTGCTTTTTTCTGTATTCTATTTTATTTTGTGAATTCGTTTATGTATTGACACTATACATTGTGTCTACTTTGATCTATCGTTATGTTTATAATATACCTTTTCTATTAATACTAATTTTCAATTGCCAGCGTTGCTGTAGACATTATTTATAGTATCAGATATATATTTCTTGTTACTTAGCTTCATATACTAAATATATTTCATGTTTATGTAGTGATCGGAAAACTGAGTCGTATTATTATATTGGCCAAACAAAAAAAATATAAAAAATAAAGACATACAAAACAAAATTACAAAGTAATTGCCAGCTCAAAAAAATTAGGGGAACATTTTTTTTTATAACTTGTAACTTTTTAAATAAGAGGTCAAGGAAAATCAAATTTGGTATACTTCAACGGCATATATTTAACTAAAGAAAATTACAAAAACTATGTTACAACTCTTAGTTACTTCTAAGGTACACTTAATACAGTGTATGCCCTCCATGAGCACGAATCACTTCCTCACACCTGCGTGGAATGCTTCGCACTAGTCTGCGAAGAGATTCTTGGGGTATGCTTTCCCATTCCTCAATCAGGACTTGTGTCAGTTCCTGTATGGTTAGTGGTGGATTAGGGCGCTTGTGAACACGTCGGTCAAGTTAATCCCACACCTGTTCAATAGCATTCAGGTCAGGGGTTAACGCCGGCCATTCCATGACCTGAATTCCACGTTCTTGTAAAAACTTTCTGGTGATGCCGGCGGTATGTGGCCTCGCATTTTCCTGCTTTAGGATGAAATTGGGACCGGCGCCATATGCAGCAGGCACCACGTGGTCCTCCAAGACATTTTCGATGTAATTCATTGCATTTAGTCTATTAGGAACCACAACAAGATCAGTACTGTTGTCTACGCCGATTCCAGCCCAAACAATCACAGATCCAAGACCAAATCTATCCACTTCCTGTATAGTAGCGGCTGAGTAACGTTCACCAGGACGTCTAAATACACGTACTCGACCGTCGCAACGAGTTAAACGAAATCTGGACTCGTCTGTAAACAGTATAGGCGTCCAGTGATGAAGTTGCCAATTTCTGTGATCCAGAGCAAACCTCATTCGCGCTGCTTTGTGATGCTGCGTAAGGCGTGGTGCGCGGACAGATCTTCTTGGTTTCAAATTCGCTTCTATTGATCTGCTTCTAACAGTTTGATCAGATATTTCTATTCCATATGCTCGTCTTAGGTCGTTTAGGAGGCCTCTTGCTGTAGCAATACGCTTACGTAGAGAGGAAAGGACAAGATATCGGTCTTGATTTTGAATAGTTTTTCGATTTCGACCTTGTCCAGCTCTTCTGACATATTGGCCAGTCACCCAAAACCGATTCCATAAACGCTGAATGACAGAAGGGGAAACTTGAAGGTCCCTGCTAACATGTCGAATAGAGTTGCCTGAATAAGGGCGACAGCACGAGTAACTTGCACTTGACTATGATGCCTCATTTTACTTCTAATCAACGAATATTGACAACTGAATTCATCTCTCATCTTTAATAGGCTTTCATCCGTCAATTCAAAGCATACTTGAAACTTTTTCAATTTTGATTTGCGTTATTAATTTACTATTTTAAGTGTAACTTAGAAGTGACTAAGAGTTGTAAAATTGTTTTTGAATTTTTTTGGTTAAATATATGCCGTTAAAGCATACCAAATTTGATTTGCCTTGAACTATTATTTAAAAAGTTGCAGGTTTTGAAAAGAGTGTTCCCCTAATTATTTTGAGCAGTTTATATCGTTCTAGACGTATACAGAGTTATCCGAATTGGTGACGGACAGAAACAAGAAAAGTCCCTGACCGCAATATGTATTCTAAATACATATTTCGACAATTAAGTTGTCATCTTCAATAGAACCGTCTGAGCGTATTTAGCTAAGGTGCAACCCTTGCAGATATGCAGATATGCTTTTCACCAAATCGATATCTATTACTAGCTCTCTTTTTCAAATTTCAGACTGAAGATAGCAACTTACGAGGGTGGTTTGACAATTAAATTGGTTTGCTATAAAAAAAAAGAATTTGAGTTTTGCAACGTATTTTATTTTTCGACATAGTCCCCTCGAAGTTCAACGGACTTGCCCCAACGTTTCTCCAGCTTCGCGATTCCTTCACGGAAATTAATTGCTTCGATGCTTTAAATACTGGTTTACTTTCTGTATGACATCTTCATTAGACTCAAACTTTCGTCCTGCCAGAAAAGTTTTTAGTTTCGGGAATAGATGGTAGTCCGAAGGAGCTAGAACTTGTGAATACGCAGGATGCGGAAGCAGTTGAAATCTTAGCTCGGCCAATTTTTGCTGAGCGACACGGCTTGAATGCACGTGGGCATTGTCATGGTGAAACAACACCTTTTTCTTGGGCATTCCCGGGCGTTTCTCTGTTATTGCCGCCTTTAATCGGTCCAAAAGTGATGCATAGTATTCTCCGGTAATGGTTCTTCCATTTTCAAGGTAGTCAATTAGGAGAATTCCCTTTGCGTCCCTAAAAACTGACGCCATGATCTTTGCAGCGGAAGGAACGCATTTCGCTTTTTTCGGAGCCGATTCGCCACTGGCAATCCATTGTTTAGACTGCTGTTTAGTTTCCGGGATATAGTGGTGTATCCAAGTTTCGTCCATTGTCACAAAACGGCGAAAAAACTCAACTACATTCTTCTGATATACTTGCAAATTGTCGGCAGATATTCGCATGCGAATTCGCTTTTGCTCTTGAGTGAGTAAACGCGGCACCCATCTTGCGCACAGTTTTTGCATGTGCAATTCTTTATGCAAAACGAAGTGAACTCGCTCAGTTGAGATGCGTGTGGCTTCCGCTAATTCGCACACTTTCACTCGTCTATCGGCTAAAATCAAATCATGGACTTTATCGATGATTTCGGGTGTCATAGCTGATTTCGGGGCACCAGGACGTGGTGCATCTTTAATGCTTGTTCTGCCACGCTTAAACTAATTTACCCAATGTCGAACACACTCATAAGAAGGGCATGAGTCACCCAATGTAGGTGAAATTCTCTCATGAATCTCCTTCGCTATTTTCCCTTCCAGATAAAAGAATTGAATCACACCACGAATTCCAACGTTATCCATTTTTCGCTATTGCTCGAAACATTTCTGTTTAAGTAACTGTCAAACAACGAGTTACTGCCAGAATGACTTAAGACCAGAGAATATTAACTCATAGGAATGACACTTTATGACTACATATACAGATTACATTTGCGCCCTCTATTAGTGTGTGAACCAAGTTAATTGTCAAACCACCCTCGTATATTATGGTTAGGCTTTTTTTGTTGCTTCTGTTTCCGTATACAGGGTGTTACAAAAAAGTAGATCAATCCGTTAACCATATATTCTTTGGGCTTAAGCAATGGGACTTTTCTTGAGTTACTTTCTATTTGACGCTTTTTTTCAATACGCAAGGTGCCAAATTTAACTTTTTAAAAGTACTCCTATCGCAACAAAAATGGAGAACACCGGAGAAATCGACGCCGTATAATCCGAATCTGGCATTAGAATTTACCTACAGCCCTCAGGGTTGGCTCGAGCGCGGTGATTATTTTTTTGATATGCAGAAGGGCCCGCAAAAAATCGTAGCTCCGGATTTGATACATAGTTGTTTTTTGTGAAATTTTGCATACGGGCTTACAGAGGATGTATCTATTAGGAAAACAATTGGAACATCCTAGTTGAAAAGGTAGCGGAGCTATGGCTGCTCAAACCTCTCCAACGTGGGTCCATACAGAAGCCAGATTCTCGACCTTCAAGGAACACTCAATGGCTGACCCGGGGAGTAAGCAAAATGACAACTCAAAGCGTCCTGCAGTTAGAATCCAAAAGCCCGTGACATATATGGCTTTAGAAGCGACAAAGGGGCTCAAGGACTATTGTTCAGACTATACCACCTATACTCCTGCAAAATAAGGAAAGCTAGGTTGCTTCCAATTTTTCTCTAGTAGCTACATCTCGTCTAACTTTGTATGAAAAATTTCAAGTCACTAAATGTGCCAAAACCGGAGCTACGATTTTTCGTGCGCCCGTTCCATAGCGAGAAAGTTGCTACCGGCCTCGAGTCGCCCTAGAGAGTTAAAGGTAAATTTTGATGTCAGATTCGAATTTTACATGCTCGATTCCCCCCTACTATGATTTTTTGTGATGATTGACTACTTTTAAAAAGTTAACTTTGGGATTTTCTGCTGACCACCTGTGCAGGTTTCTCAGATTTGTAACACCACTTCTCGTGAACGTAGATTCATCTGTCCAGATGACAGTTATGCAGAAATTAAAATGAAGCCGTGACTGTTTTAATGTCCAGGTAGAATAAACTAGACGAGCATAGTGGTCTGCCTCAAGCAAACCGTTTCCCTTGCGATAGTGATATGGATATAAGCTCTCACGTTTTAAAATTCGCCAAACTGTCATTCATGGCATTCCTAGTTGTCTAGCGATTCGACGTACACTGAGAGTTGGATGCCTTGTAACAATAGCTACTGCTTCTTCCTCTAAGCCTGCTGGCAAATTTAGTGCTCGGTCGAAAAGATAATCACGCAGTCCGCATTCCCGAAATTGTCTGTGTACTTCCAGAAACATTCTGTAATGAGAAATGCGCCCATCGGGAAACCGATGTCGGTATTCAATAACTGCTTGGCGTACACTGCCGTTACAGTAGCCATACACAAAATGCATGTCCGTATACTCTTGAGAAGAAAATCGGTAAGGCATTTTGAATAAATGTATTGTATTTGAATGTATTGAAAAAATCGTACAAATAGAAAGTTACATGAGGAAATTATTATTTAAGTCTAAAGAATATATGCTTAACTGATTGACCTACTTTTTGGTAACAACCTATATAATAATATAAAAATTATATCATATAATATAATCGTCATTACAAAATAAAGATAATTCTAAATTAATAATGAAATCATTGTATACATGCCATACGCATCGCATATTTTACGCACTAGTTACCTCTAGGTACATACACATGTTTCGAACACGTCTTAGTTCTCGTCAGTGCACGTAGAAAAGTATGCCTATGCCAATTCGTTGCCGCTAAATATAACAAAATCTCATCACAATAATACTCCAATCTATTCAAAACAAAAGCCTGGTACAGTGATTTCAGAGCAGTTAGATCCTGAAATTGACTGGTTGGCCTCTTAATAAAACCCACCATCCTGCAGATGGAAGATGTAAATTAAAGGACATTTCCAAGTCGAATTTGACGCCAAGATGATGGAGTTCCTCTTCACTAGATTTTGGCCATTAATACTGTATCACGACCTCACTTTATTAATTTTACGAATGTAACATATGACACAGCATTTTTTCATATTAAGCTTTACCTTCGTTTTACCACACCAATCCACAAAAACATTAATATGATCTTGCAAGACGTAAACAACATTCTGTGTATCGATTGATAAACATAATTTAGTGTCATCAGCGCAGACAGCACAGAAGAATTGAAACATGTCAGGAGATTATCAATGAAAACCAGAAAAAGTGGAGGTTCAAGATTAGAGCCCTGAGGCACACCAGATGTTGAAAAGGTAAGAGTAAAAGTATAAAATACAAAATTCACTCTATTCGCAACGTATGAGGCAATAAGTTCTAATGCAGATGGGCTGAAGCCAAAAGCACTTAATTTGGAATAAATGCTCTCTACATTTACGACGCTAATTAATCGAATTTTTACCAAAAAAAAATTCTCTCTTATGCACGATTCGAACCTACGTTCATTGGTTTGCCGGATTACGCTTTTACCATTAAGCTATTAAGGGACTGAAGTTCGAATCGTCGGGAAGTCTTAAATTGCATTAAGAAACAGTTACTAATATTGATACCCGCAGTTGGCAAATTTGTGCAAACAATTGCATTGTGTATTAAATTGTGTAATAATTTGTTTAATAATAATATTTGTTGGTCAAAAGTAGGTATAATACAATAATAGCACATCCTTCTTCTACAACAATTGTTTTTCCATGCGTCATTATTCATACAAGTTTAAAAGATTAAACTATGATTGCGATTAATAAGCAACTTAGTTAAAGAGACTTGCAAATTAATCATAACGGTGGTGAAAGTCGCACCTAAGTAACGCATAAAATTACAAAGTTGTTACCTGATTTTGAGATTGTATAGCTCTATTCAAGGAAGGGATATATTCTCGGAACAATTACTTATTCCCACAATTTTGATAAACAGCAATGCTTTCATATAGGTATAAGACGCAGGTACCCAAAGCAATCAATAAGATTCTATTTTAGTTGGCTAAACTTCCGTGAGCGGTAGTGTATAGGTATATAAAATATTAAGGTCTAATTATTTTAGTGCTATATACTCGTAGATAGTTATTTTCCTTTATTTGTATTGCCGGCAGGTTTATTATTGCGGTAAGCTACTTAAATTTACGACGGTTTTATTATATCTAATTATCTTTTCTTATCCATTATGTATTGAAGACAGATGTTCAGGTCATTGTAATTATTCTATTATTAAGATGTTCAAATTTACTACCAAAATTTCCAAAAATTATCTTTACAAATTTCAGGGTGTTTTTAATTCCATTTTAATCAGTTTTATTTAGTAGTTAGGGGACGAACTTGAATTGACGTTAATTTAATGACAGTCCTAACAATCTAAAATTACGTAATAGATTCCATATCTTAATTGCGGCAAATCAATCCTGACCACCACTTAATCACCTGAATTGCGTCCCAAATAAATTACAAATTCAGACGGTAGTAATTATTTTATTAAAACATATTGCTGTGATTCTTTCCAAAGTAAGGCGAATTTAAATAAATGAAATAGAACATAGACTACAAATAAACAAACGTACTAGAAACAGGCTGTTTTTTTAAATGTACCCAATATAATTATCTATAAAATAAATTCAATTCCATGATGTAAAGTGATTTTCAACTATATTTTTGTATTAAACATAAAATACAATTATATAGACTGTGTATCAAATGTACAGGATGTTTTTTTGAATGTTTAGCATTGGGATCTCAAAAACTACTGGAGATAGAAAAACGCTTAAATGGGGAAAGATGCGCAGTTTTACGAGTTTGATTTAAAACTGCTTTTGTTTCTCCGATAACTTTCATGGCTTATTAGATATTCAAAGAAAACTAAATTTTACGATTTTCTTTAAACATGCTTAGCATCGTTAATAGTAATTTTAGAGAAAAAGTGTTCAGACAAAAGTTTTAGACAATTTTACGCCAAATAAAACTATGTAGCTAATATTTTTTTTTCGTTTACCATTATCGAGTTATGACACAAACTTGTGTTTTTTTAAGTGGAAACAATAGTTGGTTTTGACATCATTAAAAAGCTTATTTCTTGCTGATTACAATGATATAAGGTTTGATATGGTTATTTTAAAAAATAAAGAGGATATAGACATTTCTATGATTGTTCACTTTATAAGATAAAAACTTAAAAAAAAAGTTTGGTGTTTTGTAATTCAAAAAACGAAAAAACCGAGTTACAATAGTGTTCGTTGGAGCAGTCGAGATAAATATACTAACATTGCTTTCACGTTGAGTCACAGAAGTGAGAGCTGTTAATTTTTACTTTTAAGTCAAGTTAATTGTCAAACATTGACAATTAACTATTAATTAATTTAATTGTAACTTAACTATAAGCGGTGCAAACGGCCGTTAATCATAAGTTTGCATTGGCTATGGAATTTTCTAACGTAGAAAAGCGTGATATGGTTGAATGTTACATTCAGTGCCAGAAAAATTTTAGTAGAGCTGCTGAAGTTTATTTTGAAAATTATTTTGATCGACGTCAGCCGTCGCTACCTACTTTTAAGAGATTATGGGATAATTTAGCAGATTATGGTTCGTTCGTTAAACCATAATCAAAAAAGGGGATGGATGAAGATAGAGAAATAAACATATTAGCAAGTGTCGCTCAGAATTCATCTACATCGACCCGACAAATTTCAACAGAAATGGGCTCCTCTCAACGCACTATAGAATCCATCTACATCGACCCGACAAATTTCAACAGAAATGGGCTCCTCTCAACGCATTATTGTCAGAGTGTTGAAGAAGCATAAATTTCGTCCCTACAAATTATCAGTATCACAAACTTTACATGAAGGTGATAACATCAGACGAATAGCTTTTTGTAGATGGTTTAAAGATCAGTGTCAAAACGATCCACACTTTTCAATGAAAATATTATGGACTGATGAATCTCGTTTCACAAATTGTGGAATGTTTAATAGGCACAATGAGCACATATGGTCTCAAACAAATCCACTTCACGTTGAACATAGAAGACCACAAATTAAATTTGGGTTTAATGTTTGGTGTGGTGTTATAGGATCAACTGTTCTTCCTCCTTTTATTTTTGATGGATCACTAACTGGCAATCGTTATCTTAATTTTTTACAACAAGATTTCTAGGAAATGTTAGATAATTTAAATTTAAGAACCCGAGCAATGCTACAATGGTTTCAACATGACGGAGCGCCTCCGCGCAATCAACTGAATGTTCCCCCAATCAATGGATAAGACGAAATGCACCCATTGAATGGCCGGCTAGATCCCCTGATTTATCAGTTTTGGATTTTTTCTTGTGGGGTGTACTAAAGGACACAGTATACAAAAGAACATATGAAGCAATCGACGATTTAAGAGAAGCTGTCTTAGTTGCTTTTAATAACATCGATAGGCGTAAAGTCCGCAATGCTACAAATTCTGTTGTGAAGAGATGCAATTTGTGTATTAATAATAATGGAGGTATCTTTGAACATTAATAATGTTGTGTGCCCTTAACAAAAATTCTTATAGTTTTCACTTTATTACTACATAAGATTTCAAAATAAGTTTTCGTTTGGTTTGTATTTTATCAGTTCGGAATTCAATTGTTTTCAATAAAAACCATAAAAATGTCTATATCCTCTTTATTTTTTAAAATAACCATATCAAACCTTATATCATTGTAATCAGCAAAAAATAGGCTTTTTAATGATGTCAAAACCAACTATGAATTCCATTTAAAAAATCACAAGTTTGTGTCATAACTCGATAATGGTGTACGAAAAAAAAATATTAGCTACATAGTTTTATTTGGCGTAAAATTATCTAAAACTTTTGTCTGAACACTTTTTCTCTAAAATTACTATTAACGATGCTAAGCATGTTTAAAGAGAATCGTAAAATTTAGTTTTCTTTGAATATCTAATAAGCCATGAAAGTTATCGGAGAAACAAAAGCAGTTTTAATCAAACTCGTAAAACTGCGCATCTTTCCCCATTTAAGCGTTTTTCTATCTCCAGTAGTTTCTGAGATCCCAATGCTAAACATTCAAAAAAACTCAGCCTGTATATTACGTGTCAAATGTTTTGGTTGTTTATATTACTATTTAGCAATATCAGTTTAAAATTTAGAAAAATACATGCTTAGGTACTAAAATTAATTAAAACGATATATCAAAAACTATTTGCGGTAACATAAAATTCATATAATAATAATAATAATCTTTATTATCCAACAGCAAGCCATTTACAGGATAATAATTAACGATAATTATTAGAATTTAAAAATAAAAGACGAAGAATTAGCGATACACAAAACAAAAGGAAATTTAGAATTAATACAAAACATGTTTATATAAAAATTGAAAGTTATGTTGTGAAAACAGCTTTAACAAAGAAAAGTAACAGCAAAAGAAAACAATGCTAACTGCAGAACGCGTCCAGATCCAGGGTGTTGCAATTCCGCATCATGTGTACCAGAGGTGCCTTCTTTAAAACGTTAGGCAATAGATACCTAACACACGAACGCGTACGGTAAGCCGGCACAAGAAAATCAACATGAGACAGCTGACCAGATTCATACATGGAGTTGTTGACCAGCTTCAAAAGCAAGATGGCACATGCTTCTTCCCTTCTACTAGTTAGAGAGCGAAAGCCATGTCTATTGACTAAAACGTTATAGTCCATCCCACGCATTGGATAATTTCCATCGCACTTGAAGGTGAGGTATTTAAGGAAACGCTTCTGAATTCTCTCCAAAGCGATTTGTTGGTAGACGTAGTATGGATACCATACAACTGCACCAAACTCCAACACACTCCGCACATTAGCATAGGACAGACACTTCAAAGTCGACGGATTACTGAAGTCACGACAGGTACGTATCAGGAAGCCCAAAGACCTTGAAGCAGCGTTACAAACAGAAAAGATATGGGTGGTAAATTGAAGCGACACATCATATAAAATCCCCAAGACTTCAGATCTACGAGGTATCACAATTTGGTCTACACTGTATTGAAAGTTATATAAATCCGCAATCCTTGAATATGTCACAATGGCACATTTGTCAATATTTAAAGAGATGTAGTTTTTATTACACCAATTGTGAACAAACTTCAAGTTGTTATCAAGCTCGTGACAATCTTCAATGCTAGCAACCCACATATAGTGTTTTAAGTCATCCGCGTAAGCCAAAACTCTGCAATCCAGTGAACAGAGTAAATCATTAAGAAATATATTGAAGTGTAAAGGTCCAAAATTAGAGCCTTGCGGCACATCGGATGTTGGATGGAAACGTCGAGAGTGGAAACCATTAAAACAGACATAACATGAGCGAGAATCTAAGTAAGAAGAAATGCCATTCAATAACAAAGGAGAAAAACCAAACACATCTAATTTAGATATTAGTATTGAGTGATCGATGGAATCGGAAGCTTTGGCAAAATCCGTATATATTACATCGACCTGAAGGCGATCAGCTTTGGTAATAAATTGCGTTATTTCTACCA
Source organism: Melolontha melolontha (assembly GCA_935421215.2). Classification (NCBI taxonomy): domain Eukaryota; kingdom Metazoa; phylum Arthropoda; class Insecta; order Coleoptera; family Scarabaeidae; genus Melolontha; species Melolontha melolontha. The sequence goes on along the minus strand of OW285237.1, from coordinate 177,817,697 downwards.
AATTAGTGGTGGTAGAACGACCAGCAACACACCGACGGTTGATGAACAGCTTCTAACTTTCATAGGCAGATGTCCCTTTAGACAATATATTCTATCAAAACCTGGACGATATAGAATACAATTTTGGGCCATTTGTGACAGTGTAACAACCTATGCATGGAAACTGGAAATTTATCCTGGAAAGCAGGGAGAGGAAAGAGACAAGAATCAAGGCGAGAAGGTTGTAAAATGTTTAGTAGACGAAATTGAAAACTCTGGAAAGAATGTCACCTACGGCAATTTCTTTACTTCGTACAATCTTGCAAAGTATTTTTTATCAAAATACCTAACATTAGTTTGTACGATCCGTAAAAATTGGCCTGAATTGCCATCTTCATTTGTTGATCTAAAAAATCGTCAAGTGTTTTCCACACGGTTTTTGTTTTACAGATGATGCGATGATTATTTCGTATTGCCCAAAGAAACGCAAGCTTGTAACGTGCTGAGTACTCTGCACAGTGAGAAAAATGATAATGGCCAAAAAAATAAACCTCAGGTAATCCTTGACTACAATAAAACAAAAGGTGTCGCAGACAACATGGACAAAATGACACGATCATACACCGTGAAAGGGATGACGAAGAGATGGCCTCTTGTAGTTTTTTATAATATGATAGACATCAGCGACATGAACGCATACATACTATGGAAGCTCTTGAAACCTAAATCAGCTTTTGATTTGAAAAAGAGGACAAACTTTTTAATTGACCTAGGAAAGGAGCTAGCAGAATACAAGGACCACGATAAACCAGACGCAGAAGAAGAAGCTGAAGCATCTACTAGTTCTAAGATTCCAAGAAACAAGAAGAGATGTGATGTTTGTCCATCTTCAAAAGACAGAAAAACAAAAACAACTTGTGCACTTTGTAAAACCAATGTATGCGATGAACACTCAGTAGTTATATGTAAGAAATGTGTTTAACCCACTTTTACATGTATGTAAGTCATTTATATATTTTATTTTATAATATTTATGTCTTATTATTATTACTGCTTCGGTTTATTCTAATGGTCTTTTCTTATGTTGAATAAAATAAAAGTCAAATATAATAATGAAGAATAGAAATAAAACTACGGTTTTAATCTTCACTTTTACTCTTTATTCGTAAAACGACAATTGTTTCGCCAGCACAGTGGCTTCCTCAGGTGTTTACATCTAAACAGTACGTTACAAACTAAATAAAAAATAAAAAATATATCTATAAAATCAAAAAGGATGGTATTTAAAATATTTTTACAGTTAACATCCTTTTTGATTTTATAGATATATTTTTTATTTTTTATTTAGTTTGTAACGTACTGTTTAGATGTAAACACCTGAGGAAGCCACTGTGCTGGCGAAACAATTGTCGTTTTACGAATAAAGAGTAAAAGTGAAGATTAAAACCGTAGTTTTATTTCTATTCTTAATTATGGATCTTCATCAAGTAAATGCCGAATGAATTCACTTATTCAAATATAATAATCCTTACGCTATATCGAATTCAAAATAATCGCCGAATATTAGCTCAAACCCAGTATATAGTAATACGGGTCCAATGGACCCGCGCGGTAAGTAGCGATAGGTCGTTTTCCTGGTAGTCCTAGGGTTAAATATCTTGCAAAAAAGCCTTTTAAAACCATATACTTGGCTGTACTTAAGCAGGTTGCAGTGTTTTAACATTTTACAGTTAACGTAATGATTTTTTGCTACCAGTCCATTACGTATGTATTTATATCCAGATTTTTTCATCTTTTATGGATGGTTATCCTAAAAAAGCTTCTTGCACCTTCATTAAAGTCAATATATCGAAACTAATGTTTAATAATATTAAAGAAATTTCAGAACACTTAAATTCTGACAAAGGCAAACTCAAAAACCGACTACCATATTTTTTAAACATTTTCTTTTTGTTTGATACATCTTGTTGTACAAGCTAACTGTAGTTGACGTCCGTCTTTAAGGCATACAGTTTGTATAAGGCTTTATTTATATTTATTTATTTCGATACATCTGTCGGGGGTATTGTAAAATAACTTTTCCCGTCGTCGCGTTACGTGCACGGCATTTTTGCTTGAAAACGGCCGCTTTTTGTTTCTACTTAATTCATCTCGTTTCAAAAACGTCGAGCGCAGCAGTAAACAGGATCATCATGTGGAAGCGCGAACGATGATGAACAGAAGCCTGAGAAAAAACGGGAATAAGAAGCACAATTAAAAATAGATCTAACATAACTTTTTAAACAACAAATGCAATTCCAGTCCGTTCGATTCTAATACGGCTTGAATCTAAGACACTAGTTTATTTTTTTTTGCACATTAACTGCTAGTTTGCTTGCATGCTTATGATTAGAGATCTTTCACCGGGTGCACCGGGACCTTTATAAATAAATAATAAGGTATAAATTTATAAAAAGTGGTGGAACACTTACTGTTTTAAACGTCTTCCGTGAAGTCACACTGGATAAAATCGGTTAAATATTTGCATTATCAGATGTGTTTACAAAGTAATTTCCGCAAACCGAGTGCGTTGCGGAGAGGAAATGTACAAAATGAGCGTTCAATATCTACTGATGTTATATTTGCAAAATTAAAATAATTTTAAAACAACACCTTCACGAGTTTGTCTTAATCTCGCAAAATCTGAATCTTTCTCTAAAACAGTTTCAAACCAGTCTAGAACACAAATACAGTAGAATCTCACAAATTAGAACCACTTTGTGCACCGGGCAGTTCGAATTTCTGAAAAGTTCGAATTTCTGGACTTTTTTTTTTTTACAGAAAATGATAAAATTATAATAAAACTAGTTATGTAAGCTTTATTTTAACACAAAACAGTTTTTATTTATTAACATTTAACTAATTGAACATATTAAATTCATAGAAAAACTTTTAAAAGATTTTTAATTATTAGGTATTTAATTGGTTTTTAACATAAAATCAGTAATACTTGTTTGTTTTTTTGATTTATTTAAACTGGATACAACGATATCGTTACGGACGTCCAAAAGGTTAGACATGTGTTTACTGGAAAATATATCACTGGTTTTGCACCATTTTATAACATTATTGATGCCTTCAAGGACTTTTAAATGAGGAATAGCTGGCGTTATGTCGATAATATCGACATCGCTGCTATCGGAAGCCTCCTCATCGCTATTCTCTGCATCAGATCCGTCAGTAAACACATCTTCATTCCATTCCTCGATTTCATTTACATTTACGGAATTGTTTGGCATAATTTCATTCAAAAGATCAAGATTTATTTGAAGAACTTCATTGCAATCCTGATTTCGTTGAGCCAATTGTACTAGTGGCAAATCATCATCGCTGTCGTAATCGCCTGAGTCCCAATTTAATCATTTGGACCAAGAATTTTTTAGCACTGTCTGTTGTACCTCATCCCATGCTTGCTTCAACAATATTATTGCATCTCGGATTGAATACCGTTTCAAAAGCTTATCAATATCACCACCATCACCAATTAATTGAGATAGAAACTTACTTCTGTAAATAAGTTTTGTCATTTTAATAGGATTTTGATCCATTGGCTGCACAGCTGCTGTTACATTTGGCGGCAAAAAATATGCAATTATATTACCATCCTCACTTTGAAGTTTATCAATTGGTGCATGAGCGGAACAGTTATCTACAAGCAGAAGAGCTTTTGGGGCCAAATTATTGTCTTCAGAAAATCGGATAACCTGTAGAACAAAAAAAAAATAAAAAAATTTGGAACTTAAAATATGCATTGGTTAAACATACTTCTTTGATAAATATCTTGTGAAACCAATCATGAAAAATCCGGGAAGTCATCCACGCATTTTTCGAAAAGTCATAATGAAGTGGGTTATCAAATCCTCTGAAGCTTCTTGGCTTTTTAGCTTTTCCAATAACCAATGGTTTTAATTTGTGTGAGCCATCAGAATTTGCGCCTAGTAAAATTGAAACGCGTTCTTTTTGAATTTTAAATCCTTGGGCACTTTTTCACAAGCAGCGACAAATGTTTTACCTGGAAGGCAACGGAAAAATAATCCGCTTTTATCAGCATTATAGATTTGTGTTTCCAATAACCCCATTTCCGCGACTTTTGCACGAAATCTGTGTAGAAATGGAGTGACCTCACCAACATCACTCGAAAGTATTTCACCACTAATTTTTAAAAAAAGTATTCCATGACGGGTTTTAAATTTGGAAAACCATCCACCCATCCACAGTAAATGCGTTTTCATCTTTATCGGGGTACACTAAAAATTGACTTAGCTTTTGCTTTTAATACGGGTCCTGTCACTGTGTTCTTCTTTTCACGTTGATTTAAAAACCACTTATAAAGGCGCTTTTCCATTTCCTCATATTCTGCCTTATGTAAAGATTTTTTTTTTTGCTTCCTGATAGGTGCTGGTAACTGCATCCATTATTTCTTGTTTTTTTGATTTTATGTAGCTGATGGAAGATTTTGTCACATTAAAATCTTGAGCTAAACGATTTCCACTCACGCCTTCATTAAGTCTTTTTAATATTTTAACCTTAGTATCCAAAGATAAGGTATTTTTTTTACGTTTGTTTTGCATTTTTTTAAACTTTCACACGTATGAACACTTCACTTTGACCTTCAGTCATCAACTGACCCAAATTTGTGCAAGCACAAAAGTACAAAAAAAAATAAAAAAACTTCCAGAAATTAGAACCCCCTGTTCTAATTTTAGAGCGTTTAATTTGGTTTTTCGCCTATTTAGTTCAAAATCATAGAAAAAAAATTTTTTTCTAGTGAAAATAAAAACCGAAAAAAAACACTTCCAGAAATTAGAACCACAGGTTCTAATTTCAGAGCGTCCAATACATTGAAATGGCCGGTTCTAATTTCTGGACGGTTCGAATTTGTGACGGTTCGAATTTGTGAGATTCTACTGTATTTCTTGCGTTTTCTACCGCGCATAGCAGTGCCTGAACCTGGTTCACTATTTGCAAAGATTCCACTAACGACACCGAAGGATTTTCTAATTTTTCTATTGCCCCCACTAGTCCGACGTAATTGTTCTGAATAGTTTTAAAATATGTTTTAACCTATCTTGAAATTTTGGGGGTAATTTCTCAACATGATTGCCCTTAAGACATCGAAGATTTTTACTTTTTCCAATTACTTTTGGATTTTCTTTCTCATCTTCCATATCTGCACACCGTAAAATAGTCAAACGTTGTTTTGCTGCCTTCTGCCCTGCACAATTCTAATTTTTTAAACCTTACTTTCCCTATACATAACAAAGAATAAAAAATATACAGTTCGTTGACTTATCTAGGTCGTGGTTCGAAGAAAATCAGCACACTGGTAAAAAAGAAACTAAACATAAACATTTCATTTAAAACTGATAATACCGTAGGTAATATTATCAAACACAATAAAGGAAGAACGGAAAAAGGCAAAAAATCGGGAGTCTATGAGCTGAACTGTGGGAGTTGCCAAAAATTCTATGTGAGTCAAACAGGAACACAAGAATCAAAGAGGGCATTGGTTCCTTTCATAACAAAAAAAAAGCAGATTCTCATTATGCGAACATTTTTTTAGAATATAAACATGACTTTGATCCAAATTTCAAGATTTTGCATACACCGAATAAAAGTGTTCTCTTAAATAATTTAAAAGCTTTAGAAATGAATAAATTCAGATACACAAACTTATTATTAAACATCCAATTAGATATATCCAACTCCCGCACCACTTCTAAATTTATTCCTTTTTCTTTTCCGCCAGAAATATTTTGATTTCTTCAATCAAGTTAAGAAACCGCTCTAGTGACAACCCACGATTTAGCCACCTTACTTCAGTGTAAAACAGGAGGTCACCATATTCGCTTGCAATATCTTCGAGAAATTGTGTGAATTGTCGGTGATTAAAACCTCGTGATTTTATAAAGCTTACAGTAGGTACTACAACTTTCATCACATTTTCAAATCTCAATAATTTTGAACAGAGGGCCTCTTGATGTATAATGCAATTAAACTGCATTAATTCCTTGGTATCTATGTTTTTAGTTTCTAAATACTCTTTTAACATAGTTATTATCCCAGATTTACTTCCAACCATTGAAGGTGCTCCGTCAGTCGTAATTCCAGATAATTTCGTTGAGTCCAAATCCATTATAAAACATTTTTCCAGAAGAGCTTTGAGCATGTCACTCCCCTTGGTTTGACTTGTCAAAGAACTCATACCAATCAGTTCTTCACTCACTTCAAAATTTTGCGTTACACCTCGTAAAAAATTTAGAGTTGAGCAGTGGAACTTATATCTGTAGATTCGTCGAGTGCTATAGAAAAATACTGAAAACTTTTCGATTTCCTAGCTAATTGCTCTTCTATATTAGCTGCTAATGTTGTAAGTCTTCTTTGAACATCATCCGATTTAGTTGAATTTTCTAAAACCTCTTTGCATCTGTCGGACACATTTTTTTTGCGGCGATATCTAAACACTAATTAACGAACTCACCATCTTTAAAGGGCCAACAAGTTTTCGCGATTATTCGAGATATTTCAAAACTAACTTTCGTAGCTGTTTCAGCATCTTGAATTGGTTTTGTAAACATAGTTAGTTGCTTTGTAAAGTGGAAATTTTTTGCGTTCGATTTTCGCCGGTTAATTTGGTAAAAGTATGATGCTGGGTCTCATAATGCCTTCTCACATTATATTCCTTCGGAATAGAAACACTACTCTTGCATATTAAACAGACACTTTTGTTATGCGATGAAATAAAAAAGTATTTTTCGGTCCAAATATCTTGAAACTGTCGATTTTCATCTTCAACCATAGGACTACGTTTTTTACTGGGGCCTGGTTTATCCATATCAAAATTGATATTATATTGTTACGTAGGTAGATGTCAAGTTCGAACGACGAAATATTTATTCTTCACAGATTACAATTCAAACAATATAACGTTCGCTTGTCCGTAGTTAAAACTTAACTGCCCCGATAGCGGGCGATGCGTTGTATTTATACGAGTTACCTAACATCGAGAACCTACTACATTGTTCGGGGATAATACCGACCTGTTTCGCGAATCTTCGAGTAAGCTAGTTGATTCGACAGATTTCTAATCTCGTAACAATATGCTTGGAACGACGAGGAGCATACCTGTCCTACGTAGTAAACCTGAACAAGAAAGTAGTAGGTACTTAAAGATACAATCTTATTAACAATTACAAAAGTTAGGAAAAAATAAAAAGTTAAGAAATATTGATTTGAATGGATTTTTACCTACTTTTGTAGTTTTTCGAACAATTTTTAAAATTCGTTGGCGGGCCGCATAAATATCGACAGTGGGCCACATGTGGCCCACGGGCCGCATGCGGCCCACTGTCGATATTTATGCGGCGGTATGTGCATGTGCGGTGATGTAGATGGTGAAATTCGATATTATGATACCATCATAATTTAGTGAGTTTCGAAACTTACATTGAACGATCTTTACAGATTACCAATCAAGTGAAATATGGTTTAGGAAAATGTTTGTGAAATATCATCGTTTAAAACTAAAATCATACGATGTATGTAAGATAAATAACGAGGTTTCATTGCTTAATTACACACGTCGTATGATGTAGAATTTTAAACGATGATATTTCACGAACATTTTCCTAAAGTATATTTTACTTGAGTGGTAATATGAATATGAATTATTTGATTTTAAGTATTTTACTTTCTTGGCGCTACATTCTTATATCAAATCTCCCTAAGACCTATTTTTATTTCAGAAAAGAAAAACTTGTACCCATTTCTCTACGTGTAACAAGTTAATCCTCTTCGGTGTATTCTTTACGAGCTGTTGAGATTTCGGAGTAAAATAATAACAAGAGAAACGCTAAAGGTATACGGGGTTAGGCAAATAACGGATAGCTCTTAATTTATATTTATTTGAAACGAGCAGATATAAACGAATTAGACGCTCTATATATCTTTATTAAGTCACGCTCGGAGCTTAAAATATAAATCAACCTCCTATTTAGAGGTGATTCTAGAACTCAATCGGAACACAAAGAACATACACGTATACAAAAAAAAATGAAAAGAAAACGAAAACAGATTATCCCAAGTCAAACAGCACTAAATCAGACTTGGGTAGGGTCGAATGCAGAACCGTATTAGAGAAGAAATTCTTCGTGTGCCATTACAGTTTATACGCGATTGTGATGAAAATATCAGTTGCTTGAAATATGTGGATTTATATAAAAAGTTGCAACACTCTTTTCAGAAAAAATGTCATTTATTTCGCGAGAATTTTCATTGGATTTGAACCTATTACTCGATTGTTTATCTAATTCTATTTCCTGTTTATTTTCATAATAATGGGTCATGATTTTGCTTTACAAAATGAACTGTTTACTATTTTTTTCTCCGAATTTATAGCTGTGGTTATATGTATTAAGCACCTGTATTTATTATCACTATAAGAGTAAAGGCATAATAGTTAAACAGAGCACTTGTATAAGCATATTATAAACAATAATTTATTTATAAATTTTAATAGTTAGTCACGGCCATGTGCTTTAACGACTGATTTTATGCCAACAGTTAATATCGTTAATATCTTACGTACATATTTTGCAATAAAGTGCTTCCAACCACACTATAAATGTTCGGTAATAATAAGAGCTTGTATTGTGCCAGTTACTCCAAAAATCGAATATGGATGAAAATAATTGGTACAAACTTCTAGTAATAATTTCAGTAGAAGACTCCAATATATTCTCCAGCATTGATGGGTACAGAGTGGTGACAATACCGATAAAATCTCCAACCTGTATGTGCGATACGATTAAATCATGTATTGATAATATTATGACAAATATGTCATTAAGTGCATATGAAGCTATGTGTATTGATTTGAATATGTCGGATCATTTAGCACAACTTATTACCTTTCAATTGGAGCAAGTGCTTTGTAGTAATGTCTGTGTTGTGAAGCGAGATATTAATGGCCACGATCTTCAACACTTTGTAAACTTATTATTATTAGAAACATGGGATCTAGTATATGAAAATTCGTCGGCTGAAGAAGCCTTCGAGACATTTTTTGACACTTTTCTCTACTACTTAAATACGAGATGTTTTCCATATGCCCAACGTTATATTAAAAATAAAAACTGAATATCACCAGAGGTATTGCAATTACATGAGAAGATGTTATTTCTTAAGGAAATGTCAACCAAATATGAAATATTTAGAAATGAATTCAAGAACTTTGAAAGGTATTACAAGTATTATGTTGAACAATACAAAATAAATCATAACAAAAGCTATGCCCATAATTCAAAAAATAAGATGAAAGCTATGTGGCAACTCATACATAAAAATACCTGTAACAATAAAACTGTTGTTCTACCCCATACTTTTGCAAAAGAAGTGAATTTATGTACAACATTTAATAACTATTTCTCTACAGTTCCTTATAATATTGTTACTACTAAGTTTTCTAGTAATGAAAACTTGTCAAATATTAGTAAATATTAAAATAATTTCTCATCAACTTTTTGTTGTAACTTCGGTGACAAGCTTAGATGTTATTGAGTGTGTGAGAGACTTAAATTCATCAAATACACCTGATGAGAACAATATATCTTCATTTTTGTTGAAATGTTGTATAGAACATGTTGCCGTACCTTTGTGCCATATTATCAATTTATCTTTCCAGAAAGGATTATTTCCTTCAAAACTAAAAAAGTCTATTGTACTTCCTCTTTATAAGAAAGGTGACGTAAACTCTGTTGATAACTACAGACCAATAAATATTCTGCCTATATTTTCCAAAGTGTATGAATATTTGATGAACAAAAAATTAATGTATTTTCTAATTAGAAATAACGTACTAAGTGAGACACAACATGGCTTCATGCTTGGTAAAAATACCGATGCTGCTCTATATACCTTATTAACAGTTATATATACAAATTTGGATAGTCATAAGTAGAGCTGGGGATGTTTGCGGTGTGCCAGGATAGTATTCAGTTAAACGCACGAATATAATGACCTTGTTTCGATCGGTGATGCATGCGTGATTTTATTGCTTTACATGCATTCGCTATTTATATCACTTAGGTATGTCAGTTATGTGTACTGTATATAAATAACACACTTACCTTATTTACGATTATTATAGCATAGCGCCAAGTGGATAAGACTTGCAGTAAGTTTGTAGCATTAGATACGTTTCCATATTTGTAGCGGTGAGCGATGTACGCCGTGATGAATAATTTTTTTTATATTTTGAGAAAGACCGCTCGACATCTACGGATGTAACACATGCACAATTAAAATAATCTTTATAGATAGAAACCGAATCTACACTTGCACCATTACTAATTTGTTTTAATCTGGTAAAATCAAAATCATTGTTTATCACACTCTCGAACTTTTCTATTACATTAACATTTTTGTTGTCATTTACTGCGCATAGCTGGGCGTGTACATCGTCCAGTATTTGCAGTGACTCCGCTAACGATAATGCAGTATTTTGAAATTTCTCGATTGCGTTATAGTTTGTAAATCTGCATCAAGGGAAGGGTTTTGAAAGAGTCTCTGGCTTTCCTTAATGGCTACAGCTTCGGCAGGATTGAATTGTAGAACCACAGATTTTATTTGTTGGAAATACTTGGCATAATAAAATGCCGCCTTTAACCAACTTCCCCAACGTGTAAGGATTGGCTCTGGTGATTCGGGAATACCAGGGCACCGACTGTGAAACTCTCGAATTCGTTTGTGAGATTTTAGAAACACTTTTTTTGTGGTTGCTATTAATGCATCCACCTCTGGATAACATTGCCGAATAGTTTGTGCCACAAGGTGTAAAGCATAAACTTTACATGTCACATGCAAAAGTCTCTCACAATCTGCTTTAAGAGAACGGCCTACAGAACGCATTGTCGCAGCACCATCGCTCATAAACATCAGGAGTTGATTAGTTGAAACTTGAAATTTTTGTAGCGTATCGAGCACTACCTTCGTAATTACTTCGCTGGTGCACTTTTCCAATCTTTTGCTGCCTAATAAAATGGGAAATGTTGATTTGACAGGATCTAGTACACGCACTATAATATTCACAATAGAATGTTTTTTTCGATCTGTCGTTTCGTCGACACATACCCATAACTGTTTATCATTTACTACTGCTTTCATTCTGTTTTCAATGTCCTCACGCACAATTGGTAAATAGGTGAATAACGTTCTCCGTGACGGTAGCTTTATGTTGGAATTGTATTTATTCCAAAAGTCGTGAAAGGCTTTTTTTATCTAGCAGGTGAACTGGCACATCGCAGACGAGTAGCATTGTCAATAAATCGAAAATGAATTGCGTTTTAGACAGCACATTATTTTTTTTGTCTTTGTGGTGTACACTTTCAACATGTCTTTTACAGTCGTATTTGTCCCAGCAAAGTAACTGTTTATCGCATAATTTACAAACCACTTTTGCTCCATTATAATACAAATCGAGAAAGTCTCGGATAAATTTCTTCACGTCGTTATACAATGGGCGCTTTCTTGGCTTGGGCACGTCCGTCATACTTATTAAATAGAGCTCAAGACAACACACGATCACGTTGCCAGTTCATGACTAACTAAAGTGTTTCGCTGCATCGTGTTTATACGCTGGTGGGGATGCACTACATACGATCCTGCCGTACCGCAAACATCCTCAGCTCTAGTCATAAGCCTACATTGGGGTTGTTTGTTGATCTATACAAGGCATTTAACTGTGTCAATCATAAATACCTGTTGTACAAGTTGGAAAGGATGGGTATTAGAGGGATTGTTCACGACTGGCTTCGATCGTATTTAAGTAATCGAACACAAAGAGTACGCTGTGCAGGCAATACATCTGAGGATGTAAGTATTGATATCGGGGTTCGACAGTGTTCAATCCTTGGCCCAACATTATTTTTAGTATTTATTAATGATATCTCTTCATGTCTTGGGGGAATTAACTGTACAGTCATTAATTACGCCGACGATGTAAGCGTAGTTATTACGGAAAACGCGTTAAATGAGCTATTTCATTTAACTGACCTTGCATATGACAATTTATGTATATGGCTTGAAGCTAACAGACTTTCTGTTAATAAAGAAAAAACAGCTTGTGTTATATTCCAAAATATAAAATCGAATTTGGTAACAGATATAGAAATTGGATTACATTGTCACCGGTTCTCCATCAATGATTAGACTAGGGTGTTGGGTTGGGTTTAATAATAGACAGTAATTTGAAATGGGACAATATTCAAAATTTATATCAAAGATTGGGTAAAATATGTTTTGCATTGAGGTCTCTGAAAATATCATGCAGTCCGGATATATTAACTTTTTATCACTCAAACTCCTTATCAGTTCTGTAATATGGCATAATACATTGGGGATGTTCGTCGTCGAGTCAAAGAATATTTTTAATGCAAAAAAGAGCGTTGCATATAATTTTCGGCCCAAAGACAGCAGAATCGTGCAGGGCATTGTTTGAGGAACATAAGCTTGTCACTTTCTATGACTTATACATACTTAATGTACTGTGCTTTGTGCATAAGTGTTTCGGTAATTTTAATAAAGAGAAGGTAGATCATACATTTAACACGAGGCAGGATAATTATTTGTTACCACCGAAACATAATACTCTCTTTTACCAGAAGGGATTAGAGTTTAGAGGATGTATCCGATACAACAAACTACCAAAAGAAATAAAAGCAATTAACAATTTTTATTTATTTGAGAAAAGGAATATTTACTGCATGTTCATTGTTACACAATGAATGATTATTTGGCAACATTTCCATAAGATTCACACATAATGTAATTGTAATTATTATATATTATTTGAAGTTTTCCAACATGTTATCGTGCTGTACCTATATTTCCTTGTATTTTGTTGTACGAAGCATGTCTTCGAAATAAAGTTATTATTATTATTATTATTATTATTATTATTATTATTATTATTCATACGGTCTTCGCATAAGAAACCTTCTCCAACTTCTAAAGACATTTAAGCCCAAATCATAGCACCTATCTTTCCCAACGTTCTTGATAACTGTGTTCCAATGTCAAACAAGCTTATACAGGATGTTATTGAACAACGTTTAAAAATATTAAACGCCCATAGTCCGGTCGGAAATAAGGTTAGAAGATCTCAATGCACATTGGTCCGTTAATCAACTGCTTACGAGATAGTAGCTACTTTTTTGGAATTGCAGAATAAATTTTTTGTCCTGATTTTTAAGATGTTTCTGTATCTTACAATATAAATAATTACATCTAAATAATATGTTCAAAATTCCTCCCTAACGTTGTGGTAAAACCATCGGTCCTAACAACTGGTCAGCCTAATTATGCCTAACCAGATGTTTAAACTGAAACGATGCTGATATCTGGATTTAACTGTAGCTTGAGGATTCTCGTCAGATGAAATGTAGTTATAGTAGAAATTAAATATTCCATTTTTAGTCAAACTGACTTCAGCAGCTTCAGGTAAAAACCACTCACAGAATGTCCTCCTTGCTTGATAATCCGAGACAGTAAGCTTGTATCAGTTTAATATTATAGTAGTACAGCAGTTCCTCATGAAGAGTTCTCCAAAAAAAGATAGCTACGTCTACCCACCTGAGCCGATATTTTCTTTCGAATTCAACAATATTCAAAATTTGTTTTTCTACCTCCGATGTTCATGCTGTTTTCTACCGTCTAGTATGACGACACCTTTCCTGAAACGAACCAATTTCTCTTAAACGTTCAAACACTGTCCGAAACATCAAATGCGAAGGCAGTAGACGATCAGTAAACTTTTCCACATATATTCGACATATTTTTAAAAAATTCCCATTAGCACGACCGTTTACAGACAACAGATCGATCATTTCAGCATCTGAATATGTAACTATTGTAATCAGAACAAATTGCACAAAACTTCAAATTAAGGTAACAATAGTTATTTACGATACAAGTGTTAAAAGTTCGATTTTATTTCACGAGTAAAAGTTTGCGACACGAGCGTTAGCGAGTGTCGCAAACTCAATTTTTATTATAAAATATAATGAAACTCCACTGACCAAATTTGACAGCTCATGAATACGTTTTGACACAACTGGACGAAACCGTTAAATTACGTCAAATTAAGTTGTCACAATTCATACGAAAGGTGAGTTCGTGGTTCGTGTTTTAATAAAGAAAATGAAGTAATAGCGAGAATAATAATTCTGAAAGTACTGCAACACAGGAAATAAATATCTCGAATTTCACAAACTGTACATTTAATATTAATTATCCAAGAAACATGTAATTTTCATTTAGTAATAAAAATCACTTTAACATATGTTGTCATTTTTGACAAACTGTCATGTCAATTTACTTTTAACACGTTACGCTATAAAATCGCATTTTTAATTAAAGTTAGCCGTGTCAAAATGTCAACTTTTAACGGTGTTTGTAGAAAAAATATTTTATGACAGCTTGTGTGTAAATTATTTTATGTGACTTTGAAACCTGTCCGATCAGTAAACAAAACCAATACGTTTACTCGTTAGGTATATAATGTATTCTTTTAGTTCAAAATTTTAAAAAAATCCAAAAGTAACTTAAAACCCAAGAAAGAAAATTTATTCTGCTATTCTAATAAAATCGGTATTATCTCGTAAACAGTTTATTTGCAGGCTTGTTAAGACTTTTAACCTTATTTTCGATTGTACTTAAAAATTTTTAAACGGTGTTCAATAACACCCTGGATAGACACCAAAATATAATTGGGATGCATGTTTTGGAGTTCCTTTCCTAATATTCCTTTTTACATATATAAAATAATTAAAATCATATTACATTTTCTTTCAACAAGGTTACACTTACAAATATCAAACAAATAATTACGTGTGAAGAGTAAAACTGATTAGATAGCACAAAACTATTTATAACAGTACATGTAATACATCTACATACACATTTAAAGTTTCTATTACTTTAGTGTATAGTTTGAATACGACGATTGAACAAATTGTTCAGTAACTGTTACAATTTGTGAAGTCTTATGTTTGAGGATTATGATATACCTTACGATCCTTAGAAATTTTCTCTGTATCTCAAGCTTTATTGCGTATTTCCAGTAGCCAGTTTCTACCTGTCTCTGAAAGATATTTGATCAGTTCTGATCAATATTATCCGGCCCATTAGCTTTGTCTGTCTTAATTTTATTCGTTTCATTTTTGAGTTTCTTCATATTTTTTTGTTCATATATTAATGATCTTCGTATTCAACCTAATTCTACCTAATTTTTCCCTATAATATATTATGCCATGTTTCTATTATTTTTGTTGTCTCGCTCATGAATTTATGGTGCCTGTCTCTTATCCCTCTGCGTAACTTGTTTGGTTTCCTTTTAATGATGTAATTGTGTTCCAGAATTGTGTGTTGTTTGTTTTGTAATTCTCCTTGACGTTCTCCCCAAACTGAGTTTCTTTTATGTACGAGGACTATCGGGAAGTATCTGATCTTGTGCTGTAACTTAGTATAGTTTATTTCAAATTATAAGAATATAACTTTGAACGGCTCTAATGCTTTTATTTCACCACCTGCGGCAATAACTACCTGGCCGCTCAATACGATTATCATTTACGCAAACAAACTGCTGAGGTCCGTACTGACAAAATTTAAGTAAATTGTGATTACTGCAATTTAGATGAAATAAAATTTAGTAATAATATAAGTACCAACAGTTGTTAATTTGAATATATAGTTATTATATATAGTTAAATAGTCATTAAATTACAATTTAGATGAAATAAGTGCTTATATTTATTAAACAAAATTTAAGTAAATATAGTTAGGAGAGTTGGTATATATTACATCTAATATTGAGTCTATTTATCATTTATTGTTAATCTTTACTGCTGTATACATGTTTGATATTTCTCTCTTTACTTAACGAATATGTGGCGACCTTTTGCTGAAAGTGTTAGTGATTATGATGTGGATAGTGATAGTACTGTTGGAGCACGACAGAGAAAGCATATATCAGAAGATGCAAAACAGATCATTTTCAATGTCTATCATGGAAGAAAATAACGAACTACAAACCCAGAACATTCAACGAACGTCGCAATTAACCAAGGTGCCTTTTGGAACAATATATAAAATAATTAAGAATAACGCAGGGCCTCGAAAGCAAAGAAGTGACAAAGGAGCACCGAGAAAAATTGAAGAGTATGAAATTGATACTATTAGGCAGCAAGTATACTCCTTCTACAGAGGAAATGTTGTATCTACACTTGACTGCTTACATAAAAGAATCAGTGATGAGATGAGCCTATAAATATTCAGTGTTCTAAAGCACCTTGTGGCGGACGCTAAAGAAAGCTGGTTTTAAGTTTGGCACTATAGACAAACATTGCACAATTATGGAAAGCCCGAGGTTACAGAAACTTCTATATGAATACTTAACGGCAATTAGAAGGTATAAACAGGAAGGATTATTCATATGTTATTTAGACGAGACGTGGTATGACACCCATGACACAATTTGCAAAGGTTGGGTGGATAGTTCAAGTATGTGTCAGTTGGACGCGCCGGTTTCGAGAGGGAAGAGAGTAATCATTCTTCATGCTGGGTCAGAAAAAGGATGGATCGGACAGCCGCTATTATCTGCTAAAAATGTTAAATCCTCAAGTTTAGATTACCATGAAGATATGACCTCATCTTTATTTGAAGAATGGTTTTGTGACACTTTGCTGCCAAATTTACCAAAAGATAGTGTGATAGTGATGGACAACGCTCCGTATCATTCTCGACAGCAAATCAAAGTTCCTACAAAATGTAATAATAAGAAAGATATTAAAACATTTTCAGAAGCAAATGATTTATATTTTGAGGATCATTATACAAAAAAACAATTAACAGAGGTGATGAAGACAAAAGAATATTTAAAGGATTATTATGTGGATAACAGAGCCAAAGAAGCAGGACATACAATTTTGCGTTTACCACCATACCATTGCATTTTCAATCCCATTGAATTGATATGGGCCCAAATGAAAAATACCATAAGAGGAACAAATCAAACACCGAAATTTAGTGAAAGCAGTGTAACACACATAAAAAGTGCTATGGAACATATAACTGCTGTAAATTGGAAAAATGTTGTTAAACACGCAATAGCAAAAGAGGACGAATATATGCGCATGTACAAAATAGTAGCACCTTTGATTATAAATTTGCAATACGATTCAGACACAGACACCGATATGCGATACATAAATTAAAGTGTAGTGAGGCGATTTTAAAATGGCCGTACAGAATTTGAAAATTACCCTTGCTCTGGCAGGCCCGTAACGGCAATAAATCCTACAAATGTTCAAGGAGTTCGGGTTTTAATTATTAAAATTGTTGTTTGACTATGCTAAAGCTGGAAGAAGAATTCCAAGAACTATAGTTTCGGAAATTTCGAGAAAAGATTTAGGGATGTAACGTGTGTCTGAAAAATTCATTCCACGGTTTCTGAGACAAGAATTATCGAGTGGAAGTTGCCGAAGATAATTCGGAAGCAATAGAAACAATCCGCAAATGTTCAAAAGAGTCATCTGTGGGAAAGAGGGGGACTGGATGTTCTACCGTGACAACGCACCTGCTCATTCATCTTATCCAGCAATTTCTTTCGAAAAACAACATTGTTCAGCTACATCAACCACCTTACAGTTCTGATCTAGCTCTGCGACTTCTGGCTGCTCCCTAAATGAAATATCCTCTTAAAGGAAGAAGATTCGATGACATTGAGGAGATAAATAGGAATGCGACGAAACAGTTGTCTGCTATTCCGGAAGCTGATTTGAAATGTTTCCGTTTCCGAAAGTGGGAGGATCAACGGAAGGAGGTTATGGTTTTCCAATGGTTTTCTAAAAGAACACCATCGCCATTGATCAGAATTAACTTCTTTTCTACTACTTACAATACAACTCTCTATTTATTCTCAGTTATGTGTTTTTTATGTGTTTTATTTGTATTTATTTCCATCGCTACAAACTTGTGTGATATCCCCAGCTCGCCCTGAATCACACTTCTATTTTTTCTGCTTTACTGTGTACTTATGTGTACACGATATAATCTAAAATAATTTTGGCTTGTCTTTTTTCTGCTATAAATGTGCAGTTGTGATCCAGGGGTTATTCCCAGCAGCTATTTCCAATCAATAGATCGTTTAAATGACAGACTTCCAGTTTCTCTGCCAGTTTATGTTTATTGTTTTCCCATATTTACAGCTGCTCTCTATCTATATATATATATATATATATATATATATATATATATATATATATATATATATATATATATATATCTGCCTTTTTTTTGGCGAGTAGAAACCTTTTATAGGCTCCGGGTACTCACTAAAACCACCTCTTTTTTCATCTACCAACCTGGAACCACTGTGCGTATAACATCAGGGTGGTAGTTTGTCTGTGTTTTAAGCTAACGATTTCTTCTGCGTGCATGTTCTTGCCTTTCTTCTGCCTCTTTTATCTTCATTACCTTTCTAATGTGCGTGTGTATTTTCTGCCACCTGTTTTCATCATTAACCATTAGACCTATAATGTTAGACGGTGTTCGTGCGTTTTCTACGTCTGTATTTATGGTGTTTCTTGTCGTTAGCTTTCTAGGGCACTCAAAGAATGTGTGTTCCGCTGTGTTTGGTCTTCGCAATACATAAAAGTATCCGTTTCCGTTTTCCCAATTTACTTCGTATAGAATTTAAAAGATTCATGTCCCGTCAAAAATTGTGTGAGGTAAAAATCCGTTTTTCTATGACAAAATTTTAACCAGGGTTCTATTTCTGGTATCAGTAACTTTGTCCTACACTACACTACACAGGTGCCTCATTTTTCGTCTGGTCCCACATTTCCTGTCATTTTCGAGTAGTCTGCTCGCGTTCACGTTCTTTCGTAGATACATCCTCTATCTATCTAATTTTTTGGGTTGGACGCCAGTAAGTCCAATCACTTGAGCACAGTGCTCTTTGTACTACCCCCAATAGATCTCCCAGTTCCACTCTGTTAGACTTGTGTCCTCGATGAAATTTCAGTGTCCTTGTAGGATCCAGAAGATATCTTTCCAAATCTTTTCTTCCTTAGATGCTTCCTTAAAGGACAGTGTCCAGTTATCAAGCTCTCCTGCAGTGCTTTAATAGGGAGATGATTTTCCGTTTTCAGCTTTGATTTCTGACCATGTTCTCTTTCTAGCCATAGCTAGATCTTCCTTCCAGCAGAATCCTTGACTATTCAACATACAGGTTCTGGTCCTATGAAAATCCTTTTAGAACCCTTTTAGAACCCATATCAGTGACATAGTATTGTCTTGTATCAGGCTATTGTGGACCAGTTTACAATGTTTCACCAGTTTAGACTAGGTAGATGCCTGACTATCGGTCATTATGATAATTTTTTTTGTTTGCGCAACCGGTTTATTTACCTCTTCACCACATATTTCTTTGCATCTTTTCCGATTTTGGCGTTCCAGTCTTCTATTGTAATTATTTTAACATCGCCTTCTCTTATTTTGTCCAGAATTTCTTGCGAATTATGTTAATGAAATATTGTTAAATCATGTAAGCAAGTAGTTTTGTCACACAACATCAAAGGCAATATATAGATTCACATTTCTTTTAAAATTTCGCAATTGTGTAAAATTTGTCGTCGTAAATATTCTTTTAATATCCCTACTCGTAAATTGCATCGTTTCTCTGATTTCGAAAGGGCGTCTAATTCACAAAGATTAATATAGTCCAGTTTAATAAACACAACACACTCACATTAAGACAGTAAACGTTCGGGAATGTTCAAAACGGATTCTACTATTAACGTTCTTTTTATTAAGGCGACGTTGATCAAATTCTGACAGCAGTCTGTCAGTTACACATATTATTATTATTATTAAGTTCTCAGAAATGTAAACATAATTTCTTTCAAGTTTTATTAGAGCAGGTGACGTATACACCGCACCAATTGTACTATTAGATCAATTTTCTAATACACACTGTCTTATAAGAAAGGTTTAATAGGCTGTCAATTTTCAAATATATGATTTTTTAAAAGGGTTATGCGTTAAAAAGGTGTAATTAGCAGGTGTAAATGATATACGCCATCATGACATTTTAGTGAGAAAAATTAACGGTCCATAAACGCGGAATAACCTACCATTTATAACGTAGCTACTTATTAACTTGAACACGAATTATTATTAGTAGACAGTATTTTTGTGATATAGATAAATACTGCATTGAAAAAAGACATGCTTTGATTTATATATTGGAGTACGATTATATACCAACCCGCTGTAGTTTATAAAGCTGGGAATTATATGCGCATATATGTTTCCAAAATTCGATAAAAATATGCAGAACTTTTATTAAAATATGCAAAAATATGTAACGTTTAAGTGATAGTTACACAACTAAATTATTGTCAAAATATTAAATAATGTCAATATAAATTTAGAAATACCACAAATATGTACTATATCAATATTTTATTCGAAATTTTACAAAATACATGTACAGTGTACTCTCTCTTAAGGGGACAGCGATGGGACTGAAAAATTTGTCCGCTTATGAGAAGTGTCCGCTTATGAGAAAAGTACAAAAAGAGTAAATAATAATTTGTAATATATTTATCTTTAAACAATTTTATTTCCAAAACAAGAACATATAAATATTAGATAAAGTAAACAGAATTTTCATTAACATTTTTGCGAGAAGTAAAAAAAAACAAAATTTGTTATGCAAGGTATTCAAATAGATTTAAAATAGTCAGAAATTTTAGCTTGGCGCGTTTTTCCTTTAATTTCATTATCTTGGAGATGTATTTGAAGATCAGTAAACAATTCAACACCTTTAAGGTCGCTGTGATACAAAGAAAAAGCCTTTAGTTTTCTTATAGCTAAATAAGCCTCTTTATAGGAAGTTAACTTGTCTTCAATTTGACTTTCTAGCTCATCTTCAGACGAGTTGGCGAGCGTTTCTTGAGAAGCAATTAACATTTCAGTATTAATGATTTCCACATCTTCATCATTAATGAAGACTTCATTATCTAAATTAATATAGTCTTCGACGTCAATTTGGATTTGGCTCTGAACTTGATTAATAATATTGGAGAACTGAGCAAGTGCTGATAGTGGAAGCTCATCTTCTGCGGTCCAACCGCTATCGTCATTTAGGATATCTGTTTTCTCAAAACCAACTTTACTGAAACAATGTTTTATTGTCTGGGGACCCACTTGCTCCCACGCTTTGTGTATGAAATAAACGACATCTAACAAATTTATTGATTTTGATAAATCCAAAGCAGAATATATCTGCAGCTAAATATTTTTTAGAAATAACGATTTGTACAAAAACTTAAAAAAGTTTTTTATAACGCCTTGATTCAGGGGCTGACAAAATGCTGTTGTGTTTGCTGGAAGAAAAATAACTTTAACATTTTTTAATTTAAGATCGCGAGGATGAGAGGCCGCATTGTCTAAAAATAGCAGGACGTTCCGTTCTTGAACTTGCATTTTTCTATCGAATTGCGCTAGAAAATTAGTCATCAAATCAGACGTCATCCAAGCCTTTTTGTTTGATCGCCACGTAACTGGTAAATTGTTAAAATTAATATTGCGAAACGTCCGAGGTTTTGCAGCTTTCCCAATAACAAAAAGGGGTTCCTTTTCTCCAGCCATATTGACGCAGTGCAAAATCGTTAGCCTATCCTTAGCCATTTTTCCGCCAGTGAATTTTTCACCTTTTAATGCAAATGTTTTATCGTGTAATGCCCGAAAAAACAATCCAGTCTCATCCGCATTATAAATATCTCGTGGATCATATCCTTGAATCAAAGATGGCACTTTTTCAGTACAACTTTTGACATCATCTTGGTTTACACTAGCGGCTTCTCCAGAAATGGCACGGAAGGTTATGTTATGCCGTGTTTTGAACCTTTCCAGCCAGCCAGATGATGCACTAAAATCTGCGTAATTCAATTTATCTGCAATTTCTTTAGCCTTGCTCCTGATAAGTGTGCCCGAGAGAGGAATACATTTATTTCGAGCCTTCACAAACCATTCGTAGCACAATTTATCAATGTTAACGCCTTTGACGTTCAGCATACTCCTTTTTCTATCCGGATTGACATCAGTGTCCCACAATCTTAAAATTTGGTCTCTGTTTTTGATGATACAAGCAGCTTGAGTTTTACTGATCTTACATTTCTTTGCTGACTCGCGTACACTAAGTTTTTCATTTTTTGGAATTTCAATGACATTAAGTTTGTCTTTAATAGTCAACACTGCTTTAGGCATAGCGATTCAAGTATGTATACAATATGAATCTATAAATGTACTATGTATTTACGTACTACAAAACAACAAGCTGTGCGTATTTAGGGAATTCCCCTTTGTACATACACGTATTATTCAATAAGCAACATCTGTACGAATGTACGAATATGAAGAAGAGTAAACAGAAAAACAGTGTTACAGTGTTGTAAGCTGTCCGGTTATGGGGAACTAAAATCACTTTGGTGTGGGAAAAAAGTGTCCGCGTCCGGTTATGGGAGGGTTGTCCGCTCGAGAGAGAAAAATTTTAAAAATCCCTAAGTAATCTTTTGGTACTGCAAAAAGTGTCCGTTTATGGGAGGTGTCCGCTTAAGAGAGGTGTCCGTAAGGAGAGAGTACACTGTATAATAATAAGAAGAATAAGTAAGCTAAACAATGTAACTTTTTGTATTTATATTTCCGTTTATATAGTATTGTAAACATTGACAATTAAATGGTTTTCTAAATCCTCAACTAAAAATGATCTTCTGTGATCCGTAAATAATAGCTTGTATGCTGAAAAGCTTCGCTTACGTCAACTAATTTAATTGGCGCATACTTATATTTGCAGGTAATTGATGGATTCATTTCAATAGTTTCATCTTAGATTCCTTGCAAAACATTTGATATTCTACTAAGCTGATTAAGACCTCGTTTTTCTCTAGAACTTGTGTTAATTTAATTTTGAACGGCTCTCCTATGGTACCTCTCACATTATAAATTTTGTTCTTGAAATTTTGAATCAATTCTATCGATTCACTAAGTTCAACAATTTCAGTTTCAAGTTTTCGTAGTGTTTCGCTAATAAAACCATAGTTTGCTTTGATAAGAGCTAACTATTAGCGCATTTGCGATTTATTTAGTATATCTTTGCAATCTGCAATTGCTATCGAGTCGTTGGAAAAAGAGAGAATGAATTCTCTTGTATCTGCATTAACTACAGCGGCATCAAGCCACGTGGCCCATCTTGTTATTACGGGTTTTGTTGGCAGTGCCAGAGCAGATAACTTATCTTTGTATGCTTGAACCCTCAACGGTGCTTTAATAAATACTTTTATTTGTCAAATTGATCAATGAATTAATATTCAGATATATGTAACGTATTTCTTCTGCTATTCTGTTAACAACATGGGCCAAACATGATACGCGCATCAGAATCGGGGAAAAATTTTCAAATTCTTTGCTGACTTCAACATATATGTTGCAGCATCCGTTAACATGAGTAAAAACCTTGTCACTTTGAACGGCATTCGGCAAATAAAAGCTCGTTAAACTATCGTTTATAAATAAAGGCCGGATTACATGCAAAAAAATACTGAAAATATCCGCATAAATATGCAGATGTTTTAGCCTAAATATGCACATCCTTATGAAAAATATGCAGGTAAAAAAATACGAGGAATGTTAGAAAATGGAATACTGTAGAAAATATATTCTATTATGTTTACTACAAGTTTATTTAGAACATTTTACAACATAATTAACTATGAAAATAATTTACAATCACATACCTATTTCTCAATTTTCAACAGAAATATTGTGACACTTGTCTGAAAACATGTATTTATATATTGAAATGATTCGTTCTACGTCGATGCTTGTTATAGGAGCATATTTCAAATTAGAAATACCATCTATTGTCAACTCAATATTTTCTACTGAATCACCACACAAGATTTTAGCAATGTCCTTTAGCTTTTAAATCCCTCATTTTTTCCTATTACACTTAAACATGTTTCATACACAGACTGTCCCATTCCTCCTTTAACATCAAAACATGACTTTTCAAATTTGTTTATTATTTCAACGCTCTCGATTAGCGACATAAATTGTTTTTCCAACTGCAATATAGAAGTGGAAATGAAACTGTATTTGGCTCGAATACACCTTTTGGGCGTCTATCACAGATTTTGCATCTCTATCAAGATCCATAATAATTGTCTTTATTCCTTCATAATGATTTGCATGAAAAATAGCAGCCTCCAACCACGTTTCCCATTGTGTGATTACTGGTTGAGGAGGAAGTGGAACACCGGGTAGATGTTGTTTGTAAAACTGAATTTTTTTAAAAATACTTTCTTAACACTACTAATTAAAGTATTTACTAAGGGAAAATCGTTTCTGACTTCTTCTGTAATACGATTTAGTCCATGCGCCAAGCAAGTTGTGTGAATTAAATTTTAGTAAAAGATTTTCAAGTTGAAAGCTGCCTTTACCATGTCTGGTGCAGCATCCGTTAAAAACAATAGAATTTTCTCTGTTGATATCGATTCCGGTAAGAAGAAAGTTGCCAGGTCTTCCCGTATAAACCTTGTTATTGTCAAATTATTTGCCTTTTCCAACTGTTTGGATGAAATTAAATAAGATTTTGCTGGAACCGATACGTTAAGGACACAAATCATTAAATGAACTATGTATCGGCCCACACTATCAGTGGTTTCATCTACGTACGCATATATAAGGATAATTGTTTGCAACAACCTTCTTAATGCTATTCAATGTTTCTCCATAGATACAGCGAATATATTTTTTCCTTAACGTGTTCTCGTCGGCAATGTTATATTTGCTGATGTACTTTTGCAAAAATAACTTCACATTTAAATTGTTTAATTTATGTAGTGGAATATCTGCCGACACAAATATTTGACACAAATCTTCATTAAATTGTTCTTGTTCTGATTTTTTGGAAGTTGATGGCAAAAATTGCGGTAATATTTGCTGACTCTTCTTCGCCAATTTTATCTTTGTTAGTTTTGCGGTATGAGATGGGAGTTTTCATATGTTGGTGAATTTGGAACTCTCACTTGTAATCTGCAAAAAAATATCACATTATCGGTTGTTTTCTTATAAAATAAATGTTAGTAAAAGATAAAGAAATAATTGAAAACTTAATTAATTAATTAATAAGAGGAAATAAACTTAAAATTTTACTCACAATCTTGCAGCATGCTACCCAAAACACTTTTTTTCCATCCAGGCACAGTCGCTATTTTAGGCATTTTTGCTATTATATATCACAACTCACAAGTTTACACTTCGAAAAGCCAACGTAAAATGACGTTTAAAATAAAATTACTTTCGAATATGAGAATAAATTTCTCCGAATAGCAAAGAAACACATATACTCCTAATTTTCTAGTTAAATGTATTTTTGTATTTATTTAGAAGTTTTAAGGTATTAGCTTTCCCTGGAATTTTGTCTCGACCTGGATGTATGGGAAGAACATTAATAAATTCTTGGAGACGGTTATCAGAAAAGTGACGGGAAGAGGCTGAATAGAATGCTATTTTTAATTTAAAGAGGGCTGTTGAATTTTTGTTTGTTTGTTACATCCACGACATATTTTTAATAATGCCTATAATAAATTTGATTTAGTAAATAAATGAAGCTTGGATACTTAAAATATGCAAAAATGCTGAATTACTACAAAATATGCGTATATTATGCAAATATGCAAATTTATGCAAACTGCATATAATCCGGCCTTTATTTATAAATCTTGTTACAGTTGCGTTATTTGTTTTCTCCAATTCTTCTGAAGATTGGCCGGCGCAATTTTCATTTAAAATGCCAATCAATAAGTTGGCAATATAGCGTCCACAACTGTCTGTTGTATCATCAACTACGAAATAAATATAATTTTCACCTATTGTTTCCTTAATTTTCATCACAGTTTCCGCAAACAATAGATTAATATACTTTTTTATTGTAGTTCGGCGACTAAGAACGAATAGTTTCGTATACCTCTCGAAAAAAATTTAAACGTTGAATTATCCAACTTTAAAAGTGGAATGTTTGCACTTAAGAAGGCGTTAACAAAGTCATAATGGAAACTATTTTGTTCTATATCTTAATTTGTTGAAGTAAACGATTGATTCAGAGTAGCTTGTGGTGCATTTTTAAATCTTGTGATATTTCTTTTATGCAATATGCAATTTTATATGAAATATATTCAAAGCAGTATTTACATGTAATATAAGCAAAACAAAAGTAGTCGCAAATCCTTTCGTCTGACGTGATCCGAAGAATTTTGGTAAGCATATGATAAATATAAAATAATATAAATACTGCTTTGAGCATATTTCATATAAAATTGCATATTGCATAAAAGAAATATCACAAGATTTAAAAATGCACCACAAGCTACTCTGAATCAATCGTTTACTTCAACAAATTAAGATATAGAACAAAATAGTTTCCATTATGACTTTGTTAACGCCTTCTTAAGTGCAAACATTCCACTTTTAAAGTTGGATAATTCAACGTTTAAATTTTTTTACGTCGAAATAATTGGTAGAAATAGATTCAATCAAACGATATTAAACAGGATCTATCACAAAAATTACGATGTAATTAACAGTTAAAACTATGAAAACAAGAAACTTACAGCACTTTATTTATCTTACGAAATATAAACAAATAAATAAAATACTTTATAAAAACCCCGCTTCTATCTACGCTCATGAAAACACTTTAAAACGCACTATATTCTCGGAATACAATAGCTGGCTTGTCCATTGTTATCGCGCCGAGACCAGGTGTCCGAGTAAGTCAAACAAATACTTCATTGAATTACGCCGGGATGTACTGAGCGACGTTATACACAATTCCAATTGCCGATTGCGTTTTATGGAAATTGCGTCCGTTCTCTAATTATGACTTGTGTTACGCCTTCTTAAGTGCAAAAATGCCACTTTCAAAGTTGGATAATTCAACGTTTAATGTATTTTTATATAATCCCAGATTTATTTATAAGGTATTCTAACCTAAAAAGATATAAAGCGAATGACCAGGCAAGCCAATTTATCAGAGTTAAATATTTGCTTGAATCATTTACAGCCAGTTCATATTTACTAGGTAAATGTTTCTCGATAGTATTATGTTAATTACAAATTATAATTTTTATGTTCTTACTTAAACAAAGTTATGCATTTCCCGATCGCACGTCTTTGATGACGGACTGTGATTTGAACCTAACTAATTTTTAAAGAAAATTAGTGTAACAACAAGAATAATTTGCTCCAAGGAACAACTAAAAATTTAAAAATATTATATAATCAGCCTAACAAGGCACAATATTTAAGGAAAAAGAATCCATCTCTTTAACATCTGATAAACAAACATAACCAGTTTTGTTATGAACGGAGAAAGCTTAGAAACGATTCTAACGTATTCTTTCTCATAGAAGAAATAAAAAGAAAAACTCTTCTTGAAAAATATCGTAATGTGAAACCTATCGTCCCTGTAATTTCATATAGGTAATAGCTACCTTTTCCGGTTGTCTATTCTTTATACTTAATTAATATTACGAGTCCGTGTTGGACATGAAATAGGGGCCCGTACCAAGATGTATTGTATATATTACTCACACAAAGTACTACATATGCACCTACGTTCTAATAACGCAGCATTCCACTTATTGAACAGGCAAGCTCGACTGGATATTGCGCGGGAACATGTAGGAGCGAGAGGGGTTGTTGAGACGGACACAACTGGCTGTGACCTGCGACCTTTGGCACGACATCAGGGAATCGTCTGCTTCATATACATGTGTTTTATGTATATATAATCTAGAGGTACATATAAGTACAAGAAAGATTGAATTTTCATCTTGCTGTGAATTAATTTATTAATTTTACTTAGTATGATGTAGTTGCAACCATAAACCAAGCAGACAGGTACAGATAATAGGATTGGAATAAATTAAAAAATTTATAGTAAGTATATACACAGGCTAGCCATAAATACTGTTAACACAACTGTACGAAATGTTAAGTCAGTGAATTTCATCACGGCATAAACGTAGTGCATATATGGATCGGAAACTTGCATATATGGGTCGGATAAGATCAAGGCGACTTGAGGAGGTTTGAGCAAAAAGTCCTAAGGAAAATCTTCAGGGCGATGACAGAAAATCGAATGTGGCGTCATCGGTATAATTTATAATTATATCAGCTGATAAACCTGATGTATACGCATTACATAAAAGTTACCAGACTTCGGTGGGTTGATCATGTACTCCGAAGATCTGAAAAATGCATGGGCTTGGTTAGCGAGTTCTGGTGTATGAAATGTGAAAAACAGGAGGAAACTAGCCTTCGTGTAATATGCACTTGTGAGGAACTGAAAGGATTCAGATCGCTAACTGAGGAAATTAGTTATAATTCTGGAATTATGTGCTGGAGCACCATCCTGATGAAATCAACAATTATGAGCCTCTTGTAAAGGTAATTCGCCCAGCAATTCTTCAATATTATTTTGCAGTAAATGCAAATAAACGTCGGACGTTAGTGTTTCATTAAAAATTATTGGACCAATTAATCGGGACCCTAGTATGCCACACCAGACATTAAATCCAAAACGCACTTGATGTTGAGCATGTCTGATTACATGAGGGTTCTTTATTGAATAAACCATTGGTTGTGAATCTAGCTTCATTGGACCATAATATTTCAGAAGAAAAATTATCATCATCATCGCATTGCCTGGTACATCATTCACAAAATTCTCTTCGTCTTTCATTATCTCCTGGTCTTAAAGATTGACATACATTGTATTTATATGGATGATATTTGTGGGAGGCCTAAATCTTAGGAGCAGTAGATTTGGGAACGCCGGTATTATATTGAATTTTCCGAACTGATGTGTTTGGATTTTCAACAACTGCTTGTAAAACAGTAGTTGTAGTTTCATTACTTATGCGCTGAGGTTTTGTATATGGCTTAGTAAATGATTCGTCATGTATTAAATTTACCTTTAAATTTCTTTAAGTAGAAAGATGGGATTGGCTGCGTTCTGGATACTAGTTTATGTACATTTCGGCAGCTCCCGTCGAATTTTTGTGAAACAGAATGTAACAGGAAAACATATCAAATTTGTCACTATCACTAAACGGCTCCATGACAGCAAAATTATTTTTTGTACTCGCTTATCAAAACCTGTCATTTCACGATTCGATTTGCGTGCGTAAAAAGTCACTTTATACAGGCGTGCGTAAAAGTAAAGTTGGTACTTCCTGGATTAATTCCTTGATTAATTTAGTGACATTTTAAAATCATAAATCCCTAACCTTAATAATATGCTACCCGGTTCGTTGTTTTTCTATGAAAATAAAAAGAAATGAAATAGAAATTGTTATATTTGGAAGGTATGTAATTCAATGTCAGAACAGCAACAAATATTATATAAATTACCATTATTCATTCTTTTCAGAAATTGAAACGGAACAATTATTAAAAATTTTGATTGGGCAATTTTGACAACCAGAGATTGATACCCCAGGGATTAACTGGTTTGTTTGAATTGATCTTGATTGCGAAGGTAGAGTAACGTTGATTGTATTATTACATATATCTTGTATTTCAAATGTCGAACAAGTTGCAGGCGGAGTCAGTATCTCTAACGGGGTCATTGTTTTAGCTAATAGAATTCTACTATGCAGAGAATTTTCGATATATTCTTCTGCAACCGTAGATGATTTCCATCCACCATGCCTTTTAATTGAAAGCAAGTCACCTCCTTGGTTTGCCAACAATGTCGCTGAATTCCTTCGAAAACAGTGACCTGTGAAGTTACTTGCGCTATCAAGCTGAAGGTACTCAGCTATTCGCATTGGAATTTTGCCAATTGTATTAAGACCAACAGGTGAACAAACACACTTGCCATTGCGATATGTTGAAAAAAATCGCTGCTGGCTGTCCGGTCTTAAATTTGCATATTGCCGAATTAATGCAATCCATTCAGGCTTAATGATTGCAAATGTACGGCTGTTACCTGTTTTAGTTTCTGGAATTGTTACGATAATTAAATTCGATTTAAATTCTATGTCTCGCAATGACATTTTGCAAAGTTCTTCACGTCGACACGCTCCAGAAATACCCAATATTAATACAGCCTATAAATACATATAGTGTTGTATGGAATTTAAATATATGGAAATGACTTTACCTTCATTAGTAGGAACAAAGAATTTGGTGCTTCAACAATAAATTTAGTAATTTGTTCTTCGGTTAATACTGCTGATTTTTTAGGCTGATGTTGCTTCGTTATCTGTTTTAAATACGCTATGAGTTTTGCATATTTAGATATATCCGTATTATCATATATTATTAAACATCATTTTAACATAGAATAAGTGGACCATAATGATTTATTTGATTGTAAATTTTGAAAATAATCTAATAAACAATTTTCGGAGTATTTTTGTATATTTTTAGATCTAGCCCAAGTTACGAATTTAGTATAAGTGCTTTTGTATATGTTTTTTGATTTTATGGGTAATAAATTATCCACTGCAATATTGGCAGCTTCGCGAATTTCAGGCGGTGTACATTGCATTTCATTATCAGAATTCATGTTGTTGGTGAGGTTTTTATTTTGTATGGAATTTTTTGAATTTTATAATTTTAAATTAAATGTCACTTCAAATAATCAATACTGCCAACTCAAATTTTTTTAATTAATATCAAGAGATTAGTAGTGTGTCATAAACGATAACGTATTTAACAATATGTATTATTATTATAGTTCTCGTACAAAAAATATTGTACAAACTTCGTACGTGAAACATTTCGCGAATTCGTGTCCATTTAAACTGGTCACTCATTCGCGAAATATGATTTCAAGCACTTGGTTCGTAAATAACTATAATAATAGTCACTAAATTTAGTATTTAAATGGTACTTTATATTTTATTATGCTAGGTATTTATTTTGCTATTCGATTTGTTAATTTCATAGAACATAAACTAAATGTTAACTACAAACACTAACAATGTTGTATCTTAGATTGTTTTAGGTTTCCATGGTTTCCTATTGCCAAATGTCGCAACCGCTGTAACCTGTTAATGTAACAATATGTTATTTTTTTTAATTTTTGAAATTAGTTTTGGTATCAGGTATAACAAATTATACATTTTTGAATAGGTAAAGAAAAATTCTTTTCAATTGTGTCATAGCCCCAACTATGACCCCCATAAGAAAAATGAAACTTGATATTTCAGCTCAACTACTATAGCAGCATTTAAAAATCTAAATACACTGCCAGATTTCTATTAAAAAAGTGCCTTAAGAAAGTGCAAATTAAATTTGTCTTACTTTAAAAATAACTGAGTTATTAAAGAAAATCGAAAAAACGAAAATTCACTTTCTTTGCAATAGCACCCGAAGAACGTTAAATATTCAAAGCTAGTGTGTAAGATTTGGTATAACTTTACCTCTGGAGTATTTGATCCCATTTAACCAAATCTCTATCTGTCATAATTAGAGAACGGATGCAATTTCCATAAAACGCAATCGGCAATTGGAATTGTGTAGAACGTCGCTCAGTACATCCCGGCGTAATTCAATGAAGTATTTGTTTGACTTACTCGGCCACCTGGTCTCGCAGCGATAACAATGGACAACCCAGCTATTGTATTCGGAGAATATAGTGTTTTTCAGTGGTGTGGTGTGCGTAGATAAAATAAATAAGTTTATCGTATTTCGTAAGAGAAATAGTACGTACATTCCTTTTCTTTTCATTTAAGCAACATCTTCCAATTATTTTCGCGTAAGTGTGCATAAAATTTCTATATATAAGGATGTACTTAATTCAAAGAGAACAAAATTGACAGAAGAAAACCTTGAGAAACTATTGCTAGTCAATATTAATACTCCTTTACTCAACTTGAACGACAAAATGAACAAATAAAAATGTTCCAATTATAGAAATAAAATTAAAAACTTTAAAAATACAACTTTTCAACAAATACATATTGCAGTGGAATGTGCTTTTAATTGCTTATTAATTTTCTTATTCACACTACAACTTATGCTTCCGGCTGTTCAGTCTAGTAGATTCCTTGAACTCACTTCTCACGGGTCGCTCTTCTCAGATGGGGCCAGGTTATGTTAGAAGCAAAACAATAAATGTTAATAAAAGACTCAGTTAACTAATTTACAATTTTTAATACACAAAAGAAAAAAAAAATCCCTTTACCGAATGTATAGGGAGCTAAAGCGCAATGAACAGTAGCATAAGGAGGAAAGACTCTTTATGAATATGACTCGCACAAAGAGAAAAACCCCCTGTGACTCTCGAACAAACATAAAATTAATAAATAATTGAGAAATTTGTCAAGTTTGACCTCTACTTAAACCCCTACAATTTCAAATGTCAACAACTACAAAGTTATTGAAACCGCGTAATAGTCTTACAGTCATGCGCAAATAAAACACGACAAAATTCAACCCACAACTAAAAAAAATCCAACCTGAATTTAAAACGTTCTAGAATATTATCTTGAAGAAAAAACTCCACTAAAAAAGAAACATGACAATTTTCTCTAATACTCATATACTACTTTAAAATATCAAAATTATCACAAATAATACATAACATTAATTATAAGAAAATAATCGTAGCATCAATTATATAAATTAAATATTTTTTTATCAAACTTACATCGATTCAAGTACTGATAACACATAAACTACATGAGAGATATCATACTTTATTTAAATCACAACGAGATCACCAACTCTCGTAAAAATCGAAATAACATTACATGCACATTTATAAGTGCATAAACTAAATTAAAAACCCGATTTTACTAAAACAGAGAATAAAAAATTGAACTTCTTATCCTCTACACCCGGTCAGTTTGGAAGTCTTGATATCTCTAACAAAATTTACCGCGAAAAATTCCTACATCTAATTCAATAGTACCACAACTGTCCGCATCCATACGTTTAAACTAATAAACATACAGAGTCAGTCAAAAATATAATTACAAATATATTAAATATTAATAAAATTCAAATGTTGTACATAATTCAAATCTTCCATCTTTTTCTCTCTCTCTGGATAGAAAAATTCACTACAATATGTATTTCGTTATTTTATAGATCACCACCCGTTTGTTTTCCAATTATATAAATAAAATTAATTAATAAATATGTATTTCGTAATTTTAGATAGATAGATCACCACCCGTATGTATTCCAATTATATAAATAAAATTAAAAACTTTATAAATATAACTTTTCAACAAATAAATATGTAAAAATTCTTTCAATGGAGACTGTGGTTAAATAAAAATTTAAAAAAGGTATATAACCCCTTACCACAATTATTAATCGTATCCTAAATACGTATTTCGACAACTAAGTTGTCTTCATCAGTAGGTAAAAACTACTAATTAAAAGTCGCACATGGGGCACAGTAAAGCAAGAGAAACGCTCACGCACAACTACTATACACCGCGTCCCCGTATACACTGGATACGCCGTATACAGTGTATACGGGGACGCGGTGTATAGTAGTTGTGCGTAAGCGTTTCTCTTGCTTTACGGTGCCCCATGTGCGACTTTTAATTAGTAGTTTTTACCTACTGATGATGACAACTTAGTTGTCGAAATACGTATTTAGGATACGATTAATAATTGTGGTAAGGGGTTATATACCTTTTTTAAATAAATATGTATTTCGTAATTTTATAGATCACCACCCGTTCGCTTTCCAATTATATAAATAAAATTAAATATTTTAGAAATACAGCCTTTCGCCAGTACTGCACTGGGCTTTGCGTCATGTGGTAAGCGTGTCCGTTCTCTACTCATAATAATCGAGATCCCCATGTTGATAATGAATCTGTGGACACTATAAATAAAATTAAAAACTCTTTAAAAATACAAATTTTCAATAGTACGCCCGTGGGCGATAAGTTATGGACCTCACGTGTCCGGTCCCTAGTTATCGAACACACAAAATATAAACTTTTAAAAATAAGATGATGTTTATTTGAAACGATTTTCTAAGCTGTAAATTAATTGAGAGATTTACTTCTTAGTTTCCTTATTCGGTATTTATAATACTATAGAATAAATTAAATTTACTAGCTTACTAAATAAAATCTGCAGATTTTTATCATTTATTTTACCGGCCCTAACGTTAATTCTATTTAATTATTAAAAATATTATAATATTGAATTGACATGTTTTTCTGTCCAACATAGTCATAATGTAATAGTAATATAAGAATATTTGTTAGTATATTATCGTATTCAGGGGCTAAATGATATGAAGCTTTTCTTCAGTTTTATAACATATTCAACGAAATAATACTCTCAATTTCCTGACAGTTATTTATGACAGTAATAGGATATATCTCTAACTACAGTAATTTAGTTCTACTTAAAACTGAATTTTTCCGTAAACTGCATACAGAGGCAGGGTAATTTATTAAAATCTTATTATTCTGAATAGAAATATACGAAAAACGTAGTCTGTCTTCTTTTTTGTCATCGAGAAAAGCGGGGTTATTTACTTATATTTACGACGTTCATAATAAAAGTGACAATTGCATAAAAGGTATCGGTGGATTTCTTATAACAATAACCCCCGGTGCCCAGAACTGTAAA
The DNA here is from genome assembly GCA_935421215.2 of Melolontha melolontha. NCBI lineage: Eukaryota > Metazoa > Arthropoda > Insecta > Coleoptera > Scarabaeidae > Melolontha > Melolontha melolontha. The sequence continues at coordinate 177,782,930 of OW285237.1, read as the reverse complement.
AATACAAAAGTTGTCGTTTTTACGGCACGCTTGATAAATGGCCTGGCGAAATTCAAGGACCTCTTCTTTCCATATATCTACCCAACTGCCTCTATATACGCATAGAGTTTATATTCTTTTCCGAAGACTAACGTATAAGAAAATCGTAAAGAGGAATGCAGGGGGGTTGAAGGAAATGAGATGCGAGTTTTGTTGACGCTAGATGTTTGGATTCTCGGTTTACAAAGTACCCGTAATAATTTTTTCCACAACGTTTTGAACTTTTTATTTTTATGGACGGCTTTTATTCGATGTTCTTCGATTATGGTTAGGTTGAATTTACGTATTGTACTGTCAAACTATGGTTTCTACAATGTTTAAGAAAAAAGAAACGTTTTGCGAGCAATATGTATACTTAAAATAAATTGATTTTTTTTATATAATTCCTGGACTTTAAAACTGCTCTAGTTGCTAGAGGGGAGGCGAAATACCGTAATTTAGTTCTCAAGAAAGAGTACTTTACCTTAGTAGACTTTTCGAGGCCCCTTTGCTGCTCACAGGGGGCCCTCCAAAATATCAAAGCCGACGTCAAAACGACTCTAGCTCTATCGGTTTTCGAGAAAGCGCTAACAATCGGGGATGAATCATTCCTCATTACAGAACGTTTCTGGAAGTACACAGACAATTTCGGGAATGCGGGCTGCGTGATTATCTTTTCGACCGAGGAGTAAATTTGCCAACAGACTTAGAGAAAGAAACAGTAGCTATTGCTACAAGGGATCCAACGCTCAGTGTACGTCGAATCGCTAGACAGCTAGGAGTGCCACGAACGACAGTTTGGCGAATTTTAAAACGTGAGGGCTTATATCCATATCACTATCGCAGGGGGCATGGTTTGTTTGAGGCACACTACTATGCTCGTCTAGTTTATTCTACCTGGATTCATTTTAATTTCTGCGGAACAGTCCTCTGGACAGATGAATCTACGTTCATGAGAAGTGGTGTTACAAATCTGGGAAACCTGCACAGGTGGTCATCAGAAAATCCCAAAGTTATACGCCCATCTAAATTTCAACATGAATTTTCTATTAACGTTTGGGCGGCCCTAATCGATGACTTGTTGATTGGTCCTGTCGTTCTTTGTGGTAGGTTAAATGCGGATAATTACCTTCAATTTCTTATTGAAGAACTTCCAGGTCTTTTAGAGGATGTCCCACTGAATGTTCGACGAGACTGTGGTTTCACATGAATGGGGCACCACCACATTTCGGAACTGCTTAATCGAAATGGGGTTAACGTCAATTATCCAAGATGGATTGGTCGAGGTGGTCCTGTTGTATGACCACCAAGATCACCAGATCTTAATCCCCTTGACTTTTATTGAAAAATTTAGTCTTCGCGCAAGTTTCGAACACAAGAGAAGAGTTGTTGGATTTTATTCACCTGGCTGCCGAGTACTTCTTCTGTTGGCTTACGGGCACAAGTCTGCATTCAACAAGGAGGTGGACATTTCAAAACTATTATTAATTGAACTTTTTTAAATAAAATCAGGTTTTATTGACTTTAGGATTACATTTTTTTTTCATAATCTGACAATTACCTTCATAGATCTGTAACTTTGAAACAAATAAAAATGGATACACAAGTTTTGCTTTTTTGTTACTTGAAATGAAGTCTGCATTACACTCCTAAAATTTGAACATAACGATACGGGACACTTGTATAAAGGTGGCCGTAATTGTCAGGTTTTTCGTCTTATAAATAAAATACGTAATGGGTTTTTAAGACGTTGTTTCTTTAAAAACTTTCCTCATTATAGCCGATTTTGTCTTAATCTTAATTTTGATATCAATTAATATTGACTTACTAGTAATTCGAACAACATGTCATCCATATTTAACGGGTGTCCGTTTAATACTGAAGCTGACGTCTGTCAAATTTTGAAAATTTCTTTGTTTTGTATTTGCCACATTGAGAATTATAGTTATTGTCAATTGGTGTTTGACATTTTTTGCCATAGTAGTCCATGCTCGTTTTCCGTTTCATTATTTTTTATTATTATTTCATTATTCACATTTCTTGTTTCAAACGTGCGCCAATCTATCCTATTTTCTTAAATAATTGTAATTAGCAATTGTAGTTTGGCAATAAACATTTCGAAAAGTAAGATTGTTGTGTTTGATTTTATCAATAGTATAGTACGCTAATGTTAATTGTTACGGCCGAGCGCAAGTGCAGTAATGCTTAAGTAATAAGTGCTTAACCAAAATTTGTCACGAACTGTCAGCTTCAGTATTAAACGGTCACTCGATATATACAAGCTAGTTTCTCAGGATTTCCAAATTAGATATTTACTCCAGTCATTTATAGTCGAACTTAAATCAGTATTATAAATAGGAAAAGTAACACCATTGACAGATGGTGCCGTTTTTTTTTTTTTTTATAAATAACTACACTACATACAAACGTTTCAGTTGAAAAAAATAAAAAGTTAAATAAGAAAAAACAGCCACAGTAAATGTGCAAAATAAGCTTCCTCATTTTCTAGGGTATAGGTAAATTGCACGCCAAATCTCCAGGTCAATGTAATCCTACAGGTATTTTGCACTCTAAACACAAATTAAATAAAAACGAGGAAGTTTATATAATATTTTATTTGTATACATATACATAAAAATACAATTACAAAAATATCATTTATTACAAAATTCATACCATAGATATATCAAATACATACATAGTATCTGTCCACTCGATGTTTTGATTCACGTAATTAGTTGCGTGGCGTTATCACGGATATGGGCACTTGCAATGTATGTATTTTCATTTAATTCAAAGCCCAATGAATAAACAAGGATAAAATTGAAACGAAACTGTGGAATTGTCTTCGCCGTAAGACTAATAAGATAGACAAAGAAAACATGCGGTCATCCGCCCGCCATGACATCCCTGTACTACGATAGTGGAAAATTAAATTTTGACGTTTGACATTTTACTTTGGTTTATTTTCGTTTTATTGTTTTTCTAATTAAATTTTAATTTAATTTTCTTTGTGTCTAGCAAATAATTTTTTAATTTAAATCTTTTCATACACAAGAGCTGTTTTTAATACATTTATTATAATCAGTTAAGTTATTTATTGGTTATAGGTTAAGAATTTATATTTATTACAGATATGCCTGGAAAACCTCTGAATTCACAATCCCAGCAACTTGCGTTGAATGTCTTGAAAACTTTTTTGAAAGAGAGAAACTAAATCAAGCATCTCTGATAAATAAAAATGCAACTTTTGAAGTATTTATTACATTCTTCTTTAATGTTATATATTGAATTGTTCGTTATTGGTTCGAAATAAATTTCAAGATATTTTTTTAGCAAAATACACTAGAAAAATTTTAGTGTATTGCTCACTTACAAAAGGTCTTGCATTAGATATAGTTGCCCAAGATCAAACTCAGACATAGAAAAAAAGCATTTAATGAAAGTAAATAAAAGCAGATGAAATTGTCAAAATTTTACACTGCATCTAAATATAAGCCTAAATAAAATAATGTTAAAAAACTGTCATGAAACATGAGTAAGATTTATCAGTTCTTTTTCTTAAAGAACGAACATCATAGGTTGTGCTAATTTTTACAATATGCAGGCTGAATTTTATTCCGGTCTTCTATTAGTGCCAATTAGTGCATCCTAAAGTATTATTTGAAGGAGATTTGATCATTTTAAATTTGCCATGGTTCTTCTATATTAAATAAGCTTTTATAGTAAATAAATGCATTTTATGTGTTCTATATTCAGACTGGCACGAATTGGTGTTGAATATTTTGGTTAATTGAATAAATACATAACCTACATGTCATGAGATGAATGATTGACATCACGGCAAATTTCATTCATACCCATGCTGTTCTTGAAGTTTTATTAAAATTCATTTTAAAAAATATAGCTAATTTGAACTAATGAATTAAAAATGTTATAAAATTTAGAATATTTAGAATATAAACATTATCTACTTTATTACTTTTAGCTGCGATTCTATTTTATAAGTAATGAATTTGAGCTAGAAGTGTTGATTTGGTTCATATAAATGAAAATTAATGGTGTAAGTCAAAACATCGAATACTACATCCTTATGATCGTAGACTGTTTTTTAAGTAACTAAGTCATCAGAGATTGGTGCACGTGCGAAGCTTTAGAAAACTTCAAATTCTGATAAATTCAAATTATAAATGCTTATATTTTTTAAATTTCTCTATTAACGTTTAATGTTAGAGTTACAACATAAAATATTTATTATTCAAAATTACTACAGAACTGGCCAAAAATTAGAAAATGGAGATTGGGTTTATTCCACTAATCGGTGCTTACAGGATTTCTGGCAACAGTATCCTAATTAAAAAAGTGATATTAAATTTAGTGCAACATGGACAATAACTCGTAAACCTGGCGGTGGTGCACCTAGATAACGAACAGTAAATTGCATAGAGGATATTCGACGTCGAACGGACAACTCACCCACAAAATCAATCACAAAACTATCAGTTCATTTGTCAGTGCGAACATGTCATACTATTTTAAAAAAGGAATTAAAGTTATTTCTATATAAAATTCAAGCAGTTTCGACACTAAAACAGGTAGATTTTGTTACTAGAACACAGTATTGTCTATGGTTTTTGAATAACATAAATAATAATGACATTCTCGACAAATGCTTCTTTTCGGATGAGGCTTGGTACCATCTTTCAGGTCAGTCTTTCTTTGGAGACTGTGATTAAGTAAAAACTCAAAAATGGAATAAAGCCCCTTACCACAATTCATAATCGTATCCTAAATACGTATTTCGACAACTATGTTGTCATCATCAATAGGTAAAACCACTGCTGCACAAGAATAACATTGAACCTTCAAAAATAAAGGAATAGATGAGATTAACAACTCTTTGCATGACGCAAAATTGTTTCAAGTAGGAGAAAAATTTTATGAACAGAAACAAGGCACAACAATGGGTAATCGCCTATCTCCTTTCATAGCTAACTTATTCATGAGTAAATTTGAAGTAGAATTTAAAAATAACGCTAGATACTTTCCAAGAATCTGGATAAGGTACGTAGATGACACTTTCGCGATTTTTGATACACGGAAATGTGAATTGGACATGTTCGTTAAACAATTAAATTTGAAATTTCCGAGTATAAAATTCACGGTCGATAAGGAAAACAATGATAGGATACCACCTTGGATACATTAGTAATTACAAATAAGCATAAAAAAGAAATCGATATTTTCCGGAAAGAAACAAATGTCAATAGATTCATCACCGCGGTGTCAAATCATAGTTTTCAACATAAGACAGCTTCTTTTAATTTCTTAGTCAATCGGTTACTAAATTTTCCGTTAACAAAAGAGAGATGGAATAGAACTAAATTTCATTAAAAATATCGCGAGATATAATGGCTTTGAAATAGAAATAATTAATAAAAACCATCCGCGAATCGACAAGTTTGATATCTCAACGTAATCAGGAGAAAAAGTACATGCGTTTATCATACCACCCAATCACCAAAAATATTAATAGAGTTGTTAAAGAATGAGGTCTCCAAGTTGCTTTTCGGTCCGAAAACACCATCAAAAGCCTCCTAGGTAATACCAAAGATAAGGTTAATTTTGATTTGAAATCAGGTATATACGAGATTAATTGCGACGATTGTAATTTAAAATATATAGGTCAAACGAAACTAGATAATAACCAGGTATAAAGAACACATATCAAATATCAGATTTAATAGACCAGAAAAATCTAGGGTAGCTTATCATGCCCTACACACAAATCACAACTTGTCGGTTAAAGGGTTAAAACTTGTCAAAGCCATCAATAACACCAGAGATCTTGACGCATATTAAACCATTCATATCGTTAAAAATAAAAGTAATTCCTTGAACTTAAACGACGGTAATATTGCGTATAGTTGTCTTTTTTGTAAATATTCTTTCTACACTTTACGACGCTATTTTATTCGAATTTTTCATAGAAAAAATTCGGCCTCAGGTAGGAATCCAACCCACGACCTCTGGCTTGCCGGACCATTGCTCGACCACTGAGCGGTTGAGGCGTGGGGATGCTTTGAGTTACATCAAAGGAAACAGATGTAACAGATGTTGATGTAACTCCAAGCATCCCCATAAAAGTTTCTAATTCACGCCTCATCAGCACAGTGGTCGAGCAATGGTCCGGCAAGCCAGAGATCGTGGGTTCGATTCCTACTTGAGGCCGAATTTTTTCTAAGAAAAATTGGAATAAAATAGCGTGGTAAAGTGTAGAAAGAATATTTACAATTACATTACTTCGCGAAAACGCAATTAAGTTGTCTTTTTTCATTCTTAGAAAAAAAAAAGGCAGAAAAGGTCGAGGGCCGTTAACGGATAGTAAACACTGTGAAACATATACGTGAGTTATATATTATGGGGGTTTTCCTAGTAATTAACGAGAAACAGCCTTAATAATAGGGGAGATTACGAACTCTGTTTGTTCATTTACTATATTTAATGATTTGTTTATTGCTTTAAATATTTCCATTATTTCTAAAAAGTCTAATCGTTAGTTTTATTTGCAGAGTGTAAAATTTCAAAATTATTTAATGATACCATGTGTTGTTCATTTATACAATGCTCGGATATACCTGAACATTTCTTGGAATATAAAATTGCTTTCCTATGTTCTTCTATTCGTGTGCGAAAACATCTTCCAGTTTGACCTATGTAGAAAGCATCACAGTCTAAACAATTTAATTTATACACGCCACATTTATCTGCTTTTTGAATTATATCCTTATTATTTGTCCAAAGTTTACCTAAATTTAATTTATTTACTATTATAGTTTTTATGCCTAGATTAACTAATCTATTATTAATTTTATTCGTGGTCTTTCCTATGTAATTTATTAAACGATAATTACTTGGTTCTAATTGGGGGGCTGCATAAAAGAATTTATTAATCTGTTTATGTTTTTTCTTTGAAATTAATCTATTAATAATATCAGGACTGTACCCGTTGTTCACGGCTAGACATTTCAAGACTGCAACTTCTTTATCAAAATTTGGTTTTGAAAGGGGAACGGATAGTAATCTATGTATGAAACTGTTGAAAGAGGAAAACTTAATGCTATCGGGTTGTTTGCTATCTGCAGATATGAGGGTGTCAGTGTATGTGTGTTTTCTGTAAATACTATAATCTAATTTGCCATTTAATTTTGTTAGTGTAAGGTCCAAAAAATTTAAACTGTTATCTAATTCTTTTTCTATGGTGAATTGTATTTTTTGAATGATTTCATTTAAACGATTGAAGAATAAATCTAATTGCCTGTCAGTACCGGTCCATCCGAGGTATATCCGAGCATTGTATAAATGAACAACACATGGTATCATTAAATAATTTTGAAATTTTACACTCTGCAAATAAAAGTAAACGATTTGACTTTTTAGAAATAATGGAAATATCTAAAGCAATAAACAAATCATTAAATATAGTAAATGAACAAACAGAGTTCGTAATCTCCCCTATTATTAAGGCTGTTTCTCGTTAATTACTAGGAAAACCCCCATAATACATAACTCACGTATATGTTTCACAGTGTTACTCCCACCTTACTCACTTATCTATTCGCATTTTAAGTAAACTTTTCTTGTTCAGTTGAGAATGAACTGTGAAGTTCGAAACAAATTTGTCCAAGCGTATTTTGTAAATAAAATTGCAGTGAAACAAATAACCAAGTGTGAATGTTCTTTTACCTTTATCAAAATAAATACGTAAAAACAATCTAATAGACAAAGAACAGTAGCACGACATTTTTAAAATTCCGCTTCGATATTTCTGCAAAATCGGATATTACGAACAATAATTAAAAATACCTCAACACGCCACAAAAAATCACTCCATCTTATAACATATTATCAACATGACGTTTCCGAAAGTGTCAAGTATTTCGTTGAAATTTTTGCGGTCAGATCTTTCCGTGAAAGAAGTCGTCTATCTACTATATTAGCCAAGGAAGCTCAGCGATCTAAAACAGTGAGGGACGTTGCCTTAAAAATGCAAAGCTTGTGAGAAAAAAAAACGAAAAAAGAGAGCAGATATGTTCAATGGCACGGAAGACGAAGAAAACAACGTTCCACTAGCACTCACACGCACTCACTCACGGGGACTTGATGGCCATCAAATGAAAAGAAAGAAGTCGTTTATCACATTTCGTCCGCATCGTTGGATCTACTCTTCCAAAAATTTTTGAATAATGGAAGTCGACCGACCTACCAACAAAAACATAATAAAAAGAAAATTTACTACACTTTTTTTATTATTATTATTATTCCATCCAAGGAGGTTGTTCTGCCTCTCTAACTTCCCTGCCTTATTTTTCATGGTCCTCGTACACCCATCGGCCACACTTTTCATATACATATGTATCTGTATATTATTCGTGTGAAGTGGGCAACTGAATAACTTGACAAGGCGAACAACCAATGTGTTTTATACCTGGTTGGACGGTTGTTTTGCGGTGGTTTTTTCGGTTTTTGTGTTTTATGCGGCCGGCCGGCATTTACAGTAAAATTTCTCCGCTCTTATCGGCATGTTAAACGTGTATTTTACACGTGTTTCGCGTAAAATGGATTGAACCGTCCTGATAACGGAACGAGCTGATTGATCGTGTAGTTTTACATTCATAACGCGTGCTCTGTTGCTTGATGGATTAAAGTCACATCAAGAGAATTTGCTTAACATGCGTTTAAGTCATTGCGATAAGCGTTTGATGTTTGTCAGTTAAATGAAACAGAAAATTGAACAATTATTATCTGTTTTATTATTATTATTTATTTATTGTTACAAAGAGGCTACACAACAGGACCTATAGTCTCAATAATAGTGTAGCACAATTACATAATTAAAATTATAAAGCGAGTACTAGTGATGTCGAAAAAGTAACTATGGGGTACCGAAGTAACGATTACCTATTTGAAAATGTCATCGTTACTTTTGTATTTGATTACTTTTGGTACATATCGTTACTCTCGTATTTGATTACTTTTGGTACAAATCGTTACACTCGTACTTGATTACTTTCGGTATATATCGTTACTCTCGTATTTGATTACTTTCGGTACATATCGTTACACTCGTATTTGATTACTTTTGGTGCATATTGTTACACCAGTATTTGATTACTTTCAGTATAAATCGTTACTTTCGCATCTGATTACTTTTGGTACAAATCGTTACACTCGTATTTTATTACTTTCGGTATACAGTGGAATCTCTCTTGAGCGGACACCGAAGGGACCATTGAAATGTGTCTGTACAACGGGGCTGTCCGGCCAAGAGAAAACTACAAATTTAAATCAACAAAAATTAGTCTAAGGTTGTTAGTTTTTAAAAATTTAAGCTGTTTCTTTGTGTTCGCTTTCCAGCAAATAATAAACAGTTGTTATTTTTTTATTTAAAAATACTTTTATTAAAAAAAAATAAACAATTCAATTGGGTTTAATAACAAAGAAATCATTAAATGTAGCTCTATATGTAATAAAAGTTAAAATGTTTTATGAGTAGTATATTATTTCAATAAATATTCCTCCATCCTGGATTGGCGTGTTTTGGTTTTGGCAATAACATCTTGAAAATGTAAGTCCAGCGATGAAAGTATATTCATAGCTTCTGTATCACCTTGGCATTTCACAAACGCTATAAGATCATGCGCTTTCGCCAAAGCCTCTTTATATGTTAGGATGTTGTTTCTTGCATCTTGAAGATCTGAAGGTTCAATTTCATCTGTTGAGTCATCAGAAATTTCTTGAACTTCAGAAATTTGTTCTTGTAATGGTACGAGCGAATCTAAAGGTGATCTCTCAATTGGTAAATCATCATCGATCTGATAAAAATCTTTTAAGCTTTGCCCACTGACCCCTGCAATACATCTTTTCTCAATTTCGGCTAGTTTAATGGCAAATCATCCTCAGGCTCAAAATCAACATCAAATACTGTCGGACATTCCTGGCTGTCAAGTGTAAATCCTGCCTTACGAAACATTTCTGAACTGTTTCACACGTAACTTGGTCCCATGCACTTTTAGCAAAATAAACTGGATCCAATAGGTTTATACTTTTCACTAAATCATAAGCTGTGTTAGAAATTTCAATGTTTGCTAGTAAGTGCCTCAGTATCAAAGTTCTGTAATTACGCTTAAAATTTTTAATAACACCCTGATCAAGTGGTTGGCTAATTGAAGTACAAGTAGGAGGCAAAAAAAGTATTTTAATGTTTTTCAAATTGATGTTTTTTGGATGCGATGCCGCATTGTCCAAAAAAAGAAAAATTTGCCTATTTCGCCCTCCCATTTTTCGGTCGAAATTTTCTAACCATTCACTCATAATTTCAGACGTCATCCACGATATGGTGCTTGATTTCCATGTCAGCGGTAAATTATCTTTTATTAAATTTTTAAAAGCTCTTGGTTTAGATGCCTTTCCAATAACCAGCAGCTTTTCTTTGTCTCCAGCCATGTTCGCACAGTGCAATATTGTTATCCTTTCCTTAGACAATTTTCCTCCCACACATTTTTAATTTTTTAAAGTCATGGTCTTGTTTGGTAATGCCCTAAAATAAAGCCCAGTTTCGTCAGCATTGTAAATATTTTTTGGTATGTACCCTTTTATTAGAGAAGGTAGTTTCACCATGAATGCTGCTACATCATCAGGATTAACAGAGGCGGATTCGCCACATATCGCTTTGAACGTAATATTGTGACGAATTTTGAACTTGTTAAGCCAACCCGACGAGGCATTAAAAGTGTTGCTACCCAAAGATTCAGCTATTTCTTTAGCTTTGCTTTGTCTCAATGGGCCTAAATGGAAAAGTAAAATTATTTGAATAAAACATATTAGTCAATCAGAATCCACTTAGTAAATTAATGATAAAATGAATCGATCTGCTGTAAATCTTTTGTATAGAATTAAAAAACATAACTTACGTACCAGTTAATGGAATTCCTTTATTGCGTGCTGCTAGAAACCATTCGTAGGACAACTGATCAATTGTCAGCCCTTCAGCATTAAAAAATCTTCTTTTCTCATTTAAATTTACATTGGAGTGCCATTTTTGTATTATCTCTTCTCTTTTCTTTATAATGTCAGAAGCTTGGGTTTTACTAATGCTAAATCGCTTCGATAAATTTCTCACTTTTAATTTTTCTTTGTTGTACACTTCAATCACTTCTATTTTTTGCTTAATAGTTAATACATACCTCTTTTTACCCATTTTCAAACGTCACGCCCGCACTAATGTATAGAAACGAATGAACAATGCTTTCCAAACTACAATAAACAAACGCACATCTATGTTATTGGGGAATCCCCTAAATCGCGTAAGTAATGGCATCGATTACAAGCTGTTGGTCAAATAGGTTTGTACACCATACGTACAAACATTGCAAGAATTAGTATTGTCAACTCTCCGAAGCAGAAGCGTAAATTGTAGAAAAAATGTTAGATTGAAAACATTATGTGAGAGAGAAAATATTTACCATACCCACATTAAAGTATGTTATGTGATGTAGTAAATATGATAAAGCGTGCCTTGTGGCTAAAGCGAACAAATTAAAAGAGTCTTGGCAAGCTTATTTGTAAATTATGACATGAAGAAATCGGAAAAAAATAAGCTAAATGTCCGTCCAAGAGAATTTTTTTTGTCAAGCGGGTGTCCGCGTCCGCTCAGTAGAAGCGTCAGTTCAAGGGAAAGCGACTGCAATGTTTTTCTTATGGAGCGCTGCCGGGACCTGGCAACAATGTCCGTCTAAAGGGGGTGTCCGCTTATGGGAAGTGTCCGTTAAGGGGAATTTTACTGTATATCGTTACTCTCGTATTTGATTACTTTAATAAGGCACTATGCGGCGAGAGTCTAGGCAAATAAAAACGTTGATTATAATATCGGCATGGAAGCCAGAGTAGTATTAAGTAATTTTTATTTTGTACGACTATTAATGAGTGTTCCTTACGTTTATTTTCATCAAATATAAACTGCATGTATTTTATTTGATATAATAATTTGTTTAATTAATAATTATAATTAGTGGTACGCAGCGAAGGCGTCTGAAAATGTCGCGATAAAGAAACCCGTAATTGCATTGCACAAAGTATGGGAGCTTCTACTTATTATATATGCCCTTAGTCAGTTGAGACGGGTGTAGGTGACTAAAATAAAAGTTAGAAAGTAGCGCCATTCCGTTTTGCTTACGGAAGCTCAGACTGAATACTGAGAAAAGAGATTGCGCGATCTTCGGCGCATGCACATACAAACTACTCAGACTCACGCTATATATCTAGACTTACTAAGTACCTACGTACTAACTAACTAAAATTTACCTGAAAAGGAAATTGCTACGGGAAGTGCCAAGGCTAAAAAAAACTTATGAACAAATAATTCGTATATTCACGTTCAAAGGAAAATATATGATTATAATATAATTAAGTAAATTAATGTATTATAATTAAGTAAATTAATGTATTATAAAAAGCGTTCAAATAAGCTTTGCCTCTAGTAGGCCATTCCTTTAAAAACGTATGATTATTAATAATTTAAATTTGCATAGTTGACAAAAATTGCTTTGTAATTTAGAATTGATTTAACATGGTTTTTACTATACAACACAAATCATTCATGCTAGAATCTTATTTTCGAAACGGACGTAAGATTGACGGACAATGGCAGTATTCTCTTCAAGATTGTTTAGAAGAATTTAGAAATGAGTTCCCTAACGTCATCTTTGATTATGACAGTTTTCGGCACACAGTGACACATTCCGTTATGGTTTTCAGAGAAACAGGGAGTGTTAGACAGAAAGAAGGCGCAGGTCGGGCGAAAAAGCGTACAGAAGAGCTAGTTAATAATGTAAGAGAAATTATGAATAATGCACCAAGAACTTCCGTACGAGCATTATCACAACAAGTGGGTGTGTCAATTGGCACATGTCATACAATTTTAAAAAAGGACTTACATTTATTTCCATATCACATGACCTGTTATCAAGAAATCAAGGAAATCGACTATCCCAGAAGAATAACGTTTAGTCAGTGGTTCTTAAATAATTTTGATAATGACCTTCTTGACAAAACCTTTTTTTCTGATGAGTCATGGTTTTATCTAATGGATATGTGAACTCACAAAATATGAGGATGTGGACTAATGAGAAACCACATAATTTTTTTGTTGAAACCGCACTTCATCCGCAGAAGATTGGTGTATGGTGTGCGATTAGTCGAAGGAGAATTATTGACCCTATTTTTTTTTAACGGAACCTTAACAGGAGAAAGGTATCGACAAGAAATTATTATGCCATTTATCGAACAGCTTGACGACGAAGAAATAACACAGAGTTACTTTCAACAAGACGGAGCTAGAGCGCACACAGCAGGTGAAACAATTAATATTCTGCAGCAATTTTTTCAAAATCGGTTGATAAGTTTAAACACTGAACATGAATTTCCACCAAGATCTTGTGACATTACCCCATGTGATTTCTTTTTATGGCCATTCTTAAAGAACTCAATTTATCAAGTACAGATACCTGATCTTGCAGGCCTTCAAATCAGAATTGCTGAAAGAATTCATGGAATTGACAATGCGATACTACAAAACACTTTTTCCTCCATTAGAAGAAGATGTGAGAAATGTTTCGAACAAGGTGGTGGACACTTTGAACAATTTTTATAAAATTTTGCTTGTTTGTTGGAAATAAACATATTTCATTCACTTAAAAATGTTCGTTTTATTATTTTGACATTTGTCATTTCAATCAAATATCTCATCTCATAACCAACAAAATTCCTATTAAAATTAGTAACAAGCTAAGACATAATCATAATTTCCAAGGGCTACTTTGAGGTAAAATTTATTTGAATTCTTTGTATTTAAGCATTGACTAAAATCAAATAAAGAAATATTAATCAATTGAATTTTCACGCTGTATAATTGTAATAATACTGACTGTATGTTAAGGTAAAAATATATATATAACTCTATACAAAACCCAAAACTAGATATCGCAAAAAGATGAACACAGTGCGGTAAACATAATATCTCAAAAGTTGAACGTAATAATACTGTTAAAAGTAAATGGAAAATAATTACTTAAGTTAATTATATAGTTTATTCCCGCAGATTTTTTTCTAAAGATACCATTAGAGATAAATTCACAATAATTTTATAAACAGAAATAGCGATAGTCAAAATATCCTACTCACAAATACAAATGATTTAAATTATAAAGCAGGCTTCGTGTATTAACTGATATTAATTATTTTAGTGGTCCGGACTAACATGAGAGTGCTCTGTCTTCTACAGGGGGCTTCTAGTGTCGTATATCAAATACAGTATTATTCTTACGTTGTAATTACCAGATGTTTAATGACGTCTCAGGTGTACTGAACAATGTATTTATTTTTGCTTAGCTGGTTTCAAACAGAGTGTTGTTCAGGTAGAAATCAAACAAAATGCTGGTAAACATTTAATTAAGCTTTAATAAAAGTAACGGTCAGTATCAACAACAAATAACTAAATGCACACACATATGAAAAGAAAACAAACAGAAGCAAATCAAATATAATCACAAGTAATACCCAAATGATTACCTTCAAATATGAAGAAATATTATACAGGGCTTTAAGGAGGTAAATGCATTAACATAAGTGCAAATAAATCAAGTTATAAAATACGTAGTACTATAGGTTATGTTAAAATCGTCGACATGCAGGTGTTTGATGGTTATAGCAATAGTAAGAAATCAATATCTGCATAACAATATAATAATTTAACAATGGTAACTTTAGTATTCCCTATTTTTTGTTTTTGTAAATTAAAAGATATTTTATTTCGAAAATATTTTATAAATACTTTGAGATAAATTTTAAATTCAATTTTAATATTTCTTTTTCAAATACCTAACCGTGAATTAGGGAGTAATTAATTGTCACATTTTCTTCCCACGCTGCAATTCTATTGGTCTTGATGGCAGCCTCTTGGTTGGTTGTTTGCAAAACGCGCGGGAAACAGCTAAAAATTGTCGGGAACTTGTTGACCTTTTCCCTCCAAAACTGGAAACGGCCAAATTTTCTTACTGAGATGAATCTCCTTAGACGAATTTAACCTCGGAACAATATTTCTTGAATATATCGACACCTTTTCTCCGATGTCATTGATTTTAGGCAGTAATATATTTTTTCTTTGTATTTTTGTTTGGCGTCGGCAGAAGATTTGATTTAAATTGAAATATCTCGGCACCAATAGGAGATACAGCCGCACATTAACTTTTAAAATGCGTAGAGATGGCTACCTTTATATACAAATTTTATAATCGCACAGCGAATATTTCCACACAATTTTACTTTTAGTAGGGTCCACGAACGCGTATTCTCGCCCTGGCGATTCTCGTGTAACCCCCGATATAAGGATTTTCATCGCGATTGTCTTTTGTTCTTTGATATTTGCCTGTACGCCATGAACATAGTTGCGAACGATTATAAATATTTTAAATAGTTTTTAATAAAATTGATAATTGAAATATAAAAAAAACTAATTTAGAAATTAATTATATTAGAGAAAATTTTTAAATAGAAAATAACATATGTTACTTGTAAATACGCATTCAAGTTGATGCATTTTTACATATATACAACATCATTATGGCTAATTTCAGGTTACAATTTTAATATACAGTGTGACATTTTTCTACATAAATAAATAAATAATTACAAAAGATTGCAAACTTATATTTCCTAAATAAATATCACTATGAAATAGGAATAATAAAAAGGTTAAATTAATAAATACAATAATTAGTGCTAGTCTCAAACAAAAATACTTATGTTGTGCATTTCTCGATTCTGCTTCATTGTATGCGCATTTAATTTATTCTTTAGTTACTTTTGGAGATGGTACCTAAGTGTAACCATTTTACCTATATCTCATGAACTGTGCATTTGCGGACATACATTGATATAAATTGTTTTTCATGTTTTTGTGTGGAGAGTTCGCTCCCATAGTTTGTCCTCTCATTTTAGTTACACCCTGTATAAAGCGATTATTTACATATTTTATATTGATTGATGCCTTTTTCTCACCACAGGTGGTTGCAAATACTTTAATTATTTGCGATTTCATACAAACGTTTAAAAAAACTCATGTTTAAATATTTAAATCGTAGACAACGAGGCTCAGAAATAATCTTTATTTTATTGATATATTTGTTCGTTTTATATGTATACTACAATGTATTTATTGTTTCAGGCGAGAAACCGTTCAAATGTGAATACGAAGGCTGTGACAGGCGATTTGCCAACTCGTCGGATCGAAAAAAACATTCCCACGTTCACACATCGGACAAACCGTACAACTGTAGGGTAGCAGGTTGCGACAAGTCCTACACACACCCGTCCTCCCTGAGGAAGCACATGAAGGTCCACGGCTGTTCGGGAAGATCGCCGCCCCATTACGACAGCGACGGCGATGAATCTAACAGTTCTTCGGCCGGAAGCATTTCCGTAGCCGCGAGTCCCCAAATCAATAATCCGCAGGTACCTGGTGCGACGGCATTAAGTGATTGGTACGTCGCGTGTCAACCGACGCCAGCGCCACCCGACCCCTTAGGGCACAGTCTAGGACATTTCGGTCACGTTCACCATACGGGGGCGGCGACAGCTTACTGATAATTAGCGATTCGTTCGTCGTTATCTTTTGCGTTTTATATATGTATATACTATATATATATACAAATTTCGTGTGATTTTTTTGTAAATTATCCCGAGCTTTTCGAGACTGTGAATACCCCCTTTCATTAATATTATTATCTTTATTAAAATATTCAGACTGATATATTAAAAAGAGAAGATTAAGTAAACTGTTATTTATGGAGAAGTTTTGTGCAATCAGTATGTGCCCATTCGTGCGAAGCTGTTTTTTTTTCTGTATTTTTTCTTCATCTTGCGTGATTTTAGTTGTTCGAAAATTAAAATAAGAACGCAAAATTTGATAAATATTTTTTCATTTTTTGTTGCGTGTGCTATTCGTGACAGGGCTGACTTATAATTGTTAAATGCAGGACCATGAAAATGATGGAATTACGACGAAAATATTGTAAAATTATAGAAAGAGTAAGAAAGATGATATTGATGATTATATAATGTAAATATATTGTATCAGGGATCTCTGTATATTTAATTATGACGAAAGTTTATAAAAATGCTGAATTTATTGAAAATAAAAATGACTGAGACATTTTTTTGTGTTTTATTTATGTTTAAGAACAATAAAATATGATTATATAAAATACAATCCTTCTATTCATATCATTAAAATTAGAGCTGGCGACTTTGCACCAGCAGCCAGTGGTGTCTCCATAAAAGTTTATATATAACATAAATTGTAAGAAATAAATTATAAAATGTGTTGCAGAGACAACCCGAGACGAGCAACTTCGTGCTAAATTTTGCTCCTGAATATTTAATTGGTCGATTGGAATGAAAGGCGAAAGTAGATGGCGCAATAGTATTTAACGCGGGAAATTTAAATCTCCTTTTCTGGATATTTTAAAAATTTGTTAATGATAATTAAATTTCTAATAAAAATAAGCTTTAACAATGTGATTTAACCAATAATGGCAGATTTTCATCTCATTATAAAATAGAATTACATTGCTAATGCGTATTTTTATCAGAAATTTAGTATTTTAATTATAATATATCTTAGAAAATACCAAGTCTTATTCTATTTAGTTTATACAGCAACTACTTTTTTCGCCCCATTTACAGTTACTATAGAAAGGGAGAATTGCTGTTAAAAAAATGCATTTTTAAAAGGTTCTCATTATCAAATAAATGAAACGTAAAAATAATTCCTATTACTTTTTGTTTAATTTTGTGTATATATGTATATTCCAAGACAATCATGAGCACAATATCTTGCTAAAAAACAAATTGTATTTGTTGTTGAAAGAGAATAATTTCAAAACCTAATTAAAAATACATGGTTATCCATTTTTAGGTTTCAACAAAAAAACGTAAGGGAAATACATATCGAATTTAATTTTTAACGAATTTTTTTCTAATTATAAAGTTTGACCTTGTCATTATGTGTGAAATACAATATCATTCAAATTGCCACCGCGGAATTTGTGGCAATATTCGATCCTTTTGAGGTAATTTTGACACACAAATACAGGTTCACTATTAATATTTTTTGTGAACGTGTCCGAACATATCCCTCCCCAGAGACGCAGATAAGTTCTTCACACCAGATTTTTAATAATATTTTATATTATTAAAAATACCTTTGTATTATACAAAACTGGTGGGGTTTGACCTACTCATGTATGTTTCAATTATTCTGATACATTACACATGCGGTTAGTCCGTAGTATGAGTGAAGACACAAACAAAATACAGTTTCTAGAGAGACGGCTGTGCCACCTTTGGAAGGGAGTAGTTGGTTCGCATTGATTATGTGGACGGGGCGAGATACTTCGGCTGTCTGGCAACAGGCAGCGCTGAATTTACTTCTACGCTCGGTCTGGATAATTTCTGTGATATGGCGATGTGGTTCTTTTTTGTGAATGTGTCTGAAGATATCCTTTTCAAGATCAGAACCTGAATCTAATGAAAATTCTGAGGATGACCCAGTATTTACAATAAAAATCAAATTTTCTAATACATTTTCTGTTATAACGTGATGAATGCTATTTTTCCATGTGTCAGCACCAACCATGTCTAATCCTTCTAATAATAAATTTATTACTTTGTCCAATTTATTATTGGTCGCAACATAATGCTAAATTTGAGCCCATTCATGTTCAATAGGGTTGCAATTACAGTGACATGGAGGTAAACGTAAAACTGTATGGCCGCATTCACTAGCTATTTCATCGACCACCTATGAAACTGGATGACAGAATGTGTAATTTTTTACAAGCTCAAACAATTCAATCTTTAGCATAGAATTATCAGCTAAAATTCCGTTTGTTAAATGCCATTGAATGAGTGCCTCCCTTTTCCGTGATGGAGTAGGTGACTTTTCTGTTTTAGCAAATGATAGGGCGCATTATCCATTACTATAACACTACTGGGCTCAAGAGAAGGTATTTTGCATCCATGCGATGAACACCTCACTATTCATATCTTAATGGTAATTTGCAGTTTTCTTGGATTCAAATAATAACAAACCCCCATTCATGAAACTAGTTTCACTGCCAATGTGAAGCACAATTAGTCGCTTTCCTTTTCCAGATGGATCTTTTAAACCAGTAGAAAGACCTTTAACAAATGCTTGCCTTGGATTAAGTACCGTTCTATCTTTCCATATTTTTGCTTTTGTGTAACCTGCATTCACCCATGTTTCATCTAAATAATAGATTTTTATCCCTTCTGCACGAAACTTTCTTATACTTGTCAAATAACGAACAAATAGCTTATAATATTTTTCTGCAATATATAGAAAACCACAAGGACGAAATAATTGATTATAGTGGAAAAGTTATATTGACTTTAGATTTTAATTTAGATTAATAATAATTCTTACTACTAAGGACCGCACACATCAGACCGAAATTACGATGGACCATATAAATAGTCTATAACATCGCTAAGTGCAACAGGCAGTTATTGAATAGCACTATTCATTCGGTTAACGGCACATCTATTTTTGTCGTTGAATTGTGACGAAATTGCTTCAATATTATACTTAGATTTCTTTCTTCGTGGGCGTAGATAGAAGCGTGAGAAGTTTTTATAATTTA
Source organism: Melolontha melolontha (assembly GCA_935421215.2). Classification (NCBI taxonomy): domain Eukaryota; kingdom Metazoa; phylum Arthropoda; class Insecta; order Coleoptera; family Scarabaeidae; genus Melolontha; species Melolontha melolontha. Next base: position 177,763,131 of record OW285237.1, on the reverse strand, counting down.
TTTTATATTTATTTATACTATATTCAATAGTTTATATTTCGTAGAATAAATAAAGTACGGTGAGTTATTTTCTTTATTTCATTGTTGTAACTGCTAATTGGAAAACAAACTGGTGGTGATCTATAAAATACGAAATACATTTCTATTTGTTCATTTTATAGTTCAAGTTGAGTAAAGGAGTATTAATATTAACTATAGTCTATGTCACCCAAACTTCGAAGTATTGCTCTTATGGAGATTGCATTTGTTGTTGCCTAATTTCTAACAATAGGGTTATTTCATTTATAGATTGGCTATACGTAAGATATTGATTTATCGATTTGACATTCAAAATGCATGTTGTTTACCTTTTAGGTTAGAAAACTCTCGTCTTAAATCTGTATTTACAAGACGTTCAATTTAGTTAAAATCATTAATGCAAAAATAGGTAGATGTGCATAAATTAAACAAAATTGTTTCGACTTTTTTTTTAATTCAATAATGTAATTTTATTTTGGATTATTTTATAAATATGAGACATTTACAGTGTACACAACTTTCATGTAAGACAATATTATTCTCACAAGTGAATCAAAAATAAATAAACAAATTAGTAAATCAATGAATAAAATACATCAATGTCTGAAGAGCTAGCAGAAGAAGATCCAGCTGACAAATGAATAATACATTCTTTATGATCATCCTGCATTTCATCTAATCTCCACATCTCGTCCTCAACTAAAAATTAAAAAAAATTAAGAAAAAGTAGTAATAAGAAAAGTAAGTTGCCCTACCATTCATAACATGTTTGATATAATTTTGCCAGTTCTGAACTGAAACATTTTTATAACCTTCTTCTATGAGAATTGGTATTTCCTTCGTTTTAAGAGAGGTATTGTTGTGCTTGATATAATTCTTCACCTGTGCCCATACAATTTCAATAGGATTTAATGTACAATGATAGGGTGGCAAACGTAATATGGTATGTCCCCTCTGATCAGCTGCTTCATCAAGCAGATACTTATTATAGTGATCCTTGTGTATCGACAAAATTTGTAGCAAATCGCGTTTTAGTAATCCTTCCTCAACAGGAATGCCTTTCTCACTTAACCAGTCGAAAATCTCTTGCTTCTTAGAGGCAGTATTTGGTATTTTTTCTTGCTTGCGACTGTGATAAGAAGCGTTATCGATCATAATCACTGAGTTCGCAGGTAAATTAGGTAGTAAGCATTCTAGGAACCAGCTCTCATATAATTCTGCACATACCTCATCATGAGCATCTAAAGTATTCTTTTTGCAGAGAAAGTTGTACTCAGCACCAGTGACAAATCCTTTCTCATTGCCCGCATAAATAAGAGCATATCGTTGCCCTCGACCTTTTGGTGGAGTTAGACCAGTACTCAAGTCATTAATGAATGCGTTTCTAGAGGTACTTACAGTTGTGTCAGTCCATGCTTTGGATACAAAGTGTCCGACTTTCATCCACGATTCATCTGTAAATACAATGTTTTTCCCTTCGCTGCGATATCTCCTAATGTTACGTAAATGTGCATGACGCCATCTTATAATATCATCTCGATCCATCATCATTACCTTCTTGCCAATTTTTTCAAATGAAAAACCAATATCTTTTAACAATCTGTAGAGCGTTGACCTAGAGAAATTAGGTATAGCTTCTTCGTTACGTACAGCACCTAATATCATATCCAACGTGGGTGGGATATTGCGTAAAAAGAAACTGTGTACTTTACGCCTCACAAGCATTTGTACATGTTCTTCGTATATATGCAAGCGGGTATTCTTGGGAGTGGCACATTTTGTTTTTTCTACAGATGCAGGGGGACAGTTTTCCTTTTCTTTGCGAATGGAATACACAATTCCTTTGCCACAGTCCAAAGCTTTTGCCGTCTCTTCGACTGCCTTGGAAACACTCATACTGTCCGCAAAGTATGTGAAACAATTATAAATCATAAGTTTTTCTCTTACAGAAAAGGTTTCGCCTTGGTACTTTTTTTACAGGCTTCCATCCTGCAACCTCTAAGTTTACATTTTTATGTGATAATAATTAACTATTTCGATTTTACTTACAATTGTTTATATTACTGAATTTGCAGTAGTTTTAAAAAAAAAGAAGAATTAGTACAAATAAAGGGAAAAAATCAAAGAAAATCAAACAAAACGAAATATACACAAAAGATGACAGATCGAAATTTTCAATTGACAGGGAGTATATAACAAACACAAAATAAAAATTCTCCCCTAGAGACATAGTGCGCCAAAATAAATGCAACGTCTTACTGTTAAAAAAATAATAGTTATATGAGCATCGCTATAAGTTAATAAGAGAGGCTATTCTCCATAAGACCCAATACTTCGAAGTTTGGGTGAAACAGACTATAGCAATACTTTCTCAAGGTTTTATTCTATAAAATTTGTTCTCTTTGAATGAAGTACAACTTTCCGGAGGTTGATATGACTTGTATCCGCTTTTAAAAAGTTTTCAGAAAAGCACCATTGAGAGTAGCTCTTCACAGGAAAAGATTTCTATCTTTGTAACTGTCTCCCTCTCCAGTAATAGACAATAATAGAATAAATAATGACGAAATTGTTGATCTAAGTTTTTTTAGTGATGGATGAAGCATGTTTGCATTTAAGCGGGTTTGTAAATAAACAAAATTACAGAAGATGGTCTATAAACAATCACTTCGAAGTCGTAGAAAAATAGTACCAATATTTTTTCACAATAACATTAATAGCCAAAGATACCGAGAACAGTTATTAACACCATTTTTAACTCAAACGCAACGAGACGAATTCACTGGGGGTTAATTTCAGCAAGATGAGGCTACTGCACCTACAACTCCTGAAAATCTAGCGCTTTTAGAATATTACTTCCTATTATCGAGTTATAAGCAGAGGTGTTTGACCAGCAAGGTCACCATCTTACTCAATTAGATTTATCTATTTTCACCATGCAATGAGATCAGCATTTATAAGGAAGAAAGAGATATCAAGAAAAACCAAGATGACGGTATACAGAACAATATTCAGACCAATATTAACATACGGAAGCGAATCATGGGTACTATCAAATAGAAATAAAAGCAGAATACAGACGATTGAGATGAAATTTCTGAGGGGAGTGAAAGGCATAACAAGAAATGACAGAGTGCGAAATATTGACGTGCGAGAAGAGCTACAAATAGAACCCATAATGGAATATATAGAAAAGAAACAATTAGGGTGGTGGGGACACCTACAGCGTATGAGGGAATGTACACAAACTAAAAGAGTATGGACGTCCAAAATAATAGTCAAGCGAAGACCTGGGAGGCCGAAGCAAACATGGGAAAAGGAGGTAGCCAAATTGATAGAGAACAGAGGAGAAACAGTACTGAACGCAAGAGAAATTGCCAAAGATAGAAAAAAGTGGAAAAACTTTGTACAAAATACTGACAATACACATTAGTTAAGAGATAAATATGTAAAATCCCTACACCGAAAGGTAGAAAGGGAACTTAGATTATATATATATATATATTTTCGGATTGCTAAAAAAATGAAGTATATAACACAAGAATGAGTAACTTAAAATGACTTGATGAATACAATTACGAGTACAATTAAATGTAATGAAATAACACCAAATGTATTGCAGAATATTTTTGACAAAACGAAACGTCGTACTGCATTATGCATTCAACAGAATGGTGACCATTTGGAACACTTGTTGTAAATTATAATAATTAAAATTTCCACAAATTAATTATTTACCTTGGTTATTTGATTAATATCTTAATATCTACTTTAAAGTTTTTTTATTAAATAAATTAATAATCTAATTGTACTTGTTATTAATTTCATCGCCATATTTCTCGATGATAAATTTTGACAGTGACAGGTATATAACTTTCATACCGTTCAATCTATATCCGCATTTCAAGAATGCAAAACATCATAATTTATAGGAGAAATTCATGAACAACTAGATGTAATTCTTTTTGGAACACGTTGTTAAGTTGTATAAATTAATAAAAATCACACAAAATAAACTATCCAACAATCAAATCTAACCACACTTCTGTTCTAAATACATCAATTTAACCTAAAAGTTAAATATTGTTAAAATAGACACGTATGCTCAGTACAATCTAGAATTTCAAATACCTGTTCTCCGCTTAGAACTGCAGGGACAGTTCGGAACGGCATTTGAACTATAAATCCTTGGAAGTTCGAACAGAATACTAATAGTTCGCGGAATTTGCAATTCAAGAATTTCCTGGTTCAGACTCTTAAAGGTGCAGCGGCCATGCGCACTAGCTCCAGAACTTCTGGAGCTTTAGGTTCGAACAAACCTACTTCAGAAATATGGAAAATAAGTTTTAGAAACGGCTTTCTTCGTATTAAAACTTGAAAAATACTTTTTATATCAAGAATCTATAGGGTAAAGCTAATGCATTCACAAGAAGAAATACAAGTACCTAAATCGTAAAACAGTGTTTCATATTAACAAAAAAAGAAAGCTTATTTAATTTATTAATTTATATATGCCTTTTGTACTTAATAACGAAAATTATGAATCGCACCTTGGCAAGAACCACCTTTTCTTAAAACTATGCTATTGTTTTACGTATGAACATGTGTTGTAAGTAAATTATGTCACTTCTTGTTCATTAGACACTCAATAACTAAGATATAATTGTAATATAGTTAGGTGTGATAATTAGGGACACCTGTTGTTATTACAGTTTCATAAAAAGCTGTATTATATGCGTTATTAGTAGAGAACGGACACATCGGTTTGAAATGACGTCGTCATTACGACGGATGATGTAAATAGTCTACAACATCTGTAAGTACATCACGCAGTTATTGAATGCACTATTGATCTGGCTAGCGCGCACATCTGTTTTCATAGAGAATTGCGACGTTTTTTGTTGGATATTTACAGCTAAATTACTGTTCTCATGGGCGTAGATAGAAGCACGTGCATAATTTAGTCTATTTAGATTATATTTCGTAAGATAAATAAAGTGCTGTGAGTTAGTTTCTTGTTTTCATAGTTTTAACTGTTGATTACATCGTAATTTTTGTGATAGATCCTGTTTAATATCGTTTGATTGAATCTACTTCTCCCAAGTATTTCGACGTAAGTGTGCACTGAATTTCGTTCAGTTTCAATAACTTATGCATACATTTTTAGTTTTGATTTATTTAGATCTAGAGCATTGTTAAAGTTACTTTTTCAGATATGATATGGAAGAACGTCGAGAACAGCATCGTAAAACAATGGCTAGTTGGATTGACGGTCATACTGATTGTATCGTATGTCCATTGTCAGTGATTCCGAAACTTATTGCAAAATCTGTAAAATATCGTTAAAAAATTCCATGAAATCGCACGTACAACGTCATTTAAAACCGCAAACACATGCACAGAAATTGGAACTGTTGGAATCTGACAATTTTAATGAAGAACTCTGTGAAACTTTTATGGCGGCTAATATTCCATTAATAAACTTAACAATCCCACTTTAAAAATATTTCTCCAGAAATATACTGGTCGAAATGTTCCTGATGAATCCACCTTACGCAAATATTATGTTTCTAAGTGCTACACGAAAGCAGTAGAACGCATTAGAAGCCACCTTTCATATCAGTACCTTTGGATAAGTGCCGAAGAAACTGTCGATATATTAGGACGCTGCGTGGTAAATGTTGTAGCTGGTGTAGGTGTACTACATCCAACTATTCCAAATAACGCTATTAATAATTTGAAAAGTATTCCAAGTGACTTCGGATATGGCCTTAGGCAAAAGTTAGACGCAGTTTTTAATAGAAATCCAGGTTTAATAAAATTGCGGCAGTTATGTATGGGGACAATGCCACAACATCTAACTGCAAAATACGCGGAAATGAAAAAATATTTCCAGTATGCACCTATAACCAGTTGTGATGTAGAAAGGACGTTCTTTATTTAGAAGGATGTATTTCATTCAAAGAGAACAAATTTTCCAGAAGAGAACCTTGAGAAAGTATTGCTAGTAAATATTAATGCTCCTTTACTCAACTTGAACTACAAAATGAACAAATAAAAATGTATTTCGTATTTTATAGCCGTATATATACCCGTTTTATTATTATGAGTATAATTATATAAATAAAATTTAAAACTTTAAAAATACAAATGTTCAATAGTACGCCCCTGGGCGATGAGTCATCAATCTCCCGTGTCCGGTCTCTACTCATTTGTGTTCAAAGAGTTTATTATTTAGAATATTCTATAACTTTTTAGCAAAGAAAAATAAAGCCGACATTCATATGAACATTTCTTCATGAAATTACATCTAGTTTTTATTGCCAGAGTTTGTCAAGAGGCTATTGAATCAACCTGTATAGTACAAAAAGTATTTCTTTGGAGACTGTGGATAAGTAAAGACTTAAAAAAGTATAAAATCCCTTACCCATTAATTCGTATCCTAAACGTGTATTTTGATATCTAAGTTGTCATCTTCAGTGGGTAAAATTAATAATCAATAGTGTTAAACATGAGGTACTGCAAAGCTAACTCAAAGAATCGCGAAACACTTTACAAGGGGTCCACGAATACACGCATAAATATGTGTACGCCTTATAAAGGACGCAGTTTCGGCGTATTTTTCAGATAAAACACATTTTTATGAAGGTATACCACAAGCTAATTGAAATATCTGAAAAGTGTATTAGAGCTGCAAGTGAATATATTGAACTTAACCTGTTACCCTGGTTCCTGTACCGTCAAAATTGAAAATTTGGTTTTAAAATTTGTTCGTGTTTCTTTGACCACAATGTTTATAGAATTAATTGTCGCGATTGTAAATGGAAATATGTTCGTCAACAAAATGTTCAATAATAAGCCGTTATAAGGAACATATACCACTTATTAAATTTAATAGGCCGGATAAGTAGAGTATAGCATGAAACAACGTTTACAACGCATATAAGGGTCCAATATATCTGCCTATATGACTTCCTAGAATAGCGTAAAACGTGTTGCTCACAAACAGTGCATACATGGACTTCTAGTAAAATATTTCTCGATCTTTGTGTGCTAGCTTTACTGTACCCCATATTCCTCACTGTTATCACTTTCTACTGAAGAAAACGACTTAGTTGTCGAAGTAAGTATATATAATACGAGTATTAATATGAAAAAACTATATTTTTAGGTATCTGCTCTAGTTTAAATTAACATTCTGCTATGAATAGTGGTTTTGAATTTGATAATACCACTATTCACAACCAATCTGTCCAGCTTGGATATTCTGTCGGTTAATCTTCAAGATGAGACTGCTTTTCCCTCAGGGTTCCAATCGGAAAAGTGGAAAACACAATTGAATTAGTACGATATGTAGTTTTTTATTGGACGCCACTCAAAACTTGTTTGAGAAAAGTTATGATAATGTTATTAAGTTACTTATGAGCACAAACGAAAATAAGGTCAAATGTAAAAAATACACAGTAAACTTTAAATGAATCTTTAATACAAAAATAAAAGAAATAAAAAACAAATCTTTATAAAGTATAAAGATTAATATTGCCTCATTAAACAATATTATTAAGGTAAAAGTATCGTATGGAAATGACCGCAGCATACGATAAAAAACTTTCTTTATGACTTCCGATCAAAATTAAAACTAATAAATTAGGAAGATGCTTTTTAATTTCTCCCCAGAGAAACACACTGTATAAAGTTTGACAACGCGATGAAAATCTCTAACACATGTGCAACTACATGAAAAAATATGCCCTTGCTATCCCAAGCGTACAAAATTCTCAGTTACAGAAATTTTTTATATTAGAAATTTTAAAAAACGTTCTTTGTCATTTAAATCAAATAACTAAGAATAAAATATATATATCAAAATTAACACAATTACAAGTGTTATTTTGAAGAATATAATGACGATGCCAAAATGCACCCCTTGGAACGTCCTTTCCCCGATCAACGAACAGTTATTCCTTCTTTCAGAGTACCACCAAAAGCGCAAGCATCTGCCAAGGACCAATCCCATATTCTCACTTTAAGCATATCCATGCATCTTTTGAAAACTCGTTCAAGACCTGAAAAGAGACCGACCGAAAGAAATAAAACAGGATTTTCAAGTGTTTTTACTATAATGCTGAAATGCTGTAAATATACCCCAAAAGGAATTTCACAATTTATTTTGTAAATAACTATTTAACGATAAATAAATATAAATAAAAACGCACCCTCGTATGCTTACATTAGATGAAATGTTTTTTTTTAATATTTGGCTATGGTAAAATTTTACTGCAGCTTCTCTGATACACGGTTTTAATTGCTAGTTCGAACAAGATGACAGTGCATTTCCGCACCAAATCAGCAATATAACGTCACGTGCATTATTTATCAGCCACGTGGGCTGTTGGTAACTTTCAGATCACAAATTAGTATATAAAGGCGGGCCCATAATATAGAATATATTATGTTATTATAAAATAGTCTTCAGTAGCACATAGTGTTAATTATTTTGTAATACGTCAAAAGTGTTGTAATAAAAAGATTCCCTAAAGAAAAATTTGTTTATAATAACCCGAAAGTGGAAATTATAACCCACATATTTCATTAAAAAAAGGGGATAAAGGAAAACTACTGACATGTTTGGAATTAATATAAATCAGTTGATCTAATCATGTATTTTTATGCAAAACGCAATTTTCTTGACGTGTAGTGAAGCAAATTAATAGAAAAACATGAAAACTATTGTTATTAAAGACGATTACATATCGAAAATACATTTTCTTAAATAGTCCGGATTAGCCGTAAAACTTAATTGAAAATAATCATTTATTTTAGAAAAAGAAAGAAGGATATTACGTCTAATTATTTCACAATAAAGATCGACTATTAATGGATATTAAAATAAACAAACGCGACCTTTCTTTTACTTTACAGCTTCTTTTCTACGTAAACTCGATTTAAATGTTTAAAGTAACCAAATATTGGGCAGTTTAAAGAAATCGTTAAACGAAAGCATTAACTGGTTTTTGCTTACGTTACACCAATTTGAACGAAAATAAAGTTTTATTGGTTGTAGTTAAATAATAATAAAAAAATATATGCACAAGCTCGTTGCTAAAATAGACAATCTTTAGTTTAATACTTAGAATTAATTATTAATTAACTTAACTAATTACGTATGGTACCTAATATTACGTGTATAAAGTATTTAAACTTTATTTTATATACTTCGTAAAAGTTTATGCAATTTTTGGGGTCACTTAAATCGAAAAATTCATAAATATAGTCGAAAACATTAGGCAATATCTTGAAATCATCGAAAACTAATACTCTTTATTTGCGCCCTCACTAAAGCCTGTGTAGGAACTGGAAATAAGTCAAGCCATTCCAAATCCGATAATAACTAATTTTTATCATCTTTTCGTGGATTTTGTAAATAATTCAACACACTAGTTAAATCTTCATTTCGTCGTTGCTTACTTAATACGTTCCACTAAGGATGTTCTCATTTTATTGGCGAGTGCTGAGTTTTTGCTAGACAATTGTTTTATACGAAATTTCAAGGCGGCATCAGCTGTGCATAAATTAGCATCTCGTCGGCAGATTGCTTCTACTGTTAATTTAATTGGGGTCAGCACTTCAACAATTTTATTTAAAAAGTAAAAATCAGCATCTTCTAAACGGATTGGATAATTGAGATCTATAAGAGCTTTTTGAATGCAGGTTGAATGCAACCAAGTGCCCCATCTTGTAGTAACAAGTTGGGGCGGAAGAGGAGTGTTTGGAAGTTTTTCTTTATAGAACTGAACCCTTATAGGCGCTTTAAGGAAGAGTTTTTCATGTTCGACATTAAACCATTTACAAGAGGAACATATTTCCTAATCTCTTCAGCAACCCTATTCAAAGCATGACCCAGACATGTTACATGTATCAAATTCGAATAAAAGATTTACAAATTTTGCCCGGTCTTTATCATGTACGGTGTTGCATGTGACAAAATGAGCAAAAAATTATCTTCAGGAACAGGAGTAGGACAAATCTGTCCACTGTGAGTGCATTGTTTTTGTTCTTACTCTTTAGAAGCAATGAGGTAAGATTTTGGCAGAAGCTCATCGCTAAGAACACCAATCAATAAATGAGCAATACAACATCCTCTTGAATCGGTGACTTCAATAATACACATGTAAAAATGTTTGTTCCGAATTTTGGCTTTAATTTTCTCAATTACCTCCGAATACAGGGAACTTACGTCGTTTCTTCGTAGTGTTGTTTCACCTGGGACATTGAATTTGCAATAATTCTCGAGAAAAGAAGTGAGGTTTTGATTACGTAACTTTGACAAGGGAATATTTGACGTCATCATTGCATGACATAGGTCTCGGTTAAAGATGTCTTGTTCGTTTAGTTTTTGGACATTGGTGGGAAAGATTGCGTTAATGTGGGTTGTGACACGTCTCCAGATTTCATCTTACCGAATTTAGTAATATGATCAGAAGTTTTCAAATGTTGATCTGTTTGATATTTTTTATCGCATGGTATCTGCAATAAAAAATAAACAAATTTGAAATGTCAGATAGATCTAAATCTCTAACAAATAAGTTCAAAATATTAAACGAAAGGACTCCGAGTACCCAAATGGTGCGAAATCGATCGATATACCTAGGATTCCGTATAAAAAATATAGTTAATACTGGCAGGGCAAAACTGAAACACCCTATACATTTCTCTGTATTTTCATTGTGTATGTCCCAGAAAGAATACAACTTGCTTTTAGCTTTTCTTTGTATCTCAAAAAGTAACAGATACCGACCGATTTCGCATCACCCTCAATATTAAATATTAAAAAATTGCATTTACAATTTTAACGAACACAGAACTAGGTAGACTTTCCCCATATCTATACGTAGTTGTTTGTATGGCTTAGCCCACACTGGCGCTCTACTGACTTTGGGAATTTCACTAATAAAAATAAATAAAATACCACAAAACACAAATCGATGTTATCTCTTCAAAAGCACAGTCGGAAATAAAATTCAGAATTGCGTATGGATGTAGAAGAAGTGTTTTACGTAGTATGCTGCAAGATTATGACTAAAATTTTAAGTTTATTTCCTCTTATTAATTAATTTTACTAACATTTATTATTTTTATTTTTGCAGATTAAAGTGAGAGAAAGTTCCAAGTCGACTAACATATGAAAACTCCATCTCATGCTACAAAACTAACAAAGATGAAATTGGCGAAGAAGAGTCAGCAAACATTACCGCAATGTTTGCCATCAACTTCCAAAAAATCGGAACAAGAACAATTTAATGAAGATTTGTGTCAAATGTTTGTGTCGGCAGATATTCCACTACATAAATTAAACAATTTAAATTACAATTTACTTTTGTAAAATTATATTCGCTGTATCTATGCAGAAACATTGAATAGCATTAAGAAGATTGTTGCAAACAATTATCTTTATATATGCGTAGATGAAACTACTGATAGTGTGAGCCGATACATAGTTCATTTAATGATTGGTATCCTTAACGTATCGGTTCCAGCAAAATCTTATTTAATTTTATCCAAACAGTTGGAAAAGGTAAATAATTTGACAATAACAACGTTTATACAGGAAGAACTGGTAACTTTCTTCTTACCGGAATCGATTCCAACAGAGAAAATTCTATTGTTTTTGACGGATGCTGCACCATACATGATGAAGGCAGCTTTCAACTTGAAAATCTTTTACCCAAATTTAATTCACACAACTTGTTTGACGCACGGACTAAATCGTGTTGCAGAAGAAGTCAGAAACCATTTTCCCTTAGTAAATACTTTAATTAGTAGTGTTAAGAAAGTATTTTTAAAGGCTCCATTACGAGTTCAGTTTTACCAACAACATCTAGTTCCTCCTCAACCAGTAATTACACGATGGGGAACGTGGTTGGAGGCCGCTATTTTTCATGCAAATCATTATGAAGGAATAAAGACAATTCCTATGGATCTTGATAGGGGTGCACAATCTGTGATAGACGCCCAAAAGGTAGGTGTATTCGAGTAAAGAAATACCTCAACAGTTGGAGTTTATCAAAATCAATTACAGATATATTTCCACTTGTATATTGCAATTGGAAAAACAATTTATGTCGCTAATTGAGAGCGTTGGAATAATAAACAAATTTGAAAAATCATGTTTTGATGTTAAGGGAGTGGGGCAGTCCACGTATGAAAATTTTTTAAGTGTAATTGGAAAAAATGAGGGTTTTAAAGAGCTAAAGTACATTGCTAAAATCTTGTGTGGTGATTCAGTAGAAAATATTGAGTTAACAATACATGATATTTCTAATCTGAAATATGCTCCTATAACAAGTGCCGACGTTAAACGAACATTTTCAATATATAAATACATGTTTTCAGACAAGCGTCACAATTTTTCTGTTGAAAACTTTGAGAAATATGTGATTGTAAATTGTTTTCATAGTTAATTATGTTGTAAAATGTTCTAAATAACTTGTAGTAAACATAATAGAATATTTTTTTCTACAGTATTCTATTTTCTAACATTCCTCGTATCTTTCTACCTGCATATTTTTCATAAGGAAGTGCATATTTATTCTAAAACATCTGCATATTTATGCGTATATTTTCAGTTTTTTTTTTTTCATATAATCCGGCCTTTAATTATAAGTATGGATGTATTCAATTTATGACAGGCCAATAAACTATCTTACAAACACGCTTAATACAATCCCAAATAAAATAATTTAATTCATATGAACTGGTACTGAATCCTCTGAAGTATTTAAAATTATTCTCTTATATTAAATTTAAAATGAAATGTATAAATATTGAAATATACGAAGGTCTATAACAACAAATATAATATTTAAATTCAGCAGCTCAGAATTACTGTTTAATTCATTCTTAAAATAATATTTTAGTTAACGTATCATGGACTGATGCAAAGTTTCATCTTTCCTTAAACACACCGAATTAATAATTCGAAAAAAACAGATTAAACACATATTGTCATAAACTTTTTAAAACCGTTAAGAAGCGCCCTAATACACTAAGCATAATTAATTTTAAAAAGTGTTTATGAATAAAAAACTTATATACATAATAGCCTAATTATCTTCAAATTATCATTAATTTGTAACATTGTTCCAAGGCGTAAATTAAGCGGTCGATTTCACCTCTTTAATTTATGCACATGCATATGTTTGTTTAGTGTATATCTAGAATATATATAGAAAATTCACTTCGTTAGAATGCTTAAGTTCTGTTCAAACAACACACTTTTGGGCTTTCGTTTCCGCGCTTTAGGTCGTGAACGTGTGTCGCTGTTGTTACAGGTGCATCCGTATCACATTTCTGCCTCGTAATTAATCTATATCGCCTCATTATCATTCATGGTACAAAGCGTGGGTGTCAAACATCTTGCATTACATTCAGTTGCACCTACAGACGCAAATAAATGTCGTATAAATTCAAATATTTAATATTAGTTAATAAACTGTTACTTTCCAAAATAGCTGCTTGTTATTAGCGTATGGCAATGAATTTAAGGACAAAATCGAACAGTTTAATAATTTTAATAATTTAAAGAAGAAATGAAACTATATCCGTTGGGATAATTTTAAAATATTTTTCGAAGTTAATTTTCAGTTACTCAAATTTGGAAGTTTGAATCATAGTTTGTTCTTCTTCAACAGATTCTACAATTGCTTTCCCTGTAATTATTTGCAACTATTTTAACTTGCGAACACCTTCTACACTACAACTACAAGCTCATGCCATAAAGGCTCCTTAAATTAAATGGTAATTCAAAAAAAATTAAGTATGTACATGCAATAACTTTAAGGGTCGATTCTTTGGGTGATTTTAAGACTAAAAGTTCATATAAACATGGCTCCGCAAATTCAAGATTGGCTATGGAAAATTATTCCAGGATTTGGGAAATAACTTGACAGTTGTCAAATTATTTATGTACGAGGTATTAATTTGAATTTCTTAGAAAGTATTTTTTGTTCGGTATGGTTCCGTATACTAATAGTAAAATGGCAGATATGCATTCTGTTCAGTGGCGGCTCTTTAATGAGAGCAAGTGAGCAATTGCACCCCCTGGAATTATGAAACAAAACAAACCAAGCGGCGACTAACTGTGAAAGTATTTATTTATTATATATATTATGTATTCATAGTTATTGACGAGGAACATGGCACGCTAACAACGTACATATACCGATCGTCGTCACAGATATAATGAGCAAAGCCCAACCTTTGCTCTGTTAAGGCATTAACAATACATTTATGGTGGAGAGAACTGTATTTTGCCGTACTTCAATGTCGTATAATACATAGCGTTGGAGCAACTGAAACAAACTGCTCTCGGGCGTTGTTACAATGAATACGGTATCTTTTTTACAGAACAACGCGTTTTCGCGGTTAACGTATAATGAAGAAATCGCAGTAAAAAATCTTAAACGGCCGATGCCTCAATTTTGTTTAGAAAATAAACAATCTGTTAAAGGTAAAGACGTTATAAGAAAATTCAAAATGAATATTTATCAGAAAAATGACTGGATTTGTGGGTGTGAAATTAAAAATACTTTGTTTTGTTTTCCGTGTCTTTTGTTTGGTGGTGAACCGTCTTGGTCAAAGAACGGAATAAGAGACTTAATTCATCTTAGTGCTAAAATTATTAAACATGAAAATTCCGAAGGGCATTTGAAAAATATATTTAGTCTAAGAATGTTAGGAAAAAATAACATTCAGAATGTTTTAGATTCATCATATAGAAAAGCAATTCAACAACACAATGAAAAGGTAACAAAAAATAGGCATGTGTTAAATTTAATAATAAATTGCATTAGATTTTGTGGCGCGTTTGAACTGGCACTTCGGGGTCATGATGAACAGCAAACGTCGAATAACAAGGGCATTTTTCGAGAAATGATAAATTTTACGGCAGAATTGGATAAATCGCTCAGAGATCACATCGAAGCAGCACCGGTTTTTAAGGGATTATCAAAAACGATCCAGAATGATCTGCTTGATGCAATGTTGAACGTGTATCATGAACAAGTTGCCAGTGAAATTAAAGCAACCGACTTCATATCTGTGACAGCTGATGAAACCACAGATGTGTCCAATCAGTTTCAGTTGGTGGTTGTTTTAAGATATATTGTGAACGCGAGACCGGTCGAAAGATTTTGGAAATTTCATCTGCCTAGTGGACATGATGCTAATTCTTTATCTGCCTCCATCCTTAACGAAATTAGTTTGCTTGTTGATGACCCCCAAAAAACTGATTGCACAGAGCTATGATGGGGCAGCAGTCATGAGTGGTGCTATTAACGGCGTGCAAAAACATGTCCAAGACCAGTATCCAAGGGCTAATTTTGTACATTGTTATGCACATCAGACAAATCTAATTATGTCACATGCTACATCGAGCAGTAGTAATTGCAGAATTTTTTTTGCCAATCTGACGGGATTATGTACATTTTTCTCCACTTCACCACAACGAGCTGCAAGATTGGAAGAATTCCTTCAGAGAAAAAGCTTACCTCATTCTTCAAAAATAAGATGGAACTTCAATTCTAGGACAGTGAATACAATATATGAGCACCGAGAAGAAATAATTGAAGCTCTAGAACAAATCGAGGGAGAAGCTGGTTTACAAACTACCATTCATCAAGCTAGTGCCAATTTGCGAATTTTAGAGGAGGAAAATTTTATCTATTGGTTAACTTTCTTTCACAAAATTATGCCATATGTTGACATATTGTTTAATCAATTACAAAATGTCAATACAGATGCATTAAAAATCAAGAATAATTTAGATAATTTTGAACGCGCTATTGGAAAAATTCGAACCGAAATCGCTGACACAGATAATCAGTTGGTTAAACAAAATGACCCAGAACTGACTCCTCGACCATCAAAGCGGCGAAGAGAAACTAATGGTAGCCAAAGAAGGAGGGAAGCTATTGAAGTGTGCGATATTATTTTGCTAGAAATAAAAACTAGATTTCGGTATACAGAGCACTTAATATTAGCAAACTTAATTTCCTTTAAACAGCTCTCCTCTTTTCAAAAAAAATTTCCGGAAGATTGCCTTAAAGAAGCAGTAAAATTTTATCCATGCCTCAATGAAAGCAGACTACGAACTGAATTAAGCGTTCTATATTCTAGAGAAGAATTTAGGCAAAATATAGAAGTCGGTGCTGTAGGTCTGCTAGGTCTTCTGCTGGATGGATTAAGCGACACCTTTAATGAAGTTATTACGCTTTTAAAAATTGTCATACAGTCCCAATGACAACGCCCGAAGCGGAACGCCAGTTTTCACGGTTGAAGAGAATAAAAACTTTCCTGAGAAATGCAATGAAAGAAGAGAAGATTAAATGCCCTTACTATGTTATCTTGTGAAAAGGAATGTATAAATGATTTCCCCAACTTTAATGACAAAGTGATAGAACTGTTCTGCAAGTCAAAGACACGTAAAATGGACTTCGTTTATCGTCAGATGTAATTAAACTGTGTAGTGTAATATTTACTATTCCCTCAAAACAAACTCTACAATGAATAGTACCTGTCTGGAACAGTACGTCGGTGAAATTTATAAGGATTGGGTAAGCGTTTTTCTATTACACTTTTTAATTTTGAAATTATGCACTCCCTATGTGAACCACCCCGAGCCGCCACTGATTTTGTTATGGAATGGCTCAAAGAAATTCTAGTGCTGCAAGACGTATTTATCATCAAAGATTTCATCAACGTGTAATGCCCGGCGGAAGACCTTTTGTAAGTCTTCAGGCGCGACTTCCTGAAACCGGCAGTTTTAAAAGATCGACGATTGTTATCGGAAGGCCTGTAAACGGTAAGAACAGTACAAATTGAAGAAGCTGTTTTAAATGAAATTGAAGTAAATTGTAATACCGGTATCCGGAAAATAGCTGCAGAATTAAACATAACCCATGTAAACAGTATGGCAGATTTTAAGAGATCGGCAGCTATATCCCTACCACATGCAACGCGTGCAAGCTTTATTGCCCAGGGATTTGCCTCTTGCTTTTTGACATTGGTTACATAGTAAAATCTAGATACTATTTACAGATGAAACTTGTTTTTCGAGAAATTCAATTATAAATTTTGACAACAATCACATGCCTTGATAGAAAAGAATTTTCAACAATTTTCTTTTAATATCTTGGTTGGAATTATTGGTGACCACCTCATTGGCCAACATTTTTTTCCACTTAATGGGGAAGAAAACCGAAGATTTTTAGAATATGTATTAGCTAAACTTTTGAACCATGAATATCATATAATAAACAAATGTTCAGATGACTGTTAACGTTGCATTTTTTAATAAAGTATTACATTACGTTCCAGTTCATACAACCAACAGCTTATTAGTGAGTGGACACGTTTTCTTTATTCAAAATGCCTTACCGATTTTCTTCTCAAGCGTATGTGGACATGCATTTTGTGTATGTCTACTGTAACGGCAGTACATATCAAGCAGTTATTGAATACCGATATCGGTTTCCCGATAGGTAGGCGCATTCCTCATAACAGAACGTTTCTGGAAGTACACAGACAATTTCGGGAATCCGGTCTGCGTGATTATCTTTTCGACCGAGGAGTAAATTTGCCAGCAGACTTAGAGGAAGAAGCAGTAGCTTTTGTTACAAGGGATCCAACTCTCAGTGTACGTCCAATCGCTAGACAACTAGGAGTGTCGCGAACAACAGTTTGGCGAATTTTAAAACGTAAGGGCTTATATCCATATCACTATCGCAGGGGACACGGTTTGCTTGAGACAGACCACTATGCTCGTCTAGTTTATTCTACCTGGATATTAA
Source organism: Melolontha melolontha (assembly GCA_935421215.2). Classification (NCBI taxonomy): domain Eukaryota; kingdom Metazoa; phylum Arthropoda; class Insecta; order Coleoptera; family Scarabaeidae; genus Melolontha; species Melolontha melolontha. Next base: position 177,745,267 of record OW285237.1, on the reverse strand, counting down.
GACAGTCACGGCTTCATTTTAATTTCTACAGAACAGTCCTCTGGACAGATGAATCTACGTTCACGAGAAGTGGTGATACAAATATGAGAAACCTGCACAGGTGGTCATCAGAAAATCCCAACGCTATACGCCCATCTAAATTTCAACATGAATTTTCTATTAACGTTAGGGCGGCCCTAACCGATGACTTGTTGATTGGTCCTGTCGTTCTTCCTGGGAGGTTAAATGCGGACAATTACCTTCAATTTCTTATTGACGAACTGACAGGTCTTTTAGAGGATGTCCCACTAAATGTTCGACGAGACATGTGGTTTCACATGGATGGGGCACCACCACATTTCGGAATTACTGTCCAAAATTGTATTAACGTCAATTATCCAAGATGGATTGGTCGAGGTGGTCCTGTTGCATGGCCACCTAGATCACCCGATCTTAATCCCCTTGACTTTTATTTATGGGGGTACATGAAAAATTTAGTCTACGTGCAAGTTTCGAACACAAGAGAAGAGTTGTTGGATTGTATTCACCTGGCTGCCGAGCAAATCCGACAAAACAAGTATGACATTCGGATAAGTACTTCTTCTGTTGGCTTACGGGCACAAACCTGTATTCAACAAGGAGGTGGACATTTCGAAAATATTATTAATTGAACTTTTTTAAATAAAATTAGTTTTTATTGACTTTAGAATTACATTTTTTTTCATGATCTGACAATCACATTCATAGATCTGTAACTTTGAAACAAATAAAAATTGATATACAAGTTGTATTCATGTTGATGCGTTTTTACGTATATCATACAACATCATTATAGCTAATTTCAGGTTACAATTTTAATATACAGTATGACATTTTTCTACATGAATAAATAAATAATTACAAAAGATTGCAAACTTGTACTTGTATTTCCTAAAAAAATATTACTATGAAATAAGAATAATGAAAAGGTTAAATTAATAAATACAATAATTAGTGTTATTCTCAAACAAAAATACTCATGTTATTCATTTCTCGATTCTGCTTCATTATATGTGCATTTAATTTGTTCTTTAGTTATTTTTGGTGATGGTACCTAAGTGGACCAGTATAATATTTATCATATTTTATCAGTCACGCATGCTTTCTTTATCACATTTGAGGTTAGGCACTTCTCACATCTGATATTCATAACCATAACATCACCAAGCGATTATCCTGCTGCGCATGCGCACAGAAGACGCGGGATATGTATACACGCGTTGCATCTTTTTCCTGTGTACTATATAACAATAAGAAAAATACATTTTTTTATAAACTCAAAATATTTTTTTGCTTTCCTTTATATTCCCTTCTTTCAATAACAATCGATTTCGATGTGTCACATCTGCCAGGTCCCGTGACGGCTATTTTTTTTTTGTTATAATATTGTAAAATTTTTAAATAAAATTCCCGAAAATATAAATTTACCGCATTTAAAAATTTAGTTCGAGCAATTCCGTTCTATGTTTCAAATGTTTTTAATAACTGTGTTTATTCTTTTTGTCTAAAATAAAAGGTAGACGAGATCTACTGAGTACACCAATAATTACTTATAAATAGAGCAGACCAATTTACGTGCGCGCCATGTGCGCCGATGTGAGGATGATTGTATTGCATCAGAACTAATAAAAAGCATTCAGTATGTGTTTAGTACTTGCTTAGACTGCATGTAAGTGTAAGCATACGTAATAAAATGTCGTCGACACATAAATCGAGAAAACGACCGTTGTCAGACGAAGTGAATATGTTTATTATGGATTTCCCGGACTTAATATACGATGGCTCAAAAATTAAATGTTTAGTGTGCAATACATATCTAATGGGTTGGTCAAAAACACATTGTAAAGAACACGTAAGCAGTTCGAAGCACAATAATAACAACATTAATCGACAACAGTTTATACATGATCTATGTGTAACTCTGATTGTGTGCACACTGCCGTTTACCTTATTAAGAAATGATTCATTTATTTCATTTTGGAATAAATACGCGAATAAAACATTACCGAGCACGACAACGTTACGAAGGAATTTACCATCGGTGCGTAAACAGGTTGAAAATAAAATCAAAGCCGAACTGAAAAATAAAAAACTGTGGTTATGTGTGAACGAAACAACTGACAGCAAAAAAACAATATTTATGGAACCACATCAACCAACGTCTTCAATTTTATTAGCATCCAGACGAATAGAACAATGTAATGCCGAAAAAATTTCAGAGGTGCTATTAGATACTTTGGAAAAATTTAAACTTTCAAAAGGCCAAGTATTAATGTTTATGACCGATGGTGCCGCAACCATGTGTTCTGTAGGCCGGTCTCTTAGAAAATATTGTCCTAACTTGTTACATATTACTTGTAAACTCCATGCTCTACACCTTGTGGCAGAACAGTTTCGTAGATGTTATCCAGATGTAGATGCTTTAATATCGAGTACAAAGGCAGTATTCCTGAAATCTCCAAAACGTATTCGGAAATTTCACGAATTGTGTCCCCCTACCCCTGAACCACCCGATTCTTACACGGTTACGAGCGGGGTTTTACTATCATGAACATTTTGAAAAAATTAAGGACGTGGTTTTACCATTCGATACGAAAGAAAGTGCAGCTATCAATACAAGCCACAAAAAATTTCAAGATGCCCAGATTAAAATGGATTTACAAAGTATTCGTGAGAATTACTTGGAACTAAATAGAAGAAGCAATAACAAAATTAGAAAATTCGTCGGTGTCGTTAGAGGAATCACTGCAAATCGTTAAAGATGTTCACGCACAACTGTGTGCTGTAGAAGACGCAAAAAGTGAAAGTGTTCTAATTAAAATTTGAAAGTGTTTTAGACAGAAATGCAGATTTTTACACCTTAACACGTATTTGTGAGGGCACGTCTACAGATGCGTTAAGTTGCTTAAAAAAGTATTTTGATTATGCGAATATACGAGTAACATCATTAGATGTAGAACGCTCGTTTTCCGAATATAAACATATTTTTTTCCTCACGGCGAACATTTTTTTCAGAAATAACCTTAGAAACGCACCTGATGTTGGAAATATACAATCGAGTTTCTCCAGTTTGTCAATCCTTGGAAGACGCTTAGAACGGTAAGTGTTTTTTTAAATCCTCTGTCGTGCACACAATCACTGATTTCATACATTTTCCATTTTATTTATAGGTACATACAACGCTGCTACAATATGTACTATTCTTATTTTTCGTGTGTTTATGCATATTACTTTAATAGCAGAAAACCAAATGTATATTGAATTATTTCTGATAGAATAAATGTCTCTACTTCTATACTTATATCGGTAACAAGCTCATGTTGCGTCCCTATTCTATCGCATATTCTAATATATTACGAATTACACTCCCATACCGGCGCTCATGGCGCGCACGGAAATTGGTCTGCTCTACTTATAAAGCTTATTTACAAGATATGCTGTATAAAGTATAAATGTGAATGAATTTAGAACGGAATTATGTGAGAAATATTTATGCAAATATTCAAGTAGTAAGAATAGAGAACATAAATCATTCTAAAATTAGAAGAAATCGTGAAGTTCATTTTAACATTCTCGAATAAAAGTGCAAGCTTATGTTGCTTATAATAGGTAAAAGACTACAACGAAACCTTTTTTTAGAGTTTATTTTTACGTTGATCCCTCGGACATCGTTATTGTGTATTTTTCGGTAATTAATTTTACATATTCTCAACTCGTTTTGGTTCAAAATTAAATGCCACGTCAATCGTACTATGCCACATCCACGGTGTAAGGTATTGGATCCAGACTATCTGTAAATGTGTGTGTGTGTATGTATGCGCTACGTAGAAGAACTCGTCTGGTTAACACGGTTCAAAATATTTCTCACGTTGTATTATTAATGAACCGAACCGGCGAACAACTCGGTTCATTTTTAATCATAAAAACCAACAGCCATAACTTATTTATCATAATAATTTGTGAACAGACCGAGTTGACATGTTCTCGTTTGTTACTGGCAATGGATCTTTTCCAGAGCCCGTGCGATAGTTTTCCTTTTTCTTTTCTGCTTACCTTTTTCTTTTATTTACCAATTTTTATTATTGGATGCGATTTGTACGCATCCGTATAATAGAACAACGCATTATAACAAGTGTTCATTTGAAAAGTCAATCTAGGTTACTTTGAAATTTTGATAGAATAAGACGCAAATATATTAGTATGTGTTTGTTGTTCCGTAAACGTAATTCCAAATGACATTTGATAGTGTCAATCACAAATATCAGTTAGTGCATAAAATAATCGTGCGTCGATTCTGGTTTAAATAAATTGCTTCTCAGTTTTAAAATGGTTTTCACTTTAAAACATAAAATTTTTTTAGTCCAGGTTTATTTTCGAAGTGGTAATAAAATTGATGGTTTATGGGTTTATTCAGTTCAAGATTGCATTGTAGAATTTCAAGTTGAGTTTCCACATTTTGTAATAGATTATATACAATTTAAGAATACTTTGGATAGAACTTTAAAACTTTCTTCTGAAACCGGTAGTCTCTTAAGAAAATCAGGCAGCGGAGCAGTTAAGAAACGTACACCTCAAGTTGTCAATCGTGTTGAAGAAATAATGGAAAATGAACCACAAACATCTGTTCGACATTTGAGTCAACAAACAAACCTTTCTGTTGGTACAAGTCACGAGTTATTAAAAAAAGATATGCAACTTTATCCATACCGTGTCACAGCAGTACAAGAATTGTTAGAAATTGATTACCCACGTAGACTACAGTTTTGTAATTGGTTTGTAAATATGAACAATAATGGAGAACTTTCGCAAAGAGTCATCTTTACTGATGAAGCATGGGTTTATAAAACGGGATACCTAAATTGACAAAATACAAGAATTTGGAGTAGTGAAAATCCACATGTAATTAATGAAGAATCGCTACATCCAGAGAAAATTGATGTTTGGGCAGTGATAAGCCAAAGACCAAGCATTGGACCAATATTTTTTCAGGGAACGTTAAGTGCTCAAAGGTACCGTACGGAAATTTTACAGCCATTTGTCAATCAGTTGCATGATGATGAACTTCAAAATGCATATTTCCAACAAGACGGAGCACCTTGTCACTGTACTGCAGAATCTTTGGATTATTAAAGAGAATTTTTTGATGAGCGTATAATTCGTCGAAATACTGAAATTGCCTGGCCTGCACGTTCATGCGATTTAACACCTTGCAACTTCTTTTTGTGGCCTTATCTAAAAAATAACATATTTCGAACATCTATAATGAATTTGAATGATATGCTACAGAGAATCGAACAGAAATGCATGGAAATTAATAACAATCCAGTAATGTTGCAGAATATCATCAGAAATTTTGAACCGAGGATTTTAAAGTGCATTGATCTTGAAGAACAACATTTTCAACATTTGTCATAGTTTTCAATAAATACCTATTATTTGCTATTTATTTGTATGTATGAAACTGTCAAAATATACGACTTCGTAGGTTAAGTAGTAAATTTTAATTTACGACATACTTCAAATTGTTCTCTGTAAATCACATGCTACTAGATTGACTTTTCAAATAAACACTTGTTATAAGAATATATTGTTAAGTTAATATCTACTATTGTTTTAGAGGGTTTCTACTCAACTCGTCTCTAACGTTCGTGAAATAAACTTTGTCTTTCTCTATAATCAGAAGAATTATCAACTATCAGGTTTTAAATATTTTCTAAAATTCGTTCTGCATTAATACGAAAACGAATTAGTAATTAGTGGAAATGACGAAATTTGGCATCATTAAAAAAACTCGTGCTTGAAGTTTCAGTCATGAAGTTTCGTTTAGCGAAAAGTAAGGAATCTTACTGAGTTGAGCATGTTTATATATGTTTCCCAAGGTATTAGGAATGAGTACAAACAAGTATATTGTCAGATTTGCTCATACTTCAACATTAACATTAAATCTCGGTGCTTTGTCTCGAGCTAACCTCGAGCTAAAATCTAATACTTTTTTCACTTGTATAATAAATATCTATTATTGTTCTGGAAAAACAATTTTTGGTAATTGATTAAATTTAGGAAAGAGTAAGTAATAATTTTCAGAATACAAATAATTAACTACGAATTGTGATCTCTCTCAACAAATCCTCCGTCTATTCAAATACATTTTTCGTTTATTTTACGATTGTGTTTAGCCACTCGTCTAAGTTCTGGGATGCTGATTTCTTGACAGACTTGCCTTATTCTGACACAAAGTTCATCTCGATTTCTGGGCCTTGTTTTATAAGCTTAATTTTTTACCATTCCCAAAAAATTAAAATCGAGAGGTGTAGTATCGGGAGACCTCGGAGGCCACAGTTCAAAAGGACTGTTTCTTCCTATCCAGCGCATAGGAAATGTTTGTTTCAACCATTCACGAACAATTCTTGAATTATGGATGGATGCATCATCTAGCTGCAAATACATAACCTGTCGCACATTAAGAGGAAGATTTTCAACTGCATCCCAAAATTCCCTGTCGAAGAAGTTAACTAAAGGACCAATTAGTCGGTTTCCTAAAATCCCACACCAGACATTGACTTGCTGGGAATATTGGCCTTTACAATTTATAACCCAGTGAGGATTATCTCTGGCCCAGTATCTACAGTTTTAAGACGATACAACCCCATTCGTGGTGAATGTAGCCTCATCAGTAAACATAATCTTCTTTAGAAAATGTCTGTCATTTACAAAATAACCTTGGACCCAATAAGAATAGTCTAATCTTTTATAATCATCAACTTCTTTCAATGTATGTAAGAAATTCGGCTTGATTTTGTGACGAACGAAACATCTTCTGATTTTATCCTTGCTAATATTCAGTTGAGACGATAAATCTCGAAGGCTCATGCATGGATTTGCTCGATTTGCCTCCATCATATCGTTATCTTCAGGATGCGGATGTATTCGACGAGATTGAACATTCCGATTGGTTTTAATAACACAGCCAGTTTCATTGAATGGAGCATTTACAGCTGCTGCTTTTCCATGCGTAATGGGAGCACATTGGGATGTCTCAAGTTAAACTCTACAGCAACTTCTCTGCTACTACGAGCATGATCACCAAACAACCGGATTATTTCTATTTTTTCTCTTAATGTTAATGACATTTTACTTCTGTGACTACTGATTAGAACTTAACGTAATAGACTGAAAGTTTAATCTGACTGACATTTAGCACTAGTGTCAATCTATGCATGACACTTTAATTATCAAATTGAAAAATAAACGTAATAATTTTGTGTATAGACAAAAAAAAATAAAATTCGAATTTTGTCATGAAACTCGGTATGTGGCGTTAGAATAGTATTCTGAACAACTTTTTTTAATAATTTTTTTTTTGTATCTCTAACGCGAAGAAAAATATCAAGAATTGACCCTGTTTGTAAATTTGTAGTAGGCTGAGCTTACACTTTAGATTTCAGTTGAGTATCTTAAAAAATGTGGCCCATCAACAAGCATGACTGCAAAAATTCAAATCTGTATTTCTTCAATTAACAAAATTATGGGGATCTCTTCATCTTAAATGCAACACATTGTTTATATGAGCAAAAGTTGTTTAGATAAGGGATGGCCATGGTTGCAATGATCACTGTCTTTGATAGGTTCAGCCTGCTGTTTGTTCTACGTGTTGGTTGGATGCCAGTTTCGATTTGAAGCTTTATACGCCATGATTTAAATGTCAATTTTTTTAGCTAACATAAACAATATAATTGTAACTACTTCAAATCAAAACTGACATTTAATTGGCAACAACAAGCTGAACCTATCAAAGACAGTGACCCTCACAACCATGGCCATCGCTTATCTAAATAATTTTTTCTCATATGGGTACATAATAACGAGCCATCGAAAAAATTCATAATTGGAGTAGACTGTGAGATTGGGTTGGTACTTCAGCCACTTCCACATAATGACATTTATTATTTGACATTGAAACTATAAGTTTGTGTCAAATTTTTCAAAACTCTAAGAAAATTAAATTTATTTAAAAAACATAGAACAAAAAGCAAAAATTATCGAATGTTACCTCCGTACAGGTGTGAAAGTAAACGGTGAGTGGCAGTATTCAATTACGGAATGCATGGCTGATTTTAGTGAAGAACATCCTGAAATAGTGTTTGACTACAATGATTTTTACAATGTTTTGACAAATTGTGTAAAGTTATTCAGAGACACTGGTAGCGTCGGTCGAAAAACTGGAAGTGGACGGCCATCTAAACGTACAGGTGATAATATTGAAACCCTTCAGCATATTATTGATGAAAATCCAAAAACATCCATTTCAGTAGTGACACAACAAACAAATTTATCTTATGGTACGTGCCAATTCATTCTTAAAAAAGTCTTACATTGTCATCCATACAAGCTGCAATGTTTTCATGAACATTATCCAGTGGATTATTTAAGACGAGTGGAATTTTGTCAATGGTTTCAAAATAATATACATAATCAGGATATCCTTAACACAGTTTTTTGCACTGATGAGGCCTGGTTTTATCTTTCTGGATATGTTAATTCACAGAATATGAGGTGTTGGTCCTCCGAAAATCCTCATTTTTTGTTGAGACAACATTGCATCCCCAAAAAGTTGGTGTTTGGGTTGGAATATGTCGAAGAAGATTGGTGGGTCCCATTTTTTTTTAAGGTACACTTACTGCTGCACGATATCGCAATGAGATACTCGGCTCATTCATAAATCAACTGGATGATGAGGAATTACAAAATGGGTATTTCCAACAAGATGGTGCAACAGCACATACGACCAGAGAAACACTTCAATATCTCAGAGAATTTTTTGATAACAGAATAATAAGCAGGAACACTGAAATCCCATATCCAACTAGGTCTTGCGATTTAAACATGTGATTTTTTCGTATGGCCATACATCAAAAATTCGATTTATTCAACGCCAATTCATAATCTGGAACAACTGAGAATTCGCATAACAGAAAAGTGTGAAGAGATCAACAACTCACCGCAAATGCTGCATAAAGTTTTTGTTGGATTGCGGAGAATAGTTGGTTTGTGTTTAGATGTAAATGGACAACATTTGCAACAACTTCTGTAGCTATATGTAAATTTTGATTATGATTTCGATTTTAAATAAATTATTTGTTTTCTTTTTTGTTGTAGTATCATTTCAATGCCATAACCTTTTTTTACAATGGAACCAAATGAAACTGTCAAGCATCAAGTAATGTGTCATTATGTGGAAGTGGCTAAAGTACCAACGCAATTTCACAGTCTACTCCAATTATGAATTTTTTCGATGGCTCGTTACAAAGGTACAAACGCTGTATAAACACGAACAAAGGTTTCACAATTGTGAATGTAGCGTTGCACATTTACATTGTGGCCAACATGATAACGTTAATTTAGTTATTTCTTGGTTTTAATGTTAACAGAATTTCTCTAAATTTGAACGTACGAATCTCCTTAACAAAGTTAGAAGTTTAACCATTCTAAACTTACGGACGTGCACAGTACGATACGATTTTTAAATTCAGTTCAGAACTATACAGAACTGAGAAGTTCGAACGAATCTATAATCTGAAATTCCTAAAAAGATTCATCACTAATTTAATAACTAATCTATCATTTGCTTTCGTTGTTAAAAGGATTGGTGGGTAAATTAGAATACCCAGGTAAAATATTGAAATTCTCCTGAATGAATGGGCGAAAATAAAGTTACAACCAATTATTTCAAAATCAAAAAGAGAAAACCTCCAACCACGGGAAAATAAGCGTTGGCGTTAGTCCAGAAGAAAAAAAAAGGACAAAAATAGTTGGTCCATTCCACATGAAAGGTATTAAAAAATATACTTGTCGAATTAATATGTTGTCTTTTTTAAAAGGCGCATAACTTTACATCCAAATTTATCGTCCGGGTCAAATTTGAATATTTATTAGGGGTCTAGTTCTCCTCTCGGATATCCCCGTCTTTTACAAACTACTCTTTCGTCTCATTTCAGCGTACATTTTTTTAAATGTAACCCTCCTTTTAGAATGTGAAGAATGCATCTAGGTACCTATATATACTGAACAATATTAATAATTTTTCGTAAAATATATCGGAGTAAACGCGAGACGGGACCAAATACAAGTTACAGGCAGACATTATGGCCTCATAATAAGGTTCAGATTATACTCAACCCGTGTAGTTCTTTTCATATCAATAATTGTGTTTATTTTAGTGAAATTTAATTATCATATATATCGTTATATTTAAAGAGAGGAAAAAATACGTGGATTACACCCATTTTTTTTTCTTTTTCTTGGGAAGAACAAGATATAGTAAATATATTTATGCATTTAATGAATAGAAGTTATGGTGATTGTCGACGAAACGTTTCGAAACTCACTGGAGATAACAATAAATTGTCAACTTTAATAGACCAAATAGAAAGTAAATATGCCTATTTGTACGCACAATTTATTGGAATTACTTTGTAGCAAGTATGTGCATATTTATATTTAATATTAAAATTGTGTTTGCCTAATATTATTCATTAGTTAAGTAAAAGGCTTATATACATAATTACAGTGTATGCAGTGTGATGATAATGTCGTAGGCAATTTTCATAATTAAGCTATTAAATAATTTTTATTGTTTTATATTTCTCCGTGTCTCTAAAACCTAATTGAAAATAACTTTCATTACAATGTAATCTTAATCTTGGATACGTATTTCGATAATAAATTTATCATCATCAGTAGGACAAGTATTACAATGGTAGCCCTAGTTCACACTTTGTACAGGGTGTCCTTGAAATAAAGATAAAACATATGAAAAATGGAAAGAAGTAATTATACATAATATAAATCCAAAAAATTCCCTCTCAGAAGCGAGAAAAACGCCAATGTGTGATCGACAATATCATAAAGAGTATCGAAGACGATATCTTAAAGCTAACCGACAATAACAAAAACAGTAGTTTTGTTAGGGTCATGCTTTAAGAAACGTCTCCGATTCAGTTAATTGTCGATCGTTACATGTGTACGTTCGATATGATTTACATTTACGTCTTCGATTAAAGGTAGATTGTTACCAAATTGGACGTAAAATACCCGCATCTTATTTAAAAGTTCACAATTTTTAACAGCTGACTTTTCGCACTAGATTATCGAACCCTTAGCATAAAAAGTTGTATCAAAAATATTATCTTCTAGAGTTTTTATAAAGATAACCATTCTAGCCTGTGTTTGCGTGTAAATTCAATAGCAGCATTCTGAATCCGTATTAATACTTTATACGATGTAAAATAAAACAAAACAATTAATTAGTTTAATCTTCACTATATAAAACGCATATTTACTAAACGTTTACAAAAAGGTGACGCGTTTCGCTAACACTGTAGCTTTATCAAACGACGATGGTATAATGATTATTCTACAAATTAAATGAGTGTATGCATATAAATTTGGTAATTACAGGTATATGAAGACAGAAACGATAAGCTGTTAACAAAGAAAGGAAGAGATTGAACATTCAAACACAATAATCACATAGAAAAACCCTAATTAAATAAGTTTAGTAAATGAGAACTATTTATATCTAGAATTTCAGAACATAAACGTAGTTATGATAACAAAAAACTAGATTATAATTACTCAAATCACTTATTATCTGAAAACCATTCATTCGATCCGGAGTTTGAAATCTTACATGTACAAAATAAATCGCATAAATTAGACCTCTTAGAAGCCCTGGAAATAAATAAAAATAAAAAGTCTGGGAATTTACTGAATGACCAGCTAGATATAAATAGTTCTCCTTTACTAAACTTATTTAATTAGGGTTTTTGCATGTGATTGTTGTGTTTGAATGCCTAATCTCTTCTTTTCATTGTTAACAGCTTATCGTTTCTTTCTTTATATACCTATAATTACCAAATTTATGTGCATACACTCATTTCATTTGTAGAATAATCGTTATACCATCGTCGTTTAATAAAGCTACAGTGTTAACGAAACGCGTCACATTTTTGTAAGCGTTCAGTAAATATACGTTGTATATAGTGAAGATTAAACAAATTAATTGTTTTGTTTTATTTTACATCGTATTAATATGGATCTTCACCAAGCAACAGCCTCATCTATTCAATTTTTTAATATTTTATATTTGCTACTTCTCGTAACAAAAAAACATTCATGTAATACACAATAAGTGAAGCTGGTATAGGTCAGTTCTAAAAGTTGTCGTCCACGAATGATTCACAGCTGATATATTCGTACCTAATCGTATTGAGGTTACTGAACTCTAAGTAAATAAACCTGCTCCACTGTAAAGTTTTTATAACATCGTCAGCCATCTAAACAATGTTATTTTTAGAATTCTTACAAACATAAACATTGCAGCATATGTTTGCGTATCAATTCAATCGAGGTATTTCTTATTGACATTCTGATCCAAAGGTATCACATAATTTTATGTTCAGAGGATTTTTAATTTTGAGGTTCGATTCGTAATTAACTCACAATTTATTTATATTCTACTAGCGGATACCCGGCGTGTATTAAATATTTATTTTGTCCGCTCCCATCCATTTTTGTCCTGATTACTCACATTAGCAACATATTGCTGTGGACTTTTCCCCGCAAATATTTTGAAAAGTTTGATTCTTGGTCGTTGTACATTTATTTTGGATGCCAGTGTATAATTTTTGAAATTTCTTATCTATGAATGTATTTTTATTTTGAACTGATTTTTATTTTTGATTAGTGTAGTTGAAGCACGCCGGATTTGCTGTATCCGTATTCAGACACTATTGTACGCTGAGTTTAGAAGGTCGTGTGTTAAGAAGATAAATTTTTATTTTTGTTTTAAGTAGCTTCGTGATTTGATTTAATTGTGTATGGTGTTTGATTTCAATACCGATTTATTTACGAGTGTGTATAACTCGTAATTGTTTAATTAGTGGCTTTATAACTCAGGTGTCTGGAAAAAAAAAATATATTTTTTTTTATTCTACATAAGTAAAAGATATTATCCTTATTATCATTAATATAATTATCTTGTATGTATTGAGTTGTGTATTTTATCATTGTGGTAATTTTGATATATATATATATTATTTTTAGTTATATGAATTAAATGACAAAGAACGTTTTTTAAAATTTCTATAAAAAATTTCTATAACGTTTAAATCTTGTTCGCTTGGATTCAAGGGCATCTTTTTTCATGTGGCTTGCACATGCGTTAGAGGTTGTTTCGGCCTGTCATATAAGTTGTTTACTTTGTTTATTGTGGGAGAAATTAAAATACTTCTTTGCAATTTATTAGTTTTTAATTTTGCTCGGTTGTCACTAAGGAACTTTAATTATACGCTACGGTCATTTTCGTATAATATTTTTACCTTAATAATATTGTTTAATGACGCAATATTTATCTTTATACTCCATAAAGATATTTTTTTTATTTTTTGTATTAAAGTTTCATTTAAATTTATTGTGATTTTCTTTTTACCTTTGTTTAAACTCTTTTACTGGCGCTTAATAAATTTTCTAGAAGAAAAAAAAACACGTTTTCTAATTGGAACTCTGAGGGAAAAGCAGTCTCATTGTGAAAATAAACCGTCTGAATATACTAGCTGGACAGATTGGTTGTGAATTGTGAATTAGCAAAGTACAACATCACAATTCATAGCAATATGTACTATTGCAATGTTTCAAAACTCTTGCTATCACAATAGTCGAGATATATGATGTTATTCAATTTATGTGGGAGGGGCCACGCCCACTTGAAATATCAAATAGATATATAGCCGTAAACCTAATCTGGACTATTACCTTCCTAATGAAACCGGTTTGGATCACATCGGTTGGATAGTTTCAGAGTCTATAAAGGACAAACAAACATTTTTTGTATTTTATATATATAGATATAATTTATATTCTATATAATTGCATCTTACCATTTTCCGTACGTTGTCTATTTATTTTCCAGGAGAAGTTGTATAAGCAAAGCACTATTCCACCATCGTATGAATACTAATTTTGAAAAGTAAGGTTAATCCCATTTGCACCTCAGGGTCTAACGAGTTGTAAGTAAGTACGATAAATAGAAATAGATAATTATAATCAATATGGTTTTGAGCCGAAAATCCCATGTATTTTCTTATGTAGCTTCAATTTACAATTCGTTGCTATCTTCACGTTGGTTATTACATACATTCTTACCATTCTTGCCATTAAATAAGACCATTAGTAACGAAGCAAACTTGACATCAGTTATGTGTGAAGTTAGTAGAAGAGGTGACACGTGATGCATACAATGCATACACAGTCTGATCCAAAAATCGTGAATACATCGTCGTCCAAAAGAATTATTGAAACAGCGCGCGCGCAATTCAAACAATCAGGAACAGGTCCGAAAAGGTATAAAACAGGTCTACACTATTACGTAGAGGGGTAATCATTAAAAACGTTAGAATCTACTAGCGGTTGTGCAACACCTGATATAATTTCTTTTACTATTTTCTTCAACAATATTATCGACATGGATAGCTAATTGAACAACTTTATCAGCATCGGATAAAGATTATCTGATCAGATACTTGTTTGATACGTGTTCAGAAGCTGTTCAGATCTGTTTAAATTTGATCGAAAGCAGTTGAAGAGAAAAACTTGACAGAATCTGACAGGTATTAGATAACACTAAAGACTAAGGACTAAAAGGGATTTACAGGAAAAAGAATCAGTTAGATAATTTACCCGTCTATTCAGTATACCTTCTAGAATAAAAAAAATATTGAGAAAAAATATAAGGTTTAATATATCGATGTCAATATATCTCCGTAACACATCTCACCACCACATGGAGCTGGAAAGAGCTCACATCAGTACGTTAATGACAGAGCGACTGACAGAGCGACTGACTGAGCGATTGACAACCCTGAACTCTTACTAAAGAAAATACAACACTATAAGAAAACACTATAAGAAACTCTTTGTATGTTTACGTTACTGTGAATAGACACAGTAACGTAAACATACAAAGAGTTGAGGACCTGTAAAGAGAATCCTAACATCTAAGAGGGAACTATATGAAAGGGAACCACAGATGATTACTACTATATCCTACTACTATACCGTCTGCTATACCTTTGCTGTATCACCAGGAAGAAATGTAAGATACAATATAACTACATCTTCGTACCACATCTGCTCTTTCTGACGGCTGGAACTTTTGACCATGCAGTCCGTCCTTGATTTTTGAAAAATTGTTGGAATTTAGGTGCGAGCTGTGTGCGAACTTGCATTGTCTTGGTGGAGGATGATTCGTCGTTGTGGGTTGGTTTCTGATGACTTGTGGCAAACAGATGGTTGTATATCAATCGGCAGTAACAGTTCTTTGATCTTGTAGAGAAGTGGTTGCTATATGACCTGCTTTCGATACAAATGTCTTGACCATATTTTAGGAGACACTTCGAGAACGGGTGACTTTTGTCCGCATTTCTTCATCTTGTTTTCACCTTGGTCCACCCAAACAAACGACTGGCGTTTATTTTTTGGCTCGCATTAGCAAATCCAAGGTTTATTACCACTTACGATGTTGTAGACGTTTTTAGAGTTTCTTACGTTAAAGCGGTATAGAGTTTTTTCATACCAATTCACCCTTTGTTTTCTGTTCTTCAGTCAACGGGAAACTAATTTTTTTACACACAATTCTTCATGCAATATTTTTTGAATTGAGGTCTTTGTAATCCCCAACGGTGCCCCAATTTCGCGATATGTCACATGTCGATCTTCGTTGACGAGCTTGCACACAGCATCGACATTTTCCGTATTTGGTGCACTAGTTCTTGGATCATCGCGAAGAATAATCCGTCCACGTTTGAATTCTCCATACCAACCAGAAATTGTTGAGTGATGTGGTGATTCATTACCAAAAATAGAAACCAACTCAGCGAGGCAATCGTGTTGCGATAATTGTCTTCGACTAATTATAAAAAAATATTATACGGTTTAAATCCATTTGTCAACTTTAACACTTCGTTGTAGCTACATCGCACTGAAACTTTGAATTTAGGTTAATTAAAGATAGAGGTTAATTTTTAGTACTAACATTTGATTAGTGGCGCCCTCTATGTCCCGGTAAGCAAAAAATAAGACATCCCTCGTACAATCGTTAGAAAATGGGGAAAGTAATTTAAGGGAGGCAGGAGCAGCTTAAAAGATGATCAACTTCTCACAATCATTTGAAAAGGAGTATCACCAATCCACTAACTCATAGAGTAACAATGATTAACAAGGCTGAAGAAGAGCGACACTTCAAGAAACATTACAAGAATTAATTTAGTGGTGTAAAGAAACAATAATCAGACGATCAAGAAGCAAACTAAGACAAATAGAACTGCTCAGAGGATTTGCCTATGGTATAGCAAGTTTTAAAAAGCCAAAGAACTAAATTCAAGTCAATAGAGTTATCCAAAGGATTCCGATCTATAATTTATGTTTCCTATATCACCGAGAAAATAGGAGTAGTATTAAGAAAAACAATGCACGTGACTGTTTTAATATAACAAAAGAAATTAAAATAAAAAGAGTCGACAGATTAATTTTTACATCGGCCAACCAGGAAGAACTATCCAGCAAAGAATAAACACCAGCACCCCAACTAACGTACAGTTTATTGAAATCGAGTCCTGCTTAAAAATCAATATACCCATTTTTTAGAATCTTTAAGCCATGTATGTTAATTTGCTTTCGTGAAGTCTAAATGTCTAATTCCTCAAAAAGGTTATTCATGACAATCAAAAAGTCATTATTATTACTTATAAATAGAGACTCATCGCTCACGAGCGTACTGTTGAACATTTTTTAATTTTATTTAGATAATTACACTTATAATAATAAAACGGGTATATATACGGCTACAAAATAAGAAATATATTTTTATTTGTTCATTTTGTAGTTCAAGTTGGGTAAAGGAGTAGTAATATTTACTAGCAATACTTTCTCAAGGTTCTCTTCTGGAAAATTTGTTCTCTTTGAATGAAATACATCCTTGTAGATAGAAAACGTCCTTTCTACATCGCAACTGGTTATAGGTACATACTGGAAATATTCTTTTATTTCCGCGTATTTTAGATGCAGTTAGATGTTGTGGAATTGTCCCCAAAGACAATTGCCGCAATGTTATTAAATCTGGATTTCTATTAAACACTGCGTCTAACTTTTGCTGAAGGCCACATCCGGAGTCACGTGGACTACTTTTCAAATTATTAATAGCCACATCTAATGTCGTTAAACCAACATTTAATTTGAGATTTCGATTTTCAAAATACGTGATTAGTTTTGGTAAATTTTCAAAGTGTTCCTGAAGAAAGTACAACTGATTTTTTAAATGTGGAATTTGTCTTAGTTCCTTCCACTCAGAAATACTCCGAGCATCGTCATTTAAACATACAACGAAATTTTGTTAACTATCATAAGTTATTGAAACTGAACGAAATTCAATGCACACTTACGTCGAAATAATTTGGAGAAGTAGATTCAATCAAACGATATTAAATAGGTTCTATTACAAAAATTTCGTTATTATTATATTTTTATTTTAAATATGCAGTGAATAATAAAGAAATAAACACTTTATAATATGAAAATTAATATTTTGTTACTCCACTATTTTCTGCAAGAACTGTGTGTAACCTTCGAGGCATAGAAGAAATGATATTCTGCCACAGATTTACATCTTGAGTTAAGTCCTCCTAGCCATCTTCTATTACAGTCCAAATTTCATTTTAGTTTTGGGGCCTTTCTTGACAAGTACACCCTAAATGTTTTCCAGTGGGTTCAAATCGGCACTCTTTGTTAGCCAGGGCAACAATTCTACATTATTCTTCGCAAATCACTGTCTCACAACGTCTGCCGTATGCACGGGACAATTATCTTTCTGAAAGATAAATTATTTCCTGCACCGGGAAGCATTCTCCAGGATATTCAAATATTCATGGGCGTTGAAACAGCTTTCAATGCGTCACGCTATAGCTGAGTCCTGTGCACAAATCCAGGCTCATACGTTGATGTCCTGATATTTTGACAGGATTAAAATATTTTTCCTGAAATCGTGAATTTCCCAAATATTTTCCCAAAAATTTGGTGGACGATATATATAATTTAAACAAAAAAAGATCTTGCTCTTTTGTCAAAAATAGTTTCTTTATTTATAATTCTTAATTCCTTGGCATATGGTCGACGATAAGCCAGGAAAATTTGTTAAAATAGACGCTTGCCGCGTTAATTCAAATGTGTTTTATCTCAAATGGTTCAAAAGAGCTTCGTCTTCTTGGGCAGTGGATATTTTTGAACGTCCCGATCCTGCCTTTCTAGTGATTGCTCCTTCTTGATCCCATCTTTTCTTTTCCCTTTGCATAGTGCTTTTAACAAAATTATAATAACGAGCTATTGAGCGTATCGACCAACCGCCTTCTAATTTGGAGAGAATTGAATCTTCATCATTTTCACATAATTTCGACATCTTGTCACAGTGACAGATAAAAGTCAAACAAAAGTGATAAATAAAAACGACTTAAACCATACAAGGTGTACTCGATTTCATTGAAATTAATTGTACCCAGGCTTGTATAGCACTTCGTATGAAAGTACTGACGAAGACCATGAAGCTTTTGAAACCGCAAATACTATTTTAGCTCCAACGTATGTTAATATCCAAACAATTTATACTTAGAAAACGAATTGGGTGTAAGTGAACCCAGTTTCGTGTAAATTAAATTCAATATTACATTAAATATTTTTGAAATTAAAACAAAAATTAAATTAATTACAATCTTCTTTTAGCTCGAAGAGGGTTAACGGTCCTGAAAGAGTTAAAATTTTTGCGAATATGCGAATTTTATTAATTTTGGTCAGCAAAATATGTCATTTGACCTATAATGACTGCTGTAACCTTCAAATCAAGTGTCAAAATTTAACCAAACCTCACCTGTCGCCATGAAAATATGGCAGAATTAGAATATAATGTTAACTTTTGTCGAAAGTGGTCAAATTTTATTTCTAGCTAAATAGTTCTTGCATTTCTGCTGAAGAGAATAGAACATATTTATTTGTTCTATTCTTTTAGGCCATTTCGTTTATCTAGAAGACAATAGTTTTATTTAAGTAAATTAAGCGAATAATAGAATATTTATGTCCTTTCTGTTTTCTAGGAATATTCTTTTTTTGATATAGTGTAATAACTAAAATTATAACGCTACGAAGTAACTAATTGGCCGATAATTAATTAAAAATGTGTTCAGAAAGTTAGGCTTGCTTTTATTACATGAACATTTCAACAACATACTCTAATAGTATACACAACACCGACTCTTGATTAACAAGCTGCCGTAGTTTTGCCTGCAGCAAACGGCAGTGGGCTGGACTACAACGCCCTCTATCGCTACTTCATAAATTTCACTAAAACTTTACACGGCACGCGAACAACACAAATTAAGGGTTTTGCTTGTATTAAAAGTTCTTCACACAAATATTTGTAATAGAAAACGCGATTTTTTAAGTTATATATGTTCGGAATGTAATTAAAATTTTCAAGAATATTGTTGATTATAATTAGGGACCCTGGAGGCTCATGACTCATCGCCCACGGGCGTACTATTGAAAATTTGTATTTTTGAAGTATTTTTAATTTTATTTATATAATTGGAAAACAAACAGGTGGTGATCTATAAAATACGAAATACATTTTTATTTGTTCATTTTGTAGTTCAACTTGAGTAAAGGAGTATTAATATTAACTAGCAATATTTTCTCAAGGTTCTCTTCTGTAAAATTTGTTCTCTTTCAATGAAATTCAGCAAACCGATTTTCATGTGGCCGGTGGGAGAATTTGTACGTGCGTCAAGTAAGGATCAGTGTTAAATAGAGACAGTAATCGGAAAAATGAAATGCAAACTCTTTGTGCGAGTCGTGCATTGGGACGTAGTAAGGGATAAATTCAGAAAATCACATTGTTGAACATGTTTATAATGGTTTGTATTTCACTAAATTAAGGCAAATAGAAGCAAAATAAAACGCATAGTTTCATGTAACATGTTTAATTAAAATGTCTTACCTTACCTACTAGCTAATAGCGTACTAACATCACATTAAGGGGATGACTGAATAAGATTGTTAGCTACACTTAACGGTAGAAAGGCTTAGGATTAAGTAAAACTAATTTGGATAATTAACTGAATTATTGGCAAATAATGTTTATGCTAATCTCTTTCTCATTATAATCACATTGTAAACTTCCTATATGTACAAAAGAACAGTATATTCTTCAACGAGCGTAGGCGAGTGTTGTAATAACATTATTTAATAGTCGTGGAGAAAAGAATATTATTAATACTAATATTATTGGAAATAACAATGAAAATAATAATTACAATAAGAAATAATACATAAATACTCAAAAATAATTATAGGAGAAAACAATAATGAACAATAACTAAGTTTCAAAAAAATTACGGTAAATTTTACATATAATTATATAAAAAGTTATGCAGAATCACTATCACTGACTTCCTCTTCGCTCTCCGATTCAGAGTCTTCACCCAAATTAATAATGAACTGGTCTGTAACTTCGTCTATGAGAGGTTCCGCTTCCAAAAACTTTTGCTCCCACTTTATTGCGTGGTCACAACATTTATTCCATTCAGCAGCACTAAATTCATCAAAAAAGTTATCACATAACTGTTGAACATATCTAATAGTGAATGATACATTTTTTTGTGCCACATATTGTTTAAGAGATGCCCATACTAACACAATCGGATTTAAATCTGGGTGGTATGGCGGTAATTGCAAAACACTATGGCCACGTTGTGTTAACATTTCATCTATCTCGAACGTTTTAAATGTTGGCTTATGTACTTTAATAATATTATATAAATCGGGCTTGAGCATGTTATTGTCGAAGTAAATATTTTTAGACTTTAACCAGTCTATCATAACTGATTTCCTGCTATTAGAATTCGGTGGTTTATCTTTTTGGACATTATGATAAGGAGCATTGTCAATTACTAGGACAGACTTTGGAGGCAGGTTTGGAATTAATTTTTCTAACAACCATTTTTTGTAATTTTCATAATTCATCTCGTGATGATAATCTCCCGTTGTGGTATTAGACTTAAAAATCAATTTAGCATTCGGAATGAATCCCGTCTCGCAGCCAGCATGAACAATAATTAGTCTTAGACCTTTTGATATAGGCCTTGCTAATCCTTCATTGGAATTGTCACTCCAACAAGTAGCCACGGTATGAGAACTGTGGATGTAAGTTTCATCCATATATATAATCGGTCTTTTTTCATTTCTGTAGCTTTGAATGGTACGCAAATAAGACACCCTTAACTGACGAATGTCGTGCTTTTCCATTAACAACTTTCTGTTGGTTTTTGTTTTTCTCCAACGAAAGCCCATATCTTTTACTACTTTCCGAAGAGAATCTATTCCTCCAGTGTATCCTGTTTCTTTAAATTTTCTTAGAATGTTTGGCATTGTAGGCACAATTTTGTAAACAGTAAAGGTATTTAAAATTGTGCTACGCAGTACACCTTTATCTGCATCGTCTAAGTCGGTTTTGTGCTTGGTTTTTTTTTTATTTTTCTTTGGCGATGTAAAAGATGAACCGGCACCTGCGTTTATTTCACTTTTTCTTTAACAATCCGTCTAATACTTCTCCCAGAAACACCCGTTGCGGCAATAACGCGTTCATATAACTGATCCAGTGGAATTTTGAGTACCCCTGAAGTTTTTTCTTCTTGCATATATTTAAATACATTTGAGATCACTTCACGAGTTTGACTGTGTAAAACACATTTATTTAATTTACTTTTAAACTCCATTACTCACTACCTTAATACGACACTGCACTACTGTGTTTATCGCTTAAAACGATGTAAAACACGGAATGCCAGAGGTTCCCCTACCTATGAATTTCGTGCGCATCTCGAGGGCGGTACTTCTAACCGGCCACATGAAAATCGGTCTGCTGTACATCCTTGTAGATAGAAAACGTCCTTTCTACATTGCAACTGGTTATAGGTGCATACTGGAAATATTCTTTTATTTCAGTATATTTAACAGTTAGATTTTGAGGTATTGTCCCCATACACAATTGCCGCAATGTTATTAAGTCCGGATTTCTATTAAAAACTGCATCTAACTTTTGCCGAAGGCCACATCCGAACTCACTTGGAATATTTTTCAAATTATTAATAGCCACATCTGACACTGTCTTGTGCCAGTTTATTGAGGACCTGTTTGCAATAGTTCACCAGTTTAGACCTAATAGATGGATTCATAATGGCTTTAATAGCTGCCTGACTATCAGTCATTATTTTGGATTTCCTCCGCGCAGGCTGCGACTGCAAACAATTCAGTCGGGAAATCCGTCGTATGTTTTCCCAGACATATCGATATTTTCCTTCCAGGGCACATTTCGCATATGCCTGCACCTGTTCCCTGAGTGGATTGTGATCCATCCGTGTACCAGGTGCCGGCACCACAATCGCACGAGCGACTTTTTGCCTGTTTCCTGGTCGGTATAAAAATGTGCAGCTTAGCTGTAAACATAATCTCGGGTGCCATACTGTCCGCCGGCATTTGACATATCGGCTCTTCCAGTATAGTTCCTGTAATATTTGTATGGCCCCCTACAACCTTATTAGGACACCATACGTCTTTGGCTTTCAGTGTTTTGTATTTGCTAATGTTTTTATTTAAGTTTTATTGTGTATGTTATATATGCAGTATATCTTCAAATTGCTGTGATATTTGTCTTATATTTCTTCTTGTAATTAGCTTATTTATGTGACTTATTCAACACTTGTAGTTGTAATACTGAATAAAGCGATAATCTAAACATCTAAGTCTGCTTGACTTATGCCAGTAAATGCACTAGGCAGTAATCTGGTCTCACATCTCTTTAACTTATAAATAATTTGAAAAAGCAAAGTATTGGCCTATACAGGTGATGTAAAAATATACAAAAAGATTACAAAACAAATATCGTCGTCTTCAATGATTTGCAAAGAAATCTTGGTGTCATATGTAGTGCGTGAACAATGGTATCAAACTGAACACTGTAAAATGTGTGGTGGTTACATATTCGAAACAACTTAATCCCCTATACAGGGTGATTTATACCAGAAGGCGAGAAATGAAGAATCGTGTTCGAGATTGGATTCTAAGCAAAAAATGCAAAATAACGTTGTTCACTATCGGCCTTTGTTTTGGAGATATAGAGGTTCAAACTTATGAAAGATATAAATTTCAAATTTCACCAAAAACTAATAGTAGGCCACATGAAAATATTTATTTTTTATATTTTTGGAGAAAGTTTTCTGAATTTACTTTTATTACTTTTTTTACTTTTACTATCCTAAATTTATGAAAGTTAATGTTTAATCGAATTGTAAAATTATTTATAAAGTAACTTTTTACGCGAAAATGAAATGGCTGACTTCAGAAATTAAATATCTTTATAGTAGGCGTAGTAAGTTAGAATTAGAATTATATGATTTGCAGTTATGTTTAACTAAAAATTTAAGTAATTATGAATACGAGGACTGGTGTCATTTTCATAGACATGTAACGGAGATAACTGAACATAAACTTAACACTAAGGTTTGTAAATTAAGTAAGAAATTTCGTAACCTTTGCCCGTCGGTTCCCGAAAAACCAACTGTCAATAGTTCCATGAAAGAGACACTAGTCATCAATCAGTCGTCTGAGAATTTTAATAGTGGAGAATTTAAACTATTAGACAAAGGTCTAAAATATTGTTTGCCAAGCCGGGGGGTTCCCATGGATGAGATAGTTGCGGGCATTGAGACCTCTAGCAAAGATTTTGGAGATTCTGCAAAATCTTTCGTTAGAGAGGCCTGCGCGACTCGCATCCGTGAGAACGATCAGCAGCACAAACATATCGCTGTCAACAATGAATGGAATATCATTAAAAATCTCAGAAGCAAAGACTGCTTTTACTTAAAAGCAGATAAGGGGAATAAATTGGTCAGAATAATTGAAACATACATGAGTAGGTAAACCCCACCAGTTTTGTATAATACAAAGGTATTTTTAATAATATAAAATATTATTAAAAATCTGGTGTGAAGAACACAAATGCAGGTTCACTATTAATATTTTCTGTGAACGTGTCCGAATATATCCTATCCCCAGAGACGTAGATACGTATTTCACCTTTCTACAGGCTCATCGGTACGCCCCTGCTGGAGAAAGGATATTCCCAGACACATTCACAGAAAAGAACCACATCGCCCTATCACCGTAATTATCCAGACCGAGCGCAGAAGTAAATTCGGCGCTGCCTGTTGTCAGACAGCCGAAGTACCTCGCATACCGTCCGCATAATTAATGTGAAGTAACGACGCCCTTCCAAAGGTTGGCACAGCCAATCTCTCTAGAAAACTGCATTTTGTTTGTGCCTTCACTCATACTACGGCTTAACCGCATGTGTAATGTATCAGAATAATTGAAACATACATGAGTAGGTAAACCCCACCAGTTTTGTATAATACAAAGGTATTTTTAATAATATAAAATATTATTAAAAATCTGGTGTAAAGAACACAAATGCAGGTTCACTATTAATATTTTCTGTCTGTCTGTTCGGTTGTCAGACAACAGGCAGCGCCGAATTTACTTCTGCGCTCGGTCTGGATAATTACGGTGATAGGGCGATGTGGTTCTTTTCTGTGAATGTGTCTGGGAATATCCTTTCTCCAGCAGGGGCGTACCGATGAGCCTGTAGAAAGGTGAAATACGTATCTACGTCTCTGGTGATAGGATATATTCGGACGCGTTTACAGAAAATATTAATAATGAACCTGCATTTGTGTTCTTCACACCAGATTTTTAATAATATTTTATATTATTAAAAATACCTTTGTATTATACAAAACTGGTGGGGTTTACCTACTGATGTATTTTTCAATTATTCTGATACATTACACATGCGGTTAAGCCGTAGTATGAGTGAAGGCACAAACAAAATGCAGTTTTCTAGAGAGATTGACTGTGCCAACCTTTGGAAGGGCGTCGTTACTTCACATTAATTATGTGGACGGTATGCGAAGTACTTCGGCTGTCTGACAACAGGCAGCGCCGAATTTACTTCTGCGTTCGGTCTGGATAATTACGGTGACAGGGCGATGTGGTCCTTTTCTGTGAATGTGTCTGGGAATATCCTTTCTCCAGCAGGGGCGTACCGATGAGCCTGTAGAAAGGTGAAATACGTATCTACGTCTCTGGGGATAAGATATATTCGGACACGTTCACAGAAAATATTAATAGTGAACCTGCATTTGTGTTCTTCACACCAGATTTTTAATAATATTTTATATTATTAAAAATACCTTTGTATGAATAAATTGGTAATTGTGGACAAAACCGACTATTTTAATCGCGTTAATCACTTAATATTGGATGGACCTTATTCAAATTAAACAAAAATCCCCTCCCCAAGATAATTAGAGAAGCTAAAAGCGCGTTAAAAGACTGTCCACAATTAATAACTGGTCCCCTCAAATTTAAATTAAACGTAAGCAGCCCTTTTGTACCTAGAATGTATTGTTTACCAAAAATTCACAAACCAGGTAATTCGATGAGACCTATTGTATCGGGTATTAACTCACCGACGTACTTGATTTCAAAATGGTTGGTAAACGAGTTTAAATAAAAATTTACCCGAAAAACCAGAAAGTTTTTTAATTCAAAACTCGTTGGAATTTATTCAAAAAATCAAAGATTATAAGCTGGAACAGAGTGAAATTTTAGTATCATTTGATGTCAGTTCATTGTTCCCTTCGGTACCTATTCCTAAAACACTGAAATATTTAGACAGTTTATTGCTTAAGAGCAATATTGAACGCGAGAAAATAAATGTATACTTGAGGTTGACAACTTTATGCAAGTCTCAGAACTGCTTTCAAATTGAAGGAAACTTCTATGAACAGCGGTATGGCACAGCAATGGGCAACTGCTTGTCTCCATTTATGGCGAACCTGTTTATGAGTCATTTTGAGATAGAGTTTAAGAGATCATCTAAATATTTCCCTATAGTATGGATTAGGTATGTCGATGATATTTTCGCGGTTTTTAATACCAATTCTCTTCGAATAGCGTTTAAATCATGTAACTCATTAAAATCACTTTTAGGTAACACCAACGACAAAATTGAGGTAGAACATAAATCTGGTATATTTGAAATTAATTGTAACGATTGCAGCCAAAAATATATCGGCCAAACTAGACGTTCAATTTCAACTCGTTACAAGGTACATATTTCCCACTTTAGATTCAACAGACCCGAAAAATCTAGCGTTGCCCGACATATTTGGGACACAGGTCATTCTGTGCCGGCACATAACCTTAAGTTGATTAAAAATGTTAATAATTATAGAGAATTAGATAGTTATGCAAGTATTTATATATATATATAGAAATAAGAATAAATTAATGAATTCTAACAATGGACCAATCCCTCAGTCCAGTTTGTATGCCTTATTGTGACAATAGCATTATTTTTACGCTTCATGTATTCATGCTTCACGGTTCCCTAAACTTCACGCTAGGTTTAAGTAGTATATAAGTGTTTATTTCGATGTTAGGAATTTAGTGTTATCCCACTGGCGATTTTGTGAAGAGTATATCTTCTAAGGTTTACCTTAGCCAAAAACGCTACGTTTAACACCTTTTTTTCAGTTTTTAAGGTTATTCTACTGAAGATGGCAACTTAGTTGCCGAAATACGTATTTATTGTTATATATTTTGGTTAGGGTGTTTTTCTTATTTCTGTTACTTTTATGGACAAAAATTGTGCAATCGGGTTTGTGTAATCGCGTTACTTCCCTAGGAAAATCGGTGAATCAATTGGAATTCACAAACATCCCCGCAATCTTAATAGAGACGATGGCTATACATTACATCCAACGTGGCAAACTCTATTGAATTCAACTACGAAATCCCGCGCCTATACGATGCATGCGATTGGCTCATTGTCTCCAGCCAATAGCAGGCCACAATCTGACCCCCCCCTATATAAGTTGTGCAGGTCTCTGTCCTAGCTCGAACATTCTCACTGCGCCTTCTGTGCAAGCAGTACCACAGCTGAGAGAACATACGACGAAATATCGTCAAGAGCGAAGCCGGAAGCAATGGCCGGGCGAAGTATTACGATAACAAACCTAAAACTAAATCCCAACTTCGTTGAACTCTGGCCACCCGAATTACAACAACAAACGCAGGCGATAATCGACGAAACGCACAGCGAAAGTGGCGTGCAAGAGCTGCTACAGACTTCACCGAGTTTATTTATTATAAACTCAGATCAGCCGAAGATAAAAGTTGAAATAACAGACCCCGAACCGACCAAAAAAGAAAAAAACCAAAGAAAACAGAAAATGAATCAGCCGGAAAAGAAAACCGAAGACTTCATCTACCCTAAATTTACGAAGAAGCCGAAAATAGACGAAACAACATTACCAATCGAAACAAAAAATTCTTACGACGCCCTCAAAAACAAAACCGAAGAAAAAATGGAAGAAGAAACTTCCGAATTCACTCCACAGTCTTCAACATCAGCTAGCTCGCCCAGGGTAAGTGACAAAACCAACATCACACATAACACAACAACTAAAACACAAAAACCACACAAAATTGCACTAATAATAGTAATCGAAAAAGACAAATCGACACACATACGACACTTACTTAAATCAAACAACATTAACACTGTAGAAAACAAACTTGTGAAACCAGGAATACACATCGAACCGACAACTGACAATGACTACCGTACACTTAAACAAACACTCGACAAAGAACACATACAATACTATACATTTCAACTAAGAAGCGAAAAGACACTAACGGTAGTTATGCGTGGCATTCCTACCTTTATAACAGACACTGACATTACAGACGACTTGACTGACCAAGGCTACCTGACTTTAAAAATTAAACGCATGAACGGCAAACACGGAATACCAGCACCACTTGTATTAATCGAACTGACGAGACAATATAAGTCAATCTACAACATACGCGACTGCTGCGGACTATCTATTAAAATAGAACTACTAAACAAACGGACAGACATTATACAATGCCACAAATGCCAGACTTTCGGACATCACCAAAGAAACTGCAACCTTAACTACAAATGCATGAAATGCGGAGACGAACATTCTACACATCTATGTACAAAGACGAAGACAACCCCACCAAAGTGTGCAAACTGCGGTGGCCCTCACCTATCCACTTTCATAAACTGTCCCAACAATCCTACAAACAAAACCACACCTCAAACTAAATACATACCAGCACCACCCCCAACAACAAATCCATGGACACAAAGACAAAAAGACACGACACTTAACACAGTTGACGAACTAGCACTTGCCTTAGGCAATATGCTAATAACACTACACTCGACAAACGCCACAAAAGAACAAATACAATACTTCGTAACACAAACACAGACAATAATAACACTCTACAATAACAAACATTAAACACACACCCAACTGAAACGCAAAAAAAATGAGATGATGACCAGTAAACGAACACATTTGACTTAAACGCCAAAAAGTGACTGACACACAGACTTTACACAAACACAATACACAAAGGACCGCACAAAAAACACAACAACGCACGATTAAATCAGACTCAAACACGCCACAACCCTGGGAAATACGAAACAACGGTGTGGAAGTGGAGGCAACTTCGACCACAAAACAAAATTCAAAGACTCATACTGTCCTAGCATTCTTCAAGCTGCTGCGAATCGACGAACATCTACATACAGCCCTGAAAATGTCCCTTGCAACAGTGGACGAGACGTTGGCAAGTACGTCTAACTCGACGCGGTTCCAACCCGTAAACTGAGATCTACATATATCGTACCCATTAGCAAAATGACCTCAATTTCGACAAACACATGGCTTGGCAGCCTTTCAATTGGTTAACTATACAATATACCAGCAAACGTGAACTCATGCACTCGAATGTAATAGATGCGACAAAAGAACGTAACAAGACCATCACTTTACAAATGACTGTTATTTACTTCAACCTTCCAGAATATTTTTGATTTCTAAACCCTTGTTAAACTTACAAAATCAAAAATGTCGCTATGACATTTGTATAAGTAAATCACCGCTTATTGAATAGGCTCAACATTGAATTAAGATAATATTTTAATTTATTTTAAAGTTTAAATGTGGTCTCTAGTAAAACAGATTTAGATTAAGATATTAATGTTCTTGGTAAGATATTGAACTTTGATCTGAACATAGAACTTTACTCGCTTGCAATTCGAAAAGAAGAAACGTTGAACAGGACGACGATCACCTTAGAAAACTAAAATATGAACTGGATAACTGGACCGTCGTTGCCGACATAAAACACGTGCAGAAAACCCAACGACCAGTAGAAAACAAAAGTGAAGTAGAGAGAGAGAATCGGGCTAACATTGCGTCGGAATTTTTTGTTGTTTTCAAAGCAAGCGCACAGGGTAAGTCCTTGCGACGACGTCTGTAATCTGCAAACGGGATCTGCTGAGTTAAGTTAAGCCATAAATAATTTCTATTACGGTAAAACGACTTTATTATAATATAATGATTTAGAAATAATTCTGTAAACACAAATGAGTTGTACAATATGAAACAAACATGTAAATAATTTACATATCTGTAACTATGCACATGGACAATACACCTCGTATTTTCAGCGTTTACTTCTGCTTAATACATATGTTTCTGCCATCTAGGCGTCCTCAGTTAAGCTAGTGAAGCAATGTATACAAATTAATACAAACCTGTTATAAACAACTGGTTTGTATCTGTATTTAAATTTACTGAAATAGCCCGCATAGATCAAGGATCAAGCAAGTTCCGTCCTATAAGAAGACAACTATTTAATAATTGACATCTTACGGGCGAAAGAGACTTTGTCTGGAGGGCTACCTATCGTTCGAACAGCTAAGCTGCTACGGGAAACGATAAAATACGTATGTAGATGTAGTCCATTAACAACCAGCCAGATGGCGGTAAATATACAAAAAGGTTTTGTTTAAGTATGACAATACGTTAAGCATGTATAAAGCGTTTGTACAATATGAAACAAACATGTAAATAATTTACATATCTGTAACATATCTACATACGTATTTTGTCGTTTCCCGTAGCAGCTTAGCTGTTCGAACGATAGGTAGCCCTCCAGACAAAATCTCTTTCGCCCGTAAGATGTCAATTATTAAATAGTTGTCTTCTTATAGGACGGAACTTGCTTGATCTATACGGGCTATTTCAGTAAATTTAAATACAGATACAAACCAGTTGTTTATAACAGGTTTGTATTAATTTGTATACATTGCTTCACTAGCTTAACTGAGGACGCCTAGATGGCAGAAACAATAACGTAGTATTACGCAGAAGTAAACGGTGAAAATACGAGGTGTATTGTCCATGTGCATAGTTACAGATATGTAAATTATTTACATGTTTGTTTCATATTGTACAAACGCTTTATACGTGCTTAACGTATTGTCATACTTAAACAAAACCTTTTAGTACAAATGAGTTGTTAAAAATCAAATATAATAATAATAATACTAAAAATAATAATAGGTAGTGAGCAGCATAGAATTTACGGTTATACACCGTGTCCGGCAAGTATGGAATGTAGGGAACAAAACTGAAGCAAGTGATTTTATGAAAAAATTCCGAAACACGTCGACCCCGTTATTTAAAAACGCACATTTTCATGCCATAATCACTCCTCTACACCCATTTGTCTCCAAGCGGTGAAGTCATCTTTTGTTTCCCACATATATGAGGCCCTAGAAAATTTTCGAGAAATAATTCACTAAATGTTTAGGAACAACCCCAATAAAAATATAAAAGAAATTGAAATTGGAATTAAATTAACATTTAATAAATAAGAAAAAACAACAAGTGAACGGCAAAAACAAAAGATTTTGGTGTTCAAACATCTTCAGGTATCAAGGTAAATGCTCTAAATTCCATCCATTTATTACCTGACAATAAGCTAGTCTACAAATGCGCCTGATTAGGGGCCGGACACGAGAGGCCGACGACTCATCGTCCACGGGCGTACTATTGAAAATTTTTATTTTTAAAGAGTTTTTAATTTTATTTATATCAATACGATGTAAAATAAAACAAAACAATCAATTTGTTTAATCTTCACTAGATGAAACGTATATTTACTAAACGTTTACATAAACGTGAAGAACAGAAAAAGCAAAAAATCAGGAGTCTATGAGCTGAACTGTTGCCAAAAATTCTGTGGTTCAAGCAGGCCATTCTATTAACACAAGTATCAGAAAACACATGAGGTCCTTTCATAATCAAAAAACAGTGATTAGTTTTGGCAAATTTGCAAAGTGTTCCTGAAGAAAGTACAACTGATTTTTTTAATTTGGAATTTGTATTAGTTCCTTGCACTCAAAAATACTTCGAGCCATTTAAACATACGAGGCGCATTCAAGTTCTAAGGCCTCCGATTTTTTTTCTAATTAACTACTCACCCGAAAACTATGAAACTGGTGTTACTTTTCGACGTAATCGCCTTGCAGACGTACACATTTTTCACAACGTCGACGCCATGATTCCATGGCCGCGGCGAAGGCTTCTTCAGGAGTCTGTTTCGACCACTGGAAAGTCGCTGAACCAATAGCAGCACGGCTGGTGAATGTGCGGCCACGGACAGTGTCTGGTGTTTTTCATTGTTGGAAACAGCCAAAAGTCACTAGGATCCAGGTCAGGTGAGTAGGGAGCATTAGAAATCACTTCAAAGTTGTTTTCACGAAGAAACTGTTGCGTAACGTTAGCCCGATGTGCGGGTGCGTTGCCTTGGCGAAACAGCACACGCGCAGCCTTTCCCGGACGTTTTTGTTGCAATGCAGGAAGGAACTTGTTCTTCAAAACATTTTCGTAGGATGCACCTGTCACCGTAGTGCCCTTTGGAACACAATGGGTAAGGATTACGCCCTCACTGTCCCAGAACATGGACACCATCATTTTTTCAGCACTGGCGGTTACCCGAATTTTTTTTGGTGGCGGTGAATCTGTGTGCTTCCATTGAGCTGACTTGCGCTTTGTTTCTGGATTGAAACATGGCATCCACGTCTCATCCATTGTCACAATCGACGAAAAGAAAGTCCCATTCATGCCTTAGTTGCGCGTCAACATTGCTTGGCAGCATGCCACACGAGCAGCCTTGTGGTCGTCCGTCAGCATTCGTGGCACCCACCTGGAGGACACTTTTCGCATTTTCAGGTCGTCATGCAGGATTGTGTGCACAGAACCCATGAAAATGCTAACACTGGAGGCGATCTGTTCAACTGTCATTCGGCGATCCCCCAAAACAAGTCTCTCCACTTTCTCGATCATGTCGTCAGACCGGCTTGTGCGAGCCCGAGGTTGTTTCAGTTTGTTGTCACACGATGTTCTGCCTTCATTAAGCTGTCGCACGTCGCACCTACGAACGCACTTTCGACACATCCATAACTCCATCACCACATGTCTCCTTCAACTGTCGATGAATTTCAATTGGTGTCACACCACGCAAATTCAGAAAACGAAGGATTGCACGCTGTTCAAGTAAGGAAAACGTAGCCATTTTAAGTATCTAAAACAGTTCTCATTCTCGACGCTGCCGCTACAATTCCATTTACCGTACAGTGCTGCCATCTCTGTGACGTATTGACAACGAACGCACGCTCATTTTAAAACAATGCACATGCTTCTATCTCTTTCCAGTCTGGAGAAAAGAAATCGGAGACCTTATAACTTGAATGCACCTCATATAAACATTTAAACATATAAAAATGTCATTTAAACATATAACGAAATTCTCCGTATAAAAACTAGTAGCTTCCAACCATGTTCCCCATCTAGTTATTACTGGAGAGGGAGGCAGTGATGTTATAGACTACTTATATGGTCCATCGTAATTTCGGCCTGTTGCGTACGGTTTCCACATATAATAATAAACTTTTATTGTCACTAGTTCCAAAGTGTAACGAAATTTAATATTTTCTTAAATATTTTAAAGCCTGCTTACCTAGTTACCGATAGATTTGAGGCAAATAAACAAAACAAAATTAAAAAATAAATTATAAACTTATATACATGGTAAATAGCCTCATAAATCGAGTAATTTTCCCATCAGGCGATCGCTCAAGTCAATAGGCATATTAGATGTATCGCCTAGATATGTACCATAAACAATTCTTTTCAATACTACCGCGTCTAATGTACGCAAATCAATAAATTTATAGACAAACAACGTAAAGAAACTATTCTTTCTTTAGATAAACATCAGTTGTAAAATAAGCTAATAAAAAATCAACGTAATCAAGAAGGAGAATGTAACTAAGCTACTAATTAATAAATACAAGGTATTTACAACTGTTTTCTTTTATAGTCCAGATTGTACGCATGTAACTGCATTACTACGTCAACATATTATGCAGTAATCATTATTTAGTTACGTGAAGTATATGGCATACGAAAACGACATAAATAACAAATAATAAAAACGTTAAATTCTGATATTAATTCTCATTAAAAGTGGCATGATGCGCTTTCATCTGTGTACGTAAATATATGAATGTTGTTTGTTTGTTGTAACAAATTGCAACTGAAGATACCGATGTAATGACCCATAATTTTTAAAATGCCGAGGTTTTTAAATTAATCGAAACTAATCAATGAAAATACATAAGAAATCGTTTGTATATTTGAAGATTATATCGAAGTTAACTAATCAAATCCAATATGAAAATAATGCATATATGCACAAGCCTAAAAGCACATAACTTTCTATTTTGACTATTATCCATTTCTTATATTCTATTCAAAAGGATATGTCCCGGAAAAATCCTAGATTTTAACACGCGAAGACATCTTTCAAGGAAATTTCAAGCGATACCTATCTTCTGAAAAGGTATTCTAATAGGTTAGTCGGTGTTGGTTTATATTTAATTATATTTGATATAGGTTGTACTGGTGACGGGCGTCTTTGGAGAATTAAGAAGAGATGAGTTTATAAAGTTAACGATAGATCATATATATATATATATATATATATATATATATATATATATATATATATATATATGATAGAGGAGCCGTTGTACTGATGAACATTGAAAAAATGAAGACTGGCGGTGTAAAAAATTTTACTATTGTGGAGGACAATGAAATGAATGCCCTGCAATTGTATAGGAAATATGCAGCATTGCGAAATTCTCTGCATAAAAACTAGTAGCTTCCATCCATGTCCCACATCTAGTTACTACTGGAGAGGGAGGCAGTGATAAAGATGGCAGTTTTTCCCTGTAAGGAGCTACTCTCATTGGTGCTTTTCTAAAAACTTTTTTAAAAGCTGATAAAAGTCTATCAACTTCTGGAAAGGTGCCTCTGATATATTTACAGATTCTGTAGAGAGAACGTGCTTGCAGCATATTAGGATATGTTTCCTTTAATAGTTTGCCTGTTTTTAACACTGTCACTTACAAATAAACGTACTTTTTCTTTGTACCTGTCATCCGAATAAAGTATTTTTTGAATATTCTTGTTAATGGTTTTAGCAACTGTTTCCACATCAACTGTATTTATAACTTTTGTTGCTATTACATATGCGTTATATGGAATAGTTGTATGTAGTACACCAGCTACAACATTTACCACACAGCGTCCTAATATATCAACAATTTCGTTGGCATTTATCCAGAGGTACTGATTTGAAAGATGGCTTCTAATGCGATTTACTGCTTTCGTGTAGCACTTAGAAACATAATATTTGCCTAAGGTGTATTCATCACGAACATTTCGACCAGTATACTTTTGGAGAAATATTTTTAAAATGAGATTTTTATGGAATATTAGCTGCCATAAAAGTTTCACAGAGTTCTTCGTTAAAATTGTCAGATTCCAACGGTTCCAATTTCTGTGCATGTGTTTGCGATGCTAAGTGACGTTGTACGTATGATTTCATGGAATTTTTTAACGATATTTAACAGATTTTGCAATAAATTTCGGAATCACTGACAATGGACATACAATCAGTATGACCGTCAATCCAACTCGCCATTGCTTTACGATGCCGTTCTCGACGTTCTTCCATATCATATCTGAAAAAGTAACTTAAACAATGCTCTAGATCTAAATAAATGAAAACTAAAAATGTATGCGTAAATTATTGAAACTGAACGAAATTCAATGCACACTTACGTCGAAATAATTTAGAGAAGTAGATTCAATCAAACGGTATTAAACAGGAGCTATCACAAAAATTACGATTTAATTAACAGTTAAAACTATGAAAACATGAAACTAACTAACAGCACTTTATTTATCTTACGAAATATAATCTAAATATACTAAATTATTAAAATTCCACACGCTTATATCTACGCTCATGAAAACAGAAATTTGACTGTAAATATCCAACAAAAAACGTCACAATTTTCGATCAAACAGATGTGCGCGCTAGCCAGATCAATACTGCATTCAATAACTGCGTGATGTACTTACTGATAGGATGTTTTTGACTATTTATATCATCCGTCGTAATGACGACGTCATTTCAACCCGATGTGTCCGGTCTCTGGTTATAAGCAGTCTTGACTAAACTACGCAATCTTCTTGTTTATTCAAAATTATTGTTTATTGCTAGTAGAACCTATACGTTTCCATTTACTGTAGTAATATTGTTTCTGTTTCATCATCCTTATTACTTCGAATGTACCAAGTAGGAAACTTGACAGAGGAAGGTGTTTTGCCGAAACCGGGGCCTATTTTGCCCCTATTTTCGACAAATTTTATTATTTGGATGGTTTAAAATAGTTGGAACATCGCTGGTCTAAATGTATAGAGCTACAGGGAGATTATGGTGAGAAATAAATTTACTAAATGCAAAAATGAAGAGTGGAAGTACCAAAGGCACTAAGTGCCAAAATCTGAGTTTAGTAGATATTTACTTAAAAAGGTTGTAAGTCCCATTGCCAATGTACGAGCAAGGGTTATAAGTGTAATTTTATTTCTAAGCTTTAGTAAAGTAAAACTAGATGGCGCTCAGCACTATGTCCTGGAAGTTTTTATTTTGAAAGGGTATAAGTTCTTGAATGTGTAAGCGTGCTTCTTTGTTTTTAAACGTTTATTGGACAAGAAATTTCAGTGTAAACGTGGAAGTTGTGCAAGAAAAGACTAAAGGAAGGTTTATAGATCAGCAGAGAATGAAAAATAATGCTGGGAGGGCATATGTTAATAGGAAGAAGAGAGAAATTCGTCCGAAAAATCCACCTAATCAAGAGGTAAGAAATTTTAGGTTATTGCGGTAGTTTGAGATTATTATGCAAATAGATAGTGACTCCTCGTCCGTTGAACGGGCAGCGTATTTAGGTTTGCTGTAAAGTTAAACGGACGGTGAATGATAAACGTAAATGTAAAAATATTTTATTGACCTGCACCTAAATATTTGCGTATCTCTTTCAGGAGTCGTGTAAGTATTATTTTGACTGCAAAAAAATAACGTACGAACGAAAGCTTCAACTATTTGAGAGATTTTATGCTGAAAATTACAAAACGCAAGGGACGTATCTGATGGGCCTAATAAATTTAGTGAGAATAAAAAGACATCGCCATGGAAATTATGAAACTGCCGCAAATAGCAAAAGGCAAATTTCCATATCCTACATACTTCCAGATCAAGATGGAAATTTTGTGCATGTATGCAGAAAGACATTTATGAATGCTTTTGATTGTACTCAGAAGCGTTTGGTTGGTTTAATAAATAAGAAAAAAATGGGAGATACCACATTTACTGATAGGCGTTCTAACAATAAGCCAAGCAAGTTCGCGGAAAACGACCGCCAACCGATCCATCAACATATAAACTCCATCCCTAGAGATGTTTCACACTATTCACGTGCAAAATCAGAAAAGCAATATCTCAGTCCTGATTTAAATATTCATCGACTTTATAAAGCATTTTTGGCGAAAAACAGAGAATCTTCTGTTTAAGTTGTGTAAGTTATAAGTTAAGTTTAAGTGTAAGTTATAAGTTTTATAGAGGTGTGTTTAAGAAGGACTTCCCGAATCTAAGCTTTCATCGTCCTAGAGTCGATACATGTCACACCTGCGATAGGTTAAATTGTGAGGCAAGGCAAACTTCTAGTGCTGGCTGCAGTGCGAAACAACAACTCAACCTTCACCACCGAAAAGTACAACAAAGTCTGGAATATATGAAGAACCAAACCGCAAATTCACAACTTCCTGGTAGTGACAAATGCTGCATTTCGTTTGATCTCCAACAAGTTTTATTTGTTCCTACGTTGACACATTCAGATATGTTTTATCTGTCTCAACTATCTTGTTACAACCTGGGAATACATTTGTCGGACTCTAACCATGCTTTTATGTGTATGTGGCATGAAGGTGTTAGTGGACGTGGTGGCAATGAGGTAGCATCTACCCTCCTCAAACTTTTAAATTCCGGTGTCACACCAAAAAAACATTTGCTACTATGGAGTGACAACTGTGCGGGGCAGAACAAGAACAGAATGGTAATATTTGTTTTAGTGTTCCTTGCTCTTCATAAAGTTTTTGAGACAATAGAGTATAACTTTCTAATAAGTGGTCACAGTTTTATGGCTTGTGACCGAGACTTCGCTCTCATCGAAAAAAGAAAGCGTGTTATGAAGGCAATGGTGCCAAATGATTTGCAGAATGTAATAACTTCCGCAAAATATGATCCGCCATTCGAAGTTATTGACATGTCTGTAAACGGATTTTGGGATATAAAAGAAGCTGCTGACACATTTCTCAACACTAAATCCTTAAATATCAGTAAGGCAGTAAGAATAAAGATTGATTATAAAAATCCAACACTACTTCATATAAAAGAAGCTTTCTCCGAGTTAGAAGCCTGGAAAAAAATCAATGTATTGAAGAAAGGAAAAACCACGGAAGATCTAAGATCAGCAGAAATAAAACCTTTACCACCTGAGAATAAGATTACCGCTAATAAAAAAAAATCTCTATCGTTCATGATTCCTTACCTGGAAAATCCTGAACACAAAATATTTTATAGAGAACTTCTTAATTTAGACGAAGAAAGCTTGGGGCCAAGCAGCAGCTCAACTCACCTTTAATTAGTACTTATAACCTTTAGGTCGTGAGGTACTTAAGACAAAATTTTGGTTTTTGCTTATAACCTTTGTAGGAATCATAGTTTGGCACTTATGCTCTTTCAGTTTTAGTTCTAAACAAACTTCAATATTTTATTTTTTTGATAGAAACATTAAGTTTGTGTTCTACCAGTTACTATTTCTAGATGCTAGGAATCGTTTTAAAATGTTTATAATAGAAAAAATAAAAAAAATTGCTTTCTAAAGTTGTTCTCTTAATTATCTCTGAATTATGAATATGGCACTTAGTGCCTTTGGTACTTCCACTCTTCAATTGTGTTTCATTCCTTAACACAGGTATTTATCATAGTATCCTCGTATGTGTATTAAAAAATAAAAAAACATATTCAAGAAAAGGTAATAATCATTCAAACACATATCCACATGTCCATAAATTTCATGTGATATCGAGTTAGGGTACTTTTGGGGTCGTATCATCTTTATCTCGGATAGGTCAACATCGAGTTGAGATGAATTCCGATTGGCGCCGCTGAAAGTCTGGCGCCCGTCTATAGGACTTCCATTTTTTTAAGGAATCAAGTCCGAATTTATTGAGCCAAGTCATAATAAAATAAAATCAAATTAATACGCACGCACACTCATACAAAACAGAAACATACACAAAAGAAGAATCGACCTTTTGTACACACAACTCTTTCTCTTTTTCATTCCATCTCACAATCAGGTGTACACCATCGGTGGTGGAGCAACGAATTCAACTTTGACCGTCCAGAAGGGATCATAAAAAATGCCAAGAATGTAGTTGCTTCACGATTCTATATGCGTCTATATACCTAAAACTACATATACCCATGTAACAATATATATATAAAGCGTTTATCTACATATAACATGTGTATTATAAGATATTGGATTTCTATTTTATTACGATCGTGTGTTCTTCTTTTATTTATTAAGAAAAAAAAGGAATGCTTTTGTTGTTGTATTATTAATAGAAGTTTTCTGTTTATATATAATATTTATTGTTTTTTACTCAGTAAATGCAAGTGGCTTAGTTGTTTTAATTTGTTTTTCCTATTAAATCCATACCGTAGAAGGTTACATTATTATATATACCGTTTCTTCCACCATTGAAATCTGATTAATAAAGGAGAAGAAAATTATTGTTATGGTTATTAGATGTCAGAAAATACAATGGCTGTAATTTCTGTGTGTAATATTAAAATGATTGTTTTATTAAAGTCGATGTGGGAAATTATAAAAGAGATAATAAGATATTTTAATTCTTTTGACAATTTTGACAGTTTAGTATATCTGGACATAACTTGTAATTCATAATAATATACTTACAACAACGTAAATATAAACATTATGAAATGAAACGGCCACAAAATAAATTATTTCGTTAATATGGGATAGGCAAGGTATTTCTGTCTTAAGATACCATAGCGCGTGTGAGAAAAATATATATTAGTGCTATTATCTTCTGAATAAGAATTTTTATATCTACAGTATGTGGACAGTGTGAAT
The DNA here is from genome assembly GCA_935421215.2 of Melolontha melolontha. NCBI lineage: Eukaryota > Metazoa > Arthropoda > Insecta > Coleoptera > Scarabaeidae > Melolontha > Melolontha melolontha. The sequence continues at coordinate 177,705,483 of OW285237.1, read as the reverse complement.
ATTTTAATAAAATTATTGCTTGCAAGTAAAAAATTAAATACTCTCTTATAGAAATGCAGTTATGAAAGATTGTCTTTACTCAATAAATATTATTAAAACGCATTTACAATATTAAAATAGTTATTTATGTACCAAGTCAGTAAAGTGATTCTTTATTGAACGAGCCCGAGATTATGAGTCGAGCGAGCGAAGCGAGTAATAGACGAGTTCGATAAAGACACTTTAATAAAATGCAGACACTTAAAATAAATAAAACTGATGTTAGAATTTCCGAAAATTGTATTAATAAACATAGGACATGTTTCGTTCACACTGTGGCTTTATCAAGTATGTAATACATTGTGTCTGTAAATGTTTGTACGCCAATTTAGTTAGTATACCTGCAATTATATCAAGTTTTAGTGGTAACACTGCCGATTGAGCTGGGTACATAGACGTAGGTAAAAATTTGGTAAATTATTAGGTAAGTAATAATTTAATATGAAATGCAACTTGTGTTTCAATAATCACTATTTTAACTTTTTTTCAATATTGACTGGTAAGCCAAAAATGTTTACGCCTGAACAAGACGCGCACATTCTCATGGCTCACTTGCGAAGTGCAACTCGCAATCAGGACGGAAGTTGGTCGTACAGTTTGCAGTCTTGCTTCGATCAGTTTGTAGAAGCGTTTCCTAATGAAAATGTGAACTATGAGGTTTTCAGCCATCACAAGCGTGAGATTGTAAAGCGTTTCGAGAGAAAAAATTGTATTTGTAAAGATAAATCAACCGGAAGATCTACTATATTAACTGAAGCTGTTGTTAATGATCTTGAAGAATGAATCAATCAAAGCCCCAAGAAATAACTACGAAGGCTATCAGCATACTTAGATACGCTAAAGTATTTAAATAAGCGCAAGTCCTTAATTATATGCTGTTTTCAGGTATTAGTAGAGCTAGTTGTGCAAAAGCTCTACATAAAAAATTAGATATGCATCCCTGTCGAGTTTCGGTTGTACAGCAATTGTACCCTCGTGATTAACAACAGCGTATACTGTACTGTCAATGGTTTAACGCGCACCTTAATAATAATGATTTACTGGACCTAACCTTCTTCACTGACGAAGCATGGTTCTATTTATCTGGTTATGTAAATAGCCAGAATTATAGAACATGGGCTACGGAGAACTCTCATAATTTCGTTGCATCCGTTAAAAGTTGGCATTTGGATTACAATTTCGAGACGGAGAATAATAGGGCCAATATTCTTTAACGAGACAATTAATGTAGAAAGATATCAAACTGTCATTTTGACAGAATTTATTAATCAGCTGTGATGATGAAATTACAAGGGGCTATTTCCAACAAGACGGAGTAACTGCTCATACTGCACGGACCACCACAGATTATTTGCAACAATTTTATGGAAATCGTATTGTAAGCCAAGGCCTGTGGCCACCGAGGGGTCCAGATTTAACACCACCGGATGATTTTCTTTTTGGACAGGTAAAGAATAAAGTGTATTGTAACGTTTGTCTTTTCGGGTTCTTAAATAAAACTAACAATAACTTTAGACACACACACTATATTAATATTAAAACGTATAATAATCTAAAACTAACTATTAACAACAATAAGTACATTTATGTATTCTATATTTATGTAACTATATTTATGTACTTCGCGAGACTGTAGGATTCAATGAATGTCTATCCCTTCTTCGACGCGGCTTATATATCTCGTTCATATGTTCCAAATCTGTCTAGAAAACGTCCAGAGCGATGACGCGCCTCGCGTCATCGAATGAGTCATTACATTGCCCCCTTCTTAAAAATGAAGTTTCGTCCCGAAACATGTCATGCTTTGGTCTCCTTGAACGATGACGAAATCGACAGGTAGGGCCTTTGTTACATTGCGACGTCATATCGAAATAACAGTCCACGGTCTTATCTTGCCTGGATGGACAGGAATATTCAATCCGGTAGCTGCATACCAGAATTTCCATGCCAGTATGTCGGAAGATTACTTCCAACATGCTCCTTACAATTCTCCAGTCCAGGCGGTCTAATCCACAACCCAATTTTGGAACTGCTAATTTCAGAATGTCTTGCTGTAACATTTGTTCGCGTAAGTGGGCCAGGGCCTCCCATAAGGCACGATAGGTTGGCTTCAGGCTTGACAGTTCTTTCGTGACCAAATAAAATATGGGCTGTCCTTCATTTACTATTTGGAGACTCTTCCCAATTGCTGGTCCCTGCTGCCTTAATTTTTCGACTCTGCCAAATCTCTCTTTAAATTTACTGGCAATTCCCTTGGCCATTCGCAGATCTCGGGCTACGCAATGTGCAAGCGCGTAGTCTGGCGGCACCGTAAACAAATCTTGCTGTTTCTCGATGGTTACTCCAAATCAAGCTTTTCTCGAACCAGAATATTCTTGCATAAAGTCTTCGAAGGTTAGTTCATGGTATTGGCTATCCAATCGGCGCAAGTCAGCGGTTTCGTCATTATTGTCTCCAGAGTATGGGGCTAATCGATTAAAATGTACGACTCTTGGCTTAGTGTGAGGTGTTCGCCTGATGCGGTATATTACGTCGTTGATCCGCTTCAACACCTCGTATGGCCCCTCCCAATTCTTTTGAAGTTTTGGAGATAGGCCCCGTCGGCGTTGTGGATTATACAACCAAACCCGATCGCCTTCATGGTAACCACTCTTCTCGGCGTTGATGTCGTAGCTCTCTTTCATTCTGTCACTAGCATCTTGGATATTATGTCTGACTTGTTCATGGATATTATCTAGTCGTCGTCTGAGCGTGCTGACATAATCTTCTCCGGCAAGATCATCACCAGGCTTGCTCCCAAACTTTAAATCACAGGGCAATCGGAGTTCCCTCCCGAATAGTACGTTGGCTGGTGATTGGCCTGTTGTCTCTTGAACGGAGGCCCGATACGCCATTAGAAATAATGGTAAATGTTCGTCCCAATCTCTCTGGTGTTCGCAGACCACTTTGGATAAGTGTCTGATCATGGTCTTGTTCATTCGCTCTACCATCCCATCTGATTGTGGGTGCAAGGGAGTTGTTCTCGTCTTCCGTATGCCCAAAAGTCCACACATCTTTTCGAATAGATTGGACTCAAAATTTCGCCCTTGATCGGAATGAAGTTCCAAGGGTACACCAAAACGGCTGACGAACTCCTTCACAATCACGTCTGCTACAGTTCCAGCTTCTTGATTTGGTAGAGCATATGCTTCAACCCATTTGGTAAAGTAATCCATGACCACTATTATGTATTTATTTCCTTTGTCGCTTTCTGGAAAAGGGCCGGCGGCATCTATGGCGATCCTTTCAAATGGGCTTCCTACATTGTATTGGCGCATGGGTGCACGTCGACGCCTCTGGGGACCATTGCTTCCGGCGCAATTAGCACACTTTCGGCACCATTCTTTCACATCTCGTGAACAATTCACCCAGTAAAATCTCTGGCGCACTTTCTCCAGTGTTTTATGGACTCCAAAATGTCCCCCAGAAGCACCATTATGGAGTTCTCGCAATACCTCTGGTATTCTTTTCTTGGGAACCACCATTTGCATCTTCCGCTCGCTTCCATCGTGATTTTCGACCTCACGTCTCAGGAGATCGTCTTCCATGGTTAAGGAATCCCATTGTGCCCAGTATGACTTTAATTCTCGTGAATGGGGAGCAATTTCTTGCCAGGTCGGTCTTTGCCCATTTCTTTTCCAAGCCCTGAGGACTGCAAGATCCGGATCAGCTTCTTGATCTGCGCGCAAATTGTCAGGTTGCCATTGGTCATCAACAACGGTGGTTCGAAGAGCGTTGGCCGATTTGTCTTCGATTCTGTTGCAATATCGACAGTCTTCTGGACAGGGCCTTCTGGAAAGGGCATCTGCATTTTGATGTTTGAGGCCTGCTCTGTGTTCAATGACAAAGTCATACTCCTGTAGCCTCTCAATCCATCTAGCTACTTGACCCTCTGGATTCTTAAATTGCAAGAGCCACTTTAAGGCGGCGTGATCAGTGCGGATCAGGAACTTCTGTCCATACAGGTACTTGTAAAAGTGCTCAATGGTCTTAACTACTGCCAATAGTTCTCTCCTGGTTACGCAGTAGTTCCTCTCCGGTTTGGACAGGGTCTTGCTGAAGTATCCAATGACCTTTTCTTGTCCATCTTGGATTTGAGAGAGCACGCCACCAATCCCGACGTTACTGGCATCCGTATCCAAAACAAACCTCCCAGATGGCAGCGGATAGTTCAGAACGGGTGCACTGATCAACGTACCTTTTAACAACTCAAAGGCCGCTTGGCATTCGTTGTTCCAAATGAATGCTCGATTTTCTGTTAGGCGAGTAAGTGGTTTTGCAATGTTGGAGAATCCAGGAACGTAGCGTCGATAATATGTGCATAATCCCAAGAAGCTTCTTAGCTGATGTTTGTCTTTGGGTACAGGCCATTTTTCCACAGCTTTTACTTTTTCTGGATCCACAGCAATTCCTTTTCCGGAAACCACATGTCCAAGGTACCTCCTTGCGGAAAAGGTGACACTTCTTTGGACTTAATCTCAGGTTGGCATCTCGCAACCTCTGGAATACTACTTCCAAATTTTTCATGTGATCTTCAAAGGTCTTCCCTACCACAATCACATCATCGAGATATACCAGGCAGGTATTCCAAGACAGTCCCCTCAGTACAGTGTCCATGAGTCGCTCAAAAGTAGCTGGGGCGTTACACAGTCCAAATGGCATGACTGTAAATTGCCAGAGTCCTGTGCCTAAACTGAAGGCAGTCTTCTCTTTGTCATTGGGATCCATTCCCACTTGCCAATAACCGCTCTTTAAGTCGAGAGTGGAGAACCATTTTGCTCCTGCCAAGGTGTCTAGCGTATCGTCTATTCTTGGGAGAGGATAGCTGTCCTTTTTGGTTACACTATTCAAACGACGATAGTCCACACAGAATCTGGTAGATCCATCCTTCTTTCTGACAAGGACCACTGGTGAAGCCCATGGACTATTCGATGGTTCAATTACTCCTTGGCCTTCCATATCTTGTATAATTTGCTTGGCTTCCTCACGTTTTGCCAGTGGTAACCTTCTTGGTCCTTGTCGAATTGGACTTGCATCGCCGGTATTTATTTTGTGCATTACAATATTGGTTTTACCTTTCGTACCAGTCTCAGTTTCGAAGACGTCTTCATAATGCTTGATTAGGTCCTTAACTTGATTTTGTTCCTTCTTGCTCAATCCTTGACAGGCGGAGTCGATTATCTTGGACAATTTCTCAGAAACCTGCACGAATCCATTCTTCTTCGCCTCTATATGATGAACGACGGCCGACACTGGTGAACACCACCCCAAAATAGTACCCTTCTTCAATGAAACAGGGTAATGGTTTACATTCATTACCCTTATCGGTACAGTCTTCTGAGTCTTAACCAGCATTTTGGCAACTACTATTCCTCGACCCACCCCGTCATCATCAGCCTTTGGTTCCAACATTGCAACATTTCCGTCCAAATAATCACCTTCCGTACACGCCGTCAAAAATGTCTCACTTCTTGCATCCAGAACAACATTCTCTGCTGTAATTACTTGTACACTCCCACAATTTTTTCCATGAAGAAACAATTCCTCATTATTTATTTTTAAAGTGCCTTCTTTCATATTTAACTGGAAGCCGTAGGTGTTCATGATGTCTAATCCCAAGATTATTTGTTCTTCTATGTCAGCTACGAGAACACGATGTCGGATTGATGTTGGTCCTATGATAAAGTTGACATCTATTTCACCTGCCACAGAAGCTGCTCCTCCAGTAGCTGTCCTTAGTCTCCATTTGCTAGAAAGTAATTCTTTATTCCTGGATATTAAATCGGGTCGTACAATGGTTTTCGTCGATCCAGTATCTAGCAAGCAAGCATAGGTTCTTCTTTCCATAATAGCATCCACATACAGGCCATTGGTTTGATTTTGCAAGGATGCGATTTGGGCAGTCCTTGGGACTTTCGGATTCTCAGCAGATTCTTTCTTGGTCCTTTTATCACATTTATTCTGGATATGACCGTTTCTTCTACAATTCCCGCATGGCCGCGCACTTTTATTTGATTTGATCTGATTTAAGACTTGGCTAACCACCTGCTCCATGAACTCCTCATTTTCCTGTTCGTCGACAGAACAGCCACGAGCATTGTTCCGAGAGGCTTGTTTAGCAGTCTCAAACTCAAGTGCGTGCGCCAATGCATCGATCAAGGTTTTCGGTCTTGCCAACCTTAATGCTTGCTGCGTCTCAATATCCCGGAGACCATCTATGAATGTCTGGACCGCTAGGTGTTCCATGAAATTATCTGGTGCCATCGGATATGCAAGTCGAACTAGACGAGCAATATCTGCCTCAAATTCCTGAAGATTCTCGCCTTTCTTCTGTGATCGATTCTTCAGTTGGGTATGGTATACTTGCTCCAAATGCGCATGGCCATATCTCATCTCCAAGCGTTTAATGAGTTGAGAATAATCTTTACGTTCCTCAGGAGGCAATGTCTGTAAAATATCACTAGCATCACCCCTTAATGCTATGACTAAAGCAGTCGCCTTCTCGGCAGAAGACCATGCGTTTGCTTCTGCGGCCGCTTCGAATTGCGTCAGGTAAGTTGCCCATGACGTCTTTCCATCAAAGGTTGGCGGCTTGATTCTGGTCTTTGAAATAGCCACAAATTCTTCTTTTATTTCGATGGGCCGCGGTATGACTTCTTCGTTGACCTGCTTGGGATCAGAATGACTCGTGGTGGCGGGTAATTTCATCTCAATCATTATTGCCTCTAAAAGTCTAGAATGTTCTCCAATTTTCTCCTCTACAGCTGTGAAAACCTCTTCTTTTAACGCTTCTGATTTTTCCGCCAATCGCTGTTCTAGAACTTTCTCCACTTGTTCCAGACTTTTTTCGAAGTTTCTAGAATTTTCTAGTAATTTTTTTTCCAGATTTTTCTCGAGGATTCTAGCGGTTTCTAGGTTTCTTTGTTCCATTTGTTGCATTTGTACTTGCGAATCTATTAGACGCTGTTCCATATTTTTCGCACTATCCAGATTCTTCTGTTCCATTTGTTCTAGAGTTTTTGCTAAATTTCCAGAAGTTTCCAGGTTCTTCTGTTCCATTTGTTCTAGAGTTTTCGCTAAGTTTCCAGAAGTTTCCAGGTTCTTCTGCTCCATTTGTTGCATTTGAATTTGCGCATTCTCTATTAATCGTTGTTCCATATTTTTCGCACTATCCAGATTGTTCTGTTCCATTTGTTCTAGTTTCATAAACAGCGAATTCACGTCAGCATCTCCGCCTGGAACTTGAAAGACATAATTCTCTGGATCCTCGCCTTCTTGGATCAACACATTGCGAAGCCGTTGCTGGAGGATCGACTTTTTGCCAGTTGTATCCTCATCCCTCTCTTCTAATTCTCGTTTTAACTCGGACACTTTTAATTCAGTCAGTTTCATTGTGTTGGCCATCACGATATTTAAAATAACGTCTTTCCGCACTGTATATTTATTTAAACGAATACTTAATTAACACTTAATTGTCTACTTAGTTTATTATTTATTACTTAGTCCACACCTGAATACCACTGTAACGTTTGTCTTTTCGGGTTCTTAAATAAAACTAACAATAACTTTAGACACACACACTATATTAATATTAAAACGTATAATAATCTAAAACTAACTATTAACAACAATAAGTACATTTATGTATTCTATATTTATGTAACTATATTTATGTACTTCGCGAGACTGTAGGATTCAATGAATGTCTATCCCTTCTTCGACGCGGCTTATATATCTCGTTCATATGTTCCAAATCTGTCTAGAAAACGTCCAGAGCGATGACGCGCCTCGCGTCATCGAATGAGTCATTACAGTATGATAACCACTTGCACAATTTAGACGAACTTCAACAAGCGATTAGGCATGAAATTCAAAACAAGTACTATCTAATCGTACTCCTTAGCTCTCAAATTTCTTGCCTCGATAGTTCTGTTTTTAATGGGCTATTGCATCCTTAAATGCTAATATTATATCATTTATATATACCTTAGTCCTGCGGGATAATTGGATACCTTTGAGTTTGTTTAAATTCATTTTCAGATTGTTTGTTTACAAACGATCAGGTTAAGTATTCGAAGTATTCTAGTATTATCAAGCTTTAGGCATGCGCTTTTGGATTCACATGGAAATAGAAATTATGCTAGTTATGGTTCGGTATTATATATGTTAATTAAACATTCCTGTTTAATGTAAAATATTTTGAGTATAGGAACTTAGTATTTTATCGAAATTTTTGAAGATATATTTCATTGTAATTGATTGATTAGGGCAACTGATTTTTGTAATTCGATGTGTAAGCTATTGATGTAGGCATACAGTGACATCTATTAGTATTTATTTGTGAACTAGTACGACGTAATTAATGCTTTTAGGGTCTTAATTAGTTGAAATACATGTCTGTTTGTCGGGCTAGTGGCTTGGTGGCTTGCACACTTGCCTCGTAGTCCGGCAGTACCGGGTTCGAACCCCGGTGCTTCCTTTCTGAGTTTGGTTTTCTGTAGTTTTCCAAATTCCACGGCAAATGCGGAAAGGTAACATCTTAAGTCGGTCTACAGCCGCAGGCGTAATAATAACTCATGGCCAGCCGATGCCCCCTGTAATTGGCGCAAGCTGTTGGGGGATGCTAAGGCATGGATTATTATTATTATTATTATCTTTAGCTTATCGCACTCTTATAACAGAGAATACTATAAAGGTACAAACTTTCTATTTAGTCAAATTAAAATAAGTTGAAACGAACTATAAACAAATAGATTGCAGATCTTAAAGTAAAATATTTCAAGTGGAAATAAATTGTACGCAAGAGTTGGAGAATTGATTCATTATTTTTGTTGACGGAAACATGACTATGACAAAATCAAATGCCATTTATATTACGAATTTCCTATATTTCATCCAGTTACAAGTCAGTGATCCAATATATCAACTAAAGAAGATAAAATGCAAACACTTTACCGGTATTCCACTTCGTGTACAGTAACTTTTCGAAAGCACTGTTTATAACTACTATTATTAAGTATCATTAATCTGCTACTTCGAGTCAATGCAACGAGGTCTCTCTAATTCACCTACGAAGAAACCTTTAAAATGCCGTAAAACTTTTTCTGCGGAAAAAGTCATGGTCAGTCTTTTGGATTAAGAAAGGCGTCCTTCTTGTAGACTTTATGGAAATAGGGACTATAATAAACACTGAAGTCTACTATGAAGCTTTGTTACCGCATGGCTTCAAACTTTTATAGCTGAAAGTAGTACTTTAAGTTGTACATAATAAAACCCTCTTCATGGATTTTCTTTTAATAATCAAACGGAACGTATTTTACGAGAAGCCCTCGTATTATACCAAGTGTTTATTTTTACTATTTACGCAATAGTTTTGAAAGTATACTACCAAAAAGACTAATTAATAGTAGATACAAGCAAGATATTGTTCACCACACTAGAAGTAATTAATTCTAACACGGAAAGGAAAAATTTTCTATTCGAGCGCACTGTATATTTAGTTAAATCGTTTATAAAAATATGTGCGTGTATTTTAATCGAATAAATTCTTTGTATGTAGGTATACTTTATATCACATGTGCTTCGGAGCACACGTTGAACCCATGTCCACGAAATTCCTGCCTCGTCACTTGACATCTGTTTATTTTGTTGTGCGCATTTATCTCGTGATGTCGGTCAGGAGAATAACTTTACAAGTGTCAAACATGTGCACTAAAACTGTTTTAAATACATCACAAAGAAACGTACGCCTGACACAATCAAAATAATAGTAATATTAATGATGACAAATAGGCGGAAAAAAATTCGGTGATGGAAATAGAATGACGCGCATTTGAGAGTCCTAATATTTGTACATTCGATGCTACACATTTCACAGCATAAGCACAATCATTTTTAAAAGGCTTTGTTGTTTAGAGAAACTTATTGATTCTTCCTTATTACAGCGCTTTCATAAACTTATTTTCAAGAGGTGAAAAGTTTTCCATTAGGAAAGTCTTTTTTTGGAGACTGCGGTTAAGTAAAAACTTAAAAATGTATATAACCCCTTACCACTATTATAAATCGTATCCTAAATACGTATTTCGACTACTAAGTTGTCATCATCAGTAGGTAAAAACCACTAATCAAGGTGTCGCACATGGGGCACAGTAAAGCTAGAACACCGCTTACGCAACAACTACTTTACACGGCGTCCACGTATAGATTAATTTAAACATGCAAATATATCCAACGAAAACATCGACAAACTTACCTCTCTTAAGGAAACGGCACTCAACATGTGTTAATACTTCAATTTAAAACGTCGACGATTCTTTTATGGTTCTAACAATGAAAAGAGACAAGTGAAGGGGATCGGTCCTTTATCACCGTTCATGGAGTGTTGTATGTTTTTAGCGATATGTATACATTCGCAAATTTTTGACTCTTTGAAAATAGTCGATTTTCTCCATAATTACTAACTTGTTCACTTTATCTGCTTTTAGGTAAAAACAGTCCTTCGATCTAACAAGGGCCAAAAAACTTTATTCGAGAAGCTTGTAAAACCCAAATCGATAAGAATTTGCAGCAGCACAAACAGAAGTCGGTCAATAAAGAATGGAATATCATTAAAACTCTTAGATCGAAGGACTGTTTTTACCTAAAAGCAGATAAAGGGAACAAGTTAGTAATTATGGACAAAATCGACTATTTTCAAAGAGTCAAAAATTTAATTGCCGAAGGTCCGTATGTAGAAATTAAGAGAAACCCGTTACCTAAAATGATTAGTGACACAAAAGACGCGGTAAAGAAATGTCCAATTTTAATAACTTCTACCCAAAAGTATAAATTGAATGTTAGTAATCCTTTAGTACCAAGAATGTATTGTTTGCCGAAGATACATAAACCAGGTAACTCGGTGAGACCTATCGTTTCAGGTATAAACTCACCGACTTACCTGATTTCCAAATGGTTAGTGAATGAATTGAAAAATTTACCCGTAAAACCAGAAAATTTGTCAGTTAGTAATTCCTTAGAATTTATTAAATTAATTAAAGATTGTGAACTGGAAGCCGGGGAAATTTTAGTTTCATTCGATGTAACGTCTTTACTACCCTCGGTACCTATTCCAGAGACTGTGAAATATTTAGAAAGCTTGCTCCACAAGAATAACATTGAACCTTCAAAAATAAAAGAATACATGAGATTGACAACTCTGTGCATGACGCAAAATTCTTTCCAAGTAGGAGAAAAATTTTATGAACAGAAACAAGGCACAAGAATGGGTAACTGCCTATCTCCTTTCAGAGCCAATTTATTCATGAGTCAATTTGAAGTAGAATTTAAAAATAACGCTAAATATTTCCCGAGAGTCTGGATTAGGTACGTAGATGACATTCTCGCGATTTTTGATACACGGAAATGCGAATTAGACATGTTCATTATTTCCGACGATTAAATTTACGGTGGAAAAGGAACACAATGGCAGGATACCATTTTTAGATACTTTACTGATTAGGAATAAACATAAAATAGAAATCGATATTTTCCGGAAAGAAACCAATGTTAGTAGATTCATCATCGCGGATTCAAATCATAGTTATCAACATAAGACAGCTTCCTTTAATTTCTTAGTCAATCGGTTACTAAATTTTCCGTTAACAAAAGAGAGATATGAAATAGAACTGGATTTCATTAAAAATATCGCGACATATAATGGCTTTGACATAGAAATAATCAATAAATTAATTAGAAAAATAAAAATAAAAAATACAATTCGCGAATCCACAAGTTTGATATCTCAAAGTAACCAGGAGAAAAAGTACATGTGTTTACCATACCACCCCATCACGAAAAATATTAATAAAGTTGTGAAAGAAAGAGGTCTTCAAGTTGCCTTTCGGTCCGAAAATACTATCAAAAGTCTCCTAGGGAATACTAAAGATAGAGTTAATTTTAATTCGAAATCAGGTATATACGAAATTAGTTGCGATGATTGTAATTTGAAATATATAGGCCAAACAAAACGACCAATAATAACCCGGTTTAAAGAACACATATCACATATTAAATACAATAGACCGGATAAATCTAACGTTGCAAACCATGCTTTAAGTACACTACACAATGTGTCGATTAAAGGGTTAAAGCTGGTCAAGAGCATTAATAACCCCCGCGATCTTGACGCCTACGAAAGTATACATATCGCTAAAAACATACAACACTCCATGAACGGTGATAAAGGACCGATCCCCTTCACTTGTCTCGTCATTGTTAGAACCATAAAAGGGTCGTCGACGTTTTAAATTGAAGTATTAACATATGTTGAGTGCCGTTTCCTTAAGACAGGTAATTTTTGTCGATCTTTCGTTCGATATATTTCAAATTGGAGTATAAACATATGTGAATGCCGTTTCCCTAAGAGAGGTAAGTTTGTCGATCTTTTCGTTGGATATATTTGCATGTTTAAATTAGTCTATACGTGGACGCCGTGTAAAGTAGTTGTTGCATAAGCGGTGTTCTAGCTTTACTGTGCCCCATGTGCGACACCTTGATTAGTGGTTTTACCTACTGATGATGACAACTTAGTTGTCGAAATACGTATTTAGGATACGATTAATAATAGTGGTAAGGGGTTATATACCTTTTTTTAAGTTTTTCCATTAGGGACAATGATGTGGCAATGACATTTAAGCTTGTCTGTATTTACCATTTTTTCATGAAACTATACAATTCACATTTAGTCTACGAGCCTAGGCTAGGAGAGACAGTCGAGATATTTCGGAAATCTGGCATTGTTTTTTAGTTTGATAAATGATGTATGTGCACTGGTATACTACAATGTCTCAAAACTATGATGCTTTTGTCCGATTGGCAAAATATCAGTCAATTTGTGCAGACTGCAGTTTTAAAATTTGCTAATCGTATTGAAAATGGAGTTAACTCGTAAAAATGTTCTCACTATGATTTATTATAATTTTTGTTGTGGTTCAACTCAAACCCAGTGCACAGAACGTTTAATTTCTGCATTTAGAGATGAAGCGCCATCAAAGACAATGGTATATCCCTGGTTTCAAGAGTTCAAGTGTGATCATACTTCGTCAATCAACTAAAGGAAGGGCGTCTTGCAACATCTGTTGTTGCGGGAAATATCGATGCTCTACATAGAATAATTGGAGGGGACCGTAATGTAGCATGTTAAGGAGGAGTGTCCAAACGGTGGATCGCGATCAACCGGTCGATCGCGAAAAGATAAAAAATAATCACTCCACAAATACGAGTTTCCTCGAAGGACAACTTTAGCCCTTCGAGTTGACGTTCGAGAGAACGTAAGATTTTGATCAATTGTAATTTCTGTTAACTTTCTTACGCCATTTTACTATTGCTTAAGTAACATATTGTGTGTAATTTTATTGTAAGGTTCCACTACAGATCTGAGGTAGAACTAAAATTTTGATCCTAGGTAAAATATTTTTATTTTTAAATAGTACGAATTACTACAAATAATAAAAATAAAAGAACATTAAAAAATGTTTATTGTAATTATGTAATCGTAATGTAATCTAATCATTACAATGTAATATTTCTTGTTTTATTATTTTGATGCATGACATTGCATTGACCTAACAATTTTGTTTATGTTTGGCTCAAAATATCAATTTTTTCAACATAAGCGAAATTGACATCAGTTTTATTGAATTTCTCCATAATTTTTTTGTAGTTCGGAAAATGGCTGTAATTGGCTGAATTGATTTGTGGCCTGAAAAGACTCAATTTTCATTGAAAGGACGAAACATGAGAGCATATCTGCGAAATCAATTGATCTTTGCCTTGGAGTCGCGTATTTAAGACATTTAAGTGATTTGTGATGTCTACAAGAAACGCTAAGTCACACAGCCAATCAGGGTTATCGAGGTCGGAGATGTCCTTTTTCTTTTCCGTCAGAAATATTTTTATTTCTTCAATCAAGTTAAGAAACCGCTCTAGTGACAACCCACGACTTAGCCACCTTACTTCAGTGTAAAACAGGAGATCACCATATTCGCTTTCAATATCCTCGAGAAATTGTGTGAATTGTCGGTGATTGAGACCACGTGATCTTATAAAGTTTACATTAGGTACTACAACTTTCATCACATTTTCAAGTCCCAATAATTTTGAACAGAGGGCCTCTTGATGTATAATGTAATGAAACTGCATTAATAATTCCTTGGTATCTATGTTTTTAGTTTGTAAATACTCTTTTAACATAGTTATTATCCCAAATTTACTTCCAACCATTGAAGGTGCTCCGTCAGTCGTAATTCCAGATAATTTCGTTAAATCCAAATCCATTATAGAACATTTTTCCAGAAGAGCTTTGAGCATGTCACTCCCCTTGGTTGACTTGCCAAAGAACTCATACAATCAGTTCTTCACTCACTTCAAATTTTGCGTTACACCTCGTAAAATATTAAGAGTTTGAGCAGTGGAACTTATATCTGTAGATTCGTCGAGTGCTATAGAAAAATAATCAAAACTTTTCGATTTCGTAGCTAATTGCTCTTCTATATTAGTTGCTAATGTGGTAAGTCTTCTTTGAACAGTCATCCGATTTAGTTGAATTTTATCAAACTTCTTTGCATCTTTCGGACACATTTTTTTTGCGGCGATATCTAAACACTGCTTAACAAACTCATCATCTTTAAAAGGCCGACAAGTTTTCGCTATTATTCGAGATATTTCAAAGGTAACTTCAGTAGCTGTTTCAGCATCTTGAATTGGTTTTGTAAACATAGCTTGCTGGCCTGTTAGTTCCCTTTGTAAATTGGAAATTTTTTGCGTTCGATTTTGCCGGTTAATTTGGTAAAAGTATGATGCTGGGTTTCATAATGCCTTTTTATTATATTCCTTCGGAATAGAAATACTATTCTTGCAAATTAAACAGACACTTTTGTAATGCGATGAAATAAAAAAGTATTTTTCGGTCCAAATATCTTGAAACTGTCGATTTTCATCTTCAACCTTACGACTACGTTTTTTACTGGGTCCTGGTTTATCAATATCAAAATTGATATTACATATATTGTTACGTAGGTAGATGCCAAGTTCGAACGAAGAAATATTTATTCTTCACAGATTACAATTCAAACAATATAACGTTCGCTTGTCCGTAGTTAAAACTTAACTGCCCCGACAGCGGGTGATGGGTTGTATTTATACGAGGTACCTAACATCGAGAATCTACCACATTGTTCGGGGCTAATACCAACGTGTTTCGCGAATCTTCGAGTAATCTAGTTGGTTCGACAGATTTCTAGTCTCGTAACAATATGCTTGGAACGACGAGGAGCATACCTGTCCTACGTAGTAAACCTGAACAAGAAAGTAGTAGGTACTTAAAGATAGATATCTTACTAACAATTACAAAAGTTAGAATAAAATCAAAAGTTAAGAAACATTGATTTGAATGGATTTTTACCTACTTTTGTAGTTTTTCGAACAATTTTTAAAATTCGTTGGCGAGCCGCATAGATATCGACAGTGGGCCGCGGTATGTGCATCGCTGTATTAAATAATTGGTAATCGCTTGATTAACTAAATTGTCATATTTTTGGTGCATTCTGCAGTTTAGTTCAATTTATTTTTATTTTATTCTTGGAACAATTTGCTAATTCAATACAATTTTTGTATTATGTTGATATTTTAATGTCATAATGTACCGAGTGTTCATTTTCTTCTTTAATTGTCATACTATTTTAACTTAAATTTGAAGATTTCTGGATCAGGTTATATTATTATTTGTGGCTTAAGAGCTACTTTGTTAGTACTTGTTTTTTTAATTGTCAATATACGAATTAACTATTTTCGATTCCTTATTTTGTATTTAAGTGCCAGACCTTTAGTTTAGTTCATCGTTTTGTTTCATTTTTAGTAGTCTGCAAGCGCACGCGCCTACGAACGCGCAAAACTTTTCTTAGTTTTCAGTCCCGAGCCTCCGTACGTAAAACTAACAATAAGTGGCGCTACCTACCACCTGTCTAGTCAATCCACGCCATCTCCACTCACTAATACACGATAAATAGAGGCTCCCTTTTAAATTGTGTGTTACGACTACCCATCTCGACATTTTTTCCAGTCATATTCATTACGCCAAGATTGCGCCTGTGTGCACAAGGCAGCAGTAAATTGAACCCCAGACAATAGATGCCGTGTTGGAATCTGAAAGTATGAATCAGTGCAAAAAAGATACTTCAAGACATTCAATTTTGTAGTAAAATATCCCGAAGCTATCATAATAAAACCTAGTTTTACCTACAGTACAACAGAACTCTACAATGTGCTTGACAAACATTAATTGAATATCGAAGCGAACACCCAAATTTTATAATACTGATTAATTCTTCAAGACATATCCATTTATATTGTTACTGTTCTTAAAAAGGTTATTTTTCTCGGTATAATGAATCACATAACGCTTATATAATTTGTTATCACGATATCTAGTATAAATCAAATTCACGATACTCACAAGAAGCTGTCGGTTATGCAAATCAGAAATTTTACCATACATTTTTAAATAATGGACATATATCAGCGCTAAATAGATCAAAGAATGGACTTAAATTGCATCCTTATGGAACACTCGATGAGGCGACGAACTTGCAAGAACAAAAACCATTAAAGAACACTTAATTTATTCTTGCAATCCAAAATTATTTATTTATTAGTGTTTGAAAAAGCTGTTCCCGTTTGAAGTGAGTCCTCTTAACAGACTAAAATAATATGATCTAGAATACAACCATTTGAAGATTGACCGACGGAAAATATGCGACCTATATCTGGACACTTTACCCTCCACCTTGTGACCTTAATGTACACTCTTGTCAACAATATCTATATGTCGATTGTTATCATTTCGTGTTATCATTGGTTGGGATTAATATTCTTATTACTTTGCGTTTTTCATTTTATGGCATCATCTTATTTAATACTACACCCATTAACAATAGTTATTATTAGAGCTATATCATCAACTGTCTTTCTTTTGAGTGAGTAATATAATAAACTTTTGATATTCGCAACATTAATAAATAAATAAATAATGTTTTAATATATTACGGTTAATATGGCTAAAAGGAAATCACAGAAAAGTTCACTTTATTATAGAATATTATTAAATTCTGCAAGGGGAGAAACCCGCAAAAGCATATACTTTTACTGTTGATAAGATTATACGAGTATTATACAGGCTGGGCCAGAAGGCAGAGTAGGATTTGACATGTAAATATCTTCTTTACTAACGGTTTTGTTTCTTTACTTACAGGTGCCTATCATAAGTGATTCCTTGGAGATTGGGCATGATGAATTAGACCAAGGAAGAACGACTAAAAATAGTCGAATTATATTTTCAAAGTAACAGATCTATTATTCTAACGCAAAGAGCTTATCGCAACCATTTCCACGTCAGAAAAGGACCCTCAGCGACGATGATTCGGAAACTATTGGCACGCTTAGAGGTAAAAGCTTCTGTGATGAACCTTCCCCCTACTGGCAGACCACGTTCGGCTCGCTCTGAAGAGAACATTTGAAAGAATTAGAGCCAGTGTTGAAGAAGAACCAGAAACATCAACGAGAAGACGTTCTAAGGAATTGGGAATGTCCCGAACATCCTTAAGAAGAATTTAAAAAAATTAATTAAACATGTTTCCATACAAAATACAGTTAGTGCAGGAACTGAAACCTGTGGACCACGAACTGCGCCGAAATTATACGATTCGCATCCAAGAATTAGCCAGAGAAAACAATGAATTTATTAATCAACTTATCATGTCTGACGAAGCTCATTTTTAGCTGAATGGTTTCGGCAATAAAGAGAACTGTTGTTTCTGAGGTACGGAAAATCCAAGGAGAATTCATCAGCGCCAACTGCACTCTCTGAAATGCATGGTTTGGTGTGGGGTGACCTCGCAGGAAGTTATTGGGCCTTACTTCTTTGAAACTGTTAACGGTAACAGTGTGACAATTACTGGTGAGAGATATCGGGATATGATTGATAATTTTTTACGTTCTGCAGTAGAAAATCGTCCAGAAATTTGGTTTCAGCAGAATCGGGCAATCCTCAATACAGCCAATGTCACAATGAACCTCCTGAGGCAACTGTTCGGTGAGCGGATAATTTCAAAAAATTCCCATGTTAATTGGCCGCCACGTTCTCCCGACATTACGGCCCCGATTGCTTCCGGTGGGGATACCTTAAGGAACGTGTGTACATGAACAAACCGCATACACTTAAGCAGCTCAAGGACAATATCCGTGCAGAAATTCGAGCATTAACTGCTCACATCTTAACCAATGTTATGAACAATGCAATCGAAAGAGCACACTTTGCGAGGCCGCAAATGGAAGTCATTTGAAGGATGTTGTTTTTCATACAAAATTTCCATATCTTAAACATTTACTGTGTGGAGTATCAATAATATTGGTTTACAACTAACAAAGTTATTTAAATGTTAAATACTACTCTGCCTTCTGGCCTACCATGTAGTTCGTGTACTAACTATGACAGGAAAATCTGAGAAAACAATTCATGAATTAAATTAAAGATATCTAAAGTTGATGAATCACAACAATTGCTACAGCTAGAATCTCAATGTTCGACAAATTTTTATGCACCTCGAAAAATGTGCTTTAAATAAACTTTATTACATCCTTTCCGTTATTTCTTTACGCACATTGAAAATTACACAGGTCTACAGTGATTTTGATGTTTGAAAGCTGTTTGCTAATTTGTATATGTTTGGGGGCCCTTATTCCAAAAAAACGCCACATTTTTGCTCTATCACGTAAATTTTTTTTATAGCGCTCTATATCTTAAAAATGTTAATTTATTAATATACATACCTATGACAAGAATATGTTTGTTCCATGTTAGGCATGATTTTTAAATGAATTGATTTTTATGAAATTAAATGTGATTTGGCAACACTGGTTAATATTAGATTTCTCAGCAAACCTGCTTGAAACCTGCTTATGTGCAGTTTGGTTGTGTAGTCGTCGTGCTACTGTGTCCGCGCGCTTGTTGTCTTCGTTGTTGCGTATTTTAAGTGTTCTAAAACCTATAAATATAGAAAGAAGACATTGTGTGAACAATTCAAATAACATTTGTTATATCTGTGGTAGTTATGTCGTAGTAAAGCAGAGGCAAACTATAACTTCGTTTGTGAAAAATATATACCACGCTTATTTTGGTGTAAAAATTGGCGACCAAGACAAGTCCTGGGCTCCTCATACTGTTTGTTCCGTTATGAAACTGGCAAAAAGGTAGGAAGAAATGCTTAAGCTTTGGTGTTCCTATGGTATGACGAGAGCCTAGAAATCACAGTGATGATTGTTATTTTTGTTCGTGTAATGTTCAAGGATTCAACAGAAAAAATAAGAAATAAATTGTGTATCCCAATTTTGACTCTGCTATTCGACCAGTTCCTCATGGACCAGATGTACCGATACCTACCGCCCCAAAAGCACTAGAAATCGTCATATCGTCAGAATCAGAGGAATCTAATTGCGACCCAGATGACTCAGATTTCACACCAGATTTCAGAGAGCCCGAAGTGTTTAACCAGAGCGAACTAAATGATTTAATTAGAGATTTGCACCTTCCAAAGGATGCATCCGAATTGTTAGCCTCCCGACTTCGTGAGCAACATTTACTGGCACCTGGCGTCACATCAAGCTTTTAGCGGGATCGCGAAAAAGAGTTATGTCAATATTTTACTGAAGACGGACTGCTAGTGTATTGCAACAATATTCCTGACTTAATTTCAAAATTAGGAAATGTGCCGTATGTAAAAGAAGAATGGCGCCTGTTTATTGACTTAAGTAAGCGTAGTTTAAAAGGCGTTTTATTGCACAATGGTAACGAGCTGGCCTCGGTTCCCGTTGCCCATTCGGTACATTTAATGGAAACGTATGAAAATTTTGAACTTCTTTTAAAGAAAATAAACTACCAAGAACATCAGTGGATGCTTTGTGGCCACCTTAAAGTGCTGTGCATGCTACTAGGACAACAAGGAGGTTATACAAAATTTCCATGCTTTATTTGTGAGTGGGATAGTCGACTAAGGGATAGACATTGGACTCAAATAGAATGGCCCTCTAGAACAAGCCTTACACCTGGTAGCAAAAATGTATTTAGAGATAGCTTGGTGGACCCCAAAAAGTTTTAATGCTTCCTCTCCATATCAAACATGGCTTGATGAAGCAGTTTGTTAAAGCCCTAGACAAAAATGGACAGTGTTTTAAATATTTATGCGAGACATTTCCAGCCTTATCCGATGCCAAGTTAAAAGAAGGTATTTTTGTTGGGCCGCAGTTAAGAACATTATGCAAAGACAAGGATTTTCAAAACACAATGACCAATGTCGAGAAAAACGCCTGGGTTTCATTTAAAGAAGTAATTGATAAGTTTCTTGGGAACTCTAAGGACGAAAACTACAAAAATATTGTTCAAAATATGTTACAACACTTTCATCGTCTAGGTTGTAATATGAGTTTGAAAGTGCATTTCCTGTTTTCACACTTGAACTATTTTCCTGAAAATCTTGGAGCAGTTAGCGAAGAACAGGGAGAGAGGTTTCACCAAGACATTAAGGAAATGGAGCGGCGATACCAAGGCAGATGGAGCATAACGATGATGGCGGACTACTGCTGGATGTTAAAACGGGATATGCCCGTAAAAACATACAACCGAATGTCCGGACAACGCAGCTTTCTGGCAAAAAGACAAAGATTTCACTTAAAAAAGACTGAGTAAAGTATTTTTTTCCACTTTTTTAACTTGTATTCCACCTTCTAACTCAATAAACAATTAACCTTACGTGATACAAATAAATGCATAGAATTTTTGAAATCAGCCTACCAAAATTATATAAAATCAGTTTTCACAATAAAAACATCTGTCAAAAATTTTAATTTTGTAGACCTGCGTTATGTATAAGAACATTGTCTAAAAGAGAAAATATTTATCGTAAATAATAATACCTCAATTATAATGAATGTTAGCAATATCTAAACCAAATAAGCAAAAATATATTCTTCCCTTTTCCTGTTCCAAAACACAGTTGCCATAATCTTCCGTGCTGAAAGTGTCTGTTTGGCTTTCAATCTAGTTGGCGACGATATGTGTCGTCATTCCATTGATTGTTACTTGGACTCAGAATTCATGTGAGACAGCAAAGTCTCATCTCCTGTAACGATGTGGTCCGTATCCTTCCAAATAGTATCGAGTCAAAGGCGATAAAGCAGAGCACAATCTCTTGATTTTGTGATCGTTAGAAAGCCGCCTTCACAATTGTCAACGTCAGCACCAGAAATCAAGCTTTTTGATTCCGTGCAGTACTTCCTTTGCTGTAAAACTCCTAATAGCAAATGAAACTGAATTCAGATCCATATCAAACCAATCAGGCTGTGGAGGAATAAGAGAGTTATAAATATTAGAAAAAGTATCAGCAAAAGCTTGAACGATATCCACTGGTTATTCAAAATTTACATTATTTAGAGTTGAAGCTCCTGAAATTCTAGAGGAGAAACGTCTTTTGTTGACGAAATTACAGGAAAGTTGCAGATCAAGTGTAATGTTCGATTCAAGTCACTTTAAGCAATGATCGAATTCTGAAAATCTCGGAACGGTAATGTGCAGATCTTGTGTTTCCACTTAGCAAAGCATAGTTTTGATAAGGGATGTCATAATTTTATAATTGTAGAAAAACTCTGAATTTGGTTAATGTCATAAATTTAAGAATTTTGAAAATAAAACTCTTCCATAACACACATAAAAGTTAGGATAATTAAAAATTAGTGAAAAGCTATTTCCATCAGCGAGAACGTACAGACGCGTTTCGCCTTAATTGAGACTTATCAATGTACGGTATCTCAAAGACAGTCACAGCTTTTCACCTCTCTACTTCGTGTAAATATAGTTACTATATATACACTATATATACTATATATACACGAAGTAGAGAGGTGAAAAGCTGTGACTGTCTTTGAGATACCGTACACTGATAAGCCTCAATTAAGGCGAAACGCGTCTGTACGTTCTCGCTGATGGAAATAGCTTTTCACGAATTTTTAATTATCCTAACAACCTGTAAGATCGTAGTCGCGACGAGGTGTGTTATACATGCTAGTACAAACTTGGTTTTTCGGATTGTAGTTATTAATGCATCACATAAGGCGACACTGACATGTAAAAATGAGATTTAATATTGATTAATTCTCATTTGCAGTAAACACATAAAAGTTATTTATACTTAACCTTCATTTTGTTATGTATAACTTATTACAAACTCTATCTTCGTGATGTAGCTTATTGAACTCATTTAATTCAGTAGTAGGTAATATGGACTTTTTTATATATTTTTTTTCATTACAAACTCAACTTCTGACGTATCTACTTCATTATAAATGAAGCAAATCGGATTACCAGCAATATCCAACATAGCACATCCTTACAAACAATTTATTGGTTAATTTTTTCAGTATAACGAAGAGGTTTAGCTGTAGCCCGGGCTACTTCTCGTGCGCGCACGACATCTCCTACGGGGTCCACCCTAATAAATAGCCCCAAAGATCTCTGGCCCGAAAATTAGGTGCTCCATCTTTATTGCCTGCCAACGGAACATATAAAAAACCGATATAAGTTCGAGGAGCGCATTGTCAGGACGCGATGCCCGCTGAGAATGGATGTTCGTGCGACGGCGGCGGGGGCGTCCAAGAGATGCGGGGCGTGGGGCAGGCGCATGGACCGACGTGAAATGATTCACTGGTACCCGAAGAAATAATATCGTACTACACACGTGAAGTATGGTCGTATTAACATTATTTCTTATAATGTTGTTTCGCGATGATTTATCATTTCATTTATTTTTTGGGGGTCCCTACATTATCCGAGCGTATAAATGGAGGCCGTTTATAAAAGTGAGGACGGTGAAAATGAGGAGAAATATATGTGAGGATAAAGCCGCTTTGTTGACCATCTGCAATCTTATATCAACAACATTACTATGTTATAATTTCAGATTTATTATTTTAAATACAATAATTCATGAAACCGTAATGGTAATTTAATAACTAGGGACCGGACACGAGGGTCCCATGACTCATCGCCTAAGGGCGTACAATTGACAATTTGTAATTTTAAGGAGTTTTTAATTTTATTTACATAATTGGAAAACAAACGGGTGGTGATCTAAAAAATACCTTTTTATTTGTTCATTTTGTAGTTCAAGTTGAATGAAGGAGTATTAATATAGCAATTACGTATCTAGGTTATATTCTGTAAAATTTGTTCTGTTTGAATGAAATACATCCTTGTAGATAAAAACGTCCTTTCTACATCGCAACTGGATATCGGTGCATACTGGAAATATTCTTTTATTTCAGCGCATTTAGCAGTTAAATTTTGAGGCATTGTCCCCATACCAAATTACCACAATGTTATTAAATATGGATTTCTATCAAAAATTGCGTCTAACTTTTGCCGAAGGCCACTTCGGAAGAATATTTTTGAAATTATAAATAGCCACATCTAATGTGATTAATCCATCGCTTAATTTAAGATTTTGATTTTCAAAATAAGTGATTAGTTTTGGCAAATTTCCAAAGTGTTCCTGAAGAAAGTACAAGTAATTTTAAATTTGGATTTTCTATTAGTTCCTTGTATTCAGAAATACTTCGAACATCGTCATTTAAACAGGTAACGATGTTCTGTAAACTATCGAAATTCTCTGCAGAAAAACTAGTAGCTTCCAACCATGTTCCCGATCTAGTTACTACTGAAGAGGGAGGCAGTGACAATGATGGAATTTTTTCCTTGTAAAGAGCTACTCTCAATGGTGCTTTTTTAAATGGGGATACAAGTCTATCAGCTTCCGGAAAGGTGTCTCTGATATATTTACAGATTCTGTGGAGGGCATGTGTTACACAAGTAATATGCAGCATATTAGGATATGTTTCCTTTAATAGTCTGCCTCTTTTCAACACATACAAGGTGTGTATAAATTGGCGGACCCACTACACGTGGCGACATTCTTGGTCAAATTTTGAGTTAAAAGTCTTAATCCTAAAACGATGTATCAGGCTTCCTTTGTCTTCAGAATGAATTTGAAAGAAACATACATTTGGCAACATTGAACACGCATGTGCTAGTTATAATCTTCGGAACATTTTTACACGTCGTCATGTGAACCTTACATTTTAAATCTAAAAAAGAAACAAACGAAATAAAATTGGTTTCTTAGATTACATATTTATTACGAAAATATTACAAGTTTTAAAAATTTTTGATAATATTTACTAATTTTTGTACATCTTCTTGATAGAAATCAGTGTAATTATTACCTACATAATTGTTCGAATTGAAATCCATCAGTTTGTAGACATAGCTGCAATCTTTGTGGTATTCGCTCAAGCCTTTCTGGTGTGATTTCTAATACTGCGGCGTCAATTCGGGCTTTAACTTCGTCAGCGTCTTGAGGAGCTGTAGCATAAACTTTACCTTTAATGAAACCCCAAACAAAAAAATCTAATGAATTGAGATCTCGTAGGCCACAAAAGGGGACCGCCACGACCAATCCATCTGTCTGGGAAGTGCTCAGTCAACCAGTCTCTTATATTACGAGCAAAGTGCGCAGGAGCTCCATCATGCATGTAAATCATATTACGGCGTACGTTCAGCGGTATCTCATCAATAACTTGTTCTAAAACATTTAAATATTCACCGGCATCTAGGCGATTTGGTAAGTAAATTGGTCCAACTACCCTGTGGTTTATTATACCCAGCCAAACGTTAACAGAAAACCTTCTTTGGTGACCGTATTCGCGAAATTCATGTGGATTTTCATCTGCCCAATTATGAAAATTAGTATTAAACACACCATCTCTGGTAAACATGCACTCATCACTCCAAAGAATACGTCTTAAAAAGTCACCTTCTTCCTGAATTCTATTTAAGATTGTATTGCAATAATTGATTCGAAATGAGTTATCATTTCCGTAGAGAGGCTGAACCTTAGAAACATGGTATGGATGAAGCAAGTTTTCTCGTAGAACCAAATGAACAGTCTTATTACTGGGAATATTTAGTGTAGAAGCCAATTGAAGGGTACTCGCAGAGGGATCTCCTGTATTGTGGCTAGGACTTGCTCTTCTAGTTGCACGGTACGCCTTTGCCTTGGCCGACCTGCGTTCGCATTTCTTGGAATAAACGAACCTGTTTCACGAAGTCGTTGGTCCAGCCTTCGAAATACATTTTTACTTGGATGCCTCCGATTTGGAAAACGCACTCGATATTCCTGCCCTGCCATGCTAGCATTTCCACGACAAAAACCGTATATCATGTACATATCGGCATATTCGTTGAATGTAAAATTCATAATAAACAAACAGAACAACTAGTAAACACGAAAACCCGAAAACTGATTAAAACTATACAAATAAATACGAAAACTAAACAAAATTATACAAATAAACACGAAAAATAAGCAAGTCGAATGAAATAGGTAGATTACATAAGTGTCAAAATTTGACAGTAGTAATGTATTTGACTAGAACAACATTAGGCTGCCTACTTATTGTTTTACAACGTTGTCAGATGTGTTTTTCGTCAAAATAAGTTAATAAACAAATATTAAAAACAAAATTTAAAATCAAAAAGAAAACTTTAACGAAAGGATAATAACAATAATTCTTCTTTCTTCTAAATTGTAGCTCTTTCTGTCAACAAATATCGAGTAATAATGCTTATTTCAAGACTGAAAGTCCGAACTTTAGGAACCTCGTGCAAAGATATGGAGCATGGTACAACATTTTCGTATTAGGATTTTGGACTCCGCATTTAACGAAGAACGTCGCCGCTTGTAGTGGGTCCGCTAATTTATACACACCTTGTATACAGCACTGTCACTGACAAATAAAAGTATTCTTTCTTTGCATATGTCGTCCGAATGAAGCATTTGGTGCATAATCTCGTAAATGGTTTTGCCGCACCCCGTATATGTAGTGTAAATAAATATATTTACATAAAAGTACATTTATTCGTTTAACAAACAGTTACCGAAGATTTAAAAAGTCTGCAAGGCGAAGCAAAATCTGGGTTTTGATTCTGATAACCGGGGTTGAAGCATCACCACCAGAAATCGGAGTCATCCTTAACATTAGGTCACACGAGCCGAATACAACCGCATCAATAAATGCCAAAAATTGTTGAAACAAAATCATAAGTAGTGGATGTTTACTTTTATATGCTACATAGTTTATTTTTCAGGCATTTCATATTGTGGCAAAACTCTTCATTTTTTCTTACAAACACTGTCAAAGGAATTTTCGTAATTTATGTTCGTTTTATTAAATGTTTAAAATTCTGTTTGCACTACACCCTAGCATTCATTAATATCACACAAATTACAACCATTTATGAGACACTGCCTTTACTTAGTAAAATATAATGTAATGATCTGATAAGTCAAATTTTATTAAATGCGTTTTCTATCGTATGTACTGCAAATACACACGATAGAACGTTTTGAGTTATTTCCTAGAAATCGACACGAATATTTAACATACGATTTTCAAAATATCTAACCTACATATATATCTATATACATGAACTAATTAATCATTTCATAAAGAATACGAGGTTCTTCCATTTAAGTAGAAAATTTAAAAGATATTTTCAATCTAATACGTGCGTCTGTCCTTCATAAATTAAGTAGCCTCATCTTCCCCTTCGAAAACACCGAACGGCCAATAAATAAGAGAAAAGAAGGGGTCTCGAAGACAATGTCAAGAATGTGGATATTAACATATTCCACTAATTATGTGGTGGTTATAAGGAGACGCGTGCTGTGTATGACGTACCATCAGAGAGTTGGACAGAGGAGGAACATCGCGGGGTACACGGGGACCTATTACTCCCCACAGGGCGGATCGCCTGCGGGGGGTCCGGTGGTTCAGTTTCTAATTAACCTGATAGATGGGCCCTTGTTGAATATATGTACTTACATTACGCAACCGTACTCTGTGTGCAAATTATCGGAAATGAAGTCGTCTTAATCTATTGATTATTAGCAATTAGTTATTTTTAATTTTACCTAAGATTTCATTTATAAAAGGATAATTTTAATATTCTTCTGCTGTATAACCAGTTAGAATGAAATCCTGTATAATAACCGGAAGTGTGGAAATATTCAATAAAATTCTCGAAAAAACATAAGGAATACAAAGTAAAAGAACTTCCCTCGTAAAACATTACTCCTACACATCGAAAAAGTCATAGAGTTTCGAGATGCAAATCTAGGCACTGCGAAGCAAATCCTCTCAGGTAAAGAGGACTGACGCACTGACGATTTTTCGCTTAATCAGATATACACATACTAGTAATATGGTTGATAAAGATTAGACCACTGTCAGATAACACTTCTAAATCTCTGGCAAAATGTCATTGTTAATGTTATAATAAAACCGAAAAGTTTCTTTTTTCGAGAAAACAAAACCACACAGCATTTACTTGTGTTAAGCTTCAGAGTGTTTTGCAGACACCAATTCTATATTAAGTTAATGTTATTCTGCATTAAAATAGCGTCATCTAGTCCATCAATGCGCGTATATACCGTATGTGTTAAATTTCATTAGGCATAGAGAATCAACGTACCTACAATGTATACGTACATGAGAAAGCCAGTCCAATGCCAGCGAAGACCGCGACGACTGACGATTGTCTCCGATACCGATTGACTGGAAATTTTGCATTCAGTCTAGCTGCGGCCGTTACAGTTTGAAAGCCTACAATAAAATTACTGTATAATGGCTCTTTATACACACACTGAAAAGCTTCAGTTAGTAAAATGGTTTTATGCTGGCAAGTCTACAAAGGAGTGCATGAATTTGTTTGCGCTGACTTTCGCAGACCGTTCTTAAATAAATTTGAAACTTGTTTCTGTCTCAATAACTGTACGAAATGCAAACCATGAGAGGTATCACCACAAAAAATTGAGGAAAGAGAAGGCGGGATGTATTAATTTGTAGTATTGTGGAAATTGATAACACGAGATCTACTAGAAGTGCTGCCGAGGAATTGGGTACAAGTAACACAACTATTTCACGTATTTGGAAACGTAATGGTTTAAAATGTTTCAAATATTAGAAAACTCAAGAAATATTTCCCGAGGACAATTTCCGGAGAATGGAGTTTTATCAAGACATTATGGAAAAGATACATCGCGATGAAAATTTCGTTAAAAATGTTCTCTTCACCGATAAATCAACTTTTCCATTACACGGAAAGCACAATCCCTCCGTTCTTCGATATTGGGCTTCGGAAAATCAACACCGGCATTTTGCAAATCGCACTCAGTATCCTCAAAAACTAAACGTTTGGGCAGGTATTTTAGGTGACCATTCTATAGGCCCCTATTTTATTGATGGTATATTGAATGGCCGACAAGTATCTCGAATTACTGAAAAATAAAATACTTCCCGCCTTTCAAAACATTGGAATAAATCAGGAAATCATTTGGTTTCAACATGATGGCTGTCCAGCACATAATGCAGTGAGGGTAAAGGAATTTCTAGGAAATACTTTTCCTGACCGTCTTATTACTGGAACAGGAAACATTAAATGGACCCCGCGATCTCCTGATCTATCTCCAAATGATTTCTTTTTGTGGGGATATCTAAAAAATATTGTTTATACTCATGAAGCTGGTAGAGCAGAAAATCTAGTTGCCTTGAGAGAAAAAATAACTGAGGTTGCGAATTCATTAACTGTTGACATGTTAGCAAATGTAAGAGCTAATTTCTACGACCGCCTAGGACAATGTCTTGCTGTGCAAGGAGGAACTTTTGAACCTCTTGTATAATTTATTATAATTTTTAGAATACTTTTTTATTTATTTTATTAGAATTATTCATTAATTTTATTAGAAATACGCTTTTGTTTATGCGACGCACCGCAGCTTAAAAATTTCCTGCATCTACTGAAAGAAATAAGAAAAGTAAATCCCTTGCAATTCGTAAATATTATTTTAGAACGCATTACAAGTATCTATGTCGATGGTCAAATGATTACTGCTAACTTGTATTTGCGAAACAATCGGAGACAATCGTTGCCGGCCGTCGCGGTCTTCGCCGGCAATGGATCGGCTTTTCCATATACATATACATCGTATGTACTCATACGTATTCCCTATGCCTAATAATATTTGACACATGCGGTATATATTTAAGTCGTCTACGCCGACGACTTAAATATATATATAACGTGTGTATAAATTGTCGCAAAAGCTAAACGCAGCGACGTTCTTCGTTTGGTTCTGAATAAAAAATCTTAATGTTAAAATGTCGTATCATGCGTATCATCGTATCATTGTTTTCACGGGGTTCTTGAATTTCAGACTTTTAGTGCGTAACTAACCTTTGCTCTTCGATATCTGTTAATAGAGATAGATGCAATTTAGTTTAAAGAAAAATTTTTTACTAGTATTATTTCGTAAACGTTTTCTTTTTGATTTAAAAGCTTGTTTTAAACATTTATTCATTAACGTATTTCCACGAAAAACACATTTGGCAACGTTGTAGAACAATAAGTTTGTATTTCAAAGTGAGTTCAATCAAAATCATTACTGTCAAATTTTGACATTTACGAATTTACGAAGCATGATACGACATTTTAACATTAAGATTTTTTATTCAGAACCGAACGAAGAATGTCGCTAAGTGTAGCTTTTGCGACACTTTATACACACTTGTATATACGCGCATTGATGGGCTAGATCCAATCCAAAACACGTCAACGACTCAAGATCATTAAAGAATAACAAGAAGAGAAGCGGCTTAACTTACGAATATATAAAATTAAAAGCAGCGATCAGCAGAATATATATTAATGATAGCAAAATCCAAAATCTCATTAATGTAATTAATCGCAATCACGAACTAAATTCTTTGGCTAAATCTACTTAGAGCCAGTATATATCGCACATATTTTTGGAGTTTTTTCTATCAATCACTCTTACGAATATGAGCAGCATACATAAAAATAACAAACAGCAATTATGTGGAAGGCATATAATTACTATAATCTAATAAGTATCCTCGTTATTAGCTGGCTTCCACACGCCCACAGACCCGGCAGGCCTGCCAACATATCCGACCCGGGTATAAATTGAAACGCTACGGGAACCATAAATAACATGCGGAATTTAAAACTACACATTTCATGGCTTATTATAATGAATTCTCCTTCAACGAGAAGAACAATAATAAAAAAAAGAGAAAAGAAAAATTTCAAGAACTCATGTAAATATATTTTTTTAAATATCTGATAAAATTGAATTCAATTTTGCCTCCTGATTTTTTTCTTTTTGTGATATGATACTTCTTAGTAGATTTCAATATTCCTAGAGTCAATTTCTGAATATATTTCATAACTTAACCGTATCCAAATTAAAAATCTTTTATAAGCCTTGCCGATTCTGTATAACAACCGACTTTGTTAATAAATAAAACACCTTGAATAAAGACTATCCGGCGATGCCGTAAGTCACGTCAGATATGAAGCAATTAAAACTATGAATCACTACGTGTCTGGTTAGCAGCTCGGTCGATAATTTAGGAATCTTCGATTGAATCGGTGGAAACGCAATGTTCAGGAATCCAATTACAAGCTGAGCGCTTACAGTCGATTAAATATTTGAGAAGTTGAAGGGAGTTGTATAAGTATCGTTATTACTAAATATACACTATATTTAATGAAGTTTAATATTTTGTTTCTCTAGGTATAATGAAGTATTTCTTTCAAAATATCACTGGTCAACAAATTTTCATTTTTTTAAAATTTTTCCTGAGAAACTATGTACAATTTTCGTTACTTTTATAGTTCTAACGATAGTAACAACAATAAATTTATTCTGGTAAGTGAAATAACATTAATTAGGTACGTACGACGGCATATTGAAAACTAATGCCTCCATGGCTATAACTTTATTAGTAATACGAGGTGCATTCAAGTTCTAAGGCCTCCGATTTTTTTTCTCCAGGCTGGAAAGAGATAGAAGCATGTGCATTGTTTTAAAATGAGCGTGCGTTCGTTGTCAATACGTCACAGAGGTGGCAGCACTGTACGACAGATGGAATTGTAGAGGCAGCGTCGAGAATGAGAACTGTTTTAGATACTTAAAATGGCTACGTTTTCCTTACTTGAACAACGTGCAATCATTCGTTTTCTGAATTTGCGTGGTGTGACACCAATTGAAATTCATCGACAGTTGAAGGAGACATGTGGTGATGGAGTCATGAATGTGTCGAAAGTGCGTTCGTGGGTGCGACAGTTTAATGAAGGCAGAACATCGTGTGACAACAAACCGAAACAACCTCGGGCTCGCACAAGCCGGCCTGACGACATGATCGAGAAAGTGGAGAGACTTGTTTTGGGGGATCGCCGAATGACAGTAGAACAGATCGCCTCCAGTGTTAGCATTTCCGTGGGTTCTGTGCACACAATCCTGCATGACGACCTGAAAATGCGAAAAGTGTCCTCCAGGTGGGTGCTATGAATGCTGAAGGACGACCACAAGGCTGCTCGTGTGGCATGTTGCCAAGCAATGTTGACGCGCAACCAAGGCATGAATGGGACTTTCTTTTCGTCGATTGTGACAATGGATGAGACGTGGATGCCATTTTTCAATCCAGAAACAAAGCTCCAGTCAGCTCAATGGAAGCACACAGATTCACCGCCACCAAAAAAATTTCGGGTAACCGCCAGTGCTGAAAAAATGATGGTGTCCATTTTCTGGGACAGTGAGGGCGTAATCCTTACCCATTGTGTTCCAAAGGGCACTACGGTGACAGGTGCATCCTACGAAAATGTTTTGAAGAACAAGTTCCTTCCTGCACTGCAACAAAAACGTCCGGGAAAGGCTGCGCGTGTGCTGTTTCACCAAGACAACGCACCAGCACATCGGGCTAACGTTACGCAACAGTTTCTTCGTGAAAACAACTTTGAAGTGATTTCTCATGCTCCCTACTCACCTGACCTGGCTCCTAGTAACTTTTGGTTGTTTCCAACAATGAAAGACACTGTCCGTGGCCGCACATTTACCAGCCGTGCTGCTATTGCTTCAGCGATTTCCAGTGATCGAAACAGACTCCTAAAGAAGCCTTCGCCGCGGCCATGGAATCATGGCGTCGACGTTGTGAAAAATGTGTACGTCTGCAGGGAGATTACGTCGAGAAGCAACACCAGTTTCATAGTTTTCGGGTGAGTAGTTAGTCAGAAAAAAAATCGGAGGCCTTAGAACTTGAATGCACCTCGTAGATATATGGTTTATATATAAATGTGAAATAATATTATGAACTGTCCTCTTCGCAGTCATATATTCATTTTTCCACATAATTGCCATTTACAGCAATACATGTACGCCAGCGTACTACGAATTTTGCAAGTCGGTCACGGAAAAAGTCTGAAGACTTCCCACGACACCATTGCCACATCTACGTTATCACCTCTGCTTCCGAAAAGAAACGTTTGCCCTTGAGGCGTTCCTTAAGCTTGGGAAAGAGGAAAAAGGCGCTAGATCGGGCCTATAACGTGGATGAGGTAAAATGTCTGTATTCCATGGACTGACCTTTCATTTCAGGGTCGTAATGATGCCCCCACCGACTCGTCACCGGTCACAATTCTGTGGAGAAAAGCATCACTGACTGGCTTTCATTTCATCAGTAAGCATTCGGGGCACCCAATGCGCCCATACTCTCCTGTACTGCAACACATTGCAGATAATGTGATATACTCTTTCTTGTGAAGTACCCACCCTGTTGGTCATGTCACTTTGTTTACACCGTCGATTCTCGCGAACCAGTTCATCCAAGACATAACTTTCACCACACGCAGACATTGGTCGGCCACTGCCTGCTCGATCATAGACATCCTTTTCAGAATCTCCACTAGGGGGGACTTATGTACAAATGCTTAAGGTAAATGGCAAACCACTTTTGACACGGTCTGGCCTGTCATTATAAAAGTTATGGCTATGGAGGCATTAGTTTTCAATAAGCCCTCGTACATTATATGGAGCTGTATGGTATCGTCTTGTTTAAAAAGTTTTCTTTTTTTTACTTCTTTTATACTGTTCTTCGGCACTTTATGATATAAATGTCCAACAATAATCAGCAAGCAAGTTTCACTTGCCCTGATAACGTTTTTCAATGTCTTGATGAAACTTTGGCCGTGTTCATCACTAACATCTAGAGAATACAATCCCAAGCATGTTTTTCAATCCCGGGATTACGGGATTTTTGGAAGCGCTAGCGATTAGACTATGTGGTTTCTAATTGGGCTCTAATGTAAAAAAACTTAAGTAATTTCTTAAAAATTATTTATTAATATTGTTGCATAACACAATACACAATATACTAAAATAAGGAACAAAAAAGACAATACAAAAAACAATTTAGAATTTCGAAAATACAATCGCAGAAATATCAAAGAATCCAATGTTTGACTTCCAAGCCTGCTTCGTAGTTTATTGCCAACATAAGCAGCAGCTGAAAACGCTCGCTCAGGTTCTACACTGGTTGGAGGAATAGACAATAGATATTTATATGCTAATTCTAAGTGATATCCATGAACTCTTCCATTTTCGAACAGGCTCATTTCGCATCTAATGCTATTTACCAACCCCGATTCATTTTGTACTTCAGGATCTGGGGATTGCTCTTATTAATTTCCAGCTGTAACTTTTCCTTTAGTGTCAATTGGGATTGAGAGATTTGTTGCCTCGGATGATCATCTGTTTGTGATCCTGACCTTTCTTCCTCTTTCATGTCATCTCGACCATTTAGTATTTTGACAATACTCTCTATTTGCGCCCTCACTAAAGCCTGTGTAGGAACTGAAAATAAGTCAAGCCATTCCAAATCCGATAATAACTGATTTTCATCATCTTTTCGTTAATTTTGTAAATAATTCAACACACCAGATAAATCATCATTTCGTCGTTGCTTTATACGTTCCACTAAGGATGTTTTCATTTTATTGGCGAGTGCTGTGTTTTTTACTAGACAATTGTTTTATAAGTAATTTCAAAGCGCTTCTACTGTTAATTTAATTGTGGTCAGCATATCAACAATTTTATTTATCAAGTCAAAATCAGCATCTTCTAAACGGATTGGATGATTGAGATCTATAAGAGCTTTTTGAATGAGGTTTTTAAAAGAGAAAATCGTTCCAGCATGGTTAAAAAACTATTCCACCTGGTTTTACAGTCCAAAAGAAGTAACAGCTCTTTTTCATGTTTAATCGTCACATACTTTTGAAGTACTGTTTCATTTTTCAATGGTTATCTTTTGAAATACACTACAATTTTGGGAATTTTTTTTATCAAGTCATTAATGTTTTCATCTTTCGTTAACTCTGGTATGTGTTCTCTCGTAAATTCATTTTGTGAAATTATGATTAAACATGATTCTGGACAGTCTTCTAAATTGTCATCATCATCGCTATCGTTCATATAATCAGCAGTCACAGCTCATCTGAGTCTGAGGTAAGGCTGTCTTGCCTATCTTGAAAATAATTCTTTATTTTATAAAGCACATCACAGACTGCCAAATTGATACCATGTGCGAGACACAGTTGTTCAGTGCAAACAAGTTGTCTCACCTTTATCATAACGTTCGGTCCATGGGTTACAGTAGTCACGATATCAGTTTCCAGGGAAATATCAAATTTACTTAGACGCTCTTTCAATATACGAAGACAATTTTCAGCCGTCATACTTCCATGAAAAGGAACGAGTCCTAAGCTCCAAATTTTTTATAGTAATGAACGTTGACAGCCATGTATCGTTTATTGGACGTTGATGTCCACCCGTCGAAAGATAGACTGAATCTTTCACCTGCACTTTTCAAATGTTTTAATTCTGCAGTTAATTGCTTTCTGATTTTTTCACTGTAATTCATAACATGTTTTCGAAATGTGACGGCTGATTTAGGTAAATCCGTGTATTTCGCTAAGAGCAATTTTCTCAAATCGTCTGAAGCTATGAACACACTGAATGGAAATCCATCTAATGCAATAATTCTTGCCAAAACATCATCCAGACTATCGTCGGCACTTTTAGTAAAATAATCTTCTAACTTTCGTTTAGCTGGCGGCGGTGCTGTGTTCAGATTTTCAGAATCTTGACTTGTTGAAGCTGTTAAACAATTAATGCCAGCTAAAATCTTAATGTTATGTTTTGATGACAAATGTGTATGTAATCCCTTAGTCGATCCATCCAAAGTCTTGAGAATGGCAGGGCATCGCTTACATTTAGCACTATTCCCGTCTTTTGCAACTAAAAAATAACTCCACGCTGATGACTATCACTGTTTTTTTTATGTTGAACAATTAAAATAACTTTTTCAGATAATTGACTTTTAAATTTAAATGACGTAACCTGCGTAACCTTGTCGCTGGTAGAATAATAAATGAAAAAAGTAAATCGCTCGCAACAATATTATGGTATATCATATGTGGTGATCGGGTGATTCCCCTGTTGGCCCGTTTGGGAATTACTTTAACAGTATTGTATTGAAGTATGCCGGGCGGAGAAGTCCCTTCTAAGTTACATGTTATTTGGGCTGTACCTGTTCTTTTATAGTACGGCGCACCTAAGGTTGACTTTTTGCCTTAATATAATCTAGGTAAGGTCAATGTCAAGGTGCAACGGATTACGGAATTCAAACTGACAATCCCGAAAATCTCGAGATTAGCCAAGTACAGTCCCGGGATATACGGGATCAAAATCCGGGCCGGGATCTCGAGATCCTGGGATTCGGGATCCTGCTCTCTAGTTCCTCTGTCTAAATTCGATCAACAGTATCCTTACTTATGGTTACCTATATATGGAATCATCCTGACTGTTAACACAGAACGCATCTTCAACACGGTTTCATCGATTTTCGATGTGTATGACCGTCCAGCACGATGTTTTTCTTCAATGTTTTCGCAGCCCTCTTTGAGAGCCTTGTGCCATCCGAAAACTTGTGCTGAAAACAAAGCAGCATCTCCATATGCTGTTCTTAACATTTTAAGTGCCTCTGAAGCAGCTCTTTTCAGATTAACGCAAAATTTAATTGCATATCGCTGCTCGATATATGCTTGCATTTCTCGAATATCTGTCAACAACTAGCGGTCATACCGCTGAACTTACTGGATACACCTTTTCTGGTTAGGTACCTACCCCTTCCACTCACATAGTAGTTGCCTCCTGCCTGATGCAGGGTTGCTACATTGAACGTAAAAACATCATTCTTATTACTTCTGAAACATCC
Source organism: Melolontha melolontha (assembly GCA_935421215.2). Taxonomy (NCBI): domain Eukaryota; kingdom Metazoa; phylum Arthropoda; class Insecta; order Coleoptera; family Scarabaeidae; genus Melolontha; species Melolontha melolontha. Next base: position 177,669,075 of record OW285237.1, on the reverse strand, counting down.
CTCGTATATCAGAAGCACCTAAAAATTTCCTAGTCTCACATGTTTAATAGTGTAATTGGAACTTTAATGAAGAATGTGTGTTGACTGGCTGAAAGTATTTGACGAATGACGAATGCCGTACTTCTGCTAAAGGAAATATGTTGAATAAATGAAATGATTTTTATCAATATTTCTTAACTATTTTTTTTAAATCATTTCAGATATTTTTAGGACAGAGAATGTATATCAAAAGCTACATTATTATTATTTATCAGGCATTTAAAAGGTACATTCCCAAATTTTTTCATCTCACTGAAATAAACATCCAAGATAATATCTATATTACTATTTAGATATATTATTGTCAAAAAAACACAGAAAAGGAAATAAAAAATTGGTTCTGGAAAGTTACAATACTAAACCTCTGTCCCGTCCACAAACTCTATAGTTAATAAATTTTCTCGTTAATAATTCATGTGATGACCGGTAGATAGCGCTAGTGCAAGTTGTGTTATGAGCACTGCAGACGCCAGTCCACATTCCTTTCTTTCCTTTTCTCTCGCCTGTATACACACAGAGAGATACACGCACACACACACATACACGTATATATGTATATCGCTTTTCGAAAAGAAATATGCATGAGAAGAAACAAAAAAGTAGAAGAGGAAAGTAAGAAAAGCAACGAAAAGACCGGTGTGTATATGTAGTGGTATCAATGAATATATGTCCCCTTCATTGAGCGACTTTACTATATACGTCTCCTCGATGTATCCTTTGTCATTCATAGGCTTGGGAAGTTTTATCTGATCTTTGTCCAGAAATAAGTCTATTAGTTAAATCGCCTTTTCGAGATCGAAGATTAAAATATTAAGGAGATAGTTTTGTTTGCTGTTAATTTGTTTAGAATGGTGAATAAAATGATAATCTTATTTGGGGAAACCACACGCACTTATCTACATACATACATATTGCTATGAACTGTGGTTTTGAAATTAGCTTAACCACCATTCACGACAAATCCATCCAGCTAGGATATTCAGTCGGTTCCAATCGGAAAAGTTAAAAATTATTGAGTTAGTAAAATAGTTAGGCGCCACTCAAAATTTGTTTGAGATAAATTATAATATCTTTAAGTTACTTATAAACTCGAAAAGAAAAAGGTCAATTTAATAATGAACACAATAAAATTTAAATGAAACTTTAATACAAAAATAAAAAAAAAAAAGAAAAGAAAATCTTTAGAGAGTATAAAGATTAATATTGCCTCATTTAACAATATTATAAAGGTAAAAATACCGCATGGAAATGACCGCAGCATGCGTCTAAAAATCCTTTATGACAGCCGATCAAAATTAAAAATAATAAATTACAAAGAAACGTTTTAATTTCGCCAAAGAGAACAAAATCAAAATAAACAAACGATATTGACAGCTCGAAGCAAACACTAAAATAACATGCGCATTTACATGTCTAAGAAAAAATGCCCTTGAAATTCCCAACGTATAAAATTTTACAGTTACAGATTTTTTTACTAGAAATTTTAAAAACCTTCTTTGCTATTTATATAAATAACTAAGACTAAAAATTTCAATACGATAATATTCATACCATTAGAAAATACAGTATTTAAATCTTTTAAATATAATAAGTAGAGGACGGATGCAATTTCCATAAAACGCAATCGGCAATTGGAATTGTGTATAACGTCGCTCAGTACATCCCGGCGTAATTCAATGAAGTATTTGTTTGACTTACTCGGCCACCAGGTCTCGCAGCGATAACAATGGACAACCCAGCTATTGTATTCGGAGAATATAGTGTTTTCAGTGGTGTCGTGTACGTAGATAAAATAAATAAGTTTATCGTATTTCGTAAGAGAAATAGCACGTACTATCGTGAGCAATTGAAAGTAAACGCACTATTATAGCTGCGTAAATTTTACCAAATTGTCAAGCTAATGTCATTTATGTTATGATTAAATGCTGACACTGACACTTCAAAAGTACTGTATACATTAGATAAATTTTGAAATTTCGACATGCCAACATAATAAAACTTTCAATTGCTCACGATAGTACATTCCTTTTCTTTTCATTTAAGCAACATCTTCCAATTATTTTCACGTAAGTGTGCATAAAATTTCGTTATTTAATTTCGTTTATTTGGATCTAGAATATTCTTACTGTTTTAGACAATGGAAGAGCGTCGAGAATGGCATCGTGAAACAATGGCGAGTTGGATTGAGGGCCATACTGATTGTATGTACATTGCCAGTGATTCCGAAATTTATTGTGAAGTGTGTGAAACGTTATTGAAAAATTGCAATAAATCAACCGTAAAACGTCACCTAGGATCATTAAAGCACGAAAAAAAATTGAACCCGTTGGAATCTGACAATTTTAACGAAGAACTCTGTGAAACTTTTATGGCAGCTAATATTCCATTATTTAAATTGAACAATCCAAGTTTGAAGACATTTCTGAAAAAATATACTGGTCGAAATGTTCCTGATGAATCAACTTTACGCAAATATTATGTTTCTAGGTGCTATACGAGAACAGTAGAACGCATTACAAGCCATCTTTTAAATCAATACATATGGATAAGCGCCGACGAAACGGTGGAGATGTTAGGACGCTGTGTGGTAAATGTTGTAGCTGGTGTACTACATCCAACTATTCCCTATAACTCATATGTAATACCAACAAGTCTTATAAATAGAGTTGATGCGGAAACAGTTGCTGAAACCATTAAGGATAATATGCAAAAATGCTTCATTCGGACGCCACGTACAAAGAAAAAATACTTTATTTGTCAGTGATAGTGCTGCGTATATGTTAAAAACAGGCAAACTATTGAAGAAAACATATCCTAATATGCTGCATATTACTTGTGTAGCACATGCTCTCCACAGAATCTGTGAATATATCAGACACTTTTCCGGAAGTTGATAGACTTGTATCAGCTTTTAAAAAAGTTTTCAGAAAAGCACCATTGAGAGTAGCTCTTTTCAGGGAAAAATTTCCATCTCTGTCATTGCCTCCCACTCCAGTAATAACTAGTTGGGAAACATGGCTGGAAGCTACTAGATATTATGCTGAGAATTTCGATAGTCTAAAACATTTCGTAACACTGCTAAAGGAGGATGCTAGAAGTATTGGTGAGTGCAAGGAGCTCACACAAATCCCAAATTTAAAAAATCAGTTGTACTTTCTTCACGAACACTTTGGAAAATTGCCAAAACTAATCACTTATTTTGAAAATCGAAATCTCAAATTAAATGACGGATTAACCACATTAGATGTGGCTGTTAATAATTTGAAAAGTATTCCAAGTGACTTCGGATGTGACCTTCGGCAAAAGTTTGAAGCAATTCTTAATAGAAATCCAGATTTAATTACATTGCAGCAATTATGTATGGAGACAATTCCGCACAATCTAACGGCTAAATATGAAGAAATATAAGAATATTTCTAGTATGCACCTATAACCAGTTGCGATGTAGAAAGGACGTTTTCTATTTATAAGGATGTACTTAATTCAAAGAGAACAAAATTGACAGAAGAAAACCTTGAGAAACTATTGCTAGTCAATATTAATACTCCTTTACTCAACTTGAACGACAAAATGAACAAATAAAAATGTTCCAATTATAGTAATAAAATTAAAAACTTTAAAAATACAACTTTTCAACAAATACGTATGTATTTGGAAATTTTATAGATCACCATCCGTTTGTTTTCCAATTATATAAATAAAATTAATTAATAAATATGTATTTCGTAATTTTAGATAGATAGATCACCACCCGTATGTTTCCAATTATATAAATAAAATTAAAAACTTTATAAATACAACTTTTCAACAAATAAATATGTATTTCGTAATTTTATAGATCACCACCCGTTCGTTTTCCAATTATATAAATAAAATTAAATATTTTAGAAATACAGCCTTTCGCCAGTACTGCACTGGGCTTTGCGTCATGTGGTAAGCGTGTCCGGTCTCTAATAATAAGATATCTTTTAAAAAATATTTTACTTACGTAAAAAAAATATATATATATATTCGAGACACGTGAATAAGAAAGCTTATAAAATAAAAAATAACGAGATTACATACTCGTATAAAAATCGGTAATGAATATAAACAACACCAACCACTAATTAAATCAAAAAACTAACCCAAAGTTACTTTACAAAGATAAAGATTTGTCTTTAAATAAACACGACTTTCTTATCTCACATTACACTTGTGTCTGAAGTATACAGCTAGCACAACTGGTTCGCATAAAAAATACAGTTTTAAAAATAGTCCACGCCATAACATACGGCTTGCCCTCACGGCGCAAGTCAAATACATAAGAATATACACATGAGTTCAAAATAACTGTACAATCATAATTAAATAAATTTTTATAATATTTACGGAAAAAAAACACAGCAATATGTAATTAGATGTCACAGTTTCAAATGTATTAATCTGAAATACTTTAGTATTTTAAATAATAGGTAACGTATTGCTGTGAACTTTGCTCTTAAAAATGAATTTAATTAACGGAATGATTGTGCAGGGGAAAGCGAGACGGAATGATACGGCTAACATCAAAGTCATGTTAAAAATATTAGAAACCAAGAAAAATTTAAGTAGATCGAATAGTCCATAGATGATGTTATGCTGTATCATAAAAAAAAACCAAAAGTGGAAAGTATAGTAAAAGATGAAAGCAAATTTTATAAATTTAAGACATTGCAATTTTCTCATTCTGCCTTTCAGGTGGGGCGGAATGAGTTTTATGTTGATAAAGTTAGTTAATAGTTGTAAATAATATAAACAATAAGAAAAAAATATTTATAATATGTTTCCCAACTAAGTGACACATAATTTATATACAAAATGAGTTAATAGTGGTAAATAAACAGTAATGAAAAATATTTATTACAATATGGTCGTTTGCTAAGTGACGCACAGTTCACACCCAAAAACGGATTCATTGTCGTCACTGTCTACATCGGTATAGGAGTTGTGTGCCCATTTGTGACAGAATGAGCAAGATATCCATCCTTCAGTAGACTTTGAATAGAAGCCCAGACATATAAGCATTCTGCATTTCGTTGATTATCTGTATCGGAAGAATCAGATTCCTTTCTTCTAGAAAAGAATCTACACATTTCCTTTCTTGGCACTCCTTTCTCTTTTAATATATTTTTGACTTCTGTGTCATGACTAGAGCAGACCAATTTCCGTGCGCGCCATGGGCGCCGATGTGAGGATGATTGTATAGCATCAGAACTAATAAAAAGCATTCAGTATGTGTTTCGTACTTGCTTAGACTGCATGTAAGTAATAAAACGTAATAAAATGTCGTCGACACATAAATCGAGAAAACGACCGTTATCAGACGAAGTGAATAAGTTTATTATGGATTTCCCGGACTTAATATACGATGGCTCAAAAATTAAATGTTTTGTGGGCAATACATATCTAATGTGTTGGTCAAAAACACATTGCAAAGAACATGTAAGCAGTTCGAAGCACAATAATAACAAAATTAATCGACAACAGTTTATACATGAACTATGTGTAACTATGATTGTGTGTATACTGCCGTTTACCTTGTTAAGTAATGATTCATTTATTTTATTTTGGAATAAATACACGAATCAAACATTACCGAGCAATCCAACGTTACGAAGGAATTTACCATCGGTGCGTAAACAGGTTGAAAATAAAATCAAAGCCGAACTGAAAAATAACAAACTGTGGTTATGTGTGGACGAAACAACTGACAGGAAAAAACAATCTGTAGTTAATGTGATGGCGCGTAATATGGAACCACATCAACCAACGTCTTCAATTTTATCAGCATCCAGACGATTAGAACAATTTCCAATACCGAAAAAATTTCAGAGGTGCTACAGAGGTGAAAAAATTTAAACTTTCGAAAGACCAAGTGACCGATGATGCCGCAACCATGTGTTCCGTAGGCCGGTCTCTTATAAAATATTGTCCTAACTTGTTACATATTACTTGTAAACTCCATGCTCTACACCTTGTGGCAGAACAGGTTCGTAGATGTTATCCAGAGGTAGATGCTTTAATATCGAGTACAAAGGCAGTATTCCTGAAATCTCCGAAACGTATTCGGAAATTTCACGAATTGTGTCCCCATACCCCTGAGCCACCACAGCCGATTCTGACACGTTGGGGTACATGGTTACGGGCGGGGTTTTACTATCATGAACATTTTGAAAAAATTAAGGACGTGGTTTTATCATTCGATCCGAAAGAAGGTGGAGCTGTCAATACAAGCCAGAAAAAATTTCAAGATGCACAGATTAAAATGGATTTACAAAGTATTCGTGAGAATTACTTGGGACTAGAAGAAGCAATAACAAAATTAGAAAATTCGTCGCTGTCGTTAGAGGAATCACTGCAAATCGTTAAAGATGTTCACGAACAACTGTGTGCTGCAAAAGACGCAAAAAGTGAAAGTGTTCTAATTTGAAGGTGTTTTAGACAGACACCTTAAGACGTATTTGTGAGGGCACGTCTACAGATGCGTTAAGTTGCTTAAAAAAGTATTTTGATTATGCGAATATAACATTACTAGATGTAGAACGCTCGTTTTCCGAATATAAACATATTTTTTCCTCACGGCGGACATGTTTTTCAGAAATAACCTTAGAAACGCACCTGATGTTGAAAATATACAATCGAGTTTCTCCAGTTTGTCAATCCTTGGAAGACGCTTAAAACGGTAAGTGTTTTTTTAAATCTTCTGTCGTGCACACAATCACTGATTTCATACATTTTCCATTTTATTTATAGGTACATACAACGCTGCTATAATATGTACTATTCTTATTTTTCGTGTGTTTATGCGTATTACTTTAATAGCAGAAAACCAAGTGTATATTTAATTATTTCTGATAGAATAAATGTCTCTACTTCTATGCTTATATCGATAACAAGTTCATGTTGCGTTCCTATTCTATCGCATATTCTAATATATTACGAATTACACTTCTATATCGGCGCACGGAAATTGGTCTGCTCTAAAGTTGGCTATGACTTCCCGTATAACCGAAAGTGTAAATATTTTATTTGAACACACTAAGTATCAAGATTACATGCCACAAATCATCAAAAGTGTGCTAAGGCGTTAACACAGAAAACTTCCAAAGAATGGGTTGCGTGAAAAAACCTGTACATACAGTCTTTAATAGACGGAAATATTCGAATATTGAAAAAATAATAGCGGTTCCAGTAGGAGAAGTACATAAATTTAAAATAAACATTTCTCCACGCGCTGTTGATTATTTGACGAAAGCAAATAACAAAATATTGTTTATATCGTCCATTAATTTAATACAGAAAGTGGCCATTCACTGCCACCAACTGTTTCCACCCGTTAAACTTCGATCAATTCGCGAAAATGTTTTTAATCGAACAGCAATGAATCTCGAAAGCGAAAGCTTCCTCCGTCATAAGTACGACACGCTACATCAGAACGATTTTTAGAGTTTGCGTATCAAAAACGATCAGCAGTAAATTAAGAGGGCGGGGTGGCGGAGCAGGCTCTACCGTCGCGCCGTGCACTTTCTTCCTGATGGTGGTGTTCACTTTGATCTCGAAACACACTTAGTACCCGCTGAGAAGCGTGCGAGGGTCGTTATTATTGGAAAGAGGACGAAATGTAGACGACTACTGCTGCTACTGCTGTTACTTGCTGTTTGTAAATAAAATGATAATGCATCCAGAAAAGTGGAAAAGAAATAAATGTTTCGTAGTAGTGCTTGTGTGTACTATTTAAAAGGCTTATGCGAAAGTCGAGAGAAAGAAACTTTCCGCGAAATATTCACCTAATTTGAAGTTTTTTCATGTTTGTATGATTCTTCTGTAGAATGATGTCAGGTATAAGAATAAACATTCTTATTGAAGTTACATTGATAACGTTTTAGATAAATTATGATAGCTGGTAAAATCAATTATAGAACAGTTATTATATCGGGTGTCAAAATTTGAGGTTGTCTCTTAATTTTAATAAAACATTGTATGCAATTATAAAATATTTTCATTGTGATTAAAGTAGACACATGGAGGTTATTAGTAAAGGTCGGATTATATGCACAAAAAAAAACTGAAAATATGCGCATAAATATGCAGATGTTTTTCCTTATGAAAAATATGCAGGTAAAAAAGTACGAGGAATATTAGAAAATGGAATACTGTAGAAAAAGATATTCTATTATGTTTACTACAAGTTTATTTAGGACATTTTACAACATAATTAACTATGAAAACAATTTACAATCACATATTTCTCAAAGTTTTCAACAGAAAAATTGTGACGCTTATCTGAAAACATGTATTTATATATTGAAAAGGTTAGTTCTACGTCGACGCTTGTTATAGGAGCATATTTGAAATTAGAAATATCATCTATTGTCAACTCAATATTTTCCACTGAATCACCACACAAGGTTTTAGCAATTTAGCTTTTTAAAACCCTCATTTTTTCCTATTACACTTAAAAATTTTTCATACACCGACTGTCCACTCCTCCTTTAACATCAAAACATGAATTTTCAAATTTGTTTATTATTTCAACGCTCTTAATTAGCGACATAAATTGTTTTTCCAACTGCAATATAGAAGTGGAAATAAAACTGTAATTTGTTTTAATAAACGACACCTGTTGAGGTATTTTTTTACTCGAATACACCTTTTCGGCGTCAATCACAGATTGTGCATCCCTATCAAGATCCTATCAAGATCCATAATAATTGTCTTTGTTCCTTCATAATGATTTCCATGAAAAATAGCAGCTTCCAACCACATTGCCCATCGTGTGATTATTGGTTGAGGAGGAAGCGGAACACCGGGTAGATGCTGTTTGTAAAACTGAACTCGTAATGGGACCTTTAAAAATACTTTCTTAACACTACTAATTAAAGTATTTGCTAGGGGAAAATGGTTTCTGATTTCTTCTGCAATACGGTTTAGTCCGTGCGCCAAGCAAGTTGTGTGAATTAAATTTGGATAAAAGATTTTGAATTTGAAAGCTGCCTTCACCATGTATGGTGCAGCATCCGTCAAAAATAATAGAGTTTTCTCTGTTGAAATCGATTCCGGTAAGAAGAAAGTTGCTAGTTCCTCCTGTATAAACCTTGTTATTGTTAAATTATTTGCCTTTTCCAACTGTTGGATGATATTAAATAAGATTTTGCTGGAACCGATACGTTAAGAATACTGATTTGTGATCATTAAGTAAACTATGTATCGGCCCACACTATCCGTAGTTTCATCTACGCATATATAAAGATAATGGTTTGCAACAACCTTCTTAATGCTATTCAATGTTTCTGCATAGATACAGTAAATATATTTTTTTCTTAATGTGCTCTCGTCGGGAATGTTATATTTGCTGATGTACTTTTGCAAAAATAACTTGACATTTAAATTGTTTAATTTATGTAGTGGAATATCTGCCGACACAAACATTTGACACAAATCTTCATTAAATTGTTCTTGTTCCGATTTTTTGGAAGTTGATTGCAAACATTGCGGTAATGTTTGCTGACTCTTCTTCACCAATTTCATCTTTGCTAATTTTGCAGCATGAGATGGAGTTTTCATTTCTCTCACTTGTAATCTGCAAAAAGAAATATCACTTCATCGGTTGTTTTCTTATAAAATAAATGTTAGTGAAGGATAAAAAAATAATTAGAAACCTAATTAATTAATTAATTAATTAATTAATAAGAGGAAATAAACTTAAAATTTTACTCACAATCTCTTCTCCATCCATACGAAATTCTGAATAAGGTGCAATCCATCCAGGTGCAGTCGCTATTTTCGGCATTTTTGCTATTATATATCGCAACTCACAAGTTTACAGTTCGAAAAGCAAACGTAAAATGCAGTTTAAAATAAAATTACATTCGAATATGGGAATAAATTTCTCCGAATAGCAAAGAAACACATATACTCCTAATTTACTGGTAAAATGTATTTTTGTGTTTATTTAGAAGTTTTAAGGTATCAGCTTTTCCTGGAATTTTGTCTCGGCTTAGATGTATGGGAAGAGCATTAATAAATTCTTGGAGACGCTTATCGGAAAAGTAACGGGAAGAGGCTTAAGTAAATGCTATTTTTAATTTAAAGAGGACTGTTTGATTTCTGTTTGTTTCTTACATCCACGACATATTTTTAGTACTGCCTATAATAAATTTTATTTAGTAAATAAATAAAACTCGCATACTTAAAATATGCAAAAATGCTGAAAATGCAAAATATGTAAATAATATACAAAATGCATATATTATGCAAATTTATGCAAATTGCATATAATCCGGCCTTTAATTATTAGATATAAAAAATGATACAATATTAATAAATCAGCTTTGGAGCCATCTGTTCAACTAGATTCTATAATATGTGCAATCATTCTTGAATGTCTTTTTTGTATTGACGGTGACAATAACATAAACAATAGTACTCTATTTATTTTTATATAACTAAAAATACATTTAATTATTTGGATACGATTTATTTTTAAAAAGTTTAAATTATGTCAATATTAGCATGAAGAGTTTCAGTACTATAACTAACATTCCGTCAACATCAAATGCATTTGGTGCACTCTACATAATATTTTTTAACGATAAGGAAAGAAGAACCGTTCGTGAACTATTATTAAAAAAAAGAAAAAAAACTAAACAATAAGAAATGCTTATAGCGATGAAATGTACGTGAATTAAATTTTATGAAAGATTAAATAATTATCTAAATAAATATACTACAATAATCAACTAAATTCTTTTACAAAATTACATATATCACGTAAAAAAACTAATTAAACAGAATTTACCAATACATAACATTAGACCACCTTTATGGACTGTTTAAATGGCTTTAAAAAGTTCGGAATCATAATGATAACGACTAAAATATATGTGCGAAGTTTTTTTCAAAGTTCACTGCGTAAAAATCTTATACAAAAAAATACCACTACCTAAGACGGCACAGATAATTGTCTCCTGCGAAGAAACTTATCTACTATACCTCTTCATCTAAATACAATCTTCCAAATTAATATTTAAAATGGTTTCCACCCCAAAATGTCAGTATGGTATACAAAAAAAAACGGCGGATGCTAATTACTCCTTACTAAAACCCTTAGTGGAATTAAAAATGAATGGTGCAAAACTCTAGCTAATCATACGATGTTAGTAAAAATGAACTCCTAAAGAAAAGAACTTACCTTAAAAAGGAAAACGGTCTTGCCTAATCAACAAAATGGTAGACTCACGTGGTCGATAAACTTCAAATCTGCTATATAAGCGATTAAGGGTAATCGGTACTCCAAAAACAGCCCATTTCTACCCTAATTACAATTAATTATGGCTACATAAATGCAAATTACCGCAGTACTCAAGAGACTTTAATTAACAAACTATAAAAGTCTTTTAATTATCGGAACAAGTGTAACTTCGCGAGAAGAACGTAAAAATCAACAGTTTCTTAAAATAATCGAAAGTTAGCGCTGAAATTAAAAAATGAGTGGTATACAAAATGAAATATACAGCTAGATAACACTAAAAACGCACCGAAAATTAATAAAAGAAATATTAATTACATCATACTTCAATATCCTTAATTAAATTGACTTCCTTAAAAAATTCTATTCGAGAAAATAGCCGGAACATAGGCCTAATGGTGTTATTAAAAGAGGAAACAATTATACTATATAGAAATTCTATCTATATATATCGCCGTCCAAATGAAAATTACAAAATAAATTAAAAATGCAGGAAGGAAAAGCCAACCCGTAACATAATTTAAATTTGAAAATGCAGGTTGAATATTTATAGAATTGGAAATGTTTATGTTTGAATTCTTCTGGATTTATTTATATTTAACAATAAAAAATGTTTGAAATTAAAATATTTCAAAAGGATATTAATGTATCCTCAACACTTATGTTCCATGCAAAATCTTCTGAATTCTAAGGCTTAATATTTTGTTAAACGTTTACAAATAATTCAATCTAAAATGAATTCCACCGTACTTTTCAAATGAATTCATTAAAACAATAAATTAAACGAAAGGTAGAAACCCCTGATAAAGACCATCCAACGCTCTCAACTCTCTAGCAGATCATTCGCATAAAATCGTTTATGAATGTCCGTGCATTATCGCAGATATAGACTAACCCGTTGTATTTCAGTAAACGCACGTTTATATGTATGAATGTTTGTATGTATATGTATAGATGTAGCGGTGTTGTTCGTGTGCGGGTTGGATGAGCGCGTATGCGTGTTTGTAAATACACATAATGCGTGTCATGAATAGAGGATGTCAAAGTCAGAAAGGCAAGAGTAATGCGCATAAAACCCTTCATTAAATCCGATGTACAGGACGCACTTCACGGACAGGCAGCACGTGGCTCCTGCGTCGGACAGCCGCCCCGTTCCAATCTCTCCACCCACCCTATCAAGCGCCGACACCGGAATCATCCGGTAACCTGGAAAGCACTACATGGAATATAGATACATCTACAATAAAATCTCCATCACCTGTATGTACACAATGTTTAGGTGAAATTTCTAAAATGTGTCTAAGCACAGAGTGTCATTTAAAATAGAAATAAAATTAATAGTTAAAAACTTCACTTTATTAAGCCAGCACAGAGGCTCCGTGAGATACTTGCCGCAGCACGTTACAATCGGACTATCATTTTATAATAAATACTGCATATTCTGGTGTCCCAGAACTTAAAAGAAACTGACAAATATCGACGACAGTCTAGATCTCAAAAATGCAAACGAAGAAACATTTATTTCTTGCATAACAGAGGTGTGAGATGTCATTCAAGATCTGTTTTTATGTTATTTTTTTAAAAACAAATCGCGGTTTTGAAAAGAACCTTGTTTACTCTAATACGGTGAACTTATCATAAACAAACATGAGAAAATGTTTACCAAAATTCTTGCGAATCTATACGGACGACGTAAAAAGAAAGCCTTGCGACTACTTTTGTTTTTCATATCTTGAATATAAATACTGCTTCGAGCATATTTCATATAAAATTGAATATTTGTCCATATTTTATAATTTATTTCTAAAGTGCACCGTAAAAAATTTGTAAAACCATTTATTAACAGTAGAGCGGGAATTCCCAGATTTGTATTTATCAAGTCAGGGAAGTTCCAGTGAATCTACGAGCAATGAGTTTGACCTATAGGCCAATCATATCGCCAGTTGTATTTAGTTAGTTCTCGAAAGTATATGTACATGTAATTCTACCTTGTTATTTTTGATATGTCGAAATAATATTCACATGTGTCGATCTGGGTAAAATATTATCCTGAATTTTGTGTTGATAACGGCAGAGTGTTTTGTAAGTATTGCAATAAAATTATAAGTTTATATTTGTTTCCGTTTAATTTCATACTTTAATACCTGCAATTAATTTTTGCAGATTCGTTGTGATAAAAAATTTCAATTAACGGAGCATGTAGGAACTGATTTATATCACAAGATTTTAAAATACACCACAAGCGACTCTGAATTAATCGTTTACTTCAACAAGTAAAAATATAGTAAGTAAAAATATAGAACATTATGACTTGAATAACGCCTTGTTAAGTGCAACTTTCAAAGTTGGATAATTCAACATTTACTAAAAATTTTTTAGAGAAGTATACGAAACTATTAGTTCCTAGTCGCTCAACTACAAGAAAAGAGTATATTAATCTATTGTTTGAGAAAACTATGATGAAAATTAAGGAAACAGTAGGTGAAATTTATATTTATAAAATTATATTTAGTAGTCGATGAGCCAACAGACAGTTGCGGACGCTATATTGAAAACTTATTGACTGGCGTTTTAAATGAAAATTGCGCCGGCCAATCCTTTTTAATTGGTACAGAAGAATTGGAGAAAACAAATAACTTAACTATAAAAATATTTATAAACGATAGTTTAAAGAGGTTTTATTAGCCGAATGCCGTTCCAAGTGACAAGGTATTACTGATGTTATCGGAGGCTGCGACATATATGGTGAAGCCAGTACATAATTTGAAGATTTTTTACCCGAATCTGATGCACGTAACATGTTTGGTCCATGCTGTTAACAGAGTAACAGAAGAAATACGTTACACATTTCTAGATATTAATTAATTGATCAATTTGACAAAAAAGCATTTATTATCGCACCGCTGATGGTTAAAGCATACGAAGATAAGTTACCTGATATGGCACTGCCACCACAACCCATAATAACAAGCCACGTGCTCTGGCTTCCTGCCGCTGTATTTTATGCAGATACCTTTGAACAGATTAGAGAATTAATTCTCTCGTTTTCAAACGACTCGATATCAATTGCAGAGTGCAAAGATATACTAAATAAACCACAAATGCGCCAAGAGTTAACTTTTATCAAAGCAAACTATGGTTTTATAAGTGAAACACTACGAAAACTTGAAACTCAATGTGTTGAATTCAGTGAATCGATAGAATTGATTCTAAGTTTCAAGAATACAATTTATAATGTAAGAGGTACAACAAAAGGAAAAACAAAGGCTGTAATCAGCTTAAGTAGAATATCCAGCGTGTTGCAAGGAGACTACGATGAAACTATTGAGATTAGTCCATCAAGTATCGGCAAATATAAATACTTACTTACTTTTATTATTACTACTGTATTACATGGCATGTGTATGGAGACGTCAGATACAATTGTACAGTGACATTGAAAATATAAAAAATGTAAAAGCATATTAATAACATACAATATATTAAAATCGCATTAGAATTTAAAATAAGTATGCGCCAATTACGTCAGTTGACGTTGAGCGAAGCTTTTCAGCATACAAGCTATTATTTATGGATCGCAGAAGATAATTTTTAGATTAGTATTTAGAAAAGCATTTAATTGTAAATATTTACAATACTATACAAACGGAAATATAAATACAAAGTACATAGTTTACATCTAGTTGTCCATGAACTTCTATAAATTATGATATTCTGCATTCTTGAAATGCGGATATTAATTAAATGACATGAAGGTTATCTACCTGTCACTCTCGAGAGATATGGTGAAGAAATTAATAACAAGTACAATTAGCTTATTAATTTATTTAATAAGAAAACTTTAAAGATGGGATATTAATCAAACCACTAAAATAAATAACTTTTGTAGAAATTTTAATTATTATAATTTATAACAAGTGTCCAAATATTCAAATATTTTGTGTACGTGGTCTACCAGAACTTTTGCCTTTTAACACAGATCCTATAGCCCGAAACATTTCCACGACTAGACGAACGTGATGATGTAAGCGGTATTATCCACAACTCTATTAGGAAACTGCAAGTGAAACTGTCGCTTACATTCCACGTAGGAATATTGCCATTCTCTGTTAGGAAATTATTCACTTCGGAAATATGCTTCGACAATAAAAATATTTTCTATTATTTAGTAGTATTGTTTATTAAGAAAAAAATATTTGTAAGAAACAATTATATTGCTAGTCACAAAATGACAAATGTTAAAATGAGAGATAAATAGTTAGTTATACACCTAATTCTCTTTTTACACGATAGATACGTTCCCAAAAAATTCGAGTAAAAAAAAATCGTGTAAAAAAAGACATTGGCTAAATGGAAAAATAGTAGATTGGTTTCAGACCTAAAAAAGCAACTGAAAAATACAATAAACAGTATTCAAAAATTCTTGTTAGAGATCACTTAGGAATTTATTTTCCGCGCTAAAAAAAAAGTTCCTTTAATTTTTCACATTTTATTTCATTACATATTGCTATGAATAAATGGGTTTGATAATTTATTACATCACCATCCACAACTAGTTTTTCCAACTAGGTTTTCTCAGCCGGCGAATTTTCAAATCTGAGACCTATAACTTCTCGGGTTCCACATAGGAAAGACGTGTTTAAAATATAAGTTGAGCGCCAGTACACTTGTACACAAAAATTTTATTTATCTATTTTATATAAGTTAAGTTTGAACTAATCTCTTTTTTAAGTTTCTTTTAAATATATTCTTTTATATAGTTATTAATTAATTAGTAATATTGGAATGAGTAAATAAAGCAAACAGGTTAAAAATTAAAATAAATATTTTATATATAAATACAAAAATAAAAAAAAATAAAAAAATATATCTTTACAAAGTATAAAGATTCTGTATCATATAACAAAGATACTGAAGGTAAAAACATTCATTGACAATTGACCGCTAAATGAATGGAAAACATCATCCTTAATGACTCCGAACAGAACTTATCTAAAATAATCAAGTTTATAATAGATTCTTCAAAGAAAACCACACTGTATATTCAGATACTGATTCGCGAACAAAAACTACGCATGCGCCTTGACACACAAAAAAACTGAATCCAATCGAACAAAATTTTCATCTATAAAATTATAACGAAGTATTTTAATATATAAGCTGTATTATCTGTATTCCTAATAATCAAATCTCTTAACTACTAGCTTTAATACAATGGCAATATCATTATGATAATTATGACGTCATAAAATTTCAATTCTACTAACAAGATTAATGGAGACTTTCACCAAAAAGGTGCTTAATCAAATTAAACATAAAGAATACGAGAATTTAACTCAATAAATATCGGGAATTTAATATCTAAATAACATCAACTATAAAACACTTTCAATCAATCAAACCCCGAACTAATTAAATATATTTAAAATATATTTCACGAAGCAAGCATCTCTTCGTTCAATGGCTAGAATTCGTCTCCAGGATTCTTCGACCGCTACATGAAAACCTCGGATAACAAGTTTTTCTACTTTTAGTATACAGTCATGTCACAAAACATTTTATTTTAAATATTTTATTAAAAAAAAATCCATAGCAATATGTACATATATTATAAAAAATAAATGATATGTATCTGAAATTCATTAATATAAAAAAAAGTAAAAATAATATAAACATAACAAAATTTTATGCAATGTCACTTTCTGACAATAAACGCATACGTTTGCGTAAGACTACAATATCACTGCTATCACTAGAATTATTTCTGTACATATTATCATCTCTAGTCTCCTGTGTTGATAATTCAGTAGTTTTTAGAAGGAAATCAGTCATTAAAAATTGTGTTTGATTTCGCGATAAACCGTTATAAAGTTCCCTGTAAGATGCCATTAATGGCTACAGTTCACGTTGAAATTTTCCAGCTCGTTCCTCATCAGGATCATGTTGTTCAAAATGATTACCTAATTTCCTGGAAAGATCAAGACCTTCTTTAAGTAGAGTGGCATTTAAAATGGGAGGATCTTCTTTGTCATTATCCCTATGTTCTCTGTCATGATGAGTTTCAAGGGTGAGGTCTATAATTTCATTTTCACTCAAGCTTTTATCAACTAATAATTCCTCTATATCGGCAAATGATAGATCATCGAATCCATCTCCACCAATTGTATGTGCCAGCGTTATGATGTCAGTAAAAGCAGCGTTATTATGGATGATAGGATCAGGATCTTTGCGGAAGAAAACAAAATTGCACATTTGGGTGCTCTAAGACCGAATGACCAAGTGCATTGCCTAGAATTAAAAGAACTTTAAATTCTAGACATTCTGCATTCATGTAGTGTCGAACTTCTGGGATGAAGTATTTCTGAAACTATTCTGTAAAGATTGCACTGGTCACCCAAGCCTTTTTGTTTGCTATCAAGTGAATTGGCAATTTATTGAAATCTACACCTTTCATCGAGCGTGGTCTTAAAGCACGATTTACTATCAGTGGTTTTAACATACGTTCTCCTGAAGCATTGGAACAAAATAACAATGTTCCACGGTCCTCTGCTACTTTAAAACCACCGGCAGTTTTCTGCGATTTTGCAACATAGGTTCTGTTAGGCATTTTTTTCCAAAAAAAGGCAATTTTTATCGGCATTCCAAACTTGATCTGTGGTGTATCCTCCATCTTCAATAATTTTTCTAAGTTTTTGAGGAAATTCTTTGGCAGCTAATTCATCTGCAGTTTCTCCCTTAATTTTTATATTATGGAGAGCATGTTGTTTAAGAAAACTAGTCATCCAACCTGCATTTGCAGAAAATTCAGGTTGTTTTTTTTTTTTTACTGAGATGAAGTGCCTGGTTCAACTTCTTTAATACGTTTGTAGATTCTTAATGCTGTTTCCTTGATAGTAATTCCGTCTATTTGTATTCTTTTTTGTGATTTATCTTCAATCCACATTACCAAAACTTTTTCCATCTTCTCTTTGACAACATCTCTTGTGTATGATGACGATTTAGCACTTATTTTTGTTCCAGAACATACAGATTTTCTGATCGCAGTTTTATTTTTCTAAATCGTTCTTATGGTAGCTTCATGAATACCAAAATGCTTTGCTACAGCCGTTGCACCTTGTCCTGTTGCAAGTTGATATAAAATTTTAATTTTAGTATCTAAACTGATCGCCTTCCTCTTCGTTTTTATTACAGGTGAATTATGTGACATTGTGTTAAGGCTACCAAAATATATTTCATATTAAAAATGCAGATTTCAAAATTATTTAAAACTTACCTGTTATGGAGTTAATAAATCTATATGAGCACTAACTTTATTTTACTTATAACTTCTTAAGTATCCACAACAACTAAACGTCTTTTCTTTTCAACTCTCAAAACCAAACTAAACTGCGTAAAAAATACATTACGTCTTTACTTTATGCATAATTCGGGGAATCCCACTCATAACACACCCATATAATCGACATAATCTAACTGAATTGTGAAAAATATAACGTGAAGAACAATTCATAAAATATTGAAAATCGTGTATCGTTTTAAAACAAAATAATTCGTGTAAAAAGAGATATTTTTTTTCTTTTTAACTCGTGTTAAATAAACTTCGTGCAAAAAAATTCTTGTAATAAGAGAATTAGGTGTAAATAAAAGGCAAGTGGCTTATAATAATTTGCAAGTACTAGTTACTCAATGTCCACTGAGATGAAGTTCTTTTTGAAACACGTTGTACAATAATAACAGAAACAACATAGCCAAAAGGCAAAAAACTACTTTCCCCAACCAAATTTCCAATCGAGATTCCTGATTATATCAAATAAAATTATATTTTAAATTCCAAATGTGTATGTTACAGTTTTGTATTTATTTACAAATATGTAATTAATTTAAATTAATTTAAATTAATTACATAATTTATTTGAAATTTATTTACTTAGAATGAATTATATTTGTTGCACATTCTCTAAATCTTAATTTTATAATTACACAAGTAATTGCAATTGGATTGCAAAATTCTTTTTTCAAATTTGACATGTCTATATTTAAGAAGTATGCTATAGAGCAGCTCAATCTTCTTAGCTTCTCTAACCCAAAGGAATAATAACAGTAAGTCTTTATAACTAATTTAATTCTGACTGTTATTATAAATGTAAAAAAATATTTAATATTATATAATCACATTACTCTAATTTTATGCATTAAGAAAATACCGACAGTATAAAAAATGTAATACAACTATTCAAATATGAGTGTAACGGTATGTACCGAAAGCAATCAAATACGATAATAACGATATGTACCAAAGTAATCAAATATAAAAGTAATGATTACATTTTCAAATAGGTAATCCTTACTTCGGGCCTGCTCGTGTAACCCAGGGATGCATAGACTTATAGGGAACAGCGGCCACTCGGGAAAATTATAAGCCAAGGACGGGCCACTACAAAGAATACTTATTAACACAAATATTTTTATTTTTAAATAGTATGAATTACTACAAATTATAAAAAAAAAGAACATTAAAAAATGTTTGTTGTAATCATGTAATCGTAATGTAATCTAATCATTACAATGTAATATTTCATGTTCTATTATTTTGATGCATGACATTGCATTGGCCTAACAATTTTGTTTATGTTTGGCTCCACATTACTTTTCGCCACACGTAAAATTGCATCCAGATCTTCATTTGCCAGACGGTTTCGATTTTTTGTTTTGTTAAGTTTCATCACTGAAAACGTTTGCTCACAAATATACGTCGATCCAAATAAGCTTGCGTTTATTCGCAACTCTTTATAAGCGGTTTTGTCAACGCAACGGTAAAAGTTGAGTAAATTACTTTCATTAAACTTGTTTCGTAAATTATCATCATTTTGCATGTCTATCAATTCCAGCTGTATTGATTCCGGTGCATTTTCGGGTGAAATGTTGAAAGGATTGCTGAAAATGTCTAATAGAGGTTTAACTTTTTTGAAGTCTAGAAAACGATCATGAAGAGCTTGTATTAAAATATCAATTTTTTCAACATAAACGAAATTGACGAGTTCGGAGACGTCCTTTTTCTTTTCCGCCAGAAATATTTTGATTTCTTCAATCAAGTTAAGAAACCGCTCTAGTGATAACCCACGACTTAGCCACCTTACTTCAGTGTAAAACAGGAGATCACCATATTCGCTTTCAATATCCTCGAGAAATTGTGTGAATTGTCGGTGATTGAGACCTCGTGATTTTATAAAGTTTACAGTAGGTACTACAACTTTCATCACATTTTCAAATCCCAATAATTTTGAACAGAGGGCCTCTTGATGTATAATGCAATGAAACTGCATTAATTCCTTGGTATCTGTGTTTTTAGTTTGTAAATACTCTTTTAACATAATTATTATCCCAGATTTACTTCCAACAATTGAAGGTGCTCCGTCAGTCGTAATTCCAGATAATTTCGTTAACTCCAAATCCATTATAGAACATTTTTCCAGAAGAGCTTTGAGCATGTCACTCCCCTTGGTTTGACTTGTCAAAGAACTCATACCAATCAGTTCTTCACTCACTTCAAAATTTTGCGTTACACCTCGTAAAAATATTAAGAGTTGAGCAGTGGAACTTATATCTGTAGATTCGTCGAGTGCTATAGAAAAATACTCAAAACTTTTCGATTTCGTAGCTAATTGCTCTTCTATATTAGCTGCTAATGTGGTAAGTCTTCTTTGAACAGTCATCCGATTTAGTTGAATTTTCTCAAATCTCTTTGCGTCATTCGGACACATTTTTTTTGCGGCGATATCTAAACACTGCTTAACAAACTCACCATCTTTAGGCCGACAAGTTTTCGCTATTATTCGAGATATTTCAAAGCTAACTTCAGTAGCTGTTTCAGCATCTTGAATTGGTTTTGTAAACATAGCTTGCTGGCCTATTAGTTCACTTTGTAAAGTGGAAATTTTTTGCGTTCGATTTTCTACGGTTAATTTGGTAAAAGTATGATGCTGGGTTTCATAATGCCTTTTCACATTATATTCCTTCGAAATAGAAACACTATTCTTGCAAATTAAACAGACACTTTTCTAATGCGATGAAATAAAAAAGTATTTTTCGGTCCAAATATCTTGAAACTGTCGATTTTCATCTTCAACCTTACGACTACGTTTTTTACTGGGGCCTGGTTTATCAATATCAAAATTGATATTATATTGTTATGTAGGTAGATGCCAAGTTCGAACGACGAAATATTTATTCTTCACAGATTACAATTCACACAATATAACGTTCGCTTGTCCGTAGTTAAAACTTAACTGCCCCGATAGCTGGTGATGCGTTGTATTTATACGAGTTACCTAACATCGAGAATCTACCACATTGTTCGGGGATAATACCGACGTGTTTCGCGAAACTTCGAGTAATCTAGTTGGTTCGACAGATTTCTCGTCTCGTAACAATAAGCTTGAAACAACGAGGAGCATACCTGTCCTACGTAGTAAACCTGAACTAGAAAGTAGTAGGTACTTAAAGATACAATCTTACTAACAATTACAAAAGTTAGAATAAAATAAAAAGTTAAGAAATATTGATTTGAATGGATTTTTACATACTTTTGTAGTTTTTCGAACAATTTTTAAAATTCCTTGGCGGGCCGCATAAATATCGACAGTGGGCCGCATGCGGCCCGCGGACCGCGGTATGTGCATCGCTGATGTAACCAATACAAATGTACGGAATAGTTACTTTTTCGACATCACTACTTCGGAAGTATTCGTGTGAATAAGACAGACATGATATCCAGAAATGCATTAATGAAGGCAGTGAATATTTGGAACAATTCCTTTAAGTGTATTGTTCATTTCTTTTTTTTTACCATGTTTCAATAAATATTAATTGTTTAAATAAATCTATACCTTATTTTGGCATAACATTTAAACAGACCATTTTAGAAACATGTTTTTACAATTCTTTCGTTTTTTGCTGTTGAAACATGAACATGGCAGCCTATACCCTGCCCAACCTTTTTGAAACACCTTGTATAAGTACTCGAAATTTTACTTGTTGATCACTTAATTATACGTTTGCAATATTACTATCTTGTTATTTAAAAGACCCTGCATATTTTCATTTGTCGTAATATGTTTTTGAAGGAACTTATTGAGTTCTTCTTTGTTTTAAAAAATAATGTAGACCAACTCGTTTGTTGTGAACGTTCTGTACAGTAAACTTTAAATAGAATAAGTGCAGCATTAAGAAACATCCGTTGATCTTTTTACTTGTAGTTAATCAGCGCGAACAAATAAAAAAATTGCTATAAAATGTGGCCTTAGTTTACATTCCATGCAAGATCATGATTTCAATAGAGCACACCAATTTTTCCCACACTTCAAAGTGACGTTAAAAGTGAATTATGAGGGACTATCGAGCGGCCACCTCGGGGCAAATTTTTCAAATTCCTGCGCATGGATCTTTAATTAGTCAGAAACCCAATAAGTATGTCCACACGGGATTAGAAACTTAAATTGGCCATTACGATCAGAGCGGACAGAAAGAAGAAAGAAAACAATGACGATACCATTTCTTTAGTAACTTATCTTTAAAGACGACTTTCTGTCTATGAGATCGCCCAATTCTACAGGCAATAAATCACATGCATGAACGAGTTGTAAATATAAATGATTGTTAGAATATTTGGTCATTTTATTAGTGTACGAAGCACATTAAAACAAGCACCATAATTCATCATTAAATTAATTAAATTCAATAACTAAACACAAATCTTCTTTTTATTCGTTACGTTACAAGCTTTAATATTATTCTCAATGTTTCACTTTTAGACATTTAGATGATACACTATACAGGCTGATTCTAAATATATGCGACAAATTTTATGGGACGATTCCTAGGGTTATTATGAACATAAAAGTTCGTATGAATATATGTATTAAATGGCTTAGTTTTAAAGTTACGGGATTCTTAATAGTAAATTAAAAATTCTTACAATAATAAAAAATACTAATACAACAAAATTGACTTATGAAAATTCTTGGAAATGACCGCCTTCAACAGCAATGCAAGTTTCTATCCTCCGTTGCATTTATTGATGAGTGCGTTCATGAATACCGGGGGTGTTTAGAATTGTCTAAAATGCTGCAACAATACGATTTCTCAGTTCATCAACATTTTTAATTGATGTGGTATAAACTAGTGATTTAAGGTGGCATCAGAGAAAAAAATCTAGAAAAACTCATGGAATGTATGTCAGGAGATCGCGGAGGCCACAGTTGTAGACCTCCTCACCCTATCCACCGATTTGAATACGCACCGTCAAAAACTCACGATCAACTAAACTGAAACTGTGCTGGACATCATCGTGCATAGAATACATTTGTAATCTTAATTGCAACAGGACTTCTTCCAACAGTAGCGGCAGCTCCTCTTCAAAAGCGGCGGCATACTTTAACCTCCATTTAACCTCATCGGCAAAAAATATGGACCTATCAAGCGATCTCCAACAATTCCGGCCCACACATTAACATAAATTGATGTTAATGATGCGTTGTCAATGTTTCGTGGGAGTTTTCTTCGGCCAATGTGTGAAACAGTATGTGTTAGCCATGATGATACGGCCACTAATTTTTCTAAACTTGATCCGTCTCATTTCACAAATCCATTTACTCTTAATAATTCAATCATTGACAGCGACATTGTGTTTTCTAAACTTTCCTCTCTGAAAGGTCGTTTCAGAGAGGATGGTATTCTGGAATATTTCCTCAAAATGTCCAGTTGTACTTTATCTCTTCCATTATCAATTATTTACCAGCTTTCTATAAAATTAGGATTTTTCCCCATCAATAGAAATTTGCTCACATTCTACCAGTTTCCAAGTCTGGTGACAAGTCACTTATTAATAATTACCATCCAATATCGTTACTATCAAATATTTCAAAAGTTTTTGAGCATATTGTACCTAGTTCTATCTATGACACCTTCCGTGAAGTAATTCACGTTAATCAACATTTCTTGTCTGGCCGTAGCACCCAAACGAACTTATTGCAGTTTTACTGCTATATTAGTGACACACTGGAGCAAGAATCTCAATTTGATACCATATATGTGGATTTTTCTAAAGCTTTTGACCGTGCTGATCACAAGCTGTTGCTCACCAACTTTGTTTTTATGGAATTGGTGGTAGCTTGATTTGGGGATTGCCTCTTACCTATCTCATAGATCTCAAATAGTTAGGTTATCGAAAACTTCCAGGCCTATATCGGCTATTTCCAGTGTTCCTCAGAGCAGCCACTTAGCACCAATTCACTATCTGCTTTTTACAAATTATTTTTAAATATTAAAGAAGGGGCTCTGGACAGATCTCTTCTACATTCACTGCAATGGGCATACCAGATGGGAAAATCAGGTGAGGCTGCCTGCATAGCCTGGTGAGAGGGCTCCAAAGGAGCCTACACTCCAAGGAAATTGCGCTTGCAGTCTTCTTAGACATAAAGGGAGCTTTCGACAACACCTCAACGTTTTCCATTATTCGATCTTTAAGAGATCGAAAAATAAAGAGCACCACATGCAATTGGGTTCATAACATGCTGCGTAGCAGAGTAGTTCATGCCCAAATGCAAAACAAAACGATCTCGATGAGGACAACAAATGGGTGTCCTCAAGGAGGCGTATTGCCACCACTACTATGAATTCTAGTAGTGGATAATCTCATCAGGACATTAAATGACCAAGGAATATGGACGCAGTGGTTCGCCGATGACATTGTCATTGTGTCCCAGGGAAAATTCCCAGGGACAGTGGCGAGCATCATGCGAAATGCTCTGCGAATTGTAGAAAGATGGTGCCTTGAGGAGGGATTAACTGTCAATCCCCCCCAAAAAAAACAAGTTGGTAGCCCTTACCAACATGAGAAAATTAAATGATCTGGGCAGCGTAAGGCTGCTTGGACAAGAGTTAGAATTAACTAATGAAGTGAAGTATGTAAGCATAACACTTGATGCGAAACTGAATTGGAGCAGACACCTAGTCAAAGTATCAGTCAGGGCGACGCAGCTCTTCTGGAGATGCGGAAGAGCTGTTAAGACCTGCGGATTAAAACCAAATGTGGTACATTGGCTGCACACAGAGGACATCGTCAGTGGGGCTCCACACGACTCTCCAGCGACAGGCTCTATTGGAAATCACGGGAGCTATTAACAGCAAGGGAACCGCCTCCATGGAGGCCATCGTGTGGGTCTTTCTCCGCCGGAACTATTTGTAAAGGCGGAGGCAATGGCTGCGATCCTGATGCTGAAGGCCAATGACGTATGGTGTTCTGTTAAAGTTGTAGAGCTCCATACAGATATCACAGGAAGTATACCGGAAGGGCCGATATTTCAAATGCCGGCTTATAGTATGGCACCTGAAATTATGTTTACATCTAAGCTGAACATATTTATACCGACCAGGGAACAGGCAAAAAGTCGCTCGAGCGATTGTGGTGCCGACACCTGGTACACTGATGGATTACAATCTAGTCAGGGGCAGGTGCAGGCATATGCAGAATGTGCCCTAAAATGAAGATATCGATATGTCTGGGAAAACATACAACGGTTTTCCAGGCCGAATTGTTTGCAGTCGCAGCCTGCGCCGAGGAAATTCGGGAAGCCGGCTGCACAAACAAAAAAGTCAACATATTGACTCATAGTCAGGCAGCTATTAAAGCCATTATAAACCCATCTACCAGGTCGAAGCTGTTGATATATTGTAAACATGTCCTCAATAAACTGGCACAAGACAATACTGTGTCGCTGATATGGGTGCCAGGACATGAGGGAATTAAAGGCAATGAGAATCCGAAGAACTAGCCAAAGAAGGCAGGGAATAGGAACTTCATAGGACCAGAACCTGTATGTGGAATCCCTAAGGATTTCGCTAAAAGGGAGATCTAGTTATGGCTAGAAAGAGAACATAAAAAGAAATGGAGGTTAACGGAAGGTCAACTCCATACCAAAACACTACTAAGGGAGCGGGACGGTAAGTTTTCAGCCAACCTAATTCGTAGTAACAATAAATAAATCAAAATAATTACCGGTTTAATAACCGAACATTGGCCTTTAAGGAAGCATCTGTACAGCATGGGCTTGGTTAGCGAGCCCTGGTGTAGGAGATGTGAAAAACAGGAGGAAACTAGCCTTCGTGTAATATGCACGTGTGAGGAATTGAAGGAACTCAAGACATAAATATTTTGTGAAAGATCTATTGGATCCTACGAGTGTACCCAAACTTCCCCTAAGGAGGATAGTGGCTTTTATCGAGGACACAAGACTAACGGAGTGGAACTGAGAGATCTATTGGGGATAGGACAAAGAGCAGTGTGCTCAGGTGCCTGGACGTGCTGGCGTCAAACCCAAAACAGAAGAAGAAGATCAACGGTGAATAGCGAATGTTATCGTGACATTATAACCTAGTTTTTTGTACCTCGATTAGCAGATATTGTTTTTGAAGACATTTGGTTTCAGCAGAATGATACCATTTACCATACTGTTCGTAATACGTTTACGGTTTTCCACGAGCCTTTTCATGGATGTGCCATCTCCCGTTTTGGTTATCAGAATTAGCTGCAACGTTTTTGTGATTTTACACCTATGGACTTTTCTCTATAGGACTTTTTGACGTCTTGAGTTTATACCAACAAGCCCACAACCACCATGAGCATTGAAGGCCGAAATTGAACGAAATACTGCCAAATTTATGCCACCAAAGCCGTGGCGGCCATTTACCAGATGTGTTATTCCATACATAATTCTCAATTGTCCAAATGTCCAAATGAATGTACATTATTAATCAATAAATATTTCAATATTTTTCTACAGGTAACCATGTTTTATTTAAAACTTTTGTAATCATGAAAATTATTTTCTAAAATAACGACAATAAATCGTCGTCTCACGTCTTTTAAATAAGCCTGTGTGCACCTGCTACTTAAGTGGAAATTACAAGGATTAGTTAATGTATCTCAAATAGCGTAGATTTGTTAATTACTCCTCGTATAACACATCTAAGTTTCTTACCGTGTTCTTTATTATAACCTCTTAAGTTATTAGTGGTGAGACCATTAACTTTGAACCTCCTGCAAAATACTTCCAACCCAACTCATTATCTTAAAAGGTCATAGGTCGTAGTGAACTGTCGTCACTCAAACTCTGGAGAAAAGGCACCTGGACCAATCTCATAGTTACCTACGAATAAGAAGGGCAAACGAAAAAGAACGACAAGAATGTATTGTTTCGTTGTCGGTTTCGCATTATTTCTCGCAAAGAAAGCAACGTACGAATGATTTAATATGCATTATAATTATGAGAAAAGGTTATCTTCTCTGCGCAGTCGATGGTAATGAGTAAGCCGCGCGTTTAAAATGATTCTTTCTAGTCGAAGAAGGAGGAGAAAATTATAACGCGCCCTAATAGCTCGTGCACACCAGAATTAAGTGTTGAAAGGTTTCATGATGTATAGTTTCACAGTGTTAAGGTCATTGTAATTCATTTCGACGTATATAATAAATATTTTGTGTGTATGCTAGCTTGAAATAAATTATTACTATTTTAAATTATTTATAATTAATTTATTCTAACTAAGACGGGTTTTGAATATTTTTATTAATCTTTATGAATACAATAGTTTGAAAGAAAAATCATTGTGGATGTCTGTACACTCAGAGAAGTAGATGTTCTGAATTAGCAACATTTTGGGTAAATTTAACAACTCTGATAATAAGAGATTGATTTTTTAAAGGTAGGGTAAATAGATAAACTATGCCGGTTTGCAAACAAAATCTCATGTAATTTCTTATGGAGGTTCATTTTTGCCTTTCAAAGTAATTTAAGCCACATGGTTTATACGAGAATATGTCATCACCAACATCATCTTTCACTGATAACCAGAGAGCGGACTGAAGCAATTGAAAGACCAATAGCCCCGACATAACGTTTTGACGGTCGCTGTTATAACATGCATATTATAACAGCCCCACTATTTTCCTGCTCGATTGCATTTCTCAAGCAGGTGATGTTATTTCCATCGTTATGAATAGTACATTGTGTCTATTCCTTCATAAATTCAATTCAACAGTGGCGTGTAAGACGAAATATATATTTATATATTATTTCTTTAGACTTCGTTGAAATAATCGCTTAAAAAATTATATCCGATAATCTCCAAAGTGTACTCTCGTGTTTACATGCTGTTATACATGCATATACATTAGGGTGGAGCGATTTTTTTAAATTTAGCAATAGCTTTGGAATACCTCTAAAAAGTTGCTCCATTATCTCCCAAATATACACAGAAAATTTCATTTCGCACATGATATATTTAGAGGTGCCCCAGACATTATTAAGTGTGGCAAAATTCATGAATTTAGTCGAAAAATCAAAAATATTTAATGAACGCTAAATTACACACTGAGTGTTGCGCAGTTAGTATAAGATAGAAAAATATAATCCGAAGCGAGCGTATTAAGACGCGTGGGTATTGAAGCACGTGGAGACGATTTCGCAACTCTCCTAAAACGTTATTCGAACGCTATAGTCAACTCGCGTGAGTACTATTTCACTTGTGATACCCTTTGAATTTTACGTCTGAGATCAAGAAATAAGACTCATGTAAGTAGTATTTTCAATTTCCTATTTAGGTTTCAGATATTATTGTAATACTTTAGCACATATTATATATCTTTATTACAGTAAAATATCTCAAGTCAAAACACGACAAATGATGACCTGTACTGTGTTCGGATTACCAGAGAAGTTACCAGTATCTCAATTACCAACTTATAATGACGATATGAAAAATTACCTATTCATAAAAAATGAATTAAAGCCCAATAAAACAGTAAAAGAGCCAACCGTTCATGACATATCCGAAATATTGGCTCAAGAAGTTTTAGAAATTTAGCAAAAAGCTTCGCTGCCAACTGATAGTGTTAAGAGAATTCTACAACTTATTCGTTCCTACCATGACAAATATAGAATCTTAATGAAACCTTATAAAGGTCGTCAAACAAACAAAAATTACGAAGAAAAGATCAATAGATTTATAACTGAGTCCCACAGATTATTTGATGTTTGCAGTTATAAATGTAAACTTTTCTCAAATTGTAATTGTTTAAAAGGCAGTCGTGTTCCCAAGGAAGAAATAAATTTGTTACTCGATCAAAGAACAACAAGAAAAATGGTCAGAGGCGGTGTAGATGTGGTTGAAACTATAAAAAATAAGAAAAAAGAAGAGATTTTGAGAAACCGTGTTGTTCGCGTTCTTTACCTGAAGACTTGGCAATCGAAAGCGACAGTTCAAGCGATAGCGTAGCTTCTAGCCCTTACCTTGAAGCACCAAAAAAACAGTTGATCCGCCACCAAAAAAAAGGAGATTAAATTTACCATCTTTAGCTCTTGCCTGCGATCGTACTGGAGTTTCTGACAGAGCCGCTGCCATTATAGCTTCTTCTGTGTTAAAAGATGTTGGCATTATTTCACCAAAGGATCCAAGTGGTGTTATTGATTGTTCAAAGTTGCGCCGTTAAAGAACTAAAGTCAGAACAGCTTTACAGGATGCAGATCGCAAGAAAACCCTACGCGGTATGTATTTTCATGGGAAAAAGGATAAAACGTTGATTAGTATTCGGAAAAAAAAAAATTTACAGGAAAAGGGTACTAGAAGACCATTATGTGATTTTATCAGAGCCAAGAAGCGACTATTTCGGGCATGTCACATGTGAGTTGAGAACTGCTAAATGTATTAAAGATACTATATTAACTCACTTGAAATTCAAATCGGTGGAACTCAGTGAAATAGTTGTTGTTGGTTGCGATGGAACAGTAGTAAACACAGGTTTTAAAGCTGGTATTATTCGTTTGATGGAAGGAGAACTGAATAAACCATTACAGTGGTTTATCTGCCAGTTGCATTCCAATGAATTACCACTGCGACATCTGTTGTTACATTTGGACGGAAAAACTACAGGGCCTAAATGCTGTTCAGGTGCCATTGGATATCAATTACAAAAATGTGAAACAATGCCAACAGTCGAACTCAACGCCATTCCTACAATATTACCTCAAATTTCCAGGGGTGATTTGAGTACCGTCCAAAAATATCTGTACGATATTATGATCGCTATCAGCACTGGCGTTTTTCCTTCAGATTTAGCTAACATTGAACCTGGATCTCTCAACCACTCTAGATGGCTTACAAAAGCCAATCGAATTCGAAGATTATATGCTACTAAACCGGACCCCGAAGAAAAATTGGTGATATTAGCCACGTACATGATGAGAGTTTATGGTTTATGCGCGATGTGGTTTAGAATAAAATGTAATCCCTCGTGTATAAACGGAGCTAAGCACCAGTGGCAAACAATTAGTCTGAGTCGCTATTTGAACGCCGATATGAAGAAGGTCATTGACAAGGTAATCCAACGAAATGGATATTTTGGTCACCCAGAAAATGTGTTTATTTCTATGCTTGGAGATGAAAGGGAAATCATACGAGATCTAGCATATCGACGAATTTTAAAAGCAAGAAGTGAGAAAGCTCCAGGACTTCGAACGTTTAAACTGCCTTCATTTAATTTCGATGCTGGAGATTATACACCGACATTATAACGTGGCGACACTGTGAGATAACTGAGCCACCTCTGACTTTAAATTTACCTAATGACGACTGCAGTTTGTGGAAAAAATAAACGAGACGGTTTCATCAGGGCAAGGCTACTATCACGTCAACAAATGCCTACTTTTGATACAAAAAAACAATTTAATATATAATTATTGTATTTCTGAATAATTATCTAGTTTACCATTATTTCTTGTATCTCGCTTCTTTAAATCTGTATAAAAAATATAAGATATTGACCTAACAAATAAAATATATAGTTTGGTCACAATATGAAAAATAGGTAATTTTTTTTTTTATTTTCAATTGTGTTGGGGCACCTCAAAACATAATTACAAATAGGTAATATTTCGTACGTTTAATTTACTCATTGAAATGCAACTTTATATCGCTATACCATTTTAAAAAACAAAATTTTTTTTTATTCTTTTTATTTTCATTAACTATGGAGAATTCTCTTAGGGCAACCATGGTAGGATGGATTAAAGGCCATACAGATTGGTTGCATATTCGCAATGATACCGAAATATATTGCAGTGCCTGTTCATTAAGTTTAAGGCGTCCACAAAAGTGTAATGTGCAGAGACATGTTTCTTCGAAAACCCATCAAGATAACATATGACCATCTGCATCTGACACTTTTAACAAAGAACTGTGTGAAGCTTTTATGGCAGCCAATATCGCATTCAAAAACTTTACAATCCAGTCCTCAAGAGGTTTCTTACAAAATATGCCGATGGTCATATACCAGATGAATCTACTTTACGTAAATACCATTTACCAAAATGTTATCTGAGAACCATTGAAAAAATACGAACCAACCTATCTGGTCATTATCTTTGGGTAAGTGCAGACGAAACAACGGATGTAATGGCACGATATGTGTTAAATGTAGTTACTGGTATTTTTCATCCGACAACTTCATACCAACCATGCTTAATTGCAACTAAAATATTGACAATCGTAAATGGTGAAACAGTTGCAGAAGTAATTGATAATATTCTGTCAAGTATTCATCATATTCTGTCATCGGATAACAACTATAAAGACAAGATGCTATTATTTTTGGCTGTAAATTATTTTTATTCAAAATTTTATACCCAATTCGCTTGTTAACATTACTTTTGTTTCAGCAGTAGTTGTTGCCGGTTGCCAAACCGTTTATTACATTCGCTCTGTTGTGCATTGACAGATACATATTAACTGCATATGTAGGTTTGTGCCACAGGTAGCCACACGTATCAAATTGTTCGAAACACACGGATCGCTTCCAGAAACAAATCTGTTGCGACGCCTATGGGGTATGAATCATCAATCGCTCGAGTCCGCTCTCTGCTGATAACACTAGCCGACACAATCTGACAGATAGAAGAGGCTATGCTGAAAGTAGCGATTTTCTCTCGCCCATCTATGCCGGTACATAAGGGAAAAAACAGGTACTTAGGTGTAAGTCCGAGAGAAAATCGCTACTTTCGGCATAGACTCTTCTGTCCGTCAGATGTCACCAAACTTATCTGATTCCACCTGGTTGGACAAAATTTGCTATGCCTACGTGGCGTTTCATCACACTTTACTTCACTAGCCAAACTGACGAAGTCTATTGTGACAGAAACACGTGTCTTTGGCTGAAGTAAATGTTGTAAAATACAAGGTGTATGTCCATGTGTACAGATACAGATTTGTGTAATGCATGTCTGTTTCATTTGTATTACTTTTTACCCAGAAAAAACATTAAAGAAACTGAAGACAAGTTACATAAATATTGCGAAGAATCT
Organism: Melolontha melolontha; assembly: GCA_935421215.2. Taxonomy (NCBI): domain Eukaryota; kingdom Metazoa; phylum Arthropoda; class Insecta; order Coleoptera; family Scarabaeidae; genus Melolontha; species Melolontha melolontha. Next base: position 177,636,357 of record OW285237.1, on the reverse strand, counting down.
ATTCCTTCTCTTGGGATGAATTGTAAACGATTCACTGCTTTCAAAAGTGGGCCTTCAAGTTAATTTTGCAATGTGTCGAATAAAAATTTAATTTGATAAAAAGTTAATTAGTAAACAAACCGAATATAAACGTAAGTTGTACAGAAAGAAAAAGTTATTTTAATGACCCATCCCTATTTGTCTACTTCTTCTCGTACAAACTTAATATTCCTAATCGAAATGTCCAATATATTTCACTGAAACCGTTACGTTTACACATTCTTATAAGAAATGGAACTACATTATCCCGTATGCCGTGTATCGACTACATAACTCGAAGAAACGGATAATCCGCGTTCGAATCGGTAAAAACTGCCGGACAAGTGTCAGTTGTCAATCAATCTGAGTTGCGAGGACCACCCACTAAATGGATTGTTCGATGACCGAAGACCAGCCGCTTTCAAACAATATATCATTTACAGTTCTTTCTTTATTCTTACCCTTCTCTCTTTCTTTTAGTTGTATCGTTTCGTTAAATGCGAACCTTTTTTCCAGAATGTTTCGTTTCCCCTTAGAGGAATTGGATTAAAAACGTCTGCTCTGTGTTCGAACAATAGCAGTGTAATGTTTTTTCTTATTGCTTGTTACTATTTGTTGTGTGTGTTTGCCGATATTGCAGTTGTATTCGTAGGAATTGTGGGAATTGGTTTGAAAGTATCGTTGTTGATAGTTACACTAAAATATGTAGACATCTAAACGAAAACTCTTATTACCATATCCTTTGTCGACTTTAGAATTTGAACAAGAAAGGGGGTGTCGAATTTAAATTTAACAAAAAGGAAATATAAAATACTGAAATAATGTTCATTATGAAACCAGGGCAAAAATAGAACAAAACTATACAAAGTGGGTAACCGGAAAATGGCTTTTACGGCCATTGTCTATAGTATTTCTATTTCGATTTACTTTAGACGTTTCATTGATCATATAGTAAGCTTCTTCAGAAGATTTCTAAGGACTAGTGTTATGTCTTATTCTCCAAGTCCTCTGGATTTCTGCTCCTAGTCTACTGCAAGGTCCGCCAGTGACGCGGGAAAATTCAAAGTACCCAATTTTTTCATGAAACGTTTATTATCAGATTTTTTTTAAAGATTTGAGTTGAGTAAAATATGCTATTTTAGTTTTTAAAGATAACGCCGCTCAAGTAAAAGTTATTTCTGCGTAAACAGTCTTCTAAACTTGATCGAAAATTTTATCACTCGACGAAGCGAGTCATAATATTAATAATAATCTCCTTTGAACCCGTTTAAGTGAGGAGTCATGCGTCGAGTAGTAAGGAGACCATATTACCGAAGCATACTCCAATCTACTCAAAACAAAAGCCTGGTAGGGGAACCTGTCATAAAATGACATACCCTAAACAAAAAATGTTTCAATTTGGTTATTTTTTTAATAAACAACATTCTTGACACATAATATTTTATTACAAATAGTTTACATATCCATTACTGCAAACAAATTTCTCAAAACATTATTAATAATAATAATTTTCTAATATTAAACAAAAGGTTCAGTGTGTCATTTTATTCTAGTTACTGTGGGTAAAATGACATATCCATATTTCCTATTGGCAAACTTCGCACACAAAGGTTTTTGCTCTAGCAGATAGTCCTGCACACTCGCCATGAGCCCACAAAGAGCACTTCATGCAGCTCATCCACAGTTTCCTTGACCTAGATTGACTGTAGAGTCCATTACAATATAGGCAGGCTGCATCTTGATCATCCTCATCTGCATAAGGTTCGTCATCATTTGCGTCATTATTCATTGCATCTAAATTCTTTTTAGCCCGTATTGCAGCACGACGCTCTTCGACTTTCTTTTTTTCCGCTGCCTTGGCCTTAAGCTCTTCTAAATAAGGACTGATTGTGAGTAATTGAGATCCCTCATGATTTCTTTTTCTTTGCCGGGACTGAGAAGCACATGGCACTGGTGATAAGTCAATTGGTTTTACATAATTCTGAGCTTGAGTTGGGGCAGTATCACCTTTACTCGTAGTGGTGGCTGTATTCTCGACTACTTTGGGACTGTTTTCATCGACTCCGTCAATGACTCTGTCAGTAGTCAGTGCAGGAGAAAATAAATGGTCAGAAAAGATGTCTGGATTACAGGGCCAGATTCCTGTGTTTCGAAAGCCGCTTAAGGCATGTTGATTGGTAGCTGCCTTTCCATATGCCTGAGTAAATAAGCCAGCAATTTGGTATTGGGTCACAACCCTACCAGGGTTACATTTCAACCATTTTGTCACTTCCAAATCATAGTACGTCTTCAGCGGGCCAAAAAAGGAAACATCTAAAGGCTGCAGACGATGAGTACAGTGAGGTGGGAAAGCCAACATCAGTATACCATGTTCTTTGGCGTATGATATTACATCGACATGCTTATGACTCGAGTGACCATCGAGCAGCAGCAATACCTTGTTTTCTAAAGTGGGATTTGTATATTCCTTAAAATGCATCAACCATTTTAGAAACAGCTCGCCAGTCATCCAATCAGAATCCTGTACAAGTCCCACAGTTCCTGTTGGCGCTCCATCAATAAGCTCATTCTTCCACCTTTTTCTTGCGTAAATTAATGCTGGAGGAATAAAACCTCCTGATGAACTCATACAGCAAACTACAGTCACATGTTGGCCACGTTCAGCACTGGTAAGAGTACCAACCTGCTTCTTTCCCTTTGTATCAAACACTTTATTAGGTTTTTGCACTGTAGTGAGTGCAGATTCATCCATATTCCAGATTTTAGTGCAATGGATATTATGTTTTTTCATGGTGTCCTGTAGAATCGTAAAAAATATACTGACTTGGGGTTTGTTGAAAGCTTGGGCTCTGCCAAATGATGTTGCCTCAGGCCGCCTCAGTGAGATATCTGGGTGTCTCATACGAAAACCACGCAGCCACTCCCAACCTGCCATTTTTGTATCCTTGCAGAACCTGTGCTCAATTCCATTCTTTGCCGCAAGCTGAAATGCTAGTTGACGGACTTCATTGCATGATAACCCAAACAATTGAGATTCTAGCAATTTTTTATATGTTCCTTTAGTTCCTCTTCAAGCCCTAACGGAAATGTGATCGCAAAACGACCGAGTCTTTTTTCCACTCCCAAAACTTGCTTGTTTTTATTGTGCGCTCTGCGTCTCAGAGTAGATTGTGGTACCCCATACATTTTTGATGCTTTAAGCCAGCCAACTTCGCCATTGTTTACAGCATCTATGGCTTTCTGCATGTTCTCCCTATCCCATGACTGGCGATTACTTTTTCTTTTGTAGACTCTCACCATAGCCTGAAAAATAATAATAAAAATAATTTATTTTTGTCGAGATTTAATTGGTTTTTATCCATATTCCGATAATAATATAATAAAACTAGAAACAAATATTATTAAAAACTGTATGTTAAAATAAAACGCAAATAATTATTGCCCGGAACGTAATACACATCTTTTACATTAAGAGACGATGTATTGTCCACACCAATTATCTCGTCAAAAATTAACACAGTCATTAGAAGTATAGTTTCTGGAAAAATAATTTATTATTAGATCTTATAATTAAATGTTTGATTCATCCTTATTAAATTAAAATGTAAAAAAAAAATTAATTGATAAATATGCATTTAAACATGTAGCAAATGCTGCTCAGGTAAAATGACATAGTAAGCCATTTTATCGAAGTGAGATGTGTGTCATTTTACCGGCATTTACACGATGAGGTTAATAGTACTGATACATTTTAATTGTTCAATAAAACCAAAAAATATCTACTAGATAATACAGCATAAATACATACTTACGTAAAAATTCTTTCAATGGAGACTGTGGTTAAATAATAATTTAAAAAAGGTATATAACCCCTTACCACAATTATTAGTCGTATCCTAAATACGTATTTCGACAACTAAGTTGTCATCATCAGTAGGTAAAAACTACTAATTAAAGTCACACGGGGCACAATAAAGTAAGATGAACGCTTCCGCACAACTACTATACACTGCAACCCTGTAAAGACTAAATTTACCATGCACATTTCAAACTACGAGACAACACTCTTAGAAAGGTTCTTAAACATGTGTTCAAATATCGAACAAAGGGACGGCAATAATTCTTCTCTAAAGAAGGCGCCAACTAAAAAACGATTTTAAAGCTACGGTGACCTACTAATAAACTAAATGAAACACATTATATTTCCACAAAACACTAGTATAATTAACTGTATGAGCATTTCATGTGCAATGTACAAATTAATAGTTATTATTTAACGTGTTAATATCGTACGCAGGGAGGGACAAAATCTATATAGGGTCCGAGTGTAAAAACATTTCCATAAACAAATGGTTAAAAGGTCGTGTATATATATATAGTAAAGGCCGGATTCTCATAGCAATTCTGAGAAAGACAAAATAAAGAAGAAGGCGTTATATGTGAAAAACCAGACAACCGGCTTGTTGTATTATATTAATTGGGAATACAATCCTCGTAAAAAGGGTCAATAAATAATCCGATATTGTAGGTGTATAATTTAGAAGTTAATTATAAATAGGTGACAATGTGTTATAATTAAAAAAGAAACCATTCATGTCTATGAATAAATAGATATTGTAGGTATGTAAATTTAAAAGTTAATTATAAATAGGTGACGATGTCCTAGTTAAGGAATTCAGCAATTTAATATAATGTATAGAATTCACGGTAGGCTCTGGGTATGTAGGAGGTAATTTTGCATATTAAATGAGAATTCAATTCACGTGAAAAGGGTCTTGAATAATTGGATATTGTAGGTATAATTTAAAAGTTAATTATAAAAAGGTGACATGTCCTAGATAAGGGGTTGCGCTATTAATATAATGTATAGAATTCACGGTAGTCTCTAGGGTGTGATAAGGAGGTAATTTTGCATATTAAATGAGACTCACTTCACGTGAAAAGGGGGGGGGGGGGGGTCTATGCATAATTGGATATTGTGGGTATTTAATTTAAAAGTTAATCGTAAATAGGGGGCATGTCCTAGTTAAGGAGTTAAGCAAAGTAAAATAATGTATAGAATTCACGGTAGGCTCTGGGTGAAACATGATAAATAAATTTAATAAACAAAACACCCGGTACATCTGTTCCCTAAACCGCGAAAAATATTTTTCACATTTCGTGAAACAAACACACCGAATGCTTCATTCAACAACCATTGTTTAGGAGGTAATTGCATTATTTCACGTGTATGGATTCCCACATGTCTATATTACTGATGTTACATCCCCCACTCACTTATAACAACAATTCTGCATGGCGCAGAATTGTTTCCAAGTAGGAGAAAAATTTTATGAACAGAAACAAGGCACAACTATGGGTAACTGCTTATCTCCTTTCATAGCCAATTTATTCATGAGTCAATTTGAAGTAGAATTCAAAAACAACGCTAAATATTTCCCGAGAGTCTGGATTAGGTATGTAGATGACATTCTTGCGATTTTTGACACACGGAAATGCGAATTAGACATGTTCGTTAATCAATTAAATTTGAAATATCCGACTATTAAATTTACGGTGGAAAAGGAACAATACGGCAAGATATCATTTTTAGACACTTTACTGATTAGAAATAAACATAAAATAGAAATCGATATTTTCCGGAAAGAAACCAACGTTAATAGATTCATCACCGCGGATTCAAATCATAGTTATCAACATAAGACTGCTTCCTTTAACTTTTTAGTCAATCGGTTACTAAATTTTCCGTTAACAAAGGAGAGATATGAAACAGAGCTAGATTTCATTAAAAATATTGCGACATACAATGGCTTTGACATAGAAATAATCAATAAATTAATTAGAAAAACTAAAATAAAAAATACGATCCGCGAATCCACGAGTTTGATACCCCAAAATAACCAAGAGAAAAAGTACATATGTCTACCATACCACCCTGTCACGAAAAACATTAATAGAATTGTGAAAGAAAGAGGTCTCCAGGTAGCATTTCGGTCTGAAAACACCATCAAAAGTCTGCTAGGGAATACTAAAGATAAAATCAATTCCAATTCGAAATCAGGGATCTATGAAATTAGTTGCGCGGATTGTAATTTGAAATATATTGGCCAAACTAAACGACCTATAATAACACGTTTTAAAGAACACATAGCACATATCAAATACAATAGACCGGATAAATCAAATGTCGCAAATCACGCTTTGAGCACACTACACAATGTACCGATTACAGGTTTGAAATTGATAAAAGGAATTAATAAACCCCATGAACTTGATGCTTACGAAAGTATATTTATCGCGAAAAATAAACATACCTCCTTGAATAGCGATAAATCTCCAATACCGTTCAGCTGTTTATTCACATTTTTATAAGTGAGTGGGGGATGTAACATCAGTAATATAGACATGTGGGAATCCATACACGTGAAATAATGCAATTACCTCCTAAACAATGGTTGTTGAATGAAGCATTCGGTGTGTTTGTTTCACGAAATGTGAAAAATATTTTTCGCGGTTTAGGGAACAGATGTACCGGGTGTTTTGTTTATTAAATTTATTTATCATGTTTCACCCAGAGCCTACCGTGAATTCTATACATTATTTTACTTTGCTTAACTCCTTAACTAGGACATGCCCCCTATTTACGATTAACTTTTAAATTAAATACCCACAATATCCAATTATGCATAGACCCCCCCCCCCCCCCCTTTTCACGTGAAGTGAGTCTCATTTAATATGCAAAATTACCTCCTTATCACACCCTAGAGACTACCGTGAATTCTATACATTATATTAATAGCGCAACCCCTTATCTAGGACATGTCACCTTTTTATAATTAACTTTTAAATTATACCTACAATATCCAATTATTCAAGACCCTTTTCACGTGAATTGAATTCTCATTTAATATGCAAAATTACCTCCTACATACCCAGAGCCTACCGTGAATTCTATACATTATATTAAATTGCTGAATTCCTTAACTAGGACATCGTCACCTATTTATAATTAACTTTTAAATTTACATACCTACAATATCTATTTATTCATAGACATGAATGGTTTCTTTTTTAATTATAACACATTGTCACCTATTTATAATTAACTTCTAAATTATACACCTACAATATCGGATTATTTATTGACCCTTTTTACGAGGATTGTATTCCCAATTAATATAATACAACAAGCCGGTTGTCTGGTTTTTCACATATAACGCCTTCTTCTTTATTTTGTCTTTCTCAGAATTGCTATGAGAATCCGGCCTTTACTATATATATATACACGACCTTTTAACCATTTGTTTATGGAAATGTTTTTACACTCGGACCCTATATAGATTTTGTCCCTCCCTGCGTACGATATTAACACGTTAAATAATAACTATTAATTTGTACATTGCACATGAAATGCTCATACAGTTAATTATACTAGTGTTTTGTGGAAATATAATGTGTTTCATTTAGTTTATTAGTAGGTCACCGTAGCTTTAAAATCGTTTTTTAGTTGGCGCCTTCTTTAGAGAAGAATTATTGCCGTCCCTTTGTTCGATATTTGAACACATGTTTAAGAACCTTTCTAAGAGTGTTGTCTCGTAGTTTGAAATGTGCATGGTAAATTTAGTCTTTACAGGGTTGCAGTGTATAGTAGTTGTGCGGAAGCGTTCATCTTACTTTATTGTGCCCCGTGTGACTTTAATTAGTAGTTTTTACCTACTGATGATGACAACTTAGTTGTCGAAATACGTATTTAGGATACGACTAATAATTGTGGTAAGGGGTTATATACCTTTTTTAAAACATACTTACGTGTTGGCGTTTCGGTTTTTAAGATTAACTTTAAAATTCACACATTGCCGACCTTTGTTCGCCATCTGGCCGCATTCTGATGCAGCCTATTTTGTGAATTTAGTTTACTGAAGTTAGGGGCAAATTTTCCCTACAACTCTTAAACAGTCTCAACAGATAAGCGTGCGCGACAACAGTCGCAAGTGTTAACACAATAGTGTTCAAGACAAGACTCTCAACATAACAACGTTCTAGACAACAGTCATAAGAACAATTCTCAAGACAACAGTCTACATTTAATATTAAGAGACAATAGTCTCATTTTTATCAACAAGACAACAGTTTTGCTTTATCATCAAATCTACAATTCTTATGTATCAAATAGTGTAAATTTTGTAAATAAAGGTGTTATATTGGAGTGCCGCGTTTCATTAAAAACTGTCACCGACGAGTAAATAATTAGTGCGTATACGGCCTTACAGCCCGTGTGCGGTGAAACAATACCCAGGAGCATCTAGTCCAGGTAACAGTGCAGTTGCCCCAACATGTTCCTTAACCACATTCTTTTAAACTCCTGATTGATAGAAAATTTCACTTCCATTAGAACGCCATTTCTGTCTATAATGTTCTTTAGTTTTTAGGTCATGCCGAATCCATGCAATTTTTTGTTTAATATTGGTTTAAATTCCGATATGATTTGCGGTCTGTCAATATATACTCTGTTCTTCAGAAATCCCCCAACGAAAAAAATCTCATGCGGATAAATCTGAAGATCTGGTAGGCTAGGCCACAGGATATCCCCATATTTGGATATGAGTCCGTCCGGGAAAAGTTCTCTTAAAACCGCAATAGACACACGAGCAGTATGATATGTGGCCCCATCCCGCAGGAAAATAATAATTTTCGGAGATCTAGAGAGCTCCTGCATCAAAATGGAAAAAATATGGCCTAGTAATGCCAGATGATGAAAAAGCACACCACACCGTAACTTTCTATCTATGTAGTGGCTTTTCATGCAACTCACCTGGATTTCCATAATTCCAATATCAACTATTTTGTTCGTTTACATATCCATTCAAATGAAAATGTGCTTCATCTGACATAAACATGCGATGAAAAGTTTTCGTCGTCATTTATATGTCGCAATATTTCTTCGTTGAAAATCCTGCAAGACGGCATATCGCCATCTTTTAAGTCTTGGACTACTTGATGGGTCACTAATGTTCAATGAGGATGCATGTTTCATTGCAAAACGTTGTGAACTACGCGTCAATGCTACTCGATCTCTTTCAACCTTGTTGCGTCTAGGCTTTAAGTTTAATTTGGAACCAGTTTCTTCAAGCTTTTTCACCAATTACATAATTGCATGAGCGGACGGCAGTTCCACTAAGTCATGTAATATTGAAGTTATTACGAAATAATCGTTGTACATAAAGCTTGCTGATCACTGCTCCATATTTAACAAATGGCCTTAAATGTCGAACAATAGTCCAAAACCTCCACGCGCCCTTTTATGAGTAGAAAATGAATGATAAGACCTTCAAAATTTGATCGTTAATGAAAATAATAAAAAATAGTGGACCTAAGTTAGAGGCACTTATGCAATGTTCTTATCATATATTATATCATTTTTTTTATGTAAATGTAGTTTAGACAACTTTTTGTCGTTTTGCTACTCTTTCCTTGATTTCCAGTAAGTGAAATACATAACAAATAAAGTGCATAAATGGTAAAAATGACGCATATATTTGACATATTTTTATGAAGAATGCGATATATTTATGCGCATATTTAAAGCATTTCTTGTGCATAAAAACCCGAACTTTACTTATTATACTGCATTTCCGTTAATATGATATACAAATATGCTCAGGATAACCCGGCAACTCGGTACAGCTCTTACGGTATTCCTGTAAGACCCGTACTGCTTCCTAGGGGGGAACGGACTAAAGTTATTCAAACTATCAGCTATTATTTGATAAATTCAGGTATAATATGTTGTCCTAATAATTGCAAAGAACCGTATTAATATTAATTTATAAAATTAAGTTCATTTATTTATTTATTACTGGAACAGGATGTAAATAAAACAAATAAATATATACGTAACGTCTTAACATACACACCTATACATAAAACAAAAGGTAAACACAAGTTAAATATTTATCAATCCGCTGCTGGAGGACTCTTATTTTTATTCAAATTTATTCACCTGTTGCTATACTGTGCTCGAGATTATGCCCATAAATATAACGTGTATACCGTTTTAATGTGGGCACTTTAATTGATATTCGATATGTATTAACCTATAATATTAACTTCTAAATGGATTCATTTCATTGGGAGACGCATATGTAGTGCACATGCATACTTATTTTTCCTTCACAAGGTGCGCGCGCGTATTAAAACAACACATTATACTTTCTAATTTTTATACATAAACATTAATGTTTATTATACAACGTGGGTACTTACTCTATAACGTACTCGAACTCATTGACATACCCTGCTTTTATTTACTTTTTATGTATCATGTAGAATTACGAGCAGACGCACATATGCGATCTAAATTAAATCTGCACCACTGCTGTGTTCATAATTATTAATAACATTTATACTGCAATCATATAATACAACGTAAGCGATCTTCAGGTACGAAGGCGACAGGAGAGTAACTTTTCAATGAAATATTTATTTTAGTGTAAATACTATACTTTTCTACGACACTTTATAAAAAGACATTTTTCGTCGCCGAATACTGCAGCGAAAATTTGATTTATCTAATTTTGACACATAAAGTTACACTTTTTAAAACTGTATGATGTTAGGAAACGCTTTACTTTTCGTAACTAGTTACGTAATGAAAAATATTTCGTAAATGCATTCCAATTAAGAATGAACTAGAAGGCGCAGCAATCTGAATATAATTTACACAGGAATTTCAAAAAAGTAGATAATTTGTATGTGAGGTTATATACCTACTAACCTACACAAAGGATCATTTTTTGACATTTGTTTATTAACATATTTATTAAAAATTGCTGAAAAGCCACGTCCACCAACGGAACGCACAGACGCGTTTCGCTCTTATTGGAGCTTATCCATGTACGGTATCTCGAAGACGGATATGGCTTTTCACTTCCAAACTTTGTGTATATACAGGCTGATTCATTTTCGGCCCTCGCCATGGGGATCTCGCTTATTATTGGAGATAGAGTATAGGTTTAAATTTGGCAAAGTTGTTAAATTTTGTGTTTGCTATAAATCCGTAAAGAAAATAGACCTGTGAAGAATGACCTTCGTTATTTAAAAAAAAACGCGAAAACCAATTTTCTTCTTTTACCTGTAGCACCGACATTTGGCCTTGTAGAGAAAATATAAAAACACATCCTTGTGGCCATTTCTAAACCTCTATCCAGTGCTGTACTCTAAATTTTTATGTGACGTTTCGTTTCTTTCTGGCCATCATCAACTATCTAATTTCTTGTAGGCGCCATATTGGCTTTAGACATCTTCAGAAAGAGTTTTTTTTTCTGATTTCAACCATGTACCACATGCTGACTAAAGTTTTTGACATTAGGTTTTATTTGAAAGAATAAATTATAAGATTAAATAAGTTAGCCATGGAATTTCAATCTGTCAAACATTTCATTTATTGTTCATTAATAATACAAAAATGTCATACACTAACGAAGAGAAACGAGATATGATAAGTATTTTTTATTCTTCGAACCGAAATTCAACAGTAGCGAGTACAAGATATCTACAATTATATCCACAACGACAACAGCCTCACCGTACCATTTTTCTAGATCTCGACAGAAATTTGGTCGAGAATGGATCGTTTACTAAGCCGCGTAATGGTCAAGATAACAGGAATTTAAATGAAAATCGACAAGATATTTTACAAATGGTAAATTAAAAGCGTGTTTTCAAATTTCATGTTAATCTTGTATTTTTATAGATAAATAATAATCCATCAATTTCTACACGCGAAGTAGCGTCAGAATTAAATTTGTGCCAGTCCAGAGTTTGGAGAACTTTACATAAAAGTAGGTTTAAACCATACTGGATCCATGTTAGTCACTCTTTACTGCCTGGAGATAATTTAAGAAGGCTAGATAATTGTAATTGGTTAATGGGAAGGATAGAAAATGACGAAAATTTTTTAAGCAAAATCATCTGGTCAGATGAAACAAAATTTACAAATTCTGGAATGTTCAACAGAAATACGGAGCACTATTGGGCAGTACAAAATCCCCGACTAAACAGGGCTAGAAGACCACAACATCGTTTTGGAATAAACGTTTGGATGGGTATTTTGGCAAATCGTCTCTTAGGACCAGTTATGTATGAAGAACATTTAAATGGAGAAAGATATTTAAACATTTTACGTACATACATATCTGACTATCTTGACGACAATATCCCATTAAATCAATTACAATATTTATGGTGGCAACAAGATGGCGCACCAGCACACAATGCAGCTGTTGTTAGAAATTTCTTAAATCAAGAGTTTGCAAACCGTTGGATTGGAAATAGGGGAGTTGTTGAATGGCCTGCGAGATCACCTGATTTAAGTCCGCTAGATTTTTTTTTATGGGGATATGTTAAAAATAATATTTATAAAGTAGATGCGCCACAAAACATTGAAGAATTACGAGACAGACTTCAGAATGCCTTCGATGCAGTTCCTAGAAGAACTATACAAAGGGCAGTACAAAATGCCAGAAGGCGTGCCCTATTGTGCATTACCGAAGATGGCCAGATAATTGAACATTTACTGTAATTGTTTATTGTTTACTTTTCTATGTATTTTTATTAATGTTTTTGTTATCTTGTACTCGCTACTGTTGAATTTCGTTTCGAAGAATAAAAAATACTTATCATATCTCGTTTCTCTTCGTTAGTGTATGACATTTTTGTATTATTAATGAACAATAAATGTAATGTTTGACAGATTGAAATTCCAAAGGCTACCTTATTTAGTCTTATAATTTATTCTTTCAAATAAAACCTAATGTCAAAAACTATAGTCAGCATGTGGTACATGGTTGAAATCAGAAAAAAAACTCTTTCTGAAGATGTCTAAATCCAATATGGCGCCTATAAGAAATTAGATAGTTGATGATGGCCAGAAAGAAACGAAACGTAGTATAAAAATGTAGAGTACACCACTGGATAGAGGTTTAGAAATGGCCACAAGGACGTGTTTTTATTTTTTCTCTACAAGGCCAAATGTCGATGCTACAGGTAAAGGAAGAAAATTGGGTTTTCGCGTTTTTTTTTTATAACGAAGGTCATTTGTCACAGGTCTATTTTCTTTACGGATTTATAACAAACACAAAATTTAACAACTTTGCCAAATTTTAATCTATACTCTATCTCCAATAATAAGAGAGATCCTCCATGGTGAGGGCCGAAAATGAATCAGCCTGTATAGTTAACATTCTGAACTTACTGCAAATGAGAATTAATGAATATTAAATCTCATTTTTACATGTAAATGTCGCCTTATGTGATGCGTTAATAACTACAATCGGACAAACTAAGTTTGTACCAGTATGTAGAACACACCTCGCCGCGACTCTGACCTTCCTGGTAATTAGGATAATTAAAAATTGCTGAAAAGCCACGTCCATCAACGGAACGTACAGACGCGTTTCGCTCTTATTGGAACTTATCAATGTACGGTATCTCGAAGACGGAGATGGCTTTTCACTTCTATACTTTGTGTATAGTTAACATTCTGAACTTACTGCAAATGAGAATTAATGAAGAATGTTAACTATATATACACAAAGTATGGAAGTGAAAAGCAATATCCGTCTTCGAGATACCGTACATTGATAAGCTCCAATAAGAGCGAAACGCGTCTGTACGTTCCGTTGATGGACGTGGCTTTTCAGCAATTTTTAATTATCCTAATTACCAGGAAGGTCGGAGCCGCGGCGAGGTGTGTTCTACATACTGGTACAAACTTAGTTTGTCGGATTGTAGTTATTAACGCATCACATAAGGCGACATTTACATGTAAAAATGAGATTTAATATTCATTAATTCTCATTTGCAGTAAGTTCAGAATGTTAATATATTTATTATTAAGAAAGCTTAGAATTTAATAATTTTATTCAAGCAGGAAGTGGCATATATATACCAATGCAAGATATTAGACTTATATAACTATATTTCAATCAATATCTTATAATCTGTTATCTATTGTTTGAAGGTGTTGCATCTACAATAAATTTGTGCGTAAATACAGTGAGAATGTGGTAAAATTACTACAGGAGAAATATTTACATCTTTCTTTGATTTTATTAGAGAACACAACTTTTGTGTAAATGTGAAACTAATAAATTTAAAGGATTGATGGTGACAGTGTATTATAATTATCATAACATTTGTGTATCGTTTAGCTTAAAAAATATAGCATTTTACAAAATACAGTTATTTCAATAGTATCTATAACGAGAGAGCATTAAGGAAATTCATTTACCTACACATTATTTCACATAATTTGGATAAACATTTTTATACATCTAAAAAAGGTATTTAAAAATATTTTCATTTTACAAAAATAAGTACATATTAAAAATGGTAAAACAGCAGTTTAGCACCAAAAGATATGGATGCTATGGATTTTTTCTAAAAATAATATTTTAAAAATAATTTAAAATAAATGTACATTATTTTTGGAGATATGTGTATATCCGATATGTTTTAAAATGTATTTAAATGTGCAAAGATAAAAAACTTGTTTTACCGAGGTCGATAGGATGTGAAAGTTGAGGCCTATCGAGGGGGAGACGAGGATCTGCTATTAAATGAGACAGTTGTGTTTATTAAAGATATATATATATATATATATATATATATATATATAATATATAAATTAGTTCGGGTTGATTTGAATGTGTTAATTAGTTGTTTGTATTTTGATATTCAATTCCCGATATATTTTGGAGATTTTTATTCTCGTAATTTGATGATTTTAAAAGATTAAACAACTGTTCTCGTATGTCTCCAAATTGTAAGTAGAATAATTTTTTTATGTCGACATAAATTTAAAAATCAGATTATATTAATTGTAGTTCTATTGTTTTGGAACAAGTAGGAAATTGTCTTAATTATTAGAGATAAATAATAAAGATTATTATTAACATTTCTTTGTAATAATTATAAATTGAAAAGTTTGTTCGACGGGATTCAAGGTTAGAGTTTTTGTACATGTTATTTTGCGCATGTGTAGATTTTGATCGTGTATCAGATTTGATTATACAGTGTGATTCTCTGGGGAGAAATTAAAAATAAACTTTATTATTTTTAGATAAATTTGATCGGAGTTAATTAAGAGGAAGTTTTTTTATTCACTCAGCTGTCAATATTACAGTGAATATATTTTACCTCATGTATTATTGTAAAATACATAATCTTTATACTTTATAAAGATAGATTTTTTTTTTGTATTAAATATTCAGTTTAAATTTTATCCTGTGTTTAATTTTGTGTTCTTGCCTTTACTGATGTTTAATTAAAAATAAGTAATTCATATAAAAATAAGTATATAAATTATCGTGAATTTTTCACAGGCGCCTAGTATATTTCGTAGAAACAGTCACGATTTTCCGATTGGAACCCGAGAAGTTAGAAGTCTCATATTTGGAAATCAACCGGCTGAGTAACCTAGTTGGGTAAACTAGTTGTGGATGGTGGAGCATTAAATCTACAAACCACTATTCATAGCAATATGTAATACGTAAGCATTTTTCCAGTTTCAGTATTTGGTTAAACATGTATTCGTTCCTTTATTCCAAGTTATGGCTGATTAATACTTACTTTTTTGCTTATGTATGGAATAAACTGCTACTATCGTACAATGATTTTCTTTTGCTTTTAGCAGAAATATGGTTTGATTACAGTTTCAGATTTCAATGTAATTGAAAAAAAAATAAGAATAAATAAAAAGAGAAATTGTTTTGATGGGAACCTCCGTGTGTTCAGTAAAAACAATTTTTTTCGTAAATGTTTGAACACAGTGAATGTAAAACCCTCTTTTATTAGCATAATGTACATGAAATCTTTTACCAACACTTACATAATTACATTAAAAAAATTATATAATCATTTCCTGCTTAAAAATTTCATTAATATTTTGCGATTATCACAATATCTGGTAGTTACTTGAGACCCAGGACGTCGAACAATTTCTGAGTACCTGAAACAACTTCTAATCTCATGAATTTACATGGTAAACATTATTATATAATTATATTTGATTTACATTTTATTCACAATATTCACTATATTTACCAAACTTTACAATTTATAAGTATAATAAAATTATATCTAACACATCACACACACACACACATAACTAAACTTAACACATCACAGTTTATTATGTTGTTCACGAATATATGTATATATTGAAAACTAGTCATCTTCAAGATCAGAACCTGAATCTAATGAAAATTCTAGGGATGACCCAGTATTTACAATATTATCTAAATCATACATCTTGTTTTCTTCTGTTATAACCTGATGGATGCTATTTTTTCATGCGTCAGCATCAACCATGTCTAATCCTTCTAATAATAAATTTCTTACTTCGTCCAATTTAAATGTATTATTATTGGCCGCAACATGATGCTTGACTTGATCCCATACGAGTTCAATGGGGTTAAGATTACAGTGATATGGAGGTAAACGTAAAACTGTACGGCCATTTTCTCTAGCTATTTCATCGACCATGTATAAAACTGGATGACAGGATGTGTAATTTTTACAAGCTCAAACAATTCAATCTTTAGCATAGAATTATCAGCTAAAACTCCTTTTGTTAAAAGCCATTCAATGAGTGCCTCCTTTTTCCATGATGAAGTAGCTGAGTTTTCTGTTTTAGTAGAATGATAGGGCGCTTTATCCATTACTATAACAGTATTAGCCTCAAGAGAATGTAATATATTTTGCATCCATGCGATGAACACCTCACTATTCATATTTTCATGGTAATCTGCAGTTTTCTTGGATTCAAATAATAACAAACCCCCATTTATAAAAGTAGTTTCGCTGCCAATGTAAAGCACAATTAGTCGCTTTCCTTTGCCAGATGGACCTTTTAAACCTGTAGAAATACCTTCAACAAATGCTTGCCTTGGTTTAAGTACTGTTGTATCTTTCCATATTTTTGCTTTTGTGTAACCTGCATTCACCCATGTTTCATCTAAATAATAGATTTTTCCCTTCTGCACGAAACTTTCTTATACTTGTCAAATAACGACGTCTCCATAAGATAATATCATTTCATTCAATTAATATGTTATTATGTTTTTTCCCACTAGTATCCTAGCTTCTTTAGGATCCTCCAAAGTAATTTTCCTTTTAAAGGAGGTAAGCATCCCCTTTAATAGCTTCATATATTTTCGTGCAAGTTGGTAACTCACTTTTAAAGAAAAATTAATGCGCGTGCCTTCTAACCGTACTTTTTGATACTTCATCTAATTTATTGTAGGTGGCAACTTCGTTTTCTTCAAGGAGAATGTATAACTCCCAGACATTTCAATTTTCTTAATAATGTCAAACGTAGTATTCCTAACAATCCCTACTTACCTTGAAGTTTGACGAACAGCAGCTATTTTGGACATATTAGCTTTGTTCTTAAAATACACATTATAAGCCATCTACCTCTGTCCACTTTTTACATATTTTCTTTTACGATTTTTTGATGGACCTGGTGAAGTTGCGTCGACCATGGTCTAAAACGATTGCTATTAAATTAATGAAATAAATTAATGAGTGATAAAATATTTTTGAAAATGAGGTTTTCACTTTATAATCTCTATAAAGAACTATCTTTAATGAATATTAATAATAAATAGCACAATAAACAACTAGTAAAACGTGCAATTGACTAGCACTGACCGAAATACCTGTCAGTACTGACAGCAAATCGCTAATTTGACAGAACTAAATAAACATAATTTTGCCTGCATAAAAGCGGCCTCTATTTTAGCCAATCACAAGCTATCTTTCCCAACGATTTATTATTATTTGGAATGGCTATTAAATGTAATTTAAAAGTTAAAGTTGTATGACTTTTACAATATCATATCATTTATTTGAAAATTATTTGAAGTTTAATTTATGGTGGATTTGCTATAATTTTAAATGCATGTGATGTAAGCAGTGACGTGCAACTGAACTTAGAAACTTTCTACTATAAGTGTCGCGATAATTTTTCGCGCAGTGTAGATTGATATACTATTTGAAAATACATAAAGTTATTTCAATAATATATACCTCTGAATTTAAACATCCCTGTAAGTTACAGTAATTAACAAAGAATGAAGCTCTGATATTGAAAACAATATTATGGGCAATACACACTAACATTCCCCTACAAGTTAGATATATCAGTTTGTTAGGTAAATTAACAAATGGCTATATCTTTACTTGTATCTGAGATTATATAACTCATTTGAAATTTAGCCAATAGCAATTACAAATTTTACATAGTTACCATGTATTGATAAGTGAATATACTCTTGACGATGTGATATGATATAACCGTTTTGGTGTTTCGCTTCCTCCAACAATATGAATTTTGTCATGGTAACAAGTGTTTTGAAGTTTGTTGATAAACGTCAAAAATATATTCAGCAATTTTCATAAGGTTTTTTTAATTTTTTCGACATGGAACGCTTTGGTATAAGCTCGTGGACCGAAATAGATAAAGAAATTGAAGATTTGACACCGCAAAATACCGTTAAAACACATAAATATGTTTGGAAACAGTTCACCGAATTTTGTGAACAGCGAAATTATAAACTTTGTGCTCAAACTTCTGACGAACAATTAGCAAGTATTTTGAAAGATTGGGCATTCAACATGAAACGTGCAGGCGGCACCGAATACAAAGAAGGTACCGTGAAAACAATTTGGAATATTTCCGCTAAACTTGTCCAGAAAAAGTTTTATGAAGAGTTTAATCGAGAAACAATTCCATTCAGAGGCGTAATTTTTGAAGATGCAAGAAAGGCGCGGGCAGCTAAAAGGAAGAAGTTACAAGCAATTCCTGAAAAAAGAAAAACAAGTTCTATCGCCCTTAAAACGGAAGAAATTAGCAAAATTGTGTCATTTTTTGACGAAAATACGCCAGACGGTTTACAAAAAAAATTCTATCAAATTTGTTCTGTGGAACTGGCGTGGCGTGAAAATGAAGCAGTCTTTTGCTTAATTGACTATTTCAAAACAGAATGCGACAATTATGGTCAACCCACAGGACGTATTGAGTACAATACCATATTTTCATAGACAGCACAAGGTGGCGAAAAACATACAGCTGAATCTAAATGGTTGACACCGAATAAAAATTGTGAAGATCAGTGTCCAGTACGTCTGTTGAAGAAAATGTTAAGCAAAAGAACACCAAACATTAAAACCAATCGTCTATTTTTAACACCTAATCCTGATTGGCAGAAAACTAAAATATGGTATAAAAACTGCCCTGTAGGCCTTAATCAATTAAGTAAATGGACACGTTCAGCGGCAGAAAGTATAGGACTTGATACAAAGAAACAAAAAATATCTAATCATTCCAATTGCTCTTCCGCTGTTAACATCTTGACACAATCTGGAGCAAACTTACAAGAAATTATTAAGATAACAGGCCACTCATCATCTGAATCTCTGAAGCCGTATCTAAAGCTTACTAATGAACACCATAGCAAGATACTTGAAAAAATGAGAAATAAACAAGATTCTGCCAACTCTACCATCACCAGCACTTCAAATTCAACTTCTAACGATAATACAACAAATACTTATTATAATAATTGTACTTTTAATTTCAACCAATAAAAAAATTTCGTTAGTTAATTCTTTATATAATCGTAACGAATAGGTACCACTCGAGCAAACGAAAATAATCCATTAATACGTCTCGTGACTCGGAAATATAATCGATTATTTTCTATGCTCTTGTGATATTATAACGGATTATTTCATTTTATGATACATTTTCACATTTATAGAAAAAATAATACGCCGAGATTTATCAGAAGTGTATTTTTATTATATTATAGTTGACATAACTAACATCGTTATAGTGACATAATGTCTACCAGTACTACTTCTTACTAAAGGCGGAATCCATGTATCTTCTTCCACTGGCCTGAGATCACCGCACAAATTAGGAAACCTCTTGTTGCAACTTTGCCCCGCTAGACAATTCGTACAGGGCTTACCTCGAAGAAATACGGTTTCATCAGGTTTATTGGCGTTTGGATAATAATGGCACACCACAAGCAAAACACTGAAACCCCGTTCTTCATGTGGAAAAGAAACCCTAGCGCAACCCACGTATTGTGTATTGGCCCAAATCGCTTGTATGGCCTCTCTGTTTCTTTCATCGTCGCCGAAACTTGGAAAAAATAGATCATCTATAACTCTAGTAGTAAAATTCGGATATTGATTGAGAAAAAGGCTAGGACACTCTTCTAATAAGCGCGTGGAAACTTTCGACAATCTTCTGGTGAACGCTTTTGACCAGCACACTGTTTCACCAACCGGTCCATTTTCGATTGCATTGCACCTGCTCTGTCCTAACGTACACTGCTTTGCCCAACAACTTGCAGTGTAAGCCAATTCTTTACTATAGCTTAAAACTTGCATGTTACTGGCCGTTAAGCCTTTTAAATCTTCTCTAGGGCCGTTTCCGCTGGCCACGTGATTTCTTAGAGCATTGTAAGCTTCAATTAGAGCGTCTATTTCGTTATTGGTTATATCTAATGCTTTGGCATTACCTAAACAGGACTCACCATATCCATCGCCATATAAACAACAAACTGTCAATTTTAAGCCACATTTGTATTTGCAAAAATCTGTCGAGAATGGGTTATTGTAAGTATGATACAATGGCAAAATATTTATAGCAAGGAATAATAACCTCATAGGTCAGCAGTTTTTAAAGTGACACAGTAGAACTTCACATATTTACCTGTCAATAAGTTGACACAAAATTAATTCTTTTTTCTAAAGTCAAATGTCTCAATAATAAATAATAGTTATACTCCGTCCACTCTAAGTTCCGAAATTCACTAAATTAAAGGGATTCAGAAAGGTAATCCCATTGTTGAAAATCAAATGTATTCGCATATTACCCCCTCCAAAATGCGCATTTGCAACATAAAAATCGCTGTTGTTGACAGTTGAAATTTGAATTCGTTTGAATTTGAATTAATTGCTACCGATTTTCTCCATATTACTATCTGTATCTTTTAACTATTACTTAACTATTACTATCTGTATCATTTAATTTAAAATTATCAAATTCAAAAAATTCCATACAAAATAAAAACCTCACCAACAACATGAATTCTGATAATGAAATGCAATGTACACCGCCTGAAATTCGCGAAGCTGCCAATATTGCAGTGGATAATTTATTACCCATAAAATCAAAAAACATATACAAAAGCACTTATACTAAATTCGTAACTTGGGCTAGATCTAAAAATATACAAAAATACTCCGAAAATTGTTTATTAGTTTATTTTCAAAATTTACAATCAAATAAATCATTATGGTCGACTTATTCTATATTAAAATCATGCTTAATAATATATGATAATACGGATATATCTAAATATGCAAAACTCATAGCGTATTTAAAACAGATAACGAAGCAACATCAGCCTAAAAAATCAGCAGTATTAACCGAAGAACAAATTACTAAATTTATTGTTGAAGCACCAAATTCTTTGTTCCTACTAATGAAGGTAAAGTCATTTCCATATATTTAAATTCCATACAACACTATATGTATTTATAGGCTGTATTAATATTGGGTATTTCTGGAGCGTGTCGCCGTGAAGAACTTTGCAAAATGTCATTGCGAGACATAGAATTTAAATCGAATTTAATTATCGTAACAATTCCAGAAACTAAAACGGGTAACAGCCGTACATTTGCAATCATTAAGCCCGAATGGATTGCATTAATTCGGCCATATGCAAATTTAAGACCGGACAGCCAGCAGCGATTCTTTTTAACATATCGCAATGGCAAGTGTGTTTGTTAACCTGTTGGTCTTAATACAATTGGCAAAATTCCAATGCGAATAGCTGAGTACCTTCAGCTTGATAGCGCAAGTAACTTCACAGGTCACTGTTTTCGAAGGAGTTCAGCGACATTGTTGGCAAACCAAGGAGGTGACTTGCTTTCAATTACAAGGCATGGTGGATGGAAATCATCTACGGTTGCAGAAGGATATGTCGAAAATTCTTTGCATAGTAGAATTCAATTGGCTAAAACAATGACCCCGTTAGAGATATCGACTCCGCCTGCAACTTGTTCGACATCTGAAATACAAGATATATGTAATAATACAATCAACGTTACTCTATCTTCGCAATCAAGATCAATTCAAACAAACCAGTTAATCCCTGGGGTATCAATCTCTGGTTGTCAAAATTGCCCAATCAAAATTTTTAATAATTGTTCCGTTTCAATTTCTGAAAAGAATGAATAATGGTAATTTATATAATATTTGTTGCTGTTCTGACATTGAATTACAAACCTTCCAAATATAACAATTTCTATTTCATTTCCTTTTATTTTCATAGAAAAACAACGAACTGGGTAGCATATTATTAAAGTTAGGGATTAATGATTTTAAAATGTCACTCAATTAATCAAGTTCCAGGAAATGCCAACTTTACTTTTACGCGCTCGTGTTTAAAGTGACCTTTTACGCACGCAAATCGAATCGTGAAATGACAGGTTTTGATAAGCGAGTACAAAAAGTATGTTTAGTAGCAAGACTCATTTTTAACCAAAACTCAAATCGACTTACAAAAAATTAAGTTTGTTTACTGTTACTGTGTCGTTACTATGTAAATAAACAAAGCCGAATCAGATTACGGAAAACCTGTACAAATACCTACTATAACATTTTAAATTTTTAAGTTTATAATGCTTATTCTTGCAAAATGCGAAAAAATAGTGTAAACAAACTCGTAAGAAAAGCAGTTTTACTAATCTCATACAGTTTTAAGTTACTCGCTCGCTCCGCTCGCTCGTACTCAAACGCTATATTCGTTTAGTAAAACATTGCTTTTCTATACTTGTTGTTTAATATACTATTATCATCGTCCAACTTCAATGAGAAGTATTTTAAGTTTAAGTTCAAATAACCAACTCCAAGCAATAAATGTTTCAAACAACACGAATTGTCATATTTCAATTAACGTAAATCTGTTTATAATTATTTGTAGCAATGATAATAATGACCTAACCTGGAAAAACAGTTTTACACATATTTTCTCCAAGTTATTTTTCACCACTCACGTGTTTTATTTGCCTCGACTAACGCATCAGCAACTAAACACATACTCGTGATGAAAAATAAAATTTTAGTACCTTCATACATAAATAACTATTTTAGTCCTTGTGAAAATAATTGAAGCTTCAGCAACTGTTAGAAACTTCAAAATGTTACCATTTCATATAGGTTATAAAAAAATATACAGAAATTAGACCCGTTGGAATCTGATAATTTTATAAAAAACTTTAATGGCTGCAAATATTCAATTAAATAAACTTAACAATCCCACCTTCAAAACATTTCTCCAACAATATACTGGTCGAAATGTTCCTGATGAATCGACCTTACGCAAATATTATGTACGCATTAGAAGCCATCTTTCAAATTAGCACCCATGAATAAGAGCCGACGAAACCGTCGATATATTAGGACGCTGTGTGGTAAATACTGTAGCTAGTGCACTACATCCAACTATTCCATATAACGCATATGTAATAGCAACAAAAGTTATAAATACAGTTGATGCAGAAACAGTAGCTAAAACCATTTACGAGAGTATACACCAAATGTTTCATTCGGACGACAGGTACCAAGAAAAAATACTTTTATTTGTCAGTGACAGTGCTGCATATATGCTAAAAACAGGCAGACTATTAAAGAAAACATATCCTAATATTCTGTGTATTACTTGTGTAGCACATGCTCTCCACAGAATTTTTGAATATATCAGAGACACCTTTCCGGAAGTTGACAGACTTGTATTCGTTTTTAAAAAAGTTTTCAGAAAAGCACCATTCAGTAGCCCTTTATAGGGAAAAACTTCCATCTTTGTAACTGCCTTCCTCTCCAGTAATAACTAGATGGTGAATATCGCTGGAAGCTACTAGTTTTTATGCAGAGAATTTCGATAGTTTACAAAATTTAGTGACACGTTTAAATTCCGATGCTCGAAGTATTTCTTAGTGCAAGGAACTAATACAAATTCCAAATTTAAAACTCAGTTGTATTTTCGCCAAGAACACTTTGCAAATTTGCCAAAACTAATCACTTATTTTGAAAATCAAAATTTCAAATTAAGTGATGGGTTAACCACATTAGATGTGGCTATTAATAATTTGAAAAATATTCCAAGTGACTTCGGATGTGGCCTTCGTCAAAAGTTAGACGCAGTTTTTAATAGAAATCTTGATAATAATAACATTGGGGCAATTGTGTATGGGCACAATGCCTCAAAATCTAACTGCTAAATACGCTGAAGTGAAGGAATGTTTCTAGTATGCACCTATAACCAGTTGCGATGTAGAAAGGACGGTTTCTATCTACAAGGATGTATTTCATTCAAAGAGAACAAATTTTACAGAAGAGAACCTTGAGAAAGTATTGCTAGTTAATATTAATACTACTTTACTCAACTTCAAGTACAAAATGAACAAATAAAAACGTATTTCGTATTTTATAGATAACCACCAGTTTGTTTTCCAATTATATGTACAACGTGTCCAGCAAAGTATGCAACAAAGAGAAAACTTTTTTATTGTCTATTTCTCAGGAAATTTTATTCTTTATAAAAGTATTTGCTTTCCTTGAAACCCATTTACCCGTTAAAACAAATAAAATATCGCTTTAAATAATGAAAATATTCTTTAATAACTTGAAAATACAAAAAATGTTATTTTTATGTTTTAAACAAACGTCACTCGATACGATGCCCCTCTCGCTCAATACATAAATTTGTACGTCTACTTAAGTCCTGACGGCATTTTGCAGGAAATTGGGATTATTATTTAAATGCGTTACTGCTTCCTTAATCCTGTTCTGCAAATCTTCTTGGTTATCAAATGGCCTTTCTGAATACACCCGATTTTTCAACCAACCCCATAAAAAATAATCAAAAGGATTTAAATCCGGCGAGCGTGGAAGCCATGGAAATGTTGAATATCTTCCTATTCATTTTTCTTGAAATTCTTGGTTTAAATACTGCACGGCTCGACGAGAACTATGTGCAGGTGCACCATCCCGCATAAATCACAAAGAACGTCTTCTTTGTAAAGGTAAGTTGTCAAATTTCCTAGTTTCAATCTTCTAATTCAGTAGTCAGAAATGCTAAATACCTTTCAGCATTTAGAGTTTGTTGAAAAAAATACGGCCCGACCACTCTTCTCTCCAAAATTCTGCACCAAACTTTTATCTTTCGTGAATATTGGTTTTAACACTTCATTTGGAAATGTGGATTCTCTTGAGACCACCAACGGCAGTTTTGCGAACAAACTACACCATTTGTGGTGAATGTCGCTTCATCGGTAAATAATAATTTTCTGGGAAATGTTATGTCTGTTTCTATTTCATCTTGTATCACGAAGGAAAACTCTAAACGCTGGTCATAATCTCGTTCTTACAACGTTTGGACATATCTTGGGTTAAATGGAGTAAACTTGTATGTTTTAAATATTTGATGTACTGATGATTTACGTAATCCTAAATTAGTTGCACATTTTGTCACAGTGGTCTAATGTTCCTTTTTAAAATTAAATTCCAAAGAGCCTGTTTGTTTAAGTTGTCGCAAAATTCGGGATACCGTAGACCAACTAACGTTTTTATTGGGATGCCTTTCGTTAAATGTCGCAGCTACGTCTCTACATGTTTTACAATTATCGCCACATATAAGCATTAACTCTGCTCTTTCTTGCAAAGTTAAACGTTCTGCCATAGTAATGTATTTTGTAGGATGTCAAAGTTACAGTCAAATACCATGCATACGAGATTAAAAGTAAAAAGTAATGACTGCACACACGATATTAAGTAGGTACGGAAATTTTGAACAATTAATAAAATAATCGTATTTTTACTATCTAATATGATAACTTATTTATTTTAACGGGTAAATAGGTTTTAAGTAAAGCAAAAACTTTTATAAAGAATAAAATTTCCTGAGAAATAGACAATAAAAAAGTTTTCCCTTTGTTGCATACTTTCCTGGACACGTTGTATAAATGAAATTAAAAACTCTTAAAAAATACAAATTTTAAAGAGTATGCCTGTGGGCGATGAGTCATAGGCCCCTCGTGTCCGGTCTCTAGTTATTACATTTGGTGAAACAGGGGCAATAACTCGTAGACCTTGGCGGTGGAGCTCGTAGAAAATGAACAGCAAATTGCATAGAGGATATTCGACGTCAAATGGATAATTCACCTAAAAAATAAATTGCAAAACTATCACAAGTTCGTTTGTCAGTGAAAACATGCTACTATTTAAAAGAAAAATGACTTAAAGTTCTTTCCATATAGAATTCAAGCAGTTTCGGAACTTAAACATGTAGATTTTGTTACGAGAACACAGTATTGTCTATGATTTTTGAATAACATAAATAATAATGACATTCTCAGCAAATGCTTCTTTTCGGATGAGGCTTGGTTCTATCTTTCAGGATATTTAAACAAGCAAAATATGAAAATTTGGTCTGCAGGAAACCCTCATGAATGTGTGGAAACTATGCTACATCCACAAGAAATACGCGTCTGGCTAGCAGTTTCAAGAAGACAAATTATTCGGCCTATATTTTTTAATCCTGAAAGATATCAAAATTAATTATTAGAGCCGTTCAAAATGATGAAATTACGGAAGAATATTTCACCTGTCATTCGTGGCACGTGTCCATACCATTGAAGTTGTTTCGTTCTAATGTCATCTAAAACGGCGGTAGGACTTATCATAATGTCAGAGTTTCTCCCAAATAAAAAAAAGTCTTAAAAAACACATTAGTTTCAACATATGTGACATATCAAAGGTTATACTGTTTTGTGACAGCTTTACATAATTGATCGATTTGTTCTAGCATCGGAAATTTTATTTAATGTAAGGAAGCAATAATTTCGATCAAATGTGAATATAAAATGTTTTTAGGTTGCTACACCTTATTTGTGGCAGTTTTATTTCCAGAAATTGAATTACACATTCTAAGCCTTACAAGTAATGCGTACACAACAGAATTCTGTAGACACAAATGCGGTTTTAAATTTAACGTATGTTGCCTTTATAAAGGAGTGGTGGGCGCACTTTGTCGTGGAAAACTTGAAATACTCGAACTGGATGACGAAGAACGTCGAATACTAATAAACACTCACAATTCTGAAAGGAATATTACGGCTGGTGGAGAATCTGCTAGACAAGAATTAAAAGGTGTTTTCGCTGCCAATATGAACGTCCTTAGTTGGAGTAAACAGCTGGAATACACGGCAGGATGTTGGGCTAAACAATGTAGACTATCGCATAGCCGATGTAGAGCCAATGAATTTGGTCTCATCGGCGAAACAATTTGCTGGAAGCAAACCGAATCTGTATTCGTTACAAAACAGTCTAGAAGGATGTTACACAAGTGCCCACAGTATTATATTCATAGTTATCCTGATTTAAGAATAGGAGTGATCGATAGTGTGACATTTCCATCAATAGGTGACGACGAAAGAAACCGGGAAACTACCCAAATCATTTGGGCCGAAAGTCAATATATGGGTTGTTTCAGAGTTTCTTTCTCTCATGTATTGGAAAACTTTTGCATTGTTACCTTGGTATGTCATTACTCACCTGGAGGAAATAGTATAGGACGGTCAGTCTTCAATCGTGGCAAACCGTGTTCTAATTGCGCCAACAACGAAGCCTGTAACAGTATATTCAAAAACTTATGTGGAACAATTCGACCTATTCAAGAGGATAACTGGATCCCTCCGAATAATGCTTCTATGAAATCATACGATATACTAATATTGGTTGCTTTTGTTGTGAGGACCTTTGTAATTAATATTAAATAAAATTTCATTTGTGCATTATCTCAGGTATTCTCATTTCGCGAAGACACTGATTTGCAAATAATTGTATAGCAAGCGCCAATTAAGTTGGTGCGAGGAGGGGGTACGCAGAAGCCGTTTTTAAAAACGTCCACCCCCACTACTCAAGTAATTGTCAGAATACATTTGTCATTGACGATTGACAGAACATAATGTCTTTGCTAGGGAATCATAAAGTGATACACGCTCAAACGCGAGAAGTAGCTTTAATGTTTAGAATTATTTTTATAGACATAAAATTACAAAGAGGAGTACGATTTACGAACCCTACAGCTGCACCATTTTATTTATTTACACCTTTTGGTTAAAAATTTTACCCTAAAACACTCAGTGGGCAGCAACTGCGAAAATGATATCACTGCTATTTTCTTAACTCTGGAAAAATTTGTTCAAGTAGGTAGGTTAATATCTTATAACAATAATAATGATAGTACTTTTTGATGATATTTTAATTACATGTAAATAATAATAATTTGCCTTCTAAAGCTCCGGAGAGATTAAGAAATGCCGAAAGGTCTTAATCTCGATGAAGGAAAAATCCGAATCTGCACCTCCACGTGGTAGAAGGCGGGCAACATCAATCTTGGTGGCTAACGCAGATAGGGACCGCGTGATTGCCGGTATAAGCAATACCCCATTTACTGGCCAACAGCCTCGGGTGGAGGAGCTAGTAAATGGCAGGGAACTCGTTTGTCCTAGGGTTGGGAAAATGGCTCTAAAGGCGGATGAACTAAGGAATTAGTCAACGGCATAAGGATGCAGAAAGCAAGAGGAAACTACTGCATTAAAGATCTACGGATATCCTTAGTACGAATCATCATGGCAATGTTCAAAACCAAATTATCCGGAGTAATAAGTTCCCCAATCGGATCTCCGGGGGGAACAGTGATGAACAAGACTGTGACAACAAACAAGTTAACAAACAAGTTAAAGATTGGGACATGGAACGTGAGATCCATGTATGAAGCTGGAAAGATGCATAACGTTGTACACGAAATGCAAAGACTGAAACTCAACATCCTAGGAATCAGTGAAACAAGATGGCCTGGTCATGGCCAAATCCCAACAAATGGAGGCATGCTGTACTTCACTTCTCTGGTAACGATGATAATTATCACAGACATGGTGTGGCAATCGCTGTCTCAAGAGATATTGTGGCGTCTGTTACTAGCTTTGTCCCTATCTCAGACCGTATCATACTTTTACAACTACAGACCAACTCAAGAAAACTAAACATTATACAAATATATGCCCCTACCGCAGACAAACCTGAAGAAGAAAACGAGCTGTTTTACGAACTAATCAGACAAACGCTTGATTCACTAAAACCAAGAGATATCAATATAATTCTTGGAGACTTTAATGCGAAAGTCGGAAGAGGGAGATGTGACAAGTATATAGGTGAATATGGGTTTGGGACAAGAAATGAGAGGGGCGATAGGCTGGTACAGTTTTGCCAAGAGGAAGAGATGATAATAACCAATACCTTTTACAAGCTTCCAAACCGACGACTCTACACATGGAAATCCCCACAAGACAGTGACCAGAACCCGATGAGAAATCAAATAGACTACGTTTTGATAAACGCAAGATATAGAAACAACATCAAATCAGTTAAGACCTACCCGGGCGCTGACGTCTCCTCGGACCACAACCCCCTGGTGGCCCAGATGCACCTCAAACTTAAAAGAATCCCAAAGAAGAGAGAAACTCGGATAAATACAAAACACCTAAAAAACCAAGAAATACGGAAAGAGTTGCAAACAAGAATAAACAAAAATCTGGAAACGCTCGAAAGCAAGGACGAATACCAAAACTGCAGAAACATAAATGAAAAATGGTACAGAATTAAATCAGCCTTGTTGGAACCCTCATTAGACATTCTAAAGACAGAGAAACCCACAGGAAACAAGGAATGGATTACTGGTGAAATTCTTAATCTTATGGAAAAGAGAAGAAGCTATAAGGGAAAAAACGAACAACAATATAAAGAAACACAACGAATACTTCGCACAAAAATCGGAAAAGCAAAAGAAGATTATTATAAACAAAAATATGAAGAAATTGAGGCTACAAGCCAAATACGATAACTTTAACATGCACAAAAAGATTAAAGAACTCGTCGGCACCAGCAAGCAAAAGCAACTTAATATATTATATAACAACGGGAAAATAGTCACACAAATAGAACAAAAACTAGAAATATGGAAGAACTACATTACAGAGCAGTTCGAAGATGAGAGACGTCATACGACTCTTGAAAATACGGAAGGGGAGTTGGGCCCGGACATAATTAAGGATGAAGTAACATATGCACTAGGTATGCTCAAGAACGGAAAAGCTGCAGGTCCGGACCAACTGCCAGCGGAAATTCTTAAACTGATAGAGGCGGACCGGATTCATGTTTTGGTAGAAGTAATTAATACCATATATAGAACAGTAATAATACCAAATGAGTGGTTGCTATCAACTTTTATAACCCTTCCGAAAAAGAAAAATGCCAGGCATTGCTCTGACTACCGCACAATAAGCCTGATGGTTCACACATTGAAAGTCCTGTTGAAGGTGGTCCATAATAGAATATTCAGGAAATTGGATGTAGATATCAGCGATAGTCAGTTTGGATTCCGTAAAGGCCTGGGAACAAGGGAAGCACTATTTGCACTAAATGTCCTATCACAAAGATGCCTAGACGTAAACCAGGACATATACGCCTGCTTTATAGATTACAATAAAGCATTTGATAAAGTTAGACATGATCAACTCATAGAAACATTGGTCAAGAGAAGGATAGACCTCAGAGACATAAGATTAATCTCAAACCTATACTATGGCCAAAAAGCAGCAGTACGAATAGAAGACACGACATCAGAGGAAATAGAAATACGAAGAGGTGTTCGTCAGGGGTGTATACTGTCGCCAATCCTCTTTAATCTGTACTCGGAGGACATAGTAAATAGAGCACTTGATGATCGGGACAAGGGCATTAAGATTAACGGCATGACAATAAATAATCTGAGGTACGCTGACGATACAGTTATTTTAGCTGGAACACACGAGGACCTACAGACGCTAATTAACAGAATGGTCACAGTAAGCGAAGAGTATGGACTAATGCTGAACATAAGCAAAACAAAATATATGCTGATAACAAAAACAACTAAAGATAATCGTAAGATATATGTGAAGAACCAGCCTATTGAGAGAGTAAGACAATACAAATACCTGGGCACGATTATTAATGAGAACAATGACAGCTTCCAAGAAATACGAGTCAGAATAGAACAGGCGAGAAGCACCTTTACAAGGATGAAAAGGCTTTTCTGCTGCCGAGATTTAAACCTTGACTTAAAAATACAACTGATGAGATGCTATGTGCTGTCTATACTATACTATGGGATGGAGGCCTGGACGCTGAAGGTAGCCGACATGAGGAGACTGGAGGCATTTGAGATGTGGGTATACCGGAGAATATTGAAGATCTCATGGGTAGAGAGAAAAACCAACGTAGAAGTGATGAGACGTATGCATAAGGAGAGAGAAGTGATTCCGACAATTAAGAGAAGAAAACTGCTGTACATGGGACATGTCATGAGGGGAGAAAAATATCAAATACTACAAATAATTATGCAGGGAAAAATCCCGGGCAAGAGATCTATAGGAAGAAAACGGAATTCATGGCTGAAGAACCTTAGGGACTGGTTTGGATGCAATAATAATGAACTGTTTAGAGCTGCGGTTTCAAAAGTAAGAATTGCTATGATAATTGCCAACCTTCGAAGCGGAGACGGCACCTAAAGAAGAAGAAGAATAATAATTTTATTGTTTAAAGACAGTTAGCAAAGATGTGAAGGAAACAAAAAAGATCCAAATATCACCATCACCTATTTACCACAAAATTAGAAGAAAATATTGCTGCTTGCGTGGCTGGTTTTGTCACAAAAAGAATAAATAAAATTATCAAGCAGTGTGATGTCTGCATATATAACGTATACACGAGAAATACAGATGACAGTCATTTAAAATATACGACAATGAAAGAGTACAGTGCAACAAAACAATTGGCATATTACAAATATACAAATAACGGGTGTTCAGAAACATTCGAAGTCAAAGTAGTCCTTGAAAATATGAAGTCATGTCTGAGATAGATTGATTTTTGACAGACAACAGTTGACATTTAATAATTATTACAAATCAGATACTTAAGTAAAGATATACGATTTCTTGTTGAGAGCCCACTTGACTTCGAATGTTTCTGAACACCCGTTATATAGTCAGACAAAATATTTATTGTCAGAAATAATATATAAACAAGATTTTTATAATTGTTTGCTTGAACATTTCAAAAAAAATACTAATTTTAAATTTAAATATTGTATTCACATGGCGTAAACTATACAATATATCACGAGAAAATTTGTGTAAGAATTAATTTTTAATTATATCAGACATATAAACAGAATTTTATTAGGCAAGGATAAGCGAAATATAAATGAGACAAACAATCGAATATTTCATAATTACAAATAAATTTAATGTTAGAATTTAAAACAGAATATATTTTCTAAGAACATGCATATTGCTATGGATTTTTCCCCGCAACATTGTGAAGAAAACTTTATTTTTGATTAAATCATTTATTTGTGATGACTCTGTATGTTTTTTGAAATTATTGTGTATGAACATTGATTTTATGTTGATTTAGTTTTGACTAGGGATGCAGTTCGCCGTGTGGCCATGCTTCATCTTCAGACACGTCTAGATACCCGAGTAAGAGTGATGCATATTTGAAGTTAAAACTTTTTTATCTTTTATTTCAATTAAATTCGGTTTTTGTTTTGAATTAATAGTGGTTGTGATTGCTTTATTCATTACCGAATTTTTACGAGTTTGCATACTTCGTAATTTTGACTTAATTAAATTTTTACTCGAAGCGCGTTTCATGTATTAAGAAAAAATATTTTTTCGTAAGTTGAATTTATATTATAATATTATTTCTTTATTGAATGCATTTATTGTATTATTGTTTGTATGAATTTCTATATTTTAATATTAGTTAAAAATAGATGACAAAGATAGTTTTTCGTTTCTAGTAAATTTTTTGTTACGATAAATTCTAGAACGTTTCTATTTTCAAGGTTGGTGTTTTTATACTTGTGGTATCGCGTAGGTATTAAAGATTTTGGTTTGACAGTTTTATATGTTTACTTTTTGAGTTTGTTTTCTGGGGCGATAAGAAAAGATGTCTTTGCATTTTATTAAGTTAATTTTGCTCGGTTTTCATAAAGGATTTTTTATTATATGGCCTAGTCATTTTTCATATAATATTTTTGCCTTAAAAATATTGTTGAATGTTGCAATATTTAGCTTAATACTTTATTTAGATTTTTTAAATTTTTTTTTTTTTGTAATAAAGTTCAATTTAATTTTATTGTGATTTTTAATTATATGATTGTTTCGGCCTTTACTTGATGAAATTCCATTATAACTATTAAGATAAGATAAAAAGTGAAATTCATAAAATTTGTTTTATCTTATTTTTAATTATATTTAAGACTTTTGTTTGAACTATTGTACTGGCGCCCATTAATTTTGTAGAAGAGAAATACCACGTTTTCCTATTGGAAACCCGGAGAGGAAAGCTGTCTCATTAAAATAATTATCTGATTGAGCATCAAAGTTGGACAGTGTTGCAGTGAATAGTGGTTCATTCAATCACGAACACACTATTCATAGCAATATGTAATATTTTTTAAGAAATATATTTCAATGAAGTTGAAAAAAACATTGATTAGGTTGACTTGTAATTCTTTCACTATAGCATTAAATACAAATTAAATTATAGATATTGTACAAGTTAAAGTGGTAAAAGTCTAATACATTATTTAAAAATTTAAATAAATCACCTATATATGCCGTTTAAATATAGTTATCCCCCAACTGCTCAGATGGCTTCAATCTATTCTCTAAATTTAACATTATATGTCATTTCTATTAAGGATATCTATGGCACTAGCAATAGAACAAAACCTTTGACCGCATTAGCTGAAGAAATGCTAAATCTGAGCAAGAAAGCTGAGGTAAATTATGAGAATATACAAACTATACTCAAAAAAGTAGGAGATGGGTACTTGAAAGCAAACACCAAACCAAATCGAATCAAATTATTAAAATTTGAAATGGCTAAGTATTCGTTCCAAAATTCTACTTTTGAATTCCAAGAAAAACCACAATATTGTAATTGTTAATATTTACATTGACTATAATACAGAGATAAAATAAAATTACCATGTATATAAGATTAATGAGTATACCGATAGGACCAGCTCTCAACGGGCCATACCCAGCAATAACTGGCAACAGCGAATCCCCTCTACGCGCAGTAGCTTACATTACCATACATTGCAGAGTTATGAATTTAGTAAGACTTAAACCGCGCAAGGATATAGTCGTTTGCATATTCGTTCTGTATACGTAATTTGCCCATTTGTTTCAGATATAATAAGGTCGTTATATCTCCAAGTTATTATTATTGTATTCTTAGCTGCTACGGAAAAGTAATTTTAAGTAATAAAAGACAATAACGTTTTCTAAAAGATAAAAGTAAATCGTCGTACATACGTTGCCACATCGCATTACGTTCCATACGTATATTGTTCCGTATGGCCCGTAGCAGGCTGGACCTATCGGTATATTTGTCTGTACATTTAAATGAGTACCTATACATAATCAAAGTAAATTAATTATTTTCAATATATGCATTTCGTGCAACTTGTCCTACTATACATACTTGGTTTTTTAATTCGGAGGAGTAAATTGAAAAGACGATTTTACACCATGTAATTTGTAGTTGCTTATTTTGACAGTAGAATTGAAATATAGGTTAATGATGTTTATTAAAATATAATATTGTTATTAAAATTACTATTTACTTTATTTTAAAATCTACAATAATCAAAAGTGAGTTTTGATTTTACTTTTTGATTGTTTTAATTAAATTATAAACACTAAACAGATTTTTGCATTACTACGTAATTCTTTTCTGATCGATATTAAATAAATTAATACATTATGCAGCTATTATTTAATTTTATTGCTTTATTTATAAACAGAATACATTATAGTTCAAAGTATTTATTTATAAAATAATATAAATGACAAGCAGCTTTATTCCGTATCACTGGACGACAGATTTTCATTTTCGCTGCTATCATTACCAACGGATATAATAAAATGTTCAATTATATTATCGATTAGACCATCCAATCCACTCATTCTTACTTCTTCCTTTGCAACATGTTCTACACACTTTTTCCATTTGTCTGCGGTAATATTTTGAATGGCTTGCAATGAAAGTTCTTTTACATGTCCCAGCAACCTCGTTTTTTATTTGAGCCCACACTAACTCAATAGGGTTTAGTTCGCAGTGATAAGGAGGTAACCTTAACACAGTTTTATTTTGACTTTTAGCCATCTCATCTGTGACATATGCATTATATTGATCTTTGTTGATACGGATCAAGTTAAGTAATTCAGATCGAACCATTGTTGGATCATAATGAATATTTTTGGTTGTCAGCCAAGCTTGCATATCTTGTTTCTTTGATGTTGTTGTGGGGATTTTCTCAATTTTACGGCTGTGATATGTAGCATTATCCATGATTATAACAGCATTGTCTGGTAGTAGTGTTAATATTTGACTAAACCACTCTTCAAACACATTAGCATTCATTTCTTCATGGTAATCTGCAGTTTTTTTTCCTTCAAAAAGAAAAGACCATTCTGTACAAATCCCGCTTCAGAACCTATGTGTAAAATTATAAGTCGTCTTCCTTTTCCTACAGGATTCCGCAGTCCTGTAGTTAAGCCTTCATTAAATGCCTGTCGTCGGTTCTGTATAGTATTATCTATCCAAACTTTTTGCTTTGTATGTCCTTCGTTTAACCATGTTTCATCCAAGTAATAGATTGGACGATTATGACATCTGTAGTTTTGTATGGTTATTAAATACCCGCGTCTCCGTCTAACTATATCATCACGTTCTATAAGAACACTTTTTCTATCTCTGATCATATATCTGCAGCAATACATAATATTATATCACTTATATTGTAATATGCATTTGCATGTAACAACATGAACAGGTAATACTGTCAATAGTAATATCACAAGAGAGTGAGAATATATTGAAAATAATTCGACAGGGAATAGACACTAGGGAATAGACACGAGAGCCCGTAGGGTTCGAGTGGCTATTCCCGAATGGCAACAAGTTTGAGAAAGACTGGAGAATTATTTTCTAATTAATTCTCACTCTCGAGTGGTATTCGAAAGATTCTTTTTTAATGTTTAAATAAAAAATACAGCATAAAAATACAACTTTTTAATATTATTTCTGTACATTTACAAAATTAATTAGTGTTAAAAGTTTGTATGTGAAATACACAATTATTGTAAATGTTTTGTCCGTGAGTGGCGGATTTTGCAACATTCTTCTGTTCTGTTGTGTTAAAAGTTATAACTTCTCCTTTGTCTCTTAGGTTATTAACCAAACTTGAATGATGTTCATTATTCAACTGCAGGTACGGTTTCAATGAACTAGATGAGCTGTGGCCCGTAATTTTTATTATTTCCTGCTCGTTAACACCTGCTTTCGCTAGATGAGACACTGCACTTGACCTTGAAAAATGGTTCGTAATTTTTATTTTTTTAGTGTCCAGCCCAATCATGTCCGCCGATTCTTTCATCCACTTCGACATTATGTTCACCCCCAACGGCATATTTTTGTACCATCCTGAAGAAGACGGTTTATCCCAAGCAATGTTTACTGTTAAAAAAGTCTGTCAGTTTTTATATGTTCGTTCCTCTCGCTTAGCAATTTCTTGAGCAATCGGACAGGACACGCATCAGGCTTTTCAGTACTTGGTATTAACCATTTACTATCAGTCAACTTTTGTGCCCCACCTTGCGCTGTTTTAGAGAAAACTGGATTATACTCTACTCTGCCAGTGAACAAACCAGCATTGTCTGTTTCTTCTTGAAAATAATGCACCAAACACTGACAACCTTCTCCGCCACACCATGCTGGCTCATATGAAGCAATGTGATAAAAGCATTTTTGCAAACCGAAGGGTGTCTCCTAGTTGTAGCGTTTTATTATTTCAATGATTTGTTCTTTAGTTAGAATTGCAGAACTTTGCTTCCTTTTCTCTGGCACCCGTTGTAATATCTTACGTTTTGTATTTCTGGCTTCTCTCGCAGATTTAAATTCGATATCTTTAAAGGGGTCTAATTTTCTACTAAATTTGGTGTAGTACAACTCTTGCATTAATTTGGCGGTTTTATTCCACATTGTTTTAATAAAGGCTTCTTTGTAATCTTCTCCATTGCACCTTTTCATATTAAATCCCCAGTCTTTCAAAATGTTTGCCAGTTTTGTGACTGGTGTATTTCCTTCTAATTTGTAACCCCGTTCGTCGCAAAATGATTGGAATTGTTTCCATATTGAATTATTACTAACCATAGTATTTTTGCACGAATTTTCTTTAATCTGTGCGTTTATATCTTCCACTGATGATGAACTAAATCGCTTATGGTTCATTGCTTCCAATTTGCAATAATACTGGTGACAGGTGTCAAAACTAGAAAATACGTTGTCAACAAACAGAAACAAAATACTAGAAAATATTCTCGGGAGAATAATGTACCAAGATTATTCTCACTATAATAATATTGTGATTGCACAGAATTAAACACGTGTCCGCAAATACTGCTAAACGATTGGTTAATAAAATTATTAAAAAATAATCTATATAATAATTAAAATACTCACTGACCTGAAATTTATGTGTTTCATGAATTTATACAGAGTTGAACGGCTCATCTGTGGCAAATCATCGCGTTGTATTATTTCATTTAGCACTTTATTAAGTGTAGGAAGTTCATTTTTATAAAAAAAAGCTGTGTACTATTTGCCGTACGGATTTCTTGACACCTTCGTCGTACTCGTCAGTTAAAGAATGCCTTCCTCAACTTTATTTTGGTGGAATAATTTTACCATTCTGTTTATAATCTTTGATTGTACGATAAATTGTCGATTTTGCCACTCCTGAAAGTAAGTTAGCATATAGTATACGTACGAACACAGATTATTTACTAACCTAAAACGCATGCTATTTTTGCTACGATGACAGTCATCTTCATTTGAGGTTTATCGTTTCGAAGTTTCTTAACTATATTTAATATATTTTGTTTCTCAAACACAGACAAGTGCCCCAAGCCTAAATAATCGTTTTCGTATCGGTGATATTTGCGTTCAAGAAGTGCTTTGTACTTGATCCATATCGAAAAATAACGTACGAAAAAAGTGTAACGTATGTAAAATATTAAGTTAGCTCTCAAAAGAACTTATTTTGGAAAATTTAATGAAGGAAAACAAACAGTAACGATAATTATACAAAATGTATGTTTTGATCAGCTGATTCAACCTGTCAACCGGCCATAATTGGATAATTGGCCAATAACGAGACTTCTTTTTACCGCGAGATTTTTAAAACCCTCCTCCGAATTAAAAAACAGAGTATAGTAACACATTATTAATAGCAGCAGCATCTGCAAAGAAGTAAAGCATTAGTTACATTCATTGTTATTGCATACAGTGATTTCTTTTTCATTACCTGCAATGGACTTACTTATTAACATCATTTTCTCTGTATTCAATTTCGTGACCTTGTATTGATATTCCAGAATTTATTGCAATATTATGAAGTACACAACATGTAATTTTTGCGGCTTGCTGCTCTAGTTGGATGGTATAACAAAACCCTATGTCTAGAAAGACACCAAAATCTGCCCTATGGCGCACCATTTGTTCTCTCTATAATGTTTCTGGTTTTGTTTATTGAAATTTGCTTCGATTGTGTCTTCTTGTACATTAGCAAACGGTGTGAAAAGCCGCGGCTCAAGAGGATAACCGCTATCCTCTATTTGGACTTGAAAATACATACACAGTTCAGTATACTATGTGCATATATGTAACTGTTTACCTATTAAATGTGTTAAGGTGTGTATGTCGAAGAAGCGTGATAT
This sequence comes from Melolontha melolontha, assembly GCA_935421215.2. Classification (NCBI taxonomy): domain Eukaryota; kingdom Metazoa; phylum Arthropoda; class Insecta; order Coleoptera; family Scarabaeidae; genus Melolontha; species Melolontha melolontha. Next base: position 177,597,288 of record OW285237.1, on the reverse strand, counting down.
AACTCCCATTGGGATGATGTACTTTTCGTACCCTTTTTCAAAACGCCCTTGCTCTACAGTGGCAGGAGCCTAACTCCACTTCTCTTGCGCGTGCTACAAGAAGACGCTCGCGGGAAGGGATGATATCGTTAACAATTTGAACCACAGATAGCGAGAGCATCGTACGTATTAAATACTTATAAACAATTTAAGTTACCGGGACTCGTCAATAAATGATGAAAACTATTAATAAAAATTACGAAGGGAAAATAAAGGCGTAGCAGTTTTACGTGCGATTTCTTGGAATTTTTTAACGATATTTTACAGACTTTGCAATAAATTTCGGAATCACTGGCACTGGACATACAATCAGTTTTACCCTTAATCCAACTCGCCATTGTTTCAGGATTCTCGACATTGTTCCATATCATACCTGAAAAAGTAACTTAAATAATGTTCTAGATCTAAATAAATTAAAATTAAAAATGTATGCTTAAGTTATTGAAACTTAACGAAATTCACTGAACAATTACGTATACAGGCTGATTCATTTTCGGCCCTCACCATGGGGATCTCTCTTATTATTGGAGATAGAGTATAGGTTTAAATTTGGCAAAGTTGTTAAATTTTGTGTTTGTTATAAATCCGTAAAGAAAATAGACCTGTGACAAATGACCTTCGTTATTTAAAAAAAAACGCGAAAACCCCATTTTCTTCTTTTACCTGTAGCACCGATATTTGGCCTTGTAGAGAAAAAATAAAAACACATCCCTGTGGCCATTTCTAAACCTCTATCCAGTGGTGTACTCTACATTTTTATACTACGTTTCGTTTCTTTCTGGCCATCATCTATCTAACTATCTAATTTCTTATAGGCGACATATTGGATTTAGACATCTTCAGAAAGAGTTTTTTTTTCTGATTTCAACCATGTACCACATGCTGACTATAGTTTTTGACATTAGGTTTTATTTGAAAGAATAAATTGTAAGATTAAATAAGGTAGCCTTTGGAATTTCAATCTGTCAAACATTACATTTATTGTTCATTAATAATACAAAAATGTCATACATTAACGAAGAGAAACGAGATATGATAAGTATTTTTTATTCTTCGAAACGAAATTCAACAGTAGCGAGTACACGATAACAAAAACATTAATAAAAATACATAGAAAAGTAAACAATAAACAATTACAGTAAATGTTCAATTATACTGGCCATCTTCGGTAATGCACAATTGGGCACGCCTTCTGGCATTTTGTACTGCCCTTTGTATAGTTCTTCTAGGAACTGCATCGAAGGCATTCTGAAGTCTGTCTCGTAATTCTTCAATGTTTTGTGGCGCATCTACTTTATAAATATTATTTTTAACATATCCCCATAAAAAAAAATCTAGCGGACTTAAATCAGGTGATCTCGCAGGCCATTCAACAACTCCCCTATTTCCAATCCAACGGTTTGCAAACTCTTGATTTAAGGAATTTCTAACAACAGCTGCATTGTGTGCTGGTGCGCCATCTTGTTGCCACCATAAATATTGTAATTGATTTAATGGGATATTGTCGTCAAGATAGTCAGATACGTATGTACGTAAAATGTTTAAATATCTTTCTCCATTTAAATGTTCTTCATACATAACTGGTCCTAAGGGACGATTTGCCAAAAGACCCATCAAAACGTTTATTCCAAAACGATGTTGTGGTCTTCTAGCCCTGTTTTGTCGGGGATTTTGTACTGCCCAATAGTGCTCCGTATTTATGTTGAACATTCCAGAATTTGTAAATTTTGTTTCATCTGACCAGATGAGTTTGCTTAAAAAATTTTCGTCATTTTCTATCCTTCCCATTAACCAATTACAATATTCTAGCCTTCTCAAATTATCTCCAGGCAGTAAAGAGTGACTAACATGGATCCTGTATGGTTTAAACCTACTTTTATGTAAAGTTCTCCAAACTCTGGACTGACACAAATTTAATTCTGACGCTACCTCGCGTGTAGAAATTAATGGATTATTATTTATCTATAAAAATACAAGATTAACATGAAATTTGAAAACACGCTTTTAATTTACCATTTGTAAAATATCTTGTCGATTTTCATTTAAATTCCTGTTGTCTTGACCATTACGCGGCTTAGTAAACGATCCATTCTCGACCAAATTTCTGTCGAGATCTAGAAAAATGGTACGATGAGGCTGTTGTCGTTCTGGATATAATTGTAGATATCTTGTACTCGCTACTGTTGAATTTCGGTTCGAAGAATAAAAAATACTTGTCATATCTCGTTTCTCTTCGTTAGTGTATGACATTTTTGTATTATTAATGAACAATAAATGAAATGTTTGACAGATTGAAATTCCATGGCTACCTTATTTAGTCTTATAATTTATTCTTTCAAATAAAACCTAATGTCAAAAACTTTAGTCAGCATGTGGTACATGGTTGAAATCAGAAAAGAAAACACTTTCTGAAGATGTCTAAATCCAATATGGCGCCTATAAGAAATTAGATAGTTGATGATGGCCAGAAAGAAACGAAGCGTCGTATAAAAATTTAGAGTACGCCACTGGATAGAGGTTTAGAAATGGCCACAAGGATATGTTTTTATTTTTTCTCGACAAGGCCAAATGTCGGTGCTACAGGTAAAAGAAGAAAATGGGGTTTTCGCGTTTTTTTTTTAAATAACGAGGGTCATTTGTCACAGGTCTAGTTTCTTTACGGATTTATAACAAACACAAAATTTAACAACTTTGCCAAATTTAAACCTATACTCTATCTCCAATAATAAGCGAGATCCCCATGGTGAGGGCCGAAAATGAATCAGCCTGTATATGTAATTAACAGTTAAAACAATGAAAAAAGGAAAGTAACTTACCGTACTTTATTTATCTTAAAACATATAAACTAATAAATAAAACAAATTAAGAAAACTCCTCCCGTTTCTATCTACGCCCATGATGAAACGAATTTAAGTGTAATATTGAAGTATTCGCGTCACAATTCAACGACAAAAAACAGATGTGCGGTTAACCGAATGAATAGTGCTATTCAATAACTGCCTGTTGTACTTTAGACTATTTATATGGTCCATCGTAATTTCCTCTTCTCATATCCGGTGCTGTTTATTACATTTAGTTTATCTTTATTTTGCCATTGCCGCAATATATTATTCATACGTTGAAAATTAGAAATATATTTAATACGTTGGAAAAACCTAAGAGAAAATCATTACTCTGATTTGTAAAGAATTCTTATCTCTGTTTGTAAATACATTTAATTAATATTTTCAATTGTCAAAGGATTAGGTAAATATCACGTCACATAATTGTAAAGTATTTGGAATTTTCGTATGCTATTATAGGCAAAATTACCTGTATATTTATTGCTATACCTTTGTTGTATATGTATCTTATTGTTACATGTTTAGAGATTAGTTGCTAGCCAAATTAGGTGTAGAGTTTTTCCAGTTTTACTCGTAATATGTTTCATCATCAGCGAGACGTCTGATATCCGGCGGGCCAATATTAGGAAGAAACGGTAACTGACGAGGAGTCGATCTAACTGTACCGGTGGCAATCCCCACTGTATCGTTAAGTTGAATATCTATTAGCTTGGAGTGAGAGCTTCGATACCAGACAGCAGCACAGTAATTCAGCAGAAGAGTAAACCAGATTTGACAATACGTAAAATAGACATATTCATCTAATAAAACGTTCTGTATATTTGCCTTTTAATTTAATAAAAAAGGTTTTCTCAAATAATGCGGGTTCGTTCCAAACGAATACTTGATTGACCGATCCTTACATCCGTTCATAACATAAAGTCAACCACCACAGTTTTATCATTTCGATAAGTCTATCTCATAAAGTCATCCCTCTAAGTTCCCGTTAGCAATAATAAATAAAATCCCCCTCAGTCGTAAGGATGGTGGTGGCGGCGTGTATTGAATAAATATTGTTAGCGTATGTCTTTTCATCGTCTCAGTTAAGTGTATTTATTATTTATGTATGTGAATGTGATTGCGTTTATGCGGGGGTGAATAGGGGTGTAATGACTCGGAAGAGGAGTGCGCCGCCGAACCCCATACACGCACACACCAAATAACACATATACAATCGCGACGATAGCACGCTTCTTGATTTCTGTACACCCCATAATTCAGCCGTTAATGCGCAGAACGATTAACTATGTCGACTGTTTTAAGGGGTGGGCGTCGTTATGTGTGGAAATACATATTACGTATGTATATAGGAAAACAGAATTTATTTATACGATATTTAGATATTCAAGATTTATTCGTTCAATAGAAAATGTAATAAACTGTTGAGTTTCTTAAGTTGAATCGATTATCGCTAATGTGTAAATTTACATTTTTATTTTAAATTTTTCGAAATATAATTTCATGCGAGCTATATCGTGCCATCCTAAATGATTGTCTGAAAAATACTGATTTTCCCAAGGCGAAATCATGACGATATATTAATAGCAGAGACCAACGAACCTGGCAACTCTACAAGTGTCCCGGTGATATAGTTATGTTCAAATTTTAGGAGTGTAAAGTTAACTTCATTTCAAGTAACAAAAACGCAAAACTTGTATATCCATTTTTATTTGCTTCAAAGTTACAGATCTATGAATGTGATTATCAGATCATAAAAAAAAACTGATTTTATTTTAAAAGAAGTTACACGATTCAATAACAGGCCTATGATAGTTAACGTCGCATAATAAAATGTTATCCTAAAATAAATAAACACGTGTCGTAGTGCATACAGTAATTTCTTGGAGATCTACAAAAAGGAGTACTGGAAATTGATTTATGATAAAGAAGGTTCTTATTTATTTCGTAAGTGCTGAACCATGAATATCATATAATAAACAAATGTTCAGATGACTGTTAACGTTGCATTTTTTAATAAAGGATTACATTACGTTTCAGTTCATACAACAGCTTATTAGTGAGTGGACACGTTTTCTTTATTCAAAATGCCTTACCGATTTTCTTCTCAAGAGTATGCGGATATGCATTTTGTGTATGGCTACTGTAACGACAGTGCACGTCAAGCAGTTATTGAATACCAACATCGGTTTTCCGATAGGCGCATTCCTCATTACAGAACGTTTCTGGAAGTACACAGACAATTTCGGGAATGCGGACTGCGTGATTATCTTTTCGACCGAGGAGTAAATTTGCCAGCAGACTTAGAGGAAGAAGCAGTAGCTATTGTTACAAGGGATCCAACTCTCAGTGTACGTCGAATCGCTAGACAACTAGGAGTGCCACGAACGACAGTTTGGCGAATTTTAAAACGTGAGGGCTTATATCCATATCAGTATCGCAGGGGACACGGTTTGCTTGACAGAGACCACTATGCTCGTCTAGTTTACTCTACCTAGATATTAAGACAGTCACGGCTTCATTTTAATTTCTACAGAACAGTCCTCTGGACAGATGAATCTACGTTCACGAGAAGTGGTGTTACAAATCTGAGAAACCTGCACAGGTGGTTATCAGAAAATCCCAAAGCTATACGCCCATCTAAATTTCAACATGAATTTTATATTAACGTTTGGGCGGCCCTAATCGATGACTTGTTGATTGGTCCTGTCGTTCTTCCTGGGAGTTTAAATGCGGACAATTACCTTCAATTTCTTATCGACGAACTGCCAGGTCTTTTAGAGGATGTCCCACTGAATGTTCGACGAGACATGTGGTGTCATATGGATGGAGCACCACCACATTTCGGAATTGCTGTCCAAAATTGGGTTACGTCAATTATCCTAGATGGATTGGTTGAGGTGGTCCTGTTGCATGGCCACCCAGATCACTCGATCTTAATCCCCTTGACTTTTATTTATAGGGGTACATGAAAAATTTAGTCTACGCGCAAGTTTCGAACACAAGGGAAGAGTTGTTGGATCGCATTCACCTGGCTGCCAAGCAAATTCGAAAAAACAAGTATGAAATTCGGATAAGTACTTCTTCTGTTGGCTTACGGGCACAAGCCTGCATTCAACAAGAAAGTGGGCATTTCGAAAATATTATTAATTGAACTTTTTTAAATAAAATCAGTTTTTATTGACTTTGGGATTACATTTTCTTTCATGATCTGACAATCACATTCATAGATCTGTAACTTTGAAACAAATAAAAACGGATATATATAGTTTTGCTTTTTTGTTACTTGAAATGAAGTCTACTTTACACTCCTAAAATTTGAACATAACGATACGGGACATCTTGTATAACAAAAATTTGTCCTAGTGAAATGGAAGATCATTGCGTCCTTGTTCCACAATTGGGCTGTCAATTGAAGATGGCACTGTACAACAAGGCCACATTTACCCGCAAAAATTCAAATTTGCTTTTCTAGTTTATTGTCGTATTTATTTTTTATGTTCATACGAAATCTTCACCTATACATTTTCAGGAATTTTTTCATGTTTAAAGTACTGAAAATGTGTAGGTGGTTCATATTCTCGTAAATGGTTTTAGCTACTGTTTCTGCGTCAACTGTATTTATAACTTTTGTTGCTGTTACATATGCGTTATATGGAATAGTTGGATGTAGTACACCAGCTACAACATTTACCACACAGTGTTCTAATATATCCACAGTTTCGTCGGCACTTATCCATAGGTACTGATCTGAAAGATAGCTTCTAATGCGTACTACTGCTTTTGTGTGGCATTTAGAAACGTAATATTTGCGTAAGATGGATTCATCAGGAACATTTCGACCAGTACATTTTTAGAGAAATGTTTTGAAAGTGGGATAGTTAAGTTTATTTAATGGAATATTTGCCGCCATTAAAGTGTCACAGAGTTCGTCGTTAAAATTGTTAGATTCCAACGGGTCTAATTTCTGTTATGTGTTTGCGATGCTAGGTGACGTTTTACGTGCTATTTCTTGGAATTTTTTAACGATATTTTACAGACTTTGCAATAAATTGCGAAATCACTGGCAATTGACATACAATCAGTATGATCCTTAATCCAACTCGCCATTGTTTCAAGATGCCATTCTCGACGTTGTTCCATAATATATCCGAAAAAGTAACTTAAACAATATTCTAGGTCTAAATAAATGAAAATTAAAAATGTAGGTGTAAGTTATTGAAACAACGAAATTCACTGGACACTCTCGTCAAAATAAGTGAGAGATGTAGATTCGATGAAACGATATTAAACAGGATCTATTACAAAAATTATGAAGTATGTGAAATTAACAGTTAAAGCAATGAAAAAAGAAACTAACTCACCGTACTTTTTTTATCTTACGAAATATAAACTAATAAATAAAATAAATTATAAAAACTCCTCACGCTTCCATCTACGCCCATGAAGAAAGGAATATAACTGTAATATTGAAGTAATTGCGTGAAAATTCAACGACAAAAAAACATATGTGTAGTTAACCGAATGAATAGTGCTATTCAATAACTGCATGTTGTACCATCGGAAGCATAGAAAATTGAACGACTCCTATACACATTTTACTAGTTATTTTAATGATGCGATACTGACTTTATATGCATTCGAATGAAACATAACGCATTAATAATGATTAATCGCAAACATAATATTTTTTTCTCCCGACCGAGAATAAAGTGTCATCTTATACATCTGACCATTGACATATATTAGACTACTTTATTCTCTAGAGAATAAAATATTAGATTTTCCCTAGGGAATAAAGTGAATACTGTAGTGAATGACTTTTGGTTCATTTATTTAAGTCAAAATTAATTTAACTGTCAGATTGACGAAGCATTTAAATATATCAATCAATTTTATTTTGTAATCGTAATAGTAACATTTGTTGAGTTTACAATATATATATATAGACACAAACAAACTCGTTTTACATTAGTAACCAGAAACTATGCACATTTTCATGACAAACCAACTTAATTGAATGACATCAGATCAATCTATCAATCAACTGTCAAACTAATAATGAAATAAATTATTACATTTAAGGTCGGGAGAAAAGTTTTGTATGTAATTCGGGAATAAACGTCTATAATCCCTCAACAGAAAATGCCCTCGCTCCCTTCGGTCGCTCAGGCATTACTTGCTGTCTCGGGATTAAAACTGTCGTTTATTCCCTTAATACATAAATATCTATAAAGACAGAATACAGTAATAAAATAAGTAATCAATATTTTGAATATCCACTTCCCAACATGCTAACAATTTTAGTTTTTGCATAACCGTAAGATGCACCATTTTTGGATTTGTAAATTTGACAAGGACGTGTCAGTTTAACCCTTAACTAGGCTTACGTTAGTGGTCGCATGGGGTCTCTCACGACCCCAACCTGAAAACTTAAAAATTGAAGGGAAAGAAAATTAGAAAAACATTTGCAGTGAATATTGTTGTTTATTAACAAATAATTAATCCATATTTGAAAGATTCAGACAATTTTCACATACAATCTTCTTATGATTCACGCACAAAAAGTTTTTTCGCACCAACAACACCACTCTTGATATTTTTTGTCTTTGCTCCGGGGGCAGTAATCGCAGCGCTTACGTTTTACATTCCCTCGATTCTCTGGTATTGCCTGACGTACCATTCAAAATTTCAACTCGATCCAGCTTCTGACGTCCCTTAGAGTGGCGAGGGAATTCAGCCTACTTGTCTAGAACGGTTTCACCAACTATAGCACAATTTGTTTCAAGAAATCGCGTTTGTGAATTTTTTTCCACAGTTTTTTCCCTTGAAAATGATGCGTTGATTACCGTAACATTCATCAAGTGGAAAAAAATAGCTAAGGGCCATCTTATCGTTCGGCGACCAACATTGTAGGATGCGCACATCTGATACACGGTGTCCACTCTACCTTTCGTCGAGTTATAATATTTAATGATTTCCGGTTTTTCTTCGTCGTTGGTGTTCTGTTCGCCTTCCAGATGTATTGTTGAAAGTAACACGACAGCCTTCCTCTTCCGTGGAACGTAGGAAACCTTGGTCATGTTGGTGTCCATAGGCTTTTGACTTGACGTTCATTGCAGGGTTGAAATGATGGTGGTATCTCTCGCTTGTTTTTCTAAGTGTGCTCACTAGTGTGATGTGATTTTTCAGCAGCCTATGTGCTAGAGGTATGCTTGTATACCAATCGGTGGTATACAAGCCACCGGTGTAACGTTTATCTGTGGTAACGTTTCGGCCGCTTCCATGTATGGAGGAGATGAGACGGTGCACTATTTCCTCTGCTGAGTTCTTCATGAGATACTGGCCTTCAGGTTGTGTTCCCACGTAGATTTCCATTTTCTGAAGGTAATAAGTCGTTGAATCTACCATTGCAAAGACCTTGATGCCGTATCGGTTAGGTTTCAACGGAAGGTACTGACGGAAACCACAGCGCCCACGGAATCCCACCAATTGTTCATCTATGGTCACAGTTTGAGTTGGCACGTAATTGGAGATACAATTTTCGTTTATCACTGAGAACAAATCACGTATAGCACTGAGTTTATCACTTCGCATCCTGTCTTTTCTTGTGTTGACGTCATCAAAACGAAGACTTATCAGAAGGAACATGAATCGTTTTGCAGGCATGGTATCTCGAAAGATGGTGACACCGGTATCATCTGTAGCCCACAGTGCCCCACATGCTCGGGATCGATGAATTAGCTGTGATCGTCGCCATTAGCATCAGAGTGATAGTTGTCATCCGCCGCGGCAGCAACACCCGGAGCATCCGCAGCAGCTTCCAAATTTTCTATAACGTAGTCATCGTCGTCGTCCTAGATTCTCCTAGCTTCCTCCTCCAACTCCGCCTGAGTCAAATAATGCACATATTTTTCCATCGCGGTCACACAATATATCGCTCGCCCGAAAAAAAAAACGCAATAAATCATTTTAGATATTTCTGCCTTTATATAGCAAATATCGTAGAAAACACTTGAGGTAATTAGAGCAGACAGATAATAGCGGCCTTACCAAGAGATAATCACACGCACAGGATAAGCCGATTATCGCTGAGCGCTGTTTTCAGATAATTAGAGTGAGCCGGTTAATTAGGGCATTCTAGGACAAGATCAAGCCCAGGTACCCCCCCATTCAAGGCTATGCAGGATGCAAGAGATTATTGGAAATCGCATTTTGCTAATACTTTTAAATGATAAATGGTAAAATCGGCCACACGTTAGTATTTTGCATTTTGCATTTTTGCATATAAAAATGCCTGTATATAGAAAATATTGTTTACATATTAGAGTGATCAATTGATATTCAGGTAAAACTAGACCTTTTTGAAGATGGTATGAGATTTCAGCTTAAAAATTTCACGAAGTTATACACGGTTTTATAACCCTTGGGGTCGTTTCTGACCCCGTGCGCCTAATTAAGGGTTAATTGTATGTTATTAATATTTCAACTATATCAAGACCAATCATGACTATATAAAAGTCTAGTGATACAATAGAAAACTGTTGTCGTTCAAATTTATATGCTCTCGATGGTACTTAGCGATATTATAGACTATTTATATGGTCCATTGTAATTTCGGCCTGATGCGTCCGGTCTTTAGTTATAACAAGTTATAATGCAGATGGCGGGTAAAGTCAAGTAAAGCTGAGCGCACGTGTAAAAAACAAGAAATAATTGTGACGTCACGATATACACTAGCGCCATCTACGTCCATCTTCCAAATCTTAGACGAAGATGAAATTATTTCTAGTTTTGAATTAAAGATAAACATAGAAAATTTAATCAAAATTGTTGAACACTTTTTGCTCTCTACTTCCCATCTCGACTTATCTTTGACTAAACGATATTGTACTGGATAGCTTCATAAACATGTCAAGACTTGACTATCACCAATAGGTTCTACGTATTTTAATTAGAGCACAATTCTCAGAACTTTGTTCGTCTAGATTTCATCCTTAAAAATTTTGAATAATTGTTCAAATGTAACAATTAATCAATATTTAAATCACAAGTAATTTAAATATGATCTATAATTTTGTAAGTTCTAATTCAAAATAAAATATGTGTTTATATAAATTTCGTTTGTTTGTTATCATGTTATTGGCGAGGTCGTAGAAAAAGTATAGTGTTTAACTCGTCTAACATTACCAAAACTATTCTCTCGCTTAAAAAAATGTTACTTTCGTTACTCGTTACACAGTATACTATTTTATATTTCCACTATCTGTCAACAGGCAAAAGTTGAAGAACTATTTAAAACATTACTACCAGAAGAAGAAGATTCCGAAAAAGGTTCAAAATTATTTGCTTAAAGCATTCTTTATTTAAACACTAATTCCTAACTGTAATAAGTTGGGCAATAAAATAAAAATTCGGTAACTGAGTTTATCAGCTACGGAAGCAGATAACCAAAGATCTTCATTTGGAGGTCGCATTTCTCCGCACAGATGCTTGTAGATCCGATTAGGTGCCTTGTTTTCATCACATTTGGTTGCTGGCTTTCCTCTCAAAAACACAGGAGCATCGAGTTCATTTCCCGCAGGGTGAAAGTGGCAAATCAACATAACAGTTCTGTACAATGGATGCAAATGCTGAAATGCAATACCAGAACAACCTATATACATCGTTTCTGCCCAAATTAACTGTAGAGTTTCACGATTTCTTTCATCGTCGCCTTGATATGGAAATTCAAGGCGATCAATCATGCTCAGTGTGAATTCTGGAAAATTACCTAGTTGATATGTGGGGCATTCCGTAAATAATTTAAAAGACTTTTTACTCAAATCATCTCCTATTTTTGAAGCTTTCTGCCAACATAAAGTCTCTCCAACTATACCTTCTTCTATAGCTCTACATCTACTATGACCTAAACTACATTGTCTAGCCCAACAGCTAGCAGTATAAGACAATTCTTTGCTGTAACTCAGAACATTCATATTAGACGCTGTTACGTTTCTTAATTCACCGCGGATAGATGCGCCTTTTGCAACTTCGTCTCTGATTTTGTTGTGATAATCTAAAATTAAATTAATTTCCTTTTCATCCAGGGTTAGAATCAAAGGTTGATCTCCACAGCTCGTACCAAATGATCTACCCGCAAATAGACAACATATATTTTTCTGTTGGAAGCCGCACTTGAGTTTACAAAAATCTGTTGTGTACGCTGCGTAATCTTCTTCATTCTCTGATGGAAGGAGATTTACGTAATATACTAAAATAAAGTAAATTACTGGTATATATTGGAATAGTTTTGACATCTGTCAAATTTAATCCTGAACAAATCATGAATATAATTCTAATCAACGAAAACCTGTGCATATTCATTTTAAAAGAGGAGTCTGGATTTATTTAAAGCGTCATTATTAATTTAATTAAACTAGATAATAAAAACATGAGAATAGTTTTCCTCCAAACTCGCCAATTTTTCAGGATAACGTAAGATTAATTTTCGCCAAAACTCGTACTGTCCGCGTCGAAAAAAACGGGACATGTCTTATATAACGATTTTGACATTAGTTTTGTCAATCCTTTATCAATATTAATAGCCATGAATATAAGGCAGGGATGCACAGACTTATAGGGAACAGGGCCACTCGGGAAAATTATAAGCCAAGGACGAACCACTACAAAGAATACTTATTAACACAAATATTTTTATTTTTAAATAGTATGAATTACTACAAATGATAAAAATAAAAGAACATTCAAAAATGTTTGTTGTAATTATGTAATCGTAATGTAATCTAATCATTACAATGTAATATTTCATGTTTTATTATTTTGATGCATGACATTGCAATGACCTAACAATTCTGTTTATGTTTTGCTCCACATTACTTGTCGCCACACGTAAAATTGCTTCCAGATTTTCATTTGCCAGACGGTTTCGATTTTTTGTTTTGTTAAGTTTCATCACCGAAAACGTTTGCTCACGTCGATCCAAATCCATACGCATACGTCGATCCAAATCCAACTGTATTGATTTCGGTGCATTTTCGGGTGAAATGTTGAAAGGATTGCTGAAAATGTCTAATAGAGGTTTAACTTTTTTGAAGTCTAGAAAACGATCAAGAAAAGCTTGTATTAAAATATTAATTTTTTCAACATAAGCGAAATTGACATCAGTTTTATTGAATTTCTCCATAATTTCTTTATAGTTCGGAAAATGGCAGTAATTGGCTCAATTGACCTCAATTGTCCTGAAAAGACTTAATTTGCATTGAAAGGACGAAACATGAGAGTATAACTGCGAAATCAATTGATCTTTGCATTGGAGTCGCGTATTTAAGACATTCAAGTGATTTGTGATGTCTACAAGGAACGCTAAAGTCACACAGCCAATCAGGGTTGTCGAGTTCGGAGACGTCCTTTTTCTTTTCCGCCAGAAATATTTTGATTTCTTCAATCAAGTTAAGAAACCGCTCTAGTGACAACCCACGACTTAACCACCTTACTTCAGTGTAAAACAGGAGATCCCCATATTTGCTTTCAGTATCCTCGAGAAATTGTGTGAATTGTCGGTGATTGAGACCTCGTGATTTTATAAAGTTTACAGTAGGTACTACAACTTTCATCACATTTTCAAATCCCAATAATTTTGAACAGAGGGCCTCTTGATGTATAATGCAATGAAACTGCATTAATTCCTTGGTATCTATGTTTTTAGTTTGCAAATACTCTTTTAACATAGTTATTATCCTAGATTTACTTCCAACCATTGAAGGTCAGTCGTAATTCCAGATAATTTACTCAAATCCAAATCCATTATAGAACATTTTTCCAGAAGAGCTTTGAGCATATCACTCCCCTTGGTTTGACTTGTCAAAGATCTCATACCAATCAGTTCTCCACTCACTTCAAAATTTTGCGTTACACCTCGTAAAAATATTAAGAGTTGAGCAGTGGAACTTATATCTGTAGATTCATCGAGTGCTATAGAAAATACTCAAAACTTTTCGATTTCGTAGCTAATTACTCTTACTCAATTACTCAAACAATATAATGTTCGCTTGTCCGTAGTTAAAACTTAACTGCCCCGATAGCCCATCATGTGTCTTGAATTTTGTTTTGTGGTCGAAGATTCCTCCATTTCCACACCGTTGTTATGTATATATCCCAGGGTTGTGACGTGTTTGAGTCTGATTTAATCGTTCGTTGTTGTGTTTTTTTTTTTTTGCGCGGTCCTGTGTGTATTGTGTGTGTAAAGTCTGTGTGTCAGTCGCTTTTTTTGCGTTTAAGTCACGTGTGTACGTTTGTTGGTCATCATCACATTTTTTGTTTGCGTTTCAGTTGTGTGTGTGTTTAATGTGTTTTGTTGTAGAGTGTTATTATTGTCTGTGTCTGTGTAACGAAGTGTTGTATTTGTTCGTTTGTTGCGTTAGTCGAGTGTAATGTTATTAGCATGTTGCCTAGGGCAAGTGCTAATTCGTCAACTGTGTTAAGTTTTGTCTTGTTTTGTCTTTGTGTCCATGGATTACTTGTTGGGGGTGGTGCTGGTACGTATTTAGGTTGAGGTGTGGTTTTGATTGAAGGATTGTTTGGGTTATTGGGACAGTTTATGAAGGTGGATAGATGAGGACCACCGCAGTTTGCACACTTTGGTGGGGTTGTTTTGGTCTTTGTACATAGGTGAGTCGAATGTCCGTCTCCGCATTTCATACATTTGTAATTCACGTTGCAGTTCCGTTGGTGATGTCCGAAAGTCTGGCACTTGTGGCATTGTATAATGTCAGTCCGTTTGTTTAGTTGTTCTATTTTGATCGTCAGTCCGCAGCAGTCGCGTAAGTTGTAGATTGACTTGTATTGTCTCGTCAGTTCGATTAATACAAGTGGTGCTGGTATTCCGTGTTTGCCGTTCATCCGTTTGATTTTTAAAGTCGGGTATCCTTGGTCCGTCAAGTCGTCTGTGATGTCAGTTTCGGTGATAAAGGTGGGAATGCCACGCATCACCATCTTTAATGTCTTTTCACTTCTCAATTGAAAAGTGCAGTATTGTATATGTTCGTTGTCTAGAGTGTGTTTCAGTTTTCTGTATTCTTCGTCAGTTGTCGGTTCTATGTGAATTCCTGGTTTCACCATTTTGTTTTCTGTCGTGTTGATGTTATTAGTTTTAAGTAATTGTCGTATGTATGTCCATTTGTCTTTTTCGATTATGATAATTGGTGCGATTTTGTGTGTTTTTTTTGTTTCAGTTTTTGTGTTAAGTGTAGTGTGTGTCTTATCACTTACCCTGGGTGTGCTGTTTGATGTTGACGGTTGTGGAGTATGTTCGGAGGTTTCTTCTTCCATCTTTTCCTCGGTTTTGTTTTCGAGGACGTCGTACGAATTTTTTATTTCGATTGTTGAAGTTGTTTCGTCTGTTTTCGGTTTCTTCGTGAATTTCGGGTAGATGAAGTCTTCGATTTTCTTTTCCGGATGATTCATTTTCTGTTTTCTGGTGTATTTTTCTTTTTTGGTCGGTTCGGGATCTGGTATTTCTACTTGTATCGTCGGTTGTTCTGGGTTTATAATAAATAAACTCGGTGAAGTCCGTAGTAGCTCTTGTACGCCGCTTTCGCTGTGCGTTTCGTCGATTATCGCCTGAGTTTGTTGTAGAAGTTCAGGTGGCCAGAGTTCAACAAAGTTGGGATTTAATTTAAGATTTGTTATATTAATAATTCGCCCGGCCATTTCTTCCGGCTTCGTTCTTGACGATATTTCGTCGTATGTTGTCTCAACTGCGATGTTGCAAGAACGGATATCGCAGTGAGAATGCCCCGATAGCGGGCGATGCGTTGTATTTATACGAGTTACCTAACATCTAGAACCTACCACATTGTTCGGGAATAATACCGACGTGTTTCGCGAATCTTCGAGTATTCGAATTGGTTCGACAGATTTCTAGTCTCGTAACAATATGCTTGGAACGACGAGGAGCATATTTGTCATACGTAGTAAACCTGAACAAGAAAGTAGTAGGTACTTAAAGGTACATATCTTACAAACAATTACAAAAGCTAGAATAAAATAAAAAGTTAAGAAATATTGATTTGAATGGATTTTTACCTAATTTTGTAGTTTTTCGAACAATTTTTAAAATTCGTTGGCGGGCCGCATAAATATCGACAGTGGGCCGCGGGCCGCGGTATGTGCATCGCTGATGTAAGGTTAGGCATCTGTCATTATTAAGTTAGTATGATGCAACAAAGTACTTTCACAATAGATTAAAGAAAGTGTCCCGTTTTGTATGTCGCGAACCGTATGTTTTTGTTAAAGAACAGATGTACGGAATTCTGGGCACGAATAATTCTTTAGTGTAAAATGCCTTTTTGAATGTCAGTTGTCACTGACATTTATAAGTATTTGACTTGCGTTATGAGTTATGAGTTATGATGAGTTATGACTATGAGTATATGTTCTGGTGGTCTCTCTTGCTTTAGTAAATCACATTAGAGGACACCCTTTTGAGACGGCCATTGGTGTAAAAATGGCAACAATTATCAAATGAATACTTAAACCATGACGAACAATTTTGGAGTAGTATTGTATTCAATGATGAAAAAGTTTTAGTTCTTGTTATATTGGAAAAGTCCGTGTTTATTAATATTCGATATGAAGCGAATTATATTCAAAAAGATCGATTGATCGGAAGATTTTCAGTAAATGTGTGGGGTTGGGTAAGTTCTGCAGGTTTAGGGATATGTCATCGACTAGAAGAACAACTGACAGGAAATATATATCAAAATTTATTAGAGACTGTAAGGATACCTTCGGTTCTGGAAAGATTTCGAAATTATAATTTTACATTTTACCATCACAACTGTATAAGTCATACCGCCAGAACAGTTAGGGAAAATTTTACCCTGGCCATCAAGGAGTCCTGATTTGAACCTCATGGAAAATGTTTGGGGATTTATCGTAGAAAAATTATATACAGATGATTTTAGAACGGCAAACAGGAACGAGCTTTGCCAAGCCATTCAGGGTGCATGGCAAGATGCCTCTGAAAATTATGATACGAGAAATTTAATTCGATCGATGAGGAGACAGCTACAATCTATTTTAGATAATATCGGCTTTTCAATAAAACATTATCCCAAGTTGTAGTCATACATTGTAGTTATTTATGCACCAAGGGCGTTATGGGTGCTATATTACTCTGAGGTCGACGTTAATTCAGGCCGAGGGCCGAGGGGTTGAAAAGGGTTCCGAAAACGTTTCGCAATATCAAAAGAAAAGCATGTCTTGATGTTTTGGACAGATTGAAAACTAATCATTTGCTAGAACGTATCATTATTGGTGGATGAGTTTTTGATTTTTGAAGCACCAAAGCTAAGATCTACACTGTCGAACTTCAACACGGTTACAAAAGCAAGACTAAGTAAATCAAAGATAAAAAATATGTTGATTTGTTTTTTGATAACAGAGTTCGCTCATAAGGAATTTGTGCCTCAAGGCCAAAACGTAACTCAGCATTATTTTCCAAGTCATTCTTGAAAGACTTCCAAAGACAGTATTTTATGTGAAACTGAACTTCAAGAATATCCGGGTACCGGGTATCACCACAATGCGACCAGCCCCACAACGATTTCAATTAACAAGTTTTTGGCAAGTAAAAACACCAGACTTGATCCCTTATGAGTTTGCTTTGGATTTTTGGAGAAAATTAAGAAGCAATGCTATGAGGTGTGGACAAACCGCCTCCAACACTATCTAGCTTACCAAGAAAGGAGATAAAGTAGAGTTGTAATTTTAATTGAATAAATCATTGTAAAAACTTGTAAAAATTGTCTCAGTACTTTATTTATACACCTCGTATTCCTTTGAATGCATAAGAAAAGTAAATATTCTTCAGTGTTGATATGTGTAGTTGAATCGGTGAGTGGAAAAACGATATAACTAGCAAAAATCTCGTTTTAAATGTAAGATAGCCAGAATTATATATAAACCAAGATCTGTCTGCTGGGCGAAAAAACAGTATAAAAATCAAAACATGTACGCTTCCACATGACCATGTAATTTGACGTTGAGTGCAAAAACGATATAACTCCAGCGTTTATACCGCTTTTTCACTCAGTACGGAGCCGGCGCATGCTTATGCTATTTCATTCGGTTGATGTATCATTTTAACCTTAGAGCTTCCGATACTCACATTAATCTTTGGAGTGTTATCTTGTGAATTTAAAATGTCGAGCAGTGACAGTTCTAATAACGAAAACGTAGAAAATAAAGGGAAAAAAGGTGTACTGAAAAATGGTTGCGAAATGAAAGACAAAAGGCTCGTCTCCTTGGACACCAGTACACAAGTAAAACTGGAAAAATTATTTACAAAAGGTCTGTCGGAGAAGACTGCACGTAAGTATTCTATAATAGAATAACTAATATTATTAACCATTTCAACCATATTAAGCCATTTTCAACAACAATATTTTTTTTAGATGTAAATATAAATGCATGTCAAAACTTACGATGGAAGAAAAAGAAGCAATTTTAAGAAAGTTATATGAAAAGGGTTCAAAAACGAACAAGATGTATATTTGCATGGTCTTATGGAATGTAGACCAGTAGCTAGGAGGCGATCAAATGGAGAAGCTAGCAGAAAAAATCGGGAAGTAACGTTTTCATATCACATTCGAAATAATGTAGAGAGGCAACAAGTTTTCAAGACAGCGTTTTTAAGTCTGCATTCAATATCGAATTCCAGAATACAACGACTTAGCAGATTGTTAGTTTCTCAGAATTCACCTAGAGTTCTACGTGGTACACATAATAATCGACCGCATGTCTTACAACCAGAGGTAATTGCCAAAATACATCAACATATTGCATCATTTCCTCGTAAAACTTCTCACTATAGTTCCAAAGAATTGCATTATCTTGACTCCGCGCTAAATGTTAAGAGAAAGCATGACCTGTTTGTAAAATTGAACCCAGACTTAGGAAATGTTGTAAAATATGAATTCTATTTGAAATTTTTCAAAGAGAATTTTGACTTAAAATTTGGGAGGCCTCAAGTGGACGTGTGTGGACAATGCGAAGGGCTCAACAAAAAAATTAAGGATCAAAATTTGAATGATAATGCGAAGATAGTCGGCGCGGCCGAATTAATGGTCCACAAACGCAGGGCTAACAAGTTTTACTCTAAACTTAAAGAAATAACTATTTTGTGCCAAGAGCGTGAAGATGGAGAAATAGTTTTTTACTATATTCAAAATATGCCACTGCCTGGTATACCTGTCCAAGAAATGTTTTATTTGAGACAATTGTGGATGTATGGGTTTCAAATACATGATTTGAAAAATGGTACCGGCCACTTTTATACATATCATGGACAAGCTGCAAAGGGTCCCAATGAGGTATGTACGTTTATCAACGAATATGTGCAGCAAATGCCTGCAGAGATTCAAGAGCTTCACATATTTTCAGATGGTTGCCCTGGCCAGAACCGTAACAATACCGTAGTGAGGTATTTATTAGCACTTGTAGCCACAAAGCGATTGCGTAAAATTTATCATTACTTCCCACTCCGTGGCCAGTCATTCTTGCCGTGTGACCGGGACTTCGGCTCTCTAAAAAAAGTGATAAGAAAATACGATAGAATCTATCTTCCTGAAGATTACGAAAGCATAATGCTATCTTGCCGTAAATTAAAACCATTTGCAATATCTATAATAACGTACAAAGATATTATAGACTACAAAAACTGTTGGCCGCAATATTATAAGAAAACAAGTCAATCTTGCGATGAAAGAAAACATAAATTCACAATTTCAAATTACATGCAGTTTATTTATGACAGCTGTACACCCGGGTATGTCATAACTAGAGAAAGGACATGCTTACCACCCAGTGCAGTACTGGCGAAAGGCTATATTTCTAAAATATTTAATTTTATTTATATAATTGGAAAACGAACGGGTGGTGATCTATAAAATTACGAAATACGTATTTATTTGTTGAAAAGTTGTATTTATAAAGTTTTTAATTTTATTTATATAATTGGAAAACAAACGGGTGGTGATCTATAAAATTACGAAATACATATGTATTTGTTGAAAAGTTGTATTTTTAAAGTTTTTAATTTTATTTCTATAATTGGAACATTTTTATTTGTTCATTTTGTCGTTCAAGTTGAGTAAAGGAGTATTAATATTGACTAGCAATAGTTTCTCAAGGTTTTCTTCGGTCAATTTTGTTTTCTTTGAATTAAGTACATCCTTATAAATAGAAAACGTCCTTTCTTCGTCGCAACTGGTTATAGGTGCATACTGGAAATATTCTTTTATTTCTTCATATTTAGCCGTTAGATTTTGTGGAATTGTCTCCATACATAATTGCTGCAATGTAATTAAATCTGGATTTCTATTAAGAATTGCTTCAAACTTTTGCCGAAGGCCACATCCGAAGTCACTTGGAATACTTTTCAAATTATTAACAGCCACATCTAATGTGGTTAATCCGTCATTTAATTCGAGACTTCGATTTTCAAAATAAGTGATTAGTTTTGGCAATTTTCCCAAGTGTTCGTGAAGAAAGTACAACTGATTTTTTAAATTTGGGATTTGTGTGAGCTCCTTGCACTCACCAATACTTCTAGCATCCTCCTTTAGCAGTGTTACGAAATGTTTTAGACTATCGAAATTCTCAGCATAATAACTAGTAGCTTCCAGCCATGTTCCCCATCTAGTTATTACTGGAGTGGGAGGCAGTGACAGAGATGGAAATTTTTCCCTGAAAAGAGCTACTCTCAATGGTGCTTTTCTGAAAACTTTTTTAAAAGCTGATACAAGTCTATCAACTTCCGGAAAAGTGCCTCTGATATATTCACAGATTCTGTAGAGAGCATGTGCTACACAAGTAATATGCAGCATATTAGGATATGTTTTCTTCAATAGTCTGCCTGTTTTTAACATATACGCAGCACTATCACTGACAAATAAAAGTATTTTTTCTTTTACGTGGCGCCCGAATGAATCATTTTTTGCATATTCCCCTTAATGGTTTCAGCAACCGTTTTCGCATCAACTCTATTTATAACACTTGTTGCTATTACATATGAGTTATAGGGAATAGTTGGATGTAGTACACCAGCAACATTTACCACACAGCGTCCTAACATATCCACCGTTTCGTCGGCGCTTCAATACATATGGATGTATTGATTTAAAAGATGGCTTCTAATGCGTTCTACTGTTCTCGTATAGCACCTAGAAACATAATATTTGCGTAAAGTTGATTCATCAGGAACATTTCGACCAGTATATTTTTTCAGAAATATTTTTAAAGTGGGATTGCTAAGTTTATTTAATGGAATATTAGCCGCCATAAAAGTTTTACAGAGTTCGGATGTGTTTGCGATCCTAAGTGACGAATTTTTGACGATATTTTACGGATTTTGTAATAAATTTCGGAATCACTGACAATGGACATACAATCAGTATGACCGTCAATCCAACTCGCCATTGTTTTACAATGCCGTTCTCGACATTATTCCATATCATGTCTGAAAGAGTAACTTAAACAATGCTCTAGATCTAAATAAATGAAAACTAAAAATGTGTGCGTAAGATATTGAAACTGAACGAAATTCAATGCACACTTACGTCGAAATAATTGGTAGAAATAGATTCAATCAAACGATATTAAACAGGATCTATCACAAAAATTACGATGTAATTAACAGTTAAAACTATGAAAACAAGAAACTTACAGCACTTTATTTATCTTACGAAATATAAACTAATAAATAAAATACATTATAAAAACCCCGCTCCTATCTACGCTCATGAAAACACTTTAAAAAACACTATATTCCTCGAATACAATAGCTGGCTTGTCCATTGTTATCGCGGCGAGACCAGGTGTCCGAGTAAGTCAAACAAATACTTCATTGAATTACGCCGGGATGTACTGAGCGATGTTATACACAATTCCAATTGCCGATTGCGTTTTATGGAAATTGCGTCCGTTCTCTAGTCATAACTTATGATTATATCAATGGATTCGTTTCACAAACTTTCAAATTACTAAAAGCTGGTACAACTCCAGCATTACCAAGTACGCCTGCATACTCAAACATATTACCTATTAATACAATAAAGAAAATTGAAAATCTTAAGAAAGTGATGCAATACATGTCAGGAGAAATTTTGGAATTTTATTATCACATCACTTCATGGGAGGCCTGCAACGTAGAAGAAGATGACTAAACATGTTATATAAATGTATTATGTATTGTGAATAGCGTAAAAAATAAACGAATTACTGATTTGGGGATATATTCGTTAATTAATATTACAAATTAACGAATATTAAAGATAATTTCAAAATGAGTGGAAAAACAATATAACTTCAACGTACTTTTTGCTGCGCATGTCAGTCAATAGAAGACAAATTAGAAATTTTATTTAATGTTCATTCTGAAAACTTGATTATCTACAACTTTGCAATGTACCGAATTCTTGTCAGATAAATAGTTTTTATACAAAACAGTTTTTTCTGAATATCTCTAAATCATATTTTTGGAGTTATATCGTTTTCCCACTCACCGATTCAGTTAATGTTTCGCTTTCGTTTTCATCAAAATGTTTTTCCGGTCTTAAATGCCCGAACACCGCAGACACGCAACACACACAAACACAGTAGAACGGATGTCGACGGACAGTACATCTATGTACAGATATAATTCGGTCATGTTGCACAAAAACCCGTTGTTCAAAACAGAAAACAGAAGTTTCGGGATTAAAATAGGGCGTAGAGAAGTGTGCGTGGAGTGTTGTACACGTGTCAGGTACAAGAGGAGAGTTGTTTATACCGCATTTTCAGTGTATTTCGTGTTTACATTGGTCTCGGTTTTATATCAAACACGTTCCCGAGAGATGCCCTGCTCAAAAAGCAGCGTCTGGATTATATCAACACACCGAAAGAATGTTCATACGGTGGAATACGTACGTTAACAACATTCTTAAATCAAATTTATCCGCGAGTAACTTCTCGAAATTCCCTGGCTAATTTTGTAAATATGTAAGTTTAGATTTAAGTGTGTTTCCATAACTAGAGAAAATAGTTGGCAGACGCCGGATATATTACTTATTTATATATTGATGAATCAATAAATATATTGCAGATACATATTGAAAGAGGCATACGCTTGTTTATACAATACATTGTCTAATTTAATGTTTTCTAGTTTTGCACCCACAGAGACGGAACTACCAACTCGATCAATAATGAATGTGGTTTTTGCGATATATATATAATAGTTATTAATGCAACAATTGCAAAAAGTAATTCGACGTGAAATAATATTCTTTTTCTATTTTGCGTTCCAAATGAACTCATTATGAAACCCAAAACAGTATCGAAATGAGCTTCATTTCGATACGCTTTTTTTCATTTTCCAATGTTGGCGTTGTTCGAATACAGAAATAAATATCATTGCTGTCATTTGATTTTAAGAATTTAAGTACATTTGACAGATATGATATATGTTCGTACTCTACACAAACAACGTATATTGTATACAATTGACAACAAGATATATTAGTTTCTAAGTCACTCATGTTTATATTTTTAAATAAAATATCAAGTAATGTTAACGAAAATTAATAAATAATATGTAATATAATGTACCGTTGCGGCCAATATTATCTGGGCAGCAGTTTTGCCCACTGTAAATGGATTTTAATTGTAACATAAAAAAAGTCGCCTGGAAAACTATACTGTCATATTGATTGATGAAAAACGTCAATTATAAAAATGCCACATTTATCTTTGTCCGAGAAATTAAGGGTTGTGACGTTACTGGGAGAGGGGTGGTCGGAACGACGAGTCGCATTAATATTCCAATTACCAAAGAGTACTGTGCATAACATTAAGAGAATATGGGATGAGAGACAAACGCTTGAAAGAGGATTGGGTAGTGGTAGGCCCAGAGTTTCAACGGAGGTGGATGATGGTAATTTGGTTGATTTTATTCGCGAAAATCCCTTCCAGTGTGCGGTAGACGCACAGGCTGAAACAAACTTTCCTTGGTCCGTTCGAACGGCAAGGCATCGTATCAAAAATGGATCTGATCTACGTAATCGTTCTGCAGCGAAAAAACCTTTTTTAACTCCGCAAAATAAGGAACAGAGAGTAGGTTTTGCTTTGGAATACTCCTTAGAAGCGTTAAATTTCTGGCAGAATGTTGTTTTTACAGATGAGAAGGTATTTAAATCGTGTTATGACGGACACGTTAGAGTTTATAGACCTCCGAACTCTCGCTTTGATGAACGTTATACCCAAAAATCAGACATAAGCGGTCGGTTTTCTGTCAATGTCTGGGCCTGGATGAGCGCCCAAGGACCCGGAGTTATAACACATATAAGAGGTAGATGCAATGCAGAGGTCTATGTTGGAATATTGGAAAATATCATGCTGCCCTCAGTAAATGCAGCCTTTCCCCAAAATAATTTTATATATCAACAAGACAATTGCCCCATTCATACAGCCAGAGTGACCACAAACTGGATGCAGCAACAGAACATACAAGTTCTACCATGGCCTTCACGTAGCCCGGACTTGAACCCCATTGAAAATATGTGGGGTTTGATGGGAAAAAAAATTAATAGAGGTAATAATTTTCGCCCACAAAATGTAGAACAGTTATGGGAAAGAATTCAAGAAGCATGGATCGAATTAACTCCAAATTATACTGCAGAATTAGTAGCATCAATGCCCAGAAGGTTAAATAATGTTATTGAAAAAAATGGAGCTGCTACAAAATATTAATTTTTTATATCATTTGTTTATGTTTTCCGTTTCTTAAATAAACATCGAAACTTTTAATTTAATTTAAGATCAATAATACGATTGGTCAAAGCCAAACTAATTTCAGTTTAAAGACATCCCTTTTTAAGGTAATGATTACGACTATTGATTATTGAGATAACCATCACATGATGGCTCATGCCCTAAGTGCGTATCCAGAGTAACGTAGATTGCAGCAAAGCCTGATTTACCAAATTTCATGAAAAAGTCATAAAATGTCAAATCACTGCCCAGATTATATTGGCCGCAACCGTACTTCGCGGATAGCAAGATTTAAATTTGACAATGTCAAGTATCAATGTGACCAACTGCATGCTTTATATAAAAATTTAAACTCTGAACTTCCAAATTAAATAATTCCAATTTATTAATGTAAAAAATGCAAAATAGAAAAAATAGTATAAAAAACTCGTTTCATAAGGCCTTTTTCCGCACTCGCTCTTTAGAAAACTCGCCGCTATAGCGGCTCGTTTTCTAAACTGATCTCGTGACAAAATGGTGCCTTATGAAACTTGTTTTTTAATATACTATTCTACATTCATGCAAAAAATTAAAAATTTGCACAAGTGTAGGAAAATAAAATGTGTAATGTAATAGCAAAATATTTAATAATTAATTAGCACTATCGATTTGCATTGAAAATGTTAGAAACTAATAACAAGTGTTCATTTGAAAAGTCAGTCTAGTAGCGTGTGATTTACTGAGAACATTTTGAAGAATGTCGTAAATTAAAATTTACCACTTAACCTACGAAGTCGTATATTTTGACAGTTTCATACATACAAATAAATAACAAATAATAGGTATATATTGAAAACTATAACAAATGTTGAAAATGTTGTCCTTCAAGCACTTTAAAATCAATGCATCAATGCACTTTAAAATCCTCCGTTCAAATTTTCTGATGATATTCTACAACATTACTGGATTGTTATTAATTTACAGGCATTTCTGTTCGATTCTCTGTAGCATATCATTCAAATTCAATATAGGTGTTCGAAATATGTTATTTTTTAGATAAAGCCACAAAAAGAAGTCGCAAGGTGTTAAATCGCATGAACGTGCAGGCCAGGCAATTTCAGTATTTCGACTAATTATACGCTCATCAAAAAATTCTCTTAAAGAATCCAAAGATTCTGCAGTACAGTGACAAGGTGCTCCGTCTTGTTGGAAATATGCATTTTGAAGTTCATCATCATGCAAACTGATTGACAAATGGTTGTAAAATTTCCGTACGGTACCTTTGAGCAGTTAACGTTCCCTGAAAAAATATTGGTCCAATGATTCGGCTTTAGCTTATCGCTGCCCAAACACCAATTTTCTCTGGATGTAGCGATTCTTCATTAATTACATGTGGATTTTCACTACTCCAAATTCTTGTATTTTGTGAATTTAGGTATCCCGTTTTATAAAACCATGCTTCATCAGAAAGATGACTCTTTGCGAAAGTTCTCCATTATTGTTCATATTTACAAACCAATTACAAAACTGTAGTCTACGTGGGTAATCAATTTCTAATAATTCTTGTACTGCCGTGACACGGTATGGATAAACTTGCATATCTTTTTTTTAATAACTTGTGAGTTGTACCAACAGAAAGGTTTATTTGTTGAATCAAATGTCGAACAGATGTTTGTGGTTCATTTTCCATTATTTCTTCAACACGATTGACAACTTGAGGTGTACGTTTCTTAACTGCTCCGCTGCCTGATTTTCTTAAGAGACTACCAGTTTCAGAAAAAAGTTTTAAAGTTCTATCCAAAGTATTCTTAAATATAATCTATTACAAAATATGGAAACTCAACTTGAAATTCTACCATGCAATCTTGAACTGAATAAACCCATAAACCATCAATTTTATTACCACTTCGAAAATAAGCCTGGACTAAAAAAATTTTATGTTCTAAAGTGAAAGCCATTTTAAAACTGAGAAGCAATTTATTTAAACCAGAATCGACGCACGATTATTTTATGCACTAACTGATATTTGTGATTGACATTATCAAATGTCATTTGGATTTACGTTTACGGAACAACAAACACATACTAACATATTTGTGGCTTATTCTATCAAAATTTCAAAGTAACCTAGATTGACTTTTTAAATGAACACATTATATGTTAGGAACAATTTAACTCAAACTTTATTTTTACCATTAATGTTAAAAGTAAATATACAATTTATGCAATTTCCAATATTAATATTTGTTACAATTAGTGAATTATTTTTTAATTCTACTTCTTGGTTTGTGACTTCTCTAAATGTACTAGCACTTGGTATTTGTACATTACCATTTTCTTCAATCATAGCAGCCCTGAGCGCGAATGTTAAGGTACTTCCAAAGTGCACGTGAGAAGATATCGGCAGTCGGCTGCTCGATTGCCAGCAACTCGCGTTGTCAAATAAATAATAATAATAAATTGCATTTTCTACTAATTTCGTAATCCAGTATGTAATAGATATGATTGAAAGTAATATAAAATATGCAATTGTTTAAAACGTAAAACAATTTCACAGAAAATGGACTAAATATGGCGTCGATTTGAACGTTTATGTTTGTCATGATTACAAAACGCTGTAGTAAAATGACAGATGACTGCAATAAAATAATGCATTCCAATTAAGAAAGGACCAGATAGCGCGGCCATCTGAGTATAATTTACACAGGAATTTCAAAAAAATAGATAATTTGTATGTGAAGTTATATACCTACTATGTAAAAGATTATTTTTGACGTTTGTTTATTAACATATTTATTATTAAGAAAGTTTAGACTTTAATAATTTTATTCAAGCAAGAAGCGACAAATATATACCAATGCAAGGTATTAGACTTACATAAAATACTTCAATCAATATCTTATAATCTGTTATTTATTGTTTGAAGGTTGCATCTACAATAAATTTATGCCTAAATACAGTGAGAATGTGTTAAAATTACTACAGGAGAAATATTTACATCTTTCTTAGATTTTATTAGAGAACAAAACTTTTGTGTAAATGTGAAACTAATAAATTTAAAGGATTGATGGTGACAGTGTATTATAATTATCATAATATTTGTGTATCGTTTAGCTTAAAAAATATAGCATTTTACAAAATACAGTTATTTCAATAGTATCTATAATGAGAGAGCAATAAGGAAATTCATTTACCTGCACATCATTTCACATAATTTGGATAAAAATTTTTGTACATCGAAAAAATGTATTTAAAATATTTTCATTTTACAAAAATAAGTAAGTGCATATTAAAAACGGTAAAACAGCAGTTTTGAGCCAAAAAATAGGTAAAATGTAAGCATTTTTCGAGTTTAAACATGTGTTCGTTCCTTTATTTCAAGTTTAAGGCTGATTAATACCATATGATCATATATTTCTACCCTCTAGAAGGCAATGACATTTTTCTTTTTTAAACTTATGTTGGTATCATAATTTAAGTTAACTTATTTTGCAGCGTGTGTGTGATATAGGTTATTTTATACTGATGACAGATTAGGTTTTGTCATTTTGACAAATAATTACATACAAACGTTTCAGTTGAAAATATAAAAAGTTTAATAATAAAAACAGCTACAATAAATGTTCAAAGTGAGCTCCTTCATTTTCTACACATATCGCAACTCTTCGTCTCATATTATTGAAGGCATTCCTTAAATTATGTGGTGTAATTTCCTCACAGACATTTCGGATAGCATTAGTAAGTTCTTCAATTGTATGTGGACGATTCGTAAATACTCTATTTTTTAGATGTGGATAAATGAAATAGTCCATAATTGTTAAATCCGGCAATCGTGGTGGAAAGTCTACTATTCGATTATCTAAGAATTCATGCAATAATTCCATCGTTTCTCTTGTCTTATGGGCTCTTGCATTATCTTGCTGGAAATATCCCTCGCGGAGCTCATCATCATGTAATTGATTTACAAATGGTAGCAATAAATTATTACGATATCGTTCTGCATTTATCGTATTATTAAAGAATATTGGACCAATAATCCGTCTACGAGAAACAGCAAGCCAAACGCCTATTTTTTGTGAATGCAAGGGTGTTTCAAGAATTTCATGTGGATTTTCACTAGACCAGATGCGCATTGTTTGTCTATTTATATATCCTGATAAATGAAACCATGCTTCATCGGACCAGAAGGATTTGTCAAGAACGTCATCGTTATTAATCGTACCTAAGAACCACTGACAGTAATTAACTCTGGTTTCATGATCGATTGGTAAAAGCTCTTGCACGCAATGAAATTTGTATGGAAATTTTTGTAAGTCTTTTTTAAGGATTCTCTGGCAGGTCCCATATGACAGTTGTATTTGTTGTGAAAGCTTACGAATCGATTTCTTAGGTGATTGATTTATTCGTCCCTCAACATCTGCTATATTTTCAACTGTCCGCTTTAGTGGTCTACCAGCACCTGGTTTTTGAGACACAGACCCTGTTTCACGGAATTTAACCACTGACTTTTGAATTAATTGCCGCAAACTGTCATATGTTGTTGGAAAATTTGGAAATTCTGCCCGAAATTCTTCTATACAAGGCTGCAAGGAGTACGACCATTCTCCATTTTCTAATTTTACACCATTCCTAAAGTATGATTCGATCAGAAAACTTTATGATTTATTGTAAACATTTTGAAGTGTCAATTAATAAATACATTAATGACAGATGAGTTTTATTTATCAGAACATACACATAATGACAGATGTATTTTATTTGTCACTACCAACACGATATTTTCAAGAAATAATTTCATGGCTTGCTAGAGGGTAAATATAAATGATCATATTGTATAGCAAACGCCAATTAAGTTGGCGCGAGGAGGGGGTGCGCAGAAGCCGTTTTTAAAAACGTCCACCCCCACCACTCAAGTAATTGTCAGAATACATTTGTCATTGACGTTTGACAGAACATATTTTGTAATGTCTTTGCAAGGGGATCATACACGCTCAGAGGTTAGAATTATCTGACATTTGATGTAAAACCAAATACAAATCTCCCCACTACTTCTAATCCTGCGCGAACTTACCCCTTCTCGCGCCAACTTAATTGGCGTTTGCTATACTTACTTGTTTGCTTATGTATGGGATAAATCGTACAATGATTTTTTTTTGCTTTTATGAGAAATATGGTTTGATTACAGTTTCAGATTTCAATGTAATTGAAAAAAAAAATAAGAATAAATAAAAAGAGAAATAGCTTTGATGGGAAACTCCATATGTTCAGTAAAAACAATTTTTTTCGTAAATGTCTGAACACAATGAGTGTAAAATCCTCTTTTATTAGCATAATATACATTAAATCTTTTACCTACACTTACATAATTACATTCAAAAAATTATATAATCATTTCCTACTAAGAAATTTAATTAAAATTCCGCGATTATCACAACATCTGGTAGTTACTTGAGATCCAGGACGTCGAACAATTTCTGAGGACCTGAAACAACTTACAATCTCATGAATGTATATGGTAAACCTTATTATATAATTATATTTGGTTTACATTTTATTCACTATATTTACCAAACTATACAATTTATAAGTATGAAAAAATTATATCTAACACATCACACACACACACACACACACGAATCTAAATCAAGAACATCACACATAACTAAATTTAGCACACCACAGTTCATTATGTTGCATATTGTTCACGAATATATATATTGAAAACTACTCATCTTCAAGATCAGAACCTGAATCTAATGAAAATTCTGAGGATGACCCAGTATTTACAGTAAAAGTCAAATTTTCTAAAACATTTTCAACAATATTATCTAAATCATACATTTTATTTTCTTCTGTTATAGCGTGATGAATACTATTTTTCCATGCCTCAGCATCAACCATGTCTAATCCTTCTAATAATAAATTTCTTACCTCGTCCAACTTAAATGTCTTATTATTGGCCACAACATGATGCTTGATTTGAGCCCATATAAGTTCAATGGGGTTAAGATTACAGTGATATGGAGGTAAACGTAAAACTGTACAAACACTTTCTCTAGCTATTTCATCGACCATGTATGAAACTGAATGACAGGATGTGTAATTTTTTACAAGCTCAATCAATCCAATCTTTAGCATAGAATTATCAGCTAAAATTTCTTTGGTTAAAAGCCATTCAATGAGTGCCTACTTTTTCCATGATAAAGCAGGTGACTTTTCTGTTTTAGTAGAATGATAAGGCGCATTATTCATTACTATAACACTATTGGGGTCCAGAGAAGGTAATATATTTTGCATCCATGCGATGAATACCTCACTATTCATATCTTCATGGTAATCTGTTTGCAGTTTTCTTGGATTCAAATAATAACAAACCCCCATTCCTAAAACCAGTTTCGCTGCCAATGTGAAGCACAATTAGTCGATTTCCTTTGCCAGATGGATCTTTTAGACCAGTAGAAAGACCTTCAACAAATGCTTGCCTTGGATTAAGAACCGTTGTATCTTTCCATATTTTTGCTTTTGTGTAATCTGCATTCGCTCATGTTTTATCTAAATAATAGATTTTTCTCCCTCCTGCACGAAACTTTCTTATACTTGTCAAATAACGAGGTTTCCCTAAGATAATATCATTTCATTCAATTAATATGTTATTTCGTGTGCGTTTTTCCCATTTGAATCCTAGTTTCTTTAGGATTCTCCAAAGTGATGTTCGTTTTAAAGAAGGTAAACTGGCATCCCCTTTAATAGCTTCACATATTTTTGTGCAAGTTGGTAACTCATTTTTAAAGAAAAATGATTCCACGTTTGTTCTTAAAATACACATTGTAAGCCATCTGCCTCTGTCCACTTTTTACATATTTTCCTTTACGATTTTTTCGTAGACCTGGTAAAGCTACGTCATCCATGCTCTAAAACGATTGCGATTAAATAAATGAAATACGAGGTGCATTCAAGTTCTAAGGCCTCCGATTTTTTTCCTCCAGACTGGAAAGAGATAGAAGCATGTGCATTGTTTTGAAATGAGCGTACGTTCGTTGTCAATACGTCACAGAGATGGCAGCACTGTACGGCAGATGGAATTGTAGCGGCAGCGTCGAGAATGAGAACTGTTTTAGATACTTAAAATGGCTACGTTTTCCTTACTTGAACAGCGTGCAATCATTCGTTTTTTGAATTTGCGTGGTGTGACACCAATTGAAATTCATCGACAGTTGAAGGAGACATGTGATGATGGAGTTATGGATGTGTCGAAAGTGCGTTCGTGGGTGCGACAGTTTAATGAAGGCAGAACATCGTGTGACAACAAACCGAAACAACCTCGGGCTCGCACAAGCCGGTCTGACGACATGATCGAGAAAGTGGAGAGTGTTAGCATTTCCGTGGGTTCTGTGCACACAATCCAGCATGACGACCTGAAAATGCGAAAAGTGTCCTCCAGGTGGGTGCCAGGAATGCTGACGGACGACCACAAGGCTGCTCGTGTGACATGTTGCCAAGCAATGTTGCCGCGCAACCAAGGCATGAATGGGACTTTCTTTTCGTCGATTGTGACAATGGATGAGACGTGGATGCCATTTTTCAATCCAGAAACAAAGCGCCAGTGAGCTAATTGGAAGCACACAGATTCACCGCCACTAAAAAAATTTCGGGTAACCGCCATTGCTGAAAAAATGATGGTGTCCATGTTCTGGGACAGTGAGGGCGTAATCCTTACCCATTGTGTTCCAAAGGGCACTACGGTGGCAGGTGCATTCTACGAAAATGTTTTGAAGAACAAGTTCCTTCCTGCACTGCAACAAAAACGTCCGGGAAAGGCTGCGAGTATGCTGTTTCACCAAGACAACGCACCCGCACATCGGGCTAACATTACGCAACAGTTTCTTCGTGAAAACAACTTTGAAGTGATTTCTCATGCTCCCTACTCACCTGGCCTGGCTCCTAGTGACTTTTGGCTGTTTCCAACAATGAAATACACTATCCCTGGCCGCACATTCACCAGCCGTGCTGCTATTGCTTCAGCGATTTTCCAGTGGTCGAAACAGACTCCTAAAGAAGCTTTCGCCGCGGCCATGGAATCATGGCGGCGACGTTGTGAAAAATTTGTACGTCTGCAGGGAGATTACGTCGAGAAGTAACACCGGTTTCATAGTTTTCGGGTGAGTAGTTAGTTAGAAAAAAAGTCGGAGGCCTTAGAACTTGAATGCACCTCGTACATTAATAAGTGATAAAGTATTTTTAGAAAATGATGTTTTCACTTTATAATCTCTATAAAGAACTATCTTTAACGAATATTAATAATAAATAGCACAATTAACAACTAGTAAAACATGCAATTGACTTGCACAGACAGAAATACCGTTCAGTACTGACAGCAAAACACTAATTTGACAGAACTAAATAAACATAATTTTGCCTGCATAAAAGCGGCCTCTATTTTAGCCAATCACAAGCTCTTATTTTAGGTCCTATCTTTCCCAACGGTTTATTCTTATTTGGAATGGACATTAGTGCAATAAAGAACCAGTTTTTTCACTAAATATAGTTCAATAAAGTTTTGTTTTCTGCATGAACGTACAAAAACTATTTAAGGGTGAACAATATTATATTGTTCGAATTCAGGAAGTTTATTCGACGGTAAATGGAAAAATGTTCTAAAGAAATAATATTCGAAATACATTTGAATATTACCAATATTCTTTTCTTAAGTAAATTGATTTTATACTTATCATATTTTTGATCATATGGCCTGGCCTGATCATACATGACCTTAAAAAGAGATCAATGATAAAATGTGTAAACATCAATTTATCAAAAACACCGTATTAATTATGAAAGTTTATTTTTACAAGTTACCTGTCAGTATTAAAAGATAATACCATCATTAACATTAAATAATTCTGTTTTATTTATATCATAGATTAAAAATCATAGTAAACTCGCGGTCATAAAATTAGTCATACCATTTAGACGGTTAAGAAAATTTTAACTAAATTTACACGTCGTGAACCAAACTTTCAGATTTGGAGGTTATTATGGCACAAATGTCAATGTATACTATATGTCTTGAATTAAATACGGTATTTTATTTATAATTTTATCAACTTCCTCACTGGTATAGAATTTAAACATAAGCACAATTTCAGAGCTTGTGACATTGTGTTAAGTGTTTGGTGTTTTCTGTTAAAAATACCCAATGCTTTTTGTGTATATAATTTTATAAGAAATTCGAAAAAATACAAAAATCAAATTCTTGTAGTCTATGTTTCGTTCTAGATAGACACTGTCAAATCCGTAATTCAGTTACTTTAAAAATTCAAAAAAGACCGAACGCATTCAATTTGATTCACATGTCATAGATTGGGTACCAAACGAACGACATATTCGAACTTACCGACGACATATGCGGAATAAAGGGGTTCAATGTTACTCACATTTTTTTTACAATTGAAACAGACATGTAATATACATATCTGTAACTGTACACATGGACAATACACCTCGTATTTTCAGCATTTACTTCCGCTTAAGACACGTGTTTCTGCCATTATTATTAGGCGTCATCAGTTAAGCTAGTGAAGCAATATAATACAAATGATACAAATCTTTACGAATAGATTTGTATATGTATATAACATTAAGCTGAAATCGCCTACAAGATAAAGCAAATTTCATCCTATAAGGTGGCACTTATTTAATAAGTGACATCTGACGGACGAAAGAGACTTTGCCGAAAAAGGCGACCTTTCGTTCGACCAGCTATGCCGGTACGAAGAACGAAAAAATACGGGTAGTCCATTAACAACGAGCCAGATGGCAGTAAATATACAAAAAGGTTTTAAGTATATCTATACGTTTATGCACGTATAACGCTTTTGTTACAATTGAAACAGACATGTAATATACATATCTGTAACTGTACACATGGACAATACACCTCGTATTTTCAGCATTTGCTTCTGCTTAAGACACGTGTTTCTGCCATTACTATTAGGCGTCATCAGTTAAGCTAGTGAAGCAATGTAATACAAATAATACAAATCTTTATGAATAGATTTGTATCTGTATATAACATTAAGCTGAAATCGCCTACAAGATAAAGCAAATTTCATCCTATAAGGTGGCACTTATTTAATAAGTGACATCTGACGGACGAAAGAGACTTTGCCGAAAAAGGCGACCATTCGTTCGACCAGCTATGCTGGTACGAAAAACGAAAAAATACGGGTAGTCCATTAACAACGAGCCAGATGGCAGTAAATATACAAAAAGGTTTTAAGTATATCTATACGTTTATGCACG
Source organism: Melolontha melolontha (assembly GCA_935421215.2). Taxonomy (NCBI): domain Eukaryota; kingdom Metazoa; phylum Arthropoda; class Insecta; order Coleoptera; family Scarabaeidae; genus Melolontha; species Melolontha melolontha. The sequence continues at coordinate 177,562,315 of OW285237.1, read as the reverse complement.
TATAACGCTTTTGTTACAATTGAAACAGACATGTAATATACATATCTGTAACTGTACACATGGACAATACACCTCGTATTTTCAGCATTTACTTCTGCTTAAGACACGTGTTTCTGCCATTACTATTAGGCGTCATCAGTTAAGCTAGTGAAGCAATGTAATACAAATGATACAAATCTTTATGAATAGATTTGTATATGTATATAACATTAAGCTGAAATCGCCTACAAGATAAAGCAAATTTCATCCTATAAGGTGGCACTTATTTAATAAGTGATATCTGACGGACGAAAGAGACTTTGCCGTAAAAGGCGACAATTCGTTCGACCAGCTATGCCGGTACGAAGAACGAAAAAATACGCGTAGTCCATTAACAACGAGCCAGATGGCAGTAAATATACAAAAAGGTTTTAAGTATATCTATACGTTTATGCACGTATAACGCTTTTGTTACAATTGAAACAGACATGTAATATATATCTGTAACTGTACACATAGACAATACACCTCGTATTTTCAGCATTTGCTTCTGCTTAAGACACGTGTTTCTGCCATTACTATTAGGCGTCATCAGTTAAGCTAGTGAAGCAATGTAATACAAATGATACAAATCTTTATGAATAGATTTGTATCTCTATATAACATTAAGCTGAAATCGCCTACAAGATAAAGCAAATTTCATCCTATAAAGTGGCACTTATTTAATAAGTGACATCTGACGGACGAAAGAGACTTTGCCGTAAAAGGCGACCATTCGTTCGACCAGCTATGCCGGTACGAAGAACGAAAAAATACGGGTAGTCCATTAACAACGAGCCAGATGGCAGTAAATATACAAAAAGGTTTTAAGTATATCTATACGTTTCTGCACGTATAACGCTTTTGTTACAATTGAAACAGACATGTAATATACATATCTGTAACTGTACACATGGACAATACACCTCGTATTTTCAGCATTTACTTCTGCTTAAGACACGTGTTTCTGCCATTACTATTAGGCGTCATCAGTTAAGCTAGTCAAGCAATGTAATACAAATGATACAAATCTTTATGAATAGATTTGTATCTGTATATAACATTAAGCTGAAATCGCCTACAAGATAAAGCAAATTTCATCCTACAAGGTGGCACTTTTTTAATAAGTGACATCTGACGTCTCATTTGTATCATTTGTATTACATTGCTTCACTAGCTTAACTGATGACGCCTAATAGTAATGGCAGAAACACGTGTCTCAAGCAGAAGTAAATGCTGAAAATACGAGGTGTATTGTCCATGTGTATAGTTACAGATATGTATATTACATGTCTGTGTCAATTGTAACAAAAGCGTTATACGTGCATAAACGTATAGATATACTTAAAACCTTTTTGCTTGCGAGACATTTGAATGATAAAACCCTGAGACTTAACAAAAGATTTAGTAATGTTTAAGAGATAATAATTGAAGGACTTGAACGACTTTCGTAGAACTTCTTTTTCTATAACAACGTTGTTATTACATCAACAATATAATTGATCTCCCTTGTTAAAATATTTCATGCAGCGTTTAGTAAAAACAATACATCAGTTTTATTCTCAATAATACATATATTTTAAGGCATCTGCATAAGCCGTGACATTCCAATAAAGGTCACTAATAAATATAATGAACATAAGCTGACCTAAGTTGGAACATTAGGGAACGCTAGAAGTCAAGTAGAAAAGTCTAGAATTGTAGCCATTGCAGGTAACATAATTTGCCCTACCTGTCAAATATGATTTCATAAACTGGATTAGAAAATTGAAATCTATAGGATCTCTTCGTGCACTTCTTTAATCATATCTAGAGTGTACACGTCTTTTGCGTCAACTGTGTTGTTCGTCTGACGCACTGGTTCGGCTACGTTTAAACTCAGTTCATCGTATAATAACGAGCCATCGAAAAAATTCATAATTGGAGTAGACTGTGAAATTGGGTTGGTACTTTAACCACTTCCACATAATGACACATTACCTGATGTTTGACAGTTTCATTTGGTTTCATTGTAAAAAAAGACTATGGCATTGAAATGATACTACAACAGAAAAGAAAACAAATAATTTATTTAATATCGAAATCATAATCAAAATTGACATATAGCTACAGAAGTTGTTGAAAATGTCGTCCATTTGCATCTAAACACAAGCCAACTCTTCTCCGCAATCCAGCAAAAACTTTATGCAGCGTTTGCGGTGAGTTGTTGATCTCTTCACACTTTTTTGTTATGCGAATTCTCAGTTGTTCCAGATTATGAATTGGCGTTGAATCGAATTTTTGATGTATGGCCATACGAAAAAATCACATATGTTTAAATCGCAAGACCTAGTTGGATATGGGATTTCAGTGTTCCTGCTTATTATTCTGTTATCAAAAAATTCTCTGAGATATTGAAGTGTTTCTCTGGTCGTATGTGCTGTTGCACCATCTTGTTGGAAATACCAATTTTGTAATTCCTCATCATACAGTTGATTTATGAATGAGCCGAGTATCTCATTCCGATATCGTGCAGCAGTAAGTGTACCTTCAAAAAAAATGGGACCCACCAATCTTCTTCGACATATTCCAACCCAAACACCAACTTTTTGGGGATGCAATACTTTTTCAACAAAAATATGAGGATTTTCGGAGGACCAACACCTCATATTCTGTGAATTAACATATCCAGAAAGATAAAACCAGGCCTCATCCGTGAAAAAAACTGTGTTAAGGATATCCTGATTGTGTAGATTATTTTGAAACCATTGACAAAATTCCACTCGTCTTAAATAATCCACTGGATAAAGTTCATGAAAACATTGCAGCTTGTATGGATGACAATGTAAGACTTTTTTAAGAATGAATTGGTACGTACCATAAGATAAATTTGTTTGTGGGGTCACTACTGAAATGTATGTTTTTGGATTTTCATCAATAATATGCTGAAGGGCTTCAATATTATCAGCTGTACGTTTAGATGGCCGTCCACTTCCAGTTTTTCGACCGACGCTAGCAGTCTCTCTGAATAACTTTACACAATTTGGGCAAAACATTGTAAAAATCATTGTAATCAAACACTAATTCAGGATGTTCTTCACTAAAATCAGCCATGCATTCAGTAATTGAATACTGCCACTCGCCATTTACTTTCACACCTGCACGGAAGTAACATTCGATAATTTTTGCTTTTTGTTCTATGTTGAATACCATATTTTAAATAAATTTAATTTTCTTAATAAAGTTTGACACAAGCTTATAGTTTCAATGTCAAATAATAAATGTCATGTGGAAGTGGCTAAAGTACCAACCCACTTTCACAGTCTACTCCAATTATGAATTTTTTCGATGGCTCGTTACTTACAATTAACGGCTTTTATTTCATAGCTGGTTTTGTCTTTAAAAATAGAGACGTAATCACTGATCAAAACAATCTAAAGCCAGTTCGCTTCGTACTCAAATAATAAGGATTCTTACAATCTAAATGTACGCAAATTTCGACAATTATGTTTTTCAGATTAACTTGATTTTTTTGGTGCTGCCCTCTTTCGCCAGACGTAGTAACTACTAAGCCGCTCTCGTATTTAACTTACAACCGGATATTAGTTGAACATTCTTCAAATTCTAGATTCATATCTCACAAAAGAATATTTTAGACATCGGTATCTCTTGAACGCCATCTCTACAATACACTTGACACTTCACAAACGTAAAGTGTAATAATTTCCATTTCCAGTAAGTTGGTGAATCAACGTTAAAATCGGCAATAAAATACGTAAATACTCAACCGTATCAGACCCCAACCGTTTTCTGCAGTCCCCCGGGCATTTCGCGTCGACATAATTGAAAAATTTCGCTCGGATAAGTACAGAAGACTCGGACAAAAGTAAAATTGATGATCCACTGGTTCTGTCCGAAACAAAACAACGAACGTACCAAAGAAAAAAGAAAGAATAAAAAGCGAAGAGAGAAAAACGCAGATGAAAAAAAACTGAATAAATTATTTAGGCAGGTCCGAGGCTAGACGGTTGTGAGAGGTCAGGTCAGTACAGGAATGCAACTCATTACCATTATCATTTCATTAACCAATTCAATCATTTATAATGCTGTCACTTGGCGGTCTGCGCTACGCGCGTTCTATCTTCTTTTCGTGTAACACTTTACCATTGTTCGAATGGCTATTGTTTATTATTTATTACATTTCAATATTGTTGTGTAGTTATATATTGTGTAACTATAGAATACTATGAAACTGTTTCATCTTTTAGAGCATTATTACACGGACTTTACAAGTAACATCGATGAATAGGATTTATCCAATTAGCCATCTATAATATATCTGCTCGATTTGATTTGTGGATGCGTTACAAGCTTGTATTAAACTTTAGTTAATGGTATTTAATAAAAATTATAACAAATTTTCTTTCAGTTTTCAGATAAAAGCAAGAGGCTATTTCAGTTATCTGTTATCTCTCTTCTACTCAATAACTCAACCATTGCGATATAAGATTAATGTATGTACCACATAGCTAGTCATTTTTTATATGATGACTGATGACTGATGACTAGTGCTTGGAAAATATGCACTAAAAAAATTAAAGAAAATGCATGCAAATATGGAAGGTAAACTATTAAATTATGCCCTTAAGCATGCGTTTATGCTTTGAAAGATGCAATTATTGTAGTTAACTTTATAGGTAGCAAAATAATTATTATATTAATAATAACAAGCTCCAATATAATAAGAAAACATATGTAATAATGTTCAAGTTATATAGAATGTTTAAGGTTATAAACAGTTTCGTTTATAAAATTATTTACTTTAAGTAGTGTAAGTATAAAAATGGTTATTCAAATGTTCCGGAACACTTAAATATCTTTGGAACCATACAAATTTTCAAAAAATTTTACATACAAATGTTGCTTAGTTTTAAGCAGGCTATTATAAGAATGTATTTCTAATCTACATGTTGCTCGAGCATCATGGACACTGTATTCAATTTGACTTTTTTATTGAAATACCCTGTATATTTTTACATAGCTGAAATCCTCGTGAGATTTTAAAGTGCTCTTGTGTATACAATTAGGTCTCTATTTTGCTCCATTCTTGAGATATTTATTATTATTTGTAATTTTTACCAAGGGTATGTGTTCTAGTTAGCTATGAATGATACAAGGCGTCGTTTTCATATTCCCGGACCAGACAATTTTCAATTTTAATATAATTTTTCATTATAATCTTTTATTATCACACATGCCTTGGTAACGACTTTGACAATTTACAAAACAATTGCAGCAGTATTAGTTCTAATATCTGTAAGTTTATGTTATCACGTATCAAAATGCACCAACTTGAATAACGAGCAGTTATAAAATTCTTGACAAAACAAGGAAAATCTCCAAAAATTATTCGTGAAGAAATGTTGGCTGTATACGGGGACGATTGTCCTTCAAAGTCGACTATTTTCCAATTGTCAAAATTGTTTAAACATGGCCGAGAATCACTGGATGATGATCCCCGTCCAGGTCGGCTTGTTGACGTGATCACCTCCGATGTTATTGAAAAAAGTGTTTGGTACTGGAGGATGCAAGATTAAAGAAGTGACAATTAGCAGCTTCATTAGGAATTTCAGAAAGCACGGTTTTCAGAATTCTACACGAATACCTTGGTATGACAAAAGTTAGTGCCAGATGGGTTCCGCGAATGCTTTCGCCGTTCCAAATGAGTGTGCGGATGTAGACGTGTTGTGATAACCTAATTGGGTAATGTTTTGTATTACTTGATGTAGTCAAGGTGCGGCCCTGGTCTTATTTGTATTGTATTCAAAAACATGACCTCGGTCCATCTGATTTATATACGCAAAGCATTCTCAATTACAAGTTACACACTTGCACCACTTGTTGATAGTAAAGTAAGGACATAGTCAAGAGGAGGATACTCTAATGTATAAGACGTGCCATCAGAGAGTCAGAGATCAGACATAGTTAGATAGACAGTACGACATAGCGAGTGTGAGATAGAACTCTCCTTTTGACTACCGTCCTATTGTTAGTTATGTAAATAGTAAATGTTATATCGTTATAAGTGTTATTTAATTATACGATGTTATACCAACTTCACCTGCCTATTATTTAATACATCAACGCATCTGCGTACCAACGCAGCGATGTAGCCTCGCAGGACCGGGCTACATTACAGTGTGAACAATTTTTGGCGCTTTGCTGAAACGAACCAGGTTTAATTATCAATCGACTTGTCACCGCAGATGAGACCTGGGTCGATCGTTTTGACTTTGAGTCGAAACAAAAATCAATGCAGTGGTATATTAAGGGTTCTAGCCCCCTCAAGGAGTTTAAAATCACCCCTTCTGCAAGAAAAATAATGTCAACGATATTTTGGGATTGTCAGGGAATACTAATGATTGATTATCTACGCAAGGATAGTACGGTAACAAGAGAATATTAAGCAAGATTAATACATCGCCTAAGAGAATCTATTAAAGCGAAAAGGCACGGGAAACTGACGCAAGGTGTCCTGTTGCTTCACGATAATGCACCAGTCCACAAATAAAGAGTTTGCAAAAGTTGCCGTTGCCGAATGTAGCTTCACAGAAATAGATCATCCACCTCCAAGTCCAAATCTCGCTCCGTGCGACTATTTTTTGTTTCCTAATCTCAAAAGAACTCTAAGTGGTGCAAAATTTATGGACGATAATGAACTTATAGCGGCTGTTGAAATGTATTTTGCAGACAAACCAAAGGAATTTTTTTATAATGAATTAGAGATGTTATTAAAGCGATGTAATACTTGTATACAAAAACAAGGGGGCTATATTGAAAATAAATTTGTATGGCCTTTCGAAACTTTTTTTCATACCTAGTCCGGGAATATAAAGATGACCCCTTGATTATCCATTTACAGTAGCAGTACAGTAGACAGTAGCTCAATTTTATGTCAGACTTCTAGGTTTTAAATTCTAACAAGAACTTTTCTACCAAAAAAGGCTCGCACCTTAAGGTAACGTATGAAAATAATAAATTGTACAAAATGAAAGTGTCTACTTAATTTTTATCTAGAATGAATGAACTAAATGAACGGAATACGAGCGGTTGACTTTATTAGTGATTATTGGAATTGGTGAAAGAAGGAGGTCGTTTAGAAATGCAAGAAATTTCTTTAACGAAATGTTTCCTAATAGAAATCCTATAAGTGTCAGTACCGTGAAAAGAACCTTAGATCTTTACGAAAATTTGCGATCTATAAAAAATTCGACGAAAACGGATCGGCCAAAAACTGCTAGAACTCAATATAAAACACACGAAATAATGAAGCGACTAGTAGAGACTCCTAAAATAAGTTCAAACCAACTAGCATTAGATCATGAGGTGAGTCAATCATCAGTTCATAGAATTCTCAAGAAAGAAAAAGTCAATCCTTATAAAGTGCAATTAATTCACGTATTGAAGGAAGATGAGTCAGATAAGAGACCACAATTTTGTGAGGCTATGCAAGACATGATTAATAATAATCCTACCATATTACGTAAAATATTTTTCTCTGATGAGGTCACATTCTGTTTAAATGGCTCAGTAAACAGGAACAATTACAAGTATTGGTCAACAGACAATCCACACTGGACCGAGGAAGTTCATACGCAATACCGTCACAAAATTAACGTTTGGCTAAATGTTATTGGGAACAGAATTTTTTATCAACGGCACCTTAACATTAAATCGTTACTTAGCTTTACTACAGAATGAAGTAGTGCCTCATCTCCGTAACATCTCCAATGAGTAACAACTAGATAATGTCTGGTAACAACAAGATGCAACTCCTCCTCATTATGGTGTGGAAGTTCGAAATTATTTAAACACAATTTTTCCACAAAGATGGATTGGAAGGAGAGGATTTATAGAATGGCCACCAAGATCGCCGGATTTGCAATTATTAGATTTCTCCATTTGGGAACATCTTAAATCAAGAGTATATACCAATAGGCCACAAAATATTGAAGAATTAAAAGACAGGATTTGTCAGGAAGCGTGGAACATTAGTGTGTAGAGATTAGTGCGTTGTCAAATTGTCAAGGGTTTACAATTCGAACATTTAATACAGTGATTTCAACTTTTTCGTTAATTTGTTTGCTTTTTGTTACTGTTTGATTGATTTTTTGTGAGACTGTAAGTAAACGTACTGCATATTATTCTTATCTCTGTTTGTAAATGCATTTAATTAATATTTTCAATTGTCAAATATCGAGTCTTATAATTGTAAAGTACTTGGAACTTTCCTATGCTATTACAAGAAAAATTACATGCACATTTATTGCTGTACCTTTGTTGTATACATATTTTATTGTCATATGTTTATAGATTAGTTGCTAACCAAATTAGGCGAATAGTTTTACCGGTTTGACGCGTAAAATGTTTCATCATTTCTATTACTTTTAATTTTATTGCCGTTCATCCTTTGGCGGTCTCTTTGAAAATGCGGAGTGAACCTAAACCATTTCTTTTGTAAAAAGAGTAGTTCTGCATTCACTTTCAACGAGAAAACATCTCTCACATACACATTGTTTCCGTATACCGGGTGCGGCAATAGTGTGTCGGCGGAGCTTAGCATGAAAACTAATAAAGTTGTAGCAATGAAATTTTACGTACACATGTAGTATGCTACAGTGCATTTTATATTTTTATTTATATATTTACAGGGTGTTCCAAATTTCCGCAACCACTTTCAATTTTGTTTTTAATAGATTGCTATACTTGTTGTTATGATGATATCCACCCAAATTATCTTTGCAATGATATATGACAATGTGCACTTACTACTGTAAGTTTTGGTTTTATTGCAAATTTTGTTAAAATCTTGACAGTTGCAGCGTCTAACATTTTACGTCTTAGCCTGAAAATGGGTGCAGTGCCTCACGTAACTCTTTTGTTACCAATTTATGGACTAACTCGTTATATGTTTTGAGGGTGAACAACGTGACAACATATACAGGGTGATAAATATGTCGTGCCAAAATTATCGAAGTTTAAAGGTTATTTTCTCTTTTTTTTTTTATTGAACCTATAAATTTTTTATTAGTCAGCAAATTCCTAGTAAAATTGCCATGTAAAATTGTACCAATAACATAGTACTTATTTCTAGTATTTTCAAAGTTATAACCCTTTGATGGGATGACCAACTATTAGATGCACCGCATCATCTAATAGTTGGTTGGCCATGAAATGAAATCAAACAAAGTAACTTTTACAAACACCTGTTTGTTAATTCTTTATTATTAGTTCTTTATTATTAGTTAGAATTACATTTTGTAATTTTTCCATAATAAAACAAAATTAATTTTAAATGTGTTCAAATATATGTCCGTTCTGTTCTACAATGCTCTTAATCGCCTCTGCATCGACAGACTTACATTTTGAGCCATATTGTTTTCACTTAATTGAAGAAAAGCGTTTCTGATTCGTTGTTGCATGTTCTCTGCCATTGTAGGAGGTGTTTCGTAAACTATATTCTTTACAGTAGGCCACAGAAAGAAATCACAAGGGGTTAGATCCGGTGATCGCGGTGGCCAGCTTATAAAGCTTCTTCTACCAATCCACCTATTGGTGAATACCCTATCTAAATCTGCTCTTGCAGCAGCACCGTAATGTACAGGTGCACCATCATGTTGGTACCACAATCTCCTTATGACGTTATCTGGTAGGCCTTCTAACAGCAATGGTAAATTATTTTTTAGGAAATTTATGTAGATTTCACAATTTAAAGTAGTATTAAAAAAGAATGGACCTATAATAGTGTTTCCTATGATGCCTCTCCAGGTGTTAACACTCCTTTTTTGTTGGTATAAAATGGGTTGCACAAAATGAGGGTTTCTAGTGTCATAATAATAAGAATTTTTTCTGTTCGTTATTCCACAATTAGCAAATGTTGCTTCATCTGTGAAAAGCACATGATCTAGAAAAGTTAGATCATGTCGTAATTGGAAAAGTAGCCATTTACAGTAAACAAGTCTCATTTCAAAATCCGTTTGTAATAAGCCTTGATGATTTTGAATTTTGTAAGGATGAATTTTTTTTTTAAATCCTTCTTACAGCAGTGACTTCTATCCCGTGTTCTTTCGAAATTATACTTGTAGATAAGCGCGGATTTTCCACAACGGACAGGACGACTATCACTTCATTATCTTCTGTAACCATAGCCTTAGTTCTTTCATGTTTGACGTAATTCACTGAACCCGTCCAAAGAAACCTTGTCAACAAATTTTCAAACGTCTTAATATCTGGTGCTCTTCGGTGTGGATACTCCATAGCATATGTTCTTGATGCTAAAAGTGGATTTCTATTGCTAACGCCAAGAACAATTACCATGTCTATTAGCTTCTCTTTCGAAAAATTAATTCTAAAGAAACGCAACTATAAATGTAAATAAAAAATAATAACAACAAAACGATGTAACTGACAACAAGATAGCAAGTAATAACGAACAAACGGAAACTGATAATTAACTAGCCGAACTTAAATTATAACAATTATACGCGATTACAGCAAAGAGGAACTACAGAAAAACACTTTATACGGAAATTTTAAGTAGATATTTGACGTTTGGTTACACAGCAATTTTTGCTTAATATCATTTCATGGCCAACCAACCAACTATTAGATGCAGCACCGCATATTGAATATTATAAACATAGGTATATCCCATTAAAGGGTTGTTATAACTTCGAAAATACTAGAAATAAGTACTATGTTATTGGTACTGTTTTAACAGGAATTTTCCAAGGAATTTGCTGACTAATAAAAAAATTATAGGTTCAATTTAAAAAAAAATAGAAAATAGCCTTTAAACTTCGATAACTTTGGCACGACATATTTAACACACTGTATATGTTGTCACGTTGTTCACCCTCAAAACATATAACGTGCTAGTCCATAAATTGGTATAAAAAGAGTTACGTGAGGCACTGCTCCCATTTTCAGGCTAAGACTTAAAATGTTAGACGCTGCAACTGTCAAGATTTTAACAAAATTTGCAATAAAACCAAAACTAACAGTTGTGAGTGAATATTGTCATATATCATTGCAAAGATAATTTGGGTGGATATCATCATAATAACAAGAAAGTATAGCAATCTATTTTAAAAAAAAATTGAAAGTGGTTGCGGAAATTTGGGACATCCTGTAAACATATAAATAAAAATAGAAAATAGAAAATTTCATTGCTACAACTTTATTAGTTTTCATGCTAAGCTCCGCCGACACACTATTGCCGCACCCGGTATACAAGATCTTTTATGCAAATAAAATAACCAAAAAGTACATAAGTATTTTTAATATTGTAATACATTAAAAAATAATAATTCTCACGGCCTTACATTCCGTGATTCAAAAAGAAGTGAAAAACCACAGCGCACGAAATCTACAATATTATTGCGATTCTTCATCATTATTAAATTTTCTCTATAAAGCGTATGAATTTTTCATGATTTATTATTCTTAGCACAGTAAACATTTGTACAAAAGTTGATTTAAAAATGAGTACCTTTACTGGATAATTTTTTTTCTCGTCACATGTTATATATTCATCTAGATAGCAACTTACACACGCGAATACGTAACTAATGTTTTAGTATTCAGAAAACTCTAATTAAATAAAACAAATCCCCCGAATAAAAGAAAAAAACACAAATAAACTTGAACAAATGTAACATTCTGAAGAACAATGTATCATTTAAAGTCGTGAACATAGCATTAGTTGTGGTCTCATTCCATTCTTCTTCCCATTCGTATTTGGACGATCGAAAAATTTACAAACACTTCGTGTCTCGTCACGTCCAAACTGCCGAATGGTATTTAATCAATGCGAGATTATGTTCGATTCGAAAAGAAACAGAAAATCGCTGGTCAAACGCGAACAGAAACGAAACGGAAACAACAGAAAAAAGACAATAAGGCATCAAATTTGAAATCGGCTCAGTCTTGCCATGGTTTTTTTAACAATTGGATGCCTTTAGTTCAGTATAATTTCACTTAACGGATATCTGTCATGATTTGTCTTCGAAGTCGACTGGATACCTTTTGAAATTTCGCGATGAATGTTAATGAAGGTTTATTGACAATATTGCTGCATATTTTACGAACGGGAATTGTTTAAAAAGAATTTTGAAAGAGTGGTGGTAATTGAATGTTTTATAAACAAAACTTATACAATTACAGCTTCCTAATAGAAAAAATTCTTTAAATTAATTTAATGCGTGCATCATGACGACAATAAAAGAAGAAGACGTAAATAGTTTTCTAAAAAGAGAGCCCTTCACTCATATTTTAAGTACAGAAAGAAAGTTTCAACTTATAAAGGAAGCTTCGCAATCTGCGCAACTTAAATTTAAGTTTCTTAACTGAACCGCAGCTTTCAGTTAATGAAGACATCCTCATTTACGGGATGAAAATACATTTTAAAAAATCTTAAACTTTAGACTAGACAAGAAAATACAAATCTTTTGACGAATAATTATTTTATTTTTCAATGTTTCAACTGTTTACTAGAGACCGGACGCATCAGGCCGAAATTACGATGGACCATATAAATAGTCCATAACATCGCTAAGTACAACACGCAGTAATTGAATAGCACTAGTTATTCGGTTAACTGTACATCTGTTTTTTATCTTTGAATTGTGACGCAATTACTTCAATATTACACTTAAATTCCTTTCATGGGCGTAGAGAGAAGCGTGAGGAATTTTTTAATTTATTTTATTTATTAGTTTATATTTCGTAAGATAAAGAAAGTACGGTGAGTTAGTTTCTTTTTTTTATTGTTTTAACTGTTAGTTACACATATACGTAAGTGTCCAGTGAATTTCGTTAAGTTTCAACCAACTATTCCATATAACGCATATGTAATAGGAACAGAAGTTATAAATACAGTTGATGCGGAAACAGTAGCTAAAACCATTTACGAGAATATGCAAAAAATGCTTCACTCGGACGACAGGTACTAAGAAAAAATACTTTTATTTGTCAGTGACAGTGCTGCATATACAGTGTGTATAAGCCAAATGGAATAAATTCATTATTTCGGTTACTGTACATATTTATAAAAAATCCCGAAACATGTCATATTTAATTTATAAATTAACATTCTTCAACGTGAAAATGCGATCCCTACCTTCAACCCCCTTCGAATGACAGGTACAACCCCCATTTTTTTAAATGGGAAGTATAGGCTTGTGATATATCGTTGTAAAGGTCTCTTTATTCTCTATTCAAAAATGTTAATGTTAATGTTAATGTAATTTTCATGTTTGTTGCAACAATTAAGATGTTGTTAGCGAAATTCGCTACAATATACTCAAAAAATAAAATTTAGTGCAAAATGTAAAGAAAAATTTAAAACGCCAAAAAAAATATGAATGTCAATGAAGTAGATGTTCAAAATGTTCACCATGAACGTCTTGGCAACATCCTAACCTTAACTAAAACTGTCTTCTAACATTATTTAACATATCAGGCGTGATCGACCTAATCGCAAGCGTTATTCGTTCTCTTAAGTCATTTAAATCCAAAGGTTTAGTTTTGTACACAATGCTCTTCAAATATCCCCATAAAAAAAAAATCAAGTAAGGTCAGATCAGGTGATCGCGCTGGCCATTCTATCGATCCTCGCCTTCCTATCCACCTATTGGGAAATATTGCATCGAGGTACTGCCGGACATTGCGTTGGTAATGTGGTGGTGCTCCATCCTGCTGAAACCATATCGTATTCATTGGAACTTGAGGGTTTCCTGGATCAGGATATAAATTTGCCAAAGTTGGAATGACATCATTTTGAAGTAGTGCCAAATAACGATCGCCATTCAAATTGCCCTCAATGAAAAAGGGACCAATGATATGGTTTCCAACAATACCTGCCCAAACATTAACTTTTACTGGGTATTGTGTGTGTTCTTCCCTTATCCAGTGAGGATTTTCCGTAGACCAGTAGCGGCAATTTTGCCGATTAGCATGACCACTAAGAGAAAAAGTGCACTCATCAGAAAACATAACGTCATCTAAATTGATAATATTGTTATCCAGCATGTCCATCATTCGCTCACAAAAATAAGTTCTTCTATCAAAATCGTCTTCCATAAGCTCCTGAGTAGATATCATTTTATAGGGATGCATTTTATTTTCTTTTAATATGTTTACTATCGATGTATGGCTAACATTTAATGTAGTGGATGCATGTCTACTCGATGTATGTGGGTTTTCCATAAACTCAAGCATCACATCTACTTTGATTTCATCACTCAGTGCATTGGCAGCTGGTTTTTTTATCTGCCTTACATGACCAAACTCTCGAAACTGCTTCTCTATCTTACTTATTGTTCCTTGCGCTATAGGCGGTAAATCAGGAAATTTCTCATGAAATAGGCGGGTTACTTCTTGTTGTGTTCGGGTTCTATCTCCGTAACCAATCATTTGTATGACTGTTATATTATGCATTTCCGTTAATCTAACCATTTCCCAGAATTGTATTTTACGAAATTCAAACTAAAATTATCAAACTGTCAATTTTAAACAAACTAATGTTGCCACGGAAACTTTTTAAAGTATTTTTAATGGATACCATCTAAAAAGCACATTGGCATGGTTTTTACTCACTTTCTTATTATGAAGACCTAAACGGGAAGTAAGTAATGCAATGATGCCTTTGATGTATGTATCAAATCTTTATAAACGCAAATGAGCATCTACTTCATTGACATTCATATTTTTTTCTGGCGTTTTAAATTTTTCTTTACATTTTGCATTAAATTTTATTTTTTGAGTATATTGTAGCGAATTTCGATAACAACATGATTTTATTTATTCTATCTTAATTGTTGCAACAAACATGAAAATTATAACATTTTTGAATAGAGAATAAAGAGACCTTTACAACGATATATCACAAGCCTATACTTCCCATTTAAAAAAATGGGGGTTGTACCTGTCATTCGAAGGGGGTTGAAGGTAGGGATCGCATTTTCACGTTGAAGAATGTTAATTTATAAATTAAATATGACGTGTTTCGGGATTTTTTATAAATATGTACAGTAACCGAAATAATGAATTTATTCCATTTGGCTTATACACACTGTATATTAAAAACAGGCAGACTATTAAAGGAAACATATCCTAATATGCTGCATATTACTTGTGTAGCACATGCTCTCCACAGAATCTGTGAATGTATCAGAGACACCTTAACGGAAGTTGATAGACTTGTATCCGCTTTTAAAAAAGTTTTCAGAAAAGCACTATTGGGAGTAGTTAAGGATCTAGCAGTTTTATTTGATTCTGCAATACCATTTAATACTCATATACACCATATATGTGTACCGCAGATATTAAATCTTTGGGATTCATTATAAGATCTTGTAGGCAGTTTCGTAATCCATTAGAATTAAAATCTCTGTATTATGCCTATCTAAGAAGTAGATTTGAGTGCGGCTCTCTTATATGGTATCCTCATTATTTGTATTTGCGACTGGCTGTGGAGAGTGTTCAAAAAGTTGTCATTCAAATGTGATGGACCATATCCCGGAGAGAGGGACTGGATATAGGTCTGTTCTGGAACGCCATTCTTTGAATTCTCTTAGTGTTAGAAGAGGACATCTTAGTGCCAAATTTCTCCATAATTTATTAAAAGGAAGGATTTATTGTCCGTCTCTTCTGTCACAATTGAATATTTTCGTTGCTAGGCATTTAAACCATTCGTCGAACACTTACCATCTCCATCACCAGGATGAATGTGTTTAATTTACTTTCGGCCACTGTTTCCATTATTATATATTTTTTTATTTTTTTGCGTTGCATTTTTTATTTTTATTTATTAAATTTATTACACTGCCTTACATTTAACTCGATCGTCGGACACTTTCACCGTCCAGATCCTGTATGTTGCTTAAAGCTCCTTTGTTGCAAATGGTACACAATCTTCACGAATATCTAGCCTGGTCCCGTCTTTCTTTGAATTGAATATGAATATAATACAAAGGTATTTTTAATAATATAAAATATTATTAAAATCTGGTGTGAAGAACACAAATACAGGTTCACTATTAATATATTTGAATTTACTTCTACGCCCGGTCTGGATAATTTCGGTGATGTAGTGATGTGGTTCTTTTTTGTGAATGTGTCTGAGAATATCCTTTCTCCAGCAGGGGCGTACCGATGAGCCTGTAGAAAGGCGAAATACGTATCTACGTCTCTGGGGAGGGATATGTTAGGACACGTTCACAAAAAATATTAAAAGTGAACCTGTATTTGTGTTCTTCACACCAGATTTTTAATATTTTATATTATTAAAAATATCTTTGTATTATACAAACTGGTTGGGTTTACCTACTCATGTATGTTTCAATTATTCTGATGAATATGAATATGTTTATGAATTGTCATTTGTTTTTTATTATGTATTTGCATGGTAATTTTTTTTTTTTATTTACTATTATTATTTTTTTAACAATACATTATAAGTAATTAGAACAGAATAATTGAAACATACAAGAGTGGGTAAAACCTCACCAGTTTTGTATAATACAAAACTTAGATCAATAAAACAACAAAGTAACCAACAGCAATGGAGGATTTATTATATCCCAAGAACAAAACAACAGAATGTCAAAATAAAGGTTATACCAACTTGGCTAACCACGTCACAATAAAATATTAAAAATGATTGAGAAAAGATTAGAATTTAATGATGCAATAAAAAGACTATATACATATTTTATATATATATATATATATATAAATTTGACGAAAGCAATAACACGTTTCAAATAGCGATATGATTTCTCAATAAACAAAGTCATGAGTAAAAGACTCACCCACTATAATAAATGAATGAAAGAAATGAAAGTGCCGACAATAAGTAGATTAATATCTAAAGTTAAAATATAGGCACATAAAATCAGGTGTTTTAGATAAGTTCTAAAAATAAATCATATGCTTTGATAAACAAATTAAGGTCAACGTCTGATATTATTTGACTAATATGGAAAAGCCATGAAATTAATTAATAAGCTTAGGCTAAAAATTGCATAAATAATTAATAAATGATCTTAGATAAATCTCACATCGAGATGGATACACACTGTATATGCAACTATTAAATTATATATAACACACAATTAATTATTTAATTGCGTAAATTTCAATTTACGAAAAATTTGTATAAAAATGAATCTATAAAGATTAGTCACTGTATATGCGGAAAATATATTAGTTATATCACTAGAGGCCGAATTATATGCAGTTTGCATAAATTTGCATATTTGCATAATATATGCATTTTGTATATTATTTGAATATTTTGTGGTAATCCAGCATTTTTGCATATTTTAAATATCCGAGTTTTATTTATATTTATATGTATTTATTATTATAGGCATTACTCAAAATATGTAGTGGCACTCTTTAAATTAAAAATAGCATTTTATTAAGCTTCTTCCCGTTACTTTTCCGATAAGCGTCTCCAATAATTTATTAATGCTCTTCCCATACATCCAGGCCGAGACAAAATTCCAGGAAAAGCTAATACCTTAAAACTTCTAAATAAATACAAAAATACATTTTACCAGAAAATTAGGAGTATATGTGTTTCTTTGCTATTCGGAGAAATTTATTCCCATATCCGAAAGTAATTTTATTTTAAACGTCATTTTACGTTGGCTTTTCGAAGTGTAAACTTGTGAGTTGTGATATATAATAGCAAAAATGTCGGATGGATTACACCTTATTTGGATGGAGAAAAAGTGTGAGTAAGTTTATTTCCGCTTATTAATTAATTAAATTAAAAAAGTTTTTAATTATTCCTTTATCTTTTACTAACATTTATTTTATAAGAAGAAAACAACCGATGATGTCATATTTTTTTGCAGATTACAAGTGAGAGAAAGTTCCAAGTCGACAAACATATGAAAACTCCATCTCATGCTGCAAAACTAACAAAGATGAAATTGACAAAGAAGAGTCAGCAAACATTACCGTAATGTTTGCCATCAACTTCCAAAAAATCGGAACAAGAACAATTTAATGAAGATTTGTGTCAAATGTTTGTGTCGACAGATATTTCACTACATAAATTAAGCAATTTAAATGTCAAGTTATATTTGCAAAAGTACATCAGCAAATATAACATTCCCCACGAGAGCACGTTAAGAAAAAAATATATTCGCTGTATCTATGCAGAAACATTGAATAGCATTAGGAAGGTTGTTGCAAACAATTATCTTTATATATGCGTAGATGAAACTACTAATAGTGTGGGTCGATACATTGTTCAATTAATGATTGGTATCCTTAACGTATCGGTTCCAGTAAAATCTTATTTAATTTCATCCAAACAGTTGGAAAAGGCAAATAATTTGACAATAACAAGGTTTATACAGGAAGAACTGGCAACTTTCTTCTTACCGGAATCGATTCCAACAGAGAAAACTCTATTGTTTTTGACGGACGCTGCACCATACATGGTGAAGGCAGCTTTCAACTTGAAAATCTTTTATCCAAATTTAACTCACACAACTTGCTTGGCGCATGGACTAAACCGTGTTGCCGAAGAAGTCAGAAACCATTTTCCGATAGTAAATACTTTAATTAGTAGTGTTAAGAAAGTATTTTTAAAGGCCCCATTAAGAGTTCAGTTTTGCAAACAACATCTACCCAGTGTTCCGCTTCCTCCTCAACCAGTAATCACACTATTGGGACGTGGTTGGAGGCTGCTATGTTTCATGCAAATCATTATGAAGGAATAAAGACAATTATTATGGATCTTGATAGGGATGCACTATCTGTGATAAACGCCCAAAAGGCGCGGCTCGTGATGACGTATTTGGGAGTGCAAGTACAATGATGCGAGTGCTTCGTTTATTCTCGTGTACTAACTGTAACGTTTTCTTAGTAAACACCGAAAACACACGAGGCACTCGCATTATTGTACTTGCACTCCCAAATACGTCATCACGAGGCGCGCCTGCCAAAAGGTGTATTCCGACTAGAGAAATACCTCTACAGTTGGCGTTTATTAAAGCCAATTACAGTTTTATTTCCACTTCTATATTGCAGTTGGAAAAACAATTTATGTCGCTAATCGAAAGAGTTGAAATAATAAACAAATTTGAAAAGTCATGTTTTGATGTTAAAAGAGGAGTGGGGCATTTTTTAAGTGCAATAGGAAAAAATTAGGGTTTTTAAAAGCTAAAGGACATTGCTAAAATCTTGTGTGGTGATTCAGTAGAAAATATAGAGTTGACAATAGATAATAATTGTAATTTGAAATATGCTCCTATAACAAGCGTCGAGGTAGAACGAACCTTTTCATTATATAAATACATACTGCAGTAGATTTTTCTCTGCAGAATAAATCAAGGGAGATAGATAAGACATTATATTTCGTTATATTTTTGTATATTGTATTCGATGGAGATAAATGTAAAAATGTAAAATTTTAGGTGATGATTTATTATTATTTGATTTTGATCCATGACTGTACATTATCCAGGCATAGTTTGATGTTCGAGTCGGCGCCAACCTGGAAGTCATACTAGTACAGAGATATATAAATTATCTTTATCTTGAGTTGTTTATGTTAGGTAATAATTTATAATTTTGTGAAAATTTTTTATAATCAGAAAAATATCTAGAAAATTTGTCAGACTGTTTTTGTTGAGTTTAGTTTTTATTCATATTAATATTTTAATACGACTAGAAGGTGGGGAAACTTTTGTGTATTGTCATGTTAAGTGTACGCATGGCTGTAAGATTTTGATTTTACGCGGAAGATAGACAAATATCTATCTTGACGTTTGAGTTTGGGGTTAATGGTATTATTGACATCTGATAAATTTTGTTGTTATTTTTATTTCAAATCTTTGCTCGAGAGTCACAGGGGGTTTTTCTCCTTGTGCGTGTCTTTTATCACAAGGACTATTTCCTCCTAGCTACTGTTAATTTTGCTTTAGCTCCCTTTACACTCGGTAAAGGGATTTCTTTTTCTTTTTTGATTTTTTTTTAATAAATGTAAATTAGGAGATTGCGAATTTTATTTAATGCTATATTGTTTTTCTTTACACGTATCTTGCTTGTTCGAGAGTAAGACCTGAGATAAGAAGATTCCAGCTTGAAGTTTGAGCGACTGAGCAACCGGACATTCGTTGTGAACTGCACCATTAAGCTAAGGCACAGTTCATAGCAATACGTTTTCAGACAATCGTCACAATTTTTCTGCTGAAAACTTTGAGAAATATGTGTTTGTAAATTGTTGTCATAGTTAATTATTTTGTAAAATGTTCTAAATAAACATGTAATAAACATAATAGAATATTTTTTTCTACAATATTCCATTTTCTAACATTCCTCGTATTTTTTACCTGCTTATTTTTCATAAGAAAGTGCATATTAAGCTAAAGCATCTGCATATTTAAGCACAAAATAAAGTTTAATTAATCACTATATGTTTTATATACAAAATTTATACAAAATGTCTGTTCTTGGAGAGAATCGAATTACATCAATATTTGATCCTTAGAAAATAATCACAACTGTAATAACGCTAAGAAATAAGTAATTAAACTTCTAGTTTCAAAAATTATTTTATTGTAAATCACTACAATATTGTTTCGCCATACAATGGCTTCATCAGGTGGATGAATACTCAGGCGAAAAAGCTAGTGCCGATGATAACGTATAGAAAGAGGTGGATATCAACCAGAACAAGTTTTTAATGTAGACGAACCAGGACTCTATTGGAAGCGAATGCCTGAAAGAACTTTCATTTCAAAGTCTGAAGGTCTGCATCTGGATATAAGGTCTCCAAGGAACGAGTAACTTTGCTTCTTGGTGTGAATGCTGTAGGGGATTTTAAGCTAAAACCACTGTTAGTATACCATTCAGAAAATCCAAGGTGTTTTAAAGGACTGAACAAGAAACAATTGTCTGTCATTTGGAAATCCAATAAGAAAGGTTGGGTGACTAAGATTCTTTTCGAGGACTGGCTTAAAAATAACTTTCTGCCTGAAGTAAAAAAAAATATTTAAAGGAAAAGAACTTAAGCAACAAGGTATTGCTCATTTTGGATAATGCTCCAGGGCACCCGGTTAATTACCAGAATTATTAGAAGATGTGGAGATTGAATACCTTCCCAAAAATACACCAGCTCTCATCCAACCAAGGGATCAGGGTGCTATAGCAACTTTTAAGGCTTATTATTTACGCAGAACTTTTTGTAAACTTATTCAGCAAACCAATGGTGAATCTTCGATAAAACAATTTTGGAAAATCATCAAAGATGCCGTGTACAATATTAGGGAATCATGGAAAGACTTAAAATCAACCACAATGAACCATGTTTGGAAACAAATATGGCCAGAATGCATAAAATCTAATGAGTCTGAAGTTAATTCTCTTCCTGAAGTTCGACAAAACGTATTAAGCTTAGTAAAAGACCTTGGTTTTGAAGATTTAGAATGAGGTGATTTGACTGACTCGCTCGATACTGACAGAGAACCTCTTTCAAACGAGGAGCTTATCCAGTTAGTAACCGAACAAACTCTTGACGAGGAGCCAGAGCCCGCTATATCCAGGCTGTATCCAACAGCAAGAGCCTTGACGAATGGGCTTTCTTATTTCGATCCCGAAGAAGAACGCAGCGATAAAGTATGTCGAGAAGTAAACTCAGCCATTAGATGTTACAAAACGTTGCAAAAAGAAGCAGAAACGAGGGCGAAGCAGACAAAGTTGTACGAATATTTTAAGTTGAGTCATGTTAGGTTACGTCAAGCTATGTATTTTTATAGAAAATGAAAAGAATAAAATGCCTGATGAACTAAACCCTTTAAATGTATTATTTTTTTAATTTGAACCCATATGATTTAATTTGTATGGATTTGTATGAAAATAATTGATTCGTTAAACGGCTTTTCGCTTTACGGCCAAATTTTTCGGAACGTATCTAGGCGGCTAAGCTAAGTATGGGTGTATTATATTTGTAACTCGACAGTATTGCTTCTAACTCTCATTCATAAACAGAATAATCCTGTATTAAAACTATTTGTTTTGCATTAGTAGTTATTTGTATACAATCAATAAATTTCGGGCCCTAAATAATTCAGATTTCGATCTATTAGATATACGATAATAAGGATGCACATGAACTGCGCAACAAATTTAATCCGTACGTAATCCCTTACACGAACTGCACAACAAAATTTTTGGGTAATACATCGGTTCTTAATCCCTAACACGAACTGCACAACAAATTTAATCAGTATGTAATCCTTAACACAAACTGCACAAAGTTGGGAGATACCTATACAAAGAAAATACATATATTGATATATAACAAATCAATATACAAATTACAATAAATTAGAAAAAATTACAAATTCAATGAACTTAAAGTATGAGATACACATTGTAGAAAAATAAATCTAGAGATCGTGTTATTTTTTAATTGTTGAATTTTTTCGTCAATATATAAACTTTTCCTTAAAATAATTTTTTTTATATATCTTTTCTGCCCCAACAAACAAGTATTAATCTTTATATATGTATGGGTTTGCATATCTCTTAAAGCGTTGACAAACACATGTATATTGGGATGAGAAACACCACAATTTTTGTTGAAT
Source organism: Melolontha melolontha (assembly GCA_935421215.2). NCBI lineage: Eukaryota > Metazoa > Arthropoda > Insecta > Coleoptera > Scarabaeidae > Melolontha > Melolontha melolontha. Next base: position 177,539,645 of record OW285237.1, on the reverse strand, counting down.
TGTGCGTGAAAAGATTCGCAATAATTAGTTGTTCTTGATGTACTTGAATCAAGTGACGCCCAAATTTTCGGTGGGAACATTGCATTTTCATCTATGTATGTATTAACTAAATAGTCGGCAAATTCATCAACTCTTCTATCTTCTGGTTTCTCGCACATGAAATCCTCCACAAACGCGTCACCGACGTCTTCTGGTTTTAAATATGAAAGTCCAAAAATATATCGTAGCCATTTTCCTGTTATCGATTCCTTATTTTTGTATTCTGCAGTTAGCCCCACATACTGTATTTTTCTCCACCTGTGAAATAAAGAACAAACATTATATACTTTTCCTTTTTTTACTTTTATAGTGCATAATATTATTATTACAAAAAAACACTACTCACCAGGATTGTGTTAGATAGAATCGGCATCCTATGATAACGGAATATGGAAATACTTCTTTGACACTCCAATGTATTGCTTGCTCAAAGTCTACATACACTTTTCTTGGGCTCAGTTCAAGCCCTAGCTCACTGCATTTTGTTTTTAACAATATAAAAAGTGTTTCGTAGGTGAACTTGTTCTTATTTTTTAACAAACAAAAAGCAACCGGTACGTAATTGTCATTTGAATACACATGGATAGTAAAAAGTTGCATGAAAAATTTGGTACAATAGTCAAATGTACCGTCCATCAACAAGTTTTCTTGATTTTTACATAAAAACTCCATATTACTTTTCGTTGAAAACACAATAATATTATTCTCCACATCATTTAATAAAACAAAGGCCTCGTTTTTTGACGTTTTAGTACCCATTTCTCGAACACACTGGTGAACATCTTCTATAGAATTTGGTAATTTTGGTAGACATTTAAGTTTTGCGCGATTAAGGTTGTTACGAATATATGTAACAGATTTTGTGGTTAATGTCTCTAACATATTGGTATTAATTTCACTTTTTATTAGTTTTGCGGGAGTTTCTGCTAACCTCTCCTCTGCTTTCCTCTTGACGGAGTTGCTAAGTTTTTGTCTAGTTAGTACGTTTTCAGTTATCGCGCCATGATTATGAATCCCTACTTTTTTAGAAAAGACATAGTCTCCACCTACAGTAAATATTTTCGCATTACACGTTTTTTTTGCACACCTCCAACATGTTTCACCTGTTTTTTTACTTTCACGAAACATATAATATTTAAAATTTTCGAAATCTATCAATAATTGATTACCACGCTCGCCAAACATCACATTTAACTGCATCTTAACTTTTACAAAAATAAAGATAAGCTAACATAATTAGTTGGCGACAGCCCTTTTATATAATTTACATTGTCTATAATTCTACCCCTACCCTCTACTTAACTAATTACCTGCTCCAAGAAATAAAATAGATGTGTTAATCCGCATCCTTTCAAAATTTGTGCAGTTCAGTTTAGGGATTAGGTACATTTTTCATATCTCTACTACCTGCTCATAAAATTTGCGCAGTTCGTGTGTGTCCGATAATAAACATTTCCTCGATATTTTAATTTAAAAAAATTGCTTTGTTTCTGCATAAATTACGAATCTTATACATGATTACCTGAGTTGAAGATTATTTAACATCGAAATATCTTTCCTAGGGATTTTCGAATGCCTTCCAATAAGAAAGAAACATAATATTCTTTGCATATTTTATTGTTAATGCTTTTTTGCCTTCTCTTCTACCTTCCCAGTTTTGAACAATTTATTTTCTAGAATTGATTAATATTTCCTATCCGTTTGACAACAGAATGCAAAAGCGTTCCTCTTTAAAAAGAATTTTTAAGGTTCTCTTATAGACATACCACCGTGACTGTGGTCCCTTTTGTTATTTAATTTAGAATTAGGATCGAGATTGCCGATAGATAGCTATCATTCCAGTGAGGGTCCGATTCGGTTTTTTTCTTACCTCGACTGGAAAGAGCCACGTGCGAAGCCACACCTGGTCGAAAAAAATTAGAAATCTCCAAAGATCGATGTAAACCAGGCAAACATTGCCTTCTTTTATCTGATACTAACGGTGATTATTGTTGCCGTTATATCGATGCGATAGCCGTGTCTGACATGCAAAGATAAGTTATTTGACGTTCAGTTAAGATTCTTGGTACAAGATTTATCATTGATGGATTTAGCAATAAAAAATTCCATTTTAATTAAAGTTTCTTCCTTTTAGAATATTGTGTGATTATTCAAAAAATAGAGGGAAATAGTGACAATTGCAATCGAATATTAAAAAATAAAATTTCCTCTACATTTCTGACAGACCAAAGATTTTAATCCTTAATCATCCAAATAATATTACATAAAGTTAATTTATTTTTTCATAATTATATTAATTGATTAAATTTTATAATGTCTACTTAACAATTATATATACGAGTTTTTTTAATGTTTAGCATTGGGATCTCAGAAACTATTGGAGATTGAAAAACGCTTAAATGGGGAAAGATGCGCAGTTTTACGAGTTTGATTTAAAACTGCTTTTGTTTCTCCGATAACTTTCATGGCTTATTAGATATTCAAAGAAAACTAAATTTTACGATTTTCTTTAAACATGCTTAGCATCGTTAATAGTAATTTTAGAGAAAAAGTGTTTAGACAAAAGTTTTAGCTAATTTTACGCCAAATAAAATTATGTAGCTAATATTTTTTTTTCGTTCACCATTATCGAGTTATGACACAAGCTTGTGCTTTTATAAATGGAAACTATAGTTGGTTTTGACATCATTAAAAAGCTTATTTTTTGCTGATTACAATGATATAAGGTTTGATATTGTTATTTTAAAAAATAAAGAGGATATAGACATTTTTTTGGTTTTTATGGAAAACAATTGAATTTCGAACTGATAAAATACAAACCAAACGAAAACTTATTTTGAAACCTTATGCAGTAATAAAATGAAAACTATAAGAACTTTTATTAAGGGCACACAACATTATTAATGTTCAAAGATACCTCCATTATTATTAATACACAAATTGCATCTCTTCACAACAGAATTTGTAGCATTGCGGACTTTACGCCTATCGATGTTATTAAAAGCAACTAAGACAGCTTCTCTTAAATCGTCGATTGTTTCATATGTTCTTTTGTATACTGTGTCCTTTAGTACACCCCACAAGAAAAAATCCAAAACTGATAAATCAGGGGATCGAGCCGGCCATTCAATGGGTGCATTTCGTCTTATCCATTGATTAGGGAAGTTCAAATTTAAATAATTTCTAACATTCAGTTGATTGTGCGGAGGCGCTCCGTCATGTTGAAACCATTGCAGCATTGCTCGGGTTCTTAAATTTAAATTATCTAACATTTCCTCGAAATCTTGTTGTAAAAAGTTAAAATAACGATTGCCAGTTAGTGATCCATCAAAAATAAAAGGAGGAAGAACAGTTGATCCTATAACACCACACCAAACATTAAACCCAAATTTAATTTGTGGTCTCCTATGTTCAACGTGAAGTGGATTTGTTTGAGACCATATGTGTTCATTGTGCCTATTAAATATTCCACAATTTGTGAAACGAGATTCATCAGTCCATAATATTTTCATTGAAAAGTGTGGATCGTTTTGACACTGATCTTTAAACCATCTACAAAAAGCTATTCGTCTGATGTTATCGCCTTCATGTAAAGTTTGTGATAATTTGTAGGGACGAAATTTATGGTTCTTCAACACTCTGACAATAGTGCGTTGAGAGGAGCTGATTTCTGTTGAAATTTGTCGGGTCGATGTAGATGGATTCTGAGCGACACTTGCTAATATGTTTATTTCTCTATCTTCATCCATCCCTTTTTTTGATTTTGGTTTAACGAACGAACCATAATCTGCTAAATTATCCCATAATCTCTTAAAAGTAGGTAGCGACGGCTGACGTCGATCAAAATAATTTTCAAAATAAACTTCAGCAGCTCTAGTAGAATTTTTCTGGCACTGAATGTAACATTCAACCATATCACGCTTTTCTACGTTAGAAAATTCCATAGCCAATGCAAACTTATGATTAACGGCCGTTTGCACCGCTTATAGTTAAGTTACAATTAAATTAATGAATAGTTAATTGTCAATGTTTGACAATTAACTTAACTTGACTTAAAAGTAAAAATTAACAGCTCTCACTTCTGTGACTCAACGTGAAAGCAATGTTAGTATATTTATCTCGACTGCTCCAACGAACACTATTGTAACTCAGATTTTTCGTTTTTTGAATTACAAAACACCAAACATTTTTTTAAAGTTTTTATCTTATAAAGTGAACAATAATAGAAATGTATATATCCTCTTTATTTTTTAAAATAACTATATCAAACCTTATATCATTGTAATCAGCAAAAAATAAGCTTTATAATGATGTCAAAACCAACTTTGGTTTCTATTTAAAAAAACACAAGTTTGTGTCATAACTAGAGCTGAGGATTTTTGCGGTAAGGCAGGACCGTATGTAGTGCATCCCCACATTTAACTATTTATCTAAATATTCGCTGAAATGATTTGCCGGATCTCATAAATTAATAGAGTGATATTTTAGTATGCACTGGATATTGTTATTATACAAAATCATAATAGCCATTTGTATTTATGGATCATAAATAATAATACGCATGTATTTGTATTTGGTTGTGAATTCAATTTAAACTTAAAACGAATCGTAATATTTTAACGACAAGCCGTCCTTACAATACATGCATTCGAGACAAAGTGTGCAACTCTACGAATAACTTCCATAATTGATCGAAAATGGACATTTTGGAACTGAAGTAAAGCCCCTATTCTTAGAAAATTTTATTACTGTCGTTAAGAACTATTATTATAAACAACAAAGGCCTTTTATTAGTGTTGAAGTTTTAGTTTCATTGAATTTCCATGTTGTAAGTAGTCAATTGTAAAGTGTTCATTGACAATATTCTAAAACAAGGTGTAAATTTAACTAAAATCCAGAAAAACTCATTCTGATAATATATTACTAGATTAGAAGCTGTGTTTATTACTATTTATTATATTATTTTTATAACCAAATGCAATAAAAGCTACGAAAACAAAAGAAACCTCGATTTATTAAAATCTTGTCACACAGCCTTTCAAAGCCTGGCAGCACATATTTTGCATATATTTTATATATACTACCTACTTGAACTAGGTGAATGAAGTTAGAAGTTATAACTTATAACTTCTAACTTCTAACTTTATATTTACTTAATATTTACTATTCCCTCAAGACAAACTCTACAATGAACAGTATCTGTCTGGAACAGTACGTCGGTGAAATTTATAATTATGCACTCCCTATGTGAACCAACCCGAGCCGCCACTGAACAGTTGTCATTAATGCCATACTTTATCCTCTTTTTTATCTCCACCGTTTTTTACTATCTTTCCCCATTTTTTCTTATCCCCAGCCAGATTTTTCCAGATTTGCTAGATTTTGTGTTAGGTCTTCTAAAGTTATATTTAACCATTTTCTTTTTTTTAAAGACCTACCTCCACTTTGCCTGCTTTACCTATTTTTCTTAATTTGCGTGATAGTCGTTTCTGCCCTATCAGGTTATACACTGAAAAATTAATAGATAACGTGGGTAAAATTTTTCAGTTTCCATGCAGCAACGAAAAGAATAGTAACAGCTCTGGGAATATCTCGAGTAACGTAGGACGATATGTCGATCAAGAAAGAAGCAGTTCCAAGGATATGGTTCCAACCCGGAATCCTAGAAGCAATCATAATATTTTCTTCTCATATATTTTGTAAAAATATTCACAACAGCCTACGTATGTATATAGTAGATATATCAATATTTACTAGATATTTTTCATTAAAAAAAACTCAATTTACTATCAAAAAAAAGGAAGTCTCTGCCCCGGAAAATCAAATACAACCCAAAAAGGTTGTCATTTTATCGTGGTGTAGTGATAGATAGAAGTACAGCACCGGCAATATATTAAACTCGGAAAAGTGAAATTATTATTAAAAGGTTCATCTCCTCCGCTTCAGTTGCAGGTCAGGACAGTAATTACGGATTTGAAAGAAGCCATCTCTTTGTGAGGATCTGCGCTTGACACTACTCCACGGTTTACGGCCGTTGGTCGGGGTGACAGTTACCGATTCCGTCGTTTACACTGCCGCTACCGCCCCTCTACGGCCGCCGGAACGTTGCGTCGTACCCTCGCAAACGCGCGAACTAACGCGGAGTCACAATTGCTTTATATGTTTCGGAAGGAAGTCGGTCTCGAGTTTGTCGCTCGATTCTCCCCTTCATTGATGAATCGTAAGATAACTGAAAAAGATAAATATAATCATACTTTCACTATTTTCTGTCCTACTTCTATATGTGTGTATATTAAATTTTGACGACTGTTGGAACCTATGGCGATGTTTGTGTAACCAAAGCAACATATTCTGACATTTGCAAAGAATTCAGAAGACAATTACAAAAGGAATGGAAATAGAAAATATTAAATAAGGGCTAAAAGTATACTAAAACGATTTCCCTTTCAACACAGAAAGTTGGCTGTTTGTTTTGCAACATGGTTGCGTAAGCATACTTCTAAATTTTACTAAAAGATGGGAGTCGCGACCAAACATAAACCAACAGATAGTTTAGTTACAAAATCTAAATTTTGAGAAGGGAATAAAGTTTATTTCAATTTAAATGAACTGACAACACTAATTTTAAAACTTTGCATGTTCTAGATAAAAGTAAAAAACTTAATATGTTAGAAAGTTTAGAAATTAACAAATATAATAAATTAGGTATAATTTTAAATGACCAACTAGACATAAATAACTCCCCCCTACTAAACTTAAAACTCATACATGTCCACCCCCTCTTAGAATAAGATTAGTTCTGTACTTTGTATTGATATATATAAGATCTAATTGATATTTTGAATTAGTATATTCATCCACCTGATGAAGCCACAGTGTGGTGAAACATATGTAGTGCATATATATTATTTAGAAACTATACAACTGTGTTTTATTATATCTATTAAATGAACTGTTTTGATGCGAATTGTAATTAATGTGTATATGACAAAAAGAGAAAAATTATGGCATAAGCTTGTCAATGTTTAGGAATGTGAAAACTACTATTATAATTAGAATTGTTTAAAAAAATAAACAAGTAGCTGGGTATTTAAAAAAAGAAATAATTGATTATTATTATGGACTGGACACGACAGACTGAAATTACGATGGACCATATAAATAGCTAAGTACAACACGCAGTTTTTGAATAGCACAATTCATTCGGTTAACAGCACATCTGATTTTTGTCGTTGAATTGTGAGGCAATTACTTCAATATTACACATAAATTCCTTTCTTCAAGGGCGTAGATAGAAGCATCAAGAGTTTCTATAATTTATTTTATTTATTAGTTAATATTTCGTAAGATAAATAAATTACTGTGAGTTTCCTTTTTCATTTGTTTTAACTGCAAATTACGAAGTATGTAATTCATAATTCGTAATTTTTGTAATAGATCCTGTTTAATATCGTTTTATCGAATCTATTTCTCCCAATTATTTTGACGTAAGTGTGACGTAGTGAATTTCGTTAAGTTTCAATAATTTACACATACATTTTTAATTTTCATTTATTTAGATCTAGAACATTGTTTAAGTTACTTTTTCAGATATGATATGGAACAACGTCGAGAATGGCATCGTGAAACAATGGCGAGTTGGATTAAGGGTCATACTGATTGTATGTCAATTGCCAATGATTCCGAAATTTATTGCCAAGTCTGTAAAATATTGTTAAAAACTTCCATGAAATCGCACGTACAACGTCACCTAGCATCGCAAACACATGCACAGAAATTGGAACCGTTGGAATCTGACAATTTTAACGAAGAACTCTGTGAAACTTTAAAGGCGTCAAATATTCCATTAGATCCCACCTTCAAATCATTACTCAAAAAATATACTGGTCGAAATGTCCCTGATGAATCCATCTTAAGCAAGCAAATATTATGTTTCAAAGTGCTACACGAAAGCAGTAGAACGCATTAGAAGCCATCAATCAAATCAGTACCTATGGATAAGTGCCGACGAAACTGTCGATATATTAGGACGCTGTGTGGTAAATGTTGTAGCTGGTGTACTACATCCAACTATTCTATATAATACATATTGCTGTGAACTTTTCCCCATAAATATTATAAAAATTTATGTATTTTTAGTTGTACTATTATTTTGAACGCAAATGTATATTTGACTTGCGCAGTTGGAGCAAGCCGTTTGTATTGATGTGGACAATTTTGAAAACTGTATTTTTTATGCGAAGCCTGCGTGCTTCATGTGGACTAGTCAGACACAAGTGTACTCTGGGACAAGAAAGTTGTGTTTATAAAAAGATTAATCTTTATCTTTTTATAGTAACTTCGGGTTATTTTTTGATTTAATTAGTGGTTGGTGCTGTTCAAATTCATTACCGATATTTGTACGAGTTTGTTAATCTCGTAATTGTTATATTTTTACACTTTCTTACTCACGTGCCGTATATATATATATATATATATATATATATATATATATATATATTTTTTTTTACGTAAGTAATATATATTATTAAAAGATATCTTATTTGTTCAAAAGATTTGAATATTATATTTCAATTGTATCTTTAGTATCGTATTGAGATTTAGTCTTAGATATTTGATATAAATAACAAAGAAGAATTTTTAAAATTTCTAGTAAAAAAATATTTCTGTAACTGTAAAATTTTATACGTTTGGTATCTCAAGGGCATTTTTTGTTACATGTGGGTGCACATGCGTTAGAGATTGCTTTGGGCTGTCAAGTTAGTTTGTTTAATTTGATTTTGTTCTCTTGGGAGAAATTAAAAAGTTTCTTTGTAATTTATTATTTTTAATTTTGATCGGCTGTCATAAGGTTCTTTAGACGTATGCTGCGGTCATTTCCATGCGTTATTTTTTACCTTTATAATATTGTTAAATGAGGCAATATTAATCTTTATACTTTATAAAGATTTTTTTAAATTTTTTTAAAATTTTTGTATTAAATTTTCATTTAAATTTTATATTGTGTTCTTTAATTTTATAATCCTTTCTACACATTTTTAATAAGTAACTTAAATACATTATCAAAACTTTTCTCAAACAAATTTTGAGTGGCGCTCAACTAAGTAAATTTTACTAATTCAATAATTTTCCACTTTTCCGATTGGAACCCTGAGAGGAAAGCAGTCCCATTTTGGAAATAAGCCGACTGAATATCTTAGCTGGATAGATTTGTCGGGAATGGTGGAATAGCTAATTTCCAAACCACAGTTCATAGCAATATATAATAGCAACAAAAATTATAAATACAGTTGATGCGGAAACAGTAGCTAAAACAATATACGAGAATATGCACCAAATGCTTCATTGGGACGGCAGGCACAAAGAAAAAATATTTTATTTGTCAGTGACAGTGCTGCATATATGTTAAAAACAGGCAGACTATTAAAGGAAACATATCCTAATATGGATGTAGCACATGCTCCCCGCAGAATCTGTGAATATATCAGCGACACCTTTCTGGAAGTTGATAGATTTGTATCCGCTTTTAAAAAAGTTTTCAGAAAAGCACCATTGAGAGTAGCTCTTTACAGAGGAAAACTTCAATCTTTGTCACTGCCTTCCTCTCCAGTAATATCTAGATGGAGAACAGTGTTGGAAGCTATTAATTTTTATGCAGAGAATTTCGATAGTTTACAAAATTTAGTTATATGTTTAAATGACGATGCTCGAAGTATTTCTGAGTGCAAGAAACTAATACAAATCCCACATTAAAAAAATTAGTTGTACTTTCTCCAGGAACACTTTGCAAATTTGCCAAAACTAATCACTTATTTTAAAATCAAAATCTCAAATTAAATGATGGATTAACTACATTAGATGTGGCTGTTAATAATTTGAAAAATATTCCAAGTTACTTAAGATGTTGCGTTCGGCAAAAGTTAGACGCAGTTTTTAATAGAAATCAAGATTTAATAACATTGCGGCAATTGTGTATGGGGACAATGCCTCAAAATCTAACTGCTAAATACTCTGAAATAAAAGAATATTCCCAGTATGCACCTATAACCAGTTGCGATGTAGAAAGGACGTTTTCTATCTACGAGGATGTATTTCATTCAAAAAGAACAAATTTTACAGAAGAGAACCTTGAGATGGTATTGCTAGTTAATATTAATACTGCTTTACTCAATTTGAACTACAATATGAACAAATAAAAATGTATTTCGTATTTTATAGATGACCACCCGTTTATTTTCCAATTATATAAATAATTAATAAAATTGAAAACTCTTTAAAAATACAAATTTTCATTAGTACGCCCGTGGGCGATGAGTCATGGGCCTCTCGTGTCCGGTCCCTAATTATTATAGACCGCAATGTAAAAATTTTGATAGAGAAGTTATAAAATTTAGCAGAAAGAATTACAAATTCATTACTTTAATATATTTTAAGTATTAACTAATGAAAAAAGAAAAATTTCATTATAAATAATATTTTATTTGATGTTAAATAAGTTTGTCAATGTATTGTTATGGCAAAATTTATTAATTAGAAATACAAAGTATACAAGGATACAATTATAAAGTAATTGCCAAAGGAAATGTATAGAAGTCAAGAAGGAAAATTGTAGAGGCAGAAGATAAGAATATGTGTATATAGTGTAGCTTAACCCATTCAGGCTCAGAGCTGTGTACTACTTTTCCATAGCCTTCGATCCTTCGCTTTTATCTTATCTTCCAGTTTACCACATTTTTTTCTCTCAGGTTTTCTAGCACTGCTTTCCTCCGCCTTTTTCTTGGTCTTCCTCTTTTTGTCTTACCTACCCGCCGTCTCCACGCTGTTTCTTTTGGTATCCTACCATCCGTCATCCTTTCCAAATGTCCCAGCCATCTCAGTCTCTCGGCTATTACTACTTCATCTATTTTTGGTCCTCGATATATGCCATATACTTCCTCATTCGTTCTTCATGTGTAACCCTCTTCCGTATTTTTTCCTCCTCTCATTTTATTACCCTTTCTTTCTGGTTTCAAAAGTTTTTAACAAAAATCGAATTTAAGAAACTGGATTACGTTGGTCAACAGAGTTTGGAGACGCGGAGTTAATATACTTTATCATTCTTATTTAAAATTTGCTCCATCACGCCAGGATTTTGAGATATTTTCTTAAATAGTTTTTTGCAAAAAAAAACGCATTAAATTTTACAAAATTTCAAAAGTTATTTTTATATAAGAAAGATACTACCAAAAATATTGTTCTGTCGAACATTAAATGGACATGTCTGAACATGTCCTTGCAACCAATCAAATAAAGAGTTGATAAATATCTGACTATGTGGGTATATCAAGAGCTGCACACGGCTCCTTCGATTCAATGTAAGTCGGTTTGTGATAATTGATGGTCTTTTTATATCATAAAGCCCCGTGCGTATCATTTTTATTTAGATGCACGTAAATACGTGTCTGTGATTTCTATATTTATAGATATATCGCACTGATGAGATCAAAAAAGATCGAAACACGTATAACATACACACTAGACTGGTCGCAAAAAATTTTTTTCTTTAATTGATATATATGCACTGTCTAAAATATGAGGTTTGCTGTCGCAAATGCGGACTTCATTTTTTAGTTCGATTCGATGGTGCCTTCTGGTGCCTAGTGGGGCCCAAAGTATCCGATATTATGAAAAACACACATTTAGTCCTATTTTTATTGGTTTTTATAACTATTCGAAAGAAAAATATAATTCGTTGGATAAAAAACTACATATTTTTATTCAATTTAAAGTTAAGAACTAGATTATTAATTTACAGTGGTATGTTTTGTATTAATTCATGAGAGCGAATTTGTTGTGAGATGGATATAATTGGCGATACTGCTCCACAACTTGAAGTAGGAACTACTTATCTTCCTCATCGTAGGTCAAAGATCGATGATTGAAGTCCGTTCTAAGTTTAATTGCTCTCTCTGCTGCATCGTTCACGACGTGCAAATGGTGACAGACTCGTTTGACAGCACAGTAATCGTCTCTTTGCTGCCATTCAGAGGGATCTAATTGTAAAAATGATGCATCTATAGACAGTCGAGTAAAAAATCTCTTTGTCCGTGAAGTTACGAAATGCGATATATCTTTTGCACTGTAAGACAAAATTTCTTCCATTGTTACCACATTTCTTTTCGAGACTTCTGCATCATTTTCGTCTGCGTCTTCATTATTGATGTCAAGTTTTTGGACCATTTTCTTTTTTACTACCAACGGGACACTTTCATCAAAAAACGAAAGGCCAACTGCTTCTTCTGCTAAATACCACAAATGTTTCCTTAGTTTTTGCAACAATGTAGTGGAAACTTCTTTGTCGAAATAAGTAACTACGTTTTGTATAAAATCAAGGTCTTGTTTCGGCGCTTCAATAGCATTCACACATCGGAACCAGTAAGGAACATAAATAATTACTAGGAATAAACAAATACTGCGAAGACTTTTCAATTCCGCTGCTGTCATTTTGAATTGCTTGCGAAACAAAAAAATGTTCAAGCAATAAATACACTTTGACATAAATCGTGCATGGGATGTTGCACCAGGTAAACGAAATTGATTAAAATCTGGTACATGCTCTCCAATAAAGTGAAGTGTTAACTGAAGCAACTCTTTGTAGTCCACACGCACGTAATGACATTTTAATGCATTCAGGCAAAAATTCTTTACGTATTCCATCTGCGATGCTGTTAAATTCCGCAGAACTTCTTCGTCCAAAGTCCCTTTTGTGAAGTTGCTAGCTGCAATGTTTTTCCAATACTTTGCAAATCGGTTGAAGAGAAGAACTTCTGGTCCGGATGTTTTTCCAAAATTCAGTTCAAACACTGACCTTACTAATAATTAGCTAATATGTTGGCGACATGGAAGAAAAAGTAGTTTCCGTTCCAACTTTTTTTCAAGTAAATATGCAGCGCCGTTATTAATCCCATTATTAGTGACTGTGGTGTCAAAAGATACAATTTCTACCAATCCATCAAGTGCCCAGTGTCGCAAAAATTTAAGGTGGCGTCAGCTATATTTTCCCCGGAAGAATTTTCTATTTTTGGTATACCTAGCAATTTTTCCATGTTTTCACTGGTCACAACGAGAGAAAGTCGATCTTGTTTTTTTATTCCCTTTATGTCTGGAAGGAGTTTGCCGTCCCAGTGCAAAACAAATACTTGGGGAATCTGTATTGTAATAAATCAAATGCATTACTATAATTCTAAAATTTAATATTAAATCAACTACCTACATTGAATTCGTCGATAATCCGCTTAGCTTGTCTTCTACGGTATCCTCTTCGCATAGAATGGATTGTGGTTCGATTAAATACCAGATCTTCTAAATTTATTGCTGTAGAAGCAGTGGAAGCGTCTTTCAATTTATTTAGAATGGCAGCAGCAGTTGAAGTAACAATATGTATGGCATGTCTTATAGAAAGCTTGCATTTGTCCATGCTTGCTAACATTCTGTCATCAATAAAGTGAATAGTACCGCGAGATTGAGTCTGTGTTTTTTTCATATTTTCGAAGATATTCTCAGTATCCGATACGTTTTGGGAGTCCATTGCATGCCCTAGTTCAACATCTTCGGCTTCTGTGTCATCTACAATATCCGTGCCTAATTTAGCTGAAATTATTTGCCGACGATTTTTTACAGAAACAGTATAAATTTAATAAATAGTAAAATAAATACCTTGATTTTTATACTTTGCAACACGATTGTTTTCTTCTTCCAATCGCTTCTCTTTACGTTTTTCTTTTTTCTGGAGAATTCTATCTACACCATGCATAATTCCTGGGCGACCTCTCTTTCTTTGGAGCACTAAAAAATCTTTGTATTCTTTTATTTTCGTTTTTTCCAAAGCATCTGGAGTTGCGATATCAAAAATAAAACTTTCTATTTCATCACAAAAATCTTCTTCTTGTTTTCGATATTTTTCGTATGGGGTTCTACAGTTCTTTTGTATTTGTCTCCATTTTTCGTATATTTTTTTCAATTTCCGCATACAACTTGTCTCATGCATCGTTGGAATGTGTGCCCTGTTCCAAAATTCCATTGCAACGCCAATAGCATATTTCATACTACTTAACAATGTCTTATGTTCAACCCGCATTTTGTAAAAAAATAATTGAAGTATTTGCTTAATAGATGGTAGTTTGGCTCCAAAAATTTCATTTGCACATTTGCCCACTATAAAAATATCTTGGTCAGAGTTTTTCTTTTTAATCACTGCACTCTCAGAAGTCATATTTCTAACACGAAGATTTCACTTTATATTATTTATTTGTGATCAAATATTAATTTGCACTACTTATAACGTCAATGGTTGGCAGAATATGTAAAAATCAGCAAAACATAAATGACGCTTTCTTTCAAGTCGCACATAACACGACGTTGAGCAAAAATAGCGTTATCTGTACCAGAGAAATGTATGAGTTGCTTCACTTTAGCTGTCCACTCATATTAACATTGCTTTTGTATTGCTTTCGCACAACAATATACACTATTGATATTGTATGCAGTGTTAACTCTCTAACAATTGATTGTCTTTTACTCACACTTGTTTTTTAAGAACTGTTAGCAAATGTCAATAAAAAATTTTCACTGTCGTTTGATTGATTTGCAAAGTATTCAATTAACTCACAAAAGCTCGTTGAACAGATGTAGTTCTTTTAGTTGCTAACAGCACATAATATTTACATACAAATGTATATGTTTTATCTCTTTCTCTCTTCATTCATTTATTACTAAAAAATACTCCCCTAAAAACATAAATCTGTGATTTTAAAAGGTTTTTTAAAAAACATTCAAAACAATCATATTGATTCACTGCTTTTGTGAATCATATGAATGAACACGGATTGCAAGCAATGACAGGCATTTAATAACAACTGTCTCGTGAATGTGAATCATGCATTAGAAAAGTTTTGAAACTTTGACAATAATTTCAGTTTAAAAACACTTATTAGATAATTAAAATTCTGTTTTTTCGACAATAATGACAATAATTTCAGTTTAAAAACACTTATTAGATAATTAAAATTCTGTTTTTTCGAAAGAATTATATATTTTCTACCGTAATTACAACAAGCAATAAAGATAGGACTAAATGTATGTTTTTTCATTATATCTGGTACTTTGGGCCCCACTAGGCACCAGAAGGTACCGTCGAATCGAGCTAAAAAATTAATAGCGAATTTATAACAGCAAACCTCATATTTTAGACAGTGCATATACTAAGAATTCAAAAAAAAAAAAATCCATACAAGCTGCGACCAGTCTAATACACACATCAACATAATCTAAGGATATCAATTTTTATTTTATTTGCTTGATTTTACTTCCGTTAATATTGTCTTTTGTTGTTTAGTTTGGTTGCTAGGTAACTTATAAACAACTACCTGTCAAAAGTATCCATTAAACAAGTACAGTTAATGATAAATCTTAAAATGTTTTGAATTTTAACTTTAGTGTGTTACTTCTCCCACCATTTCTGCGTTGTTTCACAAAAATTAGTACCCATTGATAAGTGTAAGCATAAATTCCGTTAAAAGCAAACATGAATGAACAAAATAGACGTCGTCATTTGCATCCTGACGAAATGAATAGGGCAGTTGGAATGCTGGAAGTTGGAGTAAGACAAGTTGACGTAGCGGAGCGGCTAGGTACAACACAGAGCGTAATTAGCCGACTATAGCGACGTTACAGAGATACAGGAAATCCCAGGGAACAACATCTTGGAAGAAGACGCGCCACCACTGCTATTCAGGACCGGTACATCACTCTCCAGGCTCGCCGACAGAGTTCACTAACTGCTACTGAGTTAAAATCGCGTCTCCAGGCAGTGCATAACGTGACAGTCCACAGGCAAACCATCAGGCGTCGTTTAAGAGAAGTCAATCTTCACTCCAGATGCCCCTTAGGGTTCCACCATTAACCAGGGGAAATCGAGGACATCGAGTAAACTGGGCTTGAGAACACTTAAACTGGACTCGAGAACAATGGTCGACTATACTTTTTTCTGACGAGTCGAGATTCGGATTAAGACCAGATACTCGCAGATTAAGAGTCTGGCGTCAGCCTGGTAATGCAGCAAGGCTACAGCATGCCCAAGAAGTGCACAGCTACCGAGGTGGTACTGTAATGATATGGGCGGGAATTATGCTGGGTAGGAAAACTGATCTCGTTTTTCTAGATCAATTCTTAAATGCTGAGCAATATATCCAGAATATTCTTGAACCTGTTGTTCAGCCATTTGCAGAAGCGTTGGGTCGAAATTTAACCCTTATGCATGACAATGCACTACATGTGGCAAGAGTTGTTACCGATTGGCTCAATGAAGCAAGAATTGAGGTTTTGCCATGGCCAGCTCAATCCCCAGACCTCAATCCCATTGAGCATGCTTGGGATATGCTTCAGAGAAGATGCCTGCCACATATGGACGCTATACAAAATCGACGGCAACTGCAAGAACTTCTTTCACAACAGTGGAATCTTCTTCCACAAGAAGACTTGGACAATCTTATTCTGTCTATGCCAAGAAGATGTAGGGCGGTTTTAAACTCCAGAGGAGGTCCCACTCTTTATTAATTCCTTAATCTTCAAATTTTTTAATTCAATATAAGATTAATTTTGAATTGTTGTTTAGTTCCATTTTGTAGAATTTATAATTTCTAATTAATAAATTATTATTAAAATTGTGTTAAATATTAATTTAAGTTAATTTCACTCATAGCTTATTTTACATTTAACTTTCAAGACAAAAATGGGTAAAAAGATGCACTAAATTATTTTTTTAAAGCAAATAAGATATATCCTTAGATTATGTTGATGTGCGTATTTAGAACAAAAAAAAAACATTACAATAATTTAAAAATTCCACCATCGCGGTTGTTTACGAATTTAGTAGTTTCATATCCACATCAGGGGCGCTAGCGTGTAATTTTTAACGTGGCACATGACACTCTTATATGATATGCTCCTTGAACCAAACCTAGTTTTGTAGTTTGGAAACTTTGATGTATTTTTTCTAATTTGCATTATCAAAGTTTCGGCAAGTAGGGAAAGGTCGGGTATTTTTATTGCCGAGGAAACTGGCGTGACGTGTGTTCACACCAACAAAGTATTTAAAGTAATATCTATCAAAGGCAAAAAACAAGTGGACAAACTTGAGCAGAAAGAGGTAGGAATGTCACACTTCTTCTATCAATAAATGCCTCAGGGGATCTGTTTATTCCTCCTCTATTGGTTTTCCCGCGGGTAAGACTAGACAATGAGTCAAAAAAGGATGGACCGATAGGAAGTGTATTCGATGCCCAATAAATGTGTGGGTAACTGCAGATGGTTTTTTAAAATGGCCGAAGGTTTTTGCAGAACGGGTCAATCCAACTGAAAAATATCCTGCCCTTTTGATTGTTGATGGTCACTCACATCACAAAGATCTAAATGTGATCACATTTGCCCAGGAGAAATCACATACACATGTTAAGCTTGCCACACCATACATCTCATAAATTTTAATCTCTGGACAGAACAGTAATGAAGCCGTTCAAAAATGCATATAATAAGGCATATTCTCTCTGGACGCGAAAATATCCATATACCAAAATAGCCCTCAAACACATTGCTGGCTTGGTAAATATCGCCTTTTCACGAATATGTCGCATGGAAATAGCTCAGTCGGGCTTCAAATGTACCTGAGTTTTTCCATTTGTCAGCAATGTATTCAGTGATTTAGATTATGCTCCTTCACTGAACTAGACCGAAATATCGCAAGGGCCCGGGCCAGGTTCTTCAAAACCTCTTGTTCCAAATCCCATGACTAAGCCTTCAACATCAGCAACAAATGAACAAGTAGGGAAAGAGCAAATAAAAAACGTCACAGTGGTAACCAGCCCTGAGACTTCTCTTAAGGGAACTGCATCAAAACAGATTTTAGAGCAGATTTCCCCTCTTTCGAGCACTTCTAGTACGAAGTTCGTAACAAGACAAGGTCTTTGAGTAAAAAGTGAAATTTTAACTTCAACGGCGTTTAAAACTCAACTTGAGCAGAAGAAAAAAGAAAAACAAGAGAAACAACAAATTGCAGAATAAAATCGCATTAAAAAGGAGATGAAAAGGAAACTAAAATTCGAACACGCAACAAATAAAGAACAGAAGGAACGTGTTAGGCCTCAAACTGAAGAATAACCTCTCGAAGAAAAAACTAGATCATCTTTGAACTATGACGAAAAATTGGGGGGAAGAAGATGAATTGACTCATTGTATTACACTGTTGGAAAAAAGTGACGAGCACACCCTGTATAATCTGAAGAAGTGGTTCTAACGCAATGAAATTTGGTATGGAAGTAGTACTAACGTAGCATAACTTACCCTCACCTGGAGAGCGGCGCAGTCCTGCTGGGAAGGGATGCATTAATAGCGGGAGTAACCCTGCGAGCGGCGCGTACCATCGCTACAGGACGAGGCATGGAGTCAATAAGTCGTTGTATGGTAGCGGGAGGGATGTCCAACCATGCTGCTTCAACTCGCCTCCATAGCTCCTCAACGTTACCAGGGGGAGCCGGATAAGTCTCCGACCGATCATATCCCAGACATGTTCGATCGGATTGAGATCCGGAAAACGTACCGGCCATGGAAGCATCCGTATATGGTTTTCTTCCACAAAGGTCTGGGCAACACGTGCAGTGTGCGGTCGGGCATTGTCGTGTATGTATAGAAGACGTGGGCGGCGTCGAACGAAAGCACAACGGGCCGTAGCACCTTATCTACGTAGCGGCGAGCCGTCATCGTCATACGTCATATACGCAGCAGACGTGTACGTCCACCATATGTAATAGCACCCCATACCATAATGCCCTGCTGGTGGTGGATAGGGCGTGGTTGGATACACTCCTCGAGGTGACGCTCACCACGTCTCCGATGAACCAAAATTCGCGCGTCACCGGTGCTCAATTCGAATCTTGATTCGTCGGAAAACAAAATGTACCTCCACTCGACAACCCACTGATGTCTAGCCTCCACCCACTGGCGCCGTGTACGGCGGTGCTCGGGAGTCAGTGGAATCCGCTGCAACGCACAGCTCGCTGGCAGTCCAATTTCTATTAAACGCCCCCGTACAGTTCACGTAGTGAGTACGCCTTCCCTTCCTGCTGGCCAAACGGCTCCAAATTGCCTTGAGGAAGATATACGTGACGCTAAAGCGCTGTGCACAAGGGCGCGATCCTCGCGTGCTGTGCTAGCGTGGGGCCGTCCCGCTCGCGCCTGAAGGCGCGTACGTCCTTGCTCCATCCATTCTCGCCATGCCCGCTGCACTGCCGATAAAGACCGCTCAAGACGGCGCGCGATATCACGGAAGGATACTCCTGCCATGTGCATCCCCACAACCATTCCTCGCTCAAACTCACTCAGATAACGCGAACAGCCTTCCATCACGCGCAAAATGCAACGATAGAAAAAGTTAAAACTCGCTGCGCAAACTCGTCTAGAGGAAACTTTAATGCTCCGCTAAATCTACGCATTTATCTTGACACGTTCAGATTAGCCAGGGTGTGCTCGTCACTTTTTTCCATCAGTGTATTTGCAACGAAACTTTTCTAGAAGACTGGATCCTGTGCAATATTTGCAAAGGTTGGGCCATGAAAACCGTGCGGATTTTGAGGTAACAGCCATTATTACGAATGTGATTCTTGTTTTTCTAAAGACCCATAAGTGTCATTGATTCAATTGCTTAAACGTTTTTTCTTTACATGTGATATGTAATGTAAATTCTACTTCTTTTAATATTTTTTGTATAACCTTGTATACATACCGTATGAACGCCCGGGAGTGATTGATCTACCACAATGTAGTAAGACGAAGACGAATAGCGAGTTTATGTGGTTAGGGTTGAGAGAGTATATTCAGTCTGTTCTACTGTCTAACTGTACGGGCGTTCCCTTTCTTTATCCAACACATTCTACATACGATCTAAGTACGAATCAAATAATCTCTCTCTAACACATTGAATATTCCTATCAGTCGCTCAAAGTGTTCAAGCAAGGCGGAATATATTTAATCGGAGAACAAGCTTGCGCACTAAGTAGGTTATTTTGTATAATCATCGAACGCTATTCGACTGGTGATCCAGTTGCTCCTTGTCATCCGTAGGTAGAGTACGTATAGAAATGCTAACAAATGTCCGTCGTAATTTTTATAACCGATTGGGTTACTGCTCGGCTCAAGAGGGTGGTTTATTTGAGCATTTACTAAATAATTAGTTTTTCTTTTTAGAATGTTCTTTTATTTAATAATTAATATTTGTTACCAATAAAGGTATTTTAGTTAAATTTAATATTTTATAGGTAGTTTATTTAAGGAAACCATTTATTTATACTGGTAAACACTTTATTTATATTCTTGCAAGAATCGTTATTGTTTTGAAATTTTATGCTATTACAGAATACTTTTTATTTTAATTTTTTTCAATAAGAGTTACGGTTTTGTTTCATAATTTTATATTATTTATGTGTTTTCATTTGAATAAGAATTTTTTAAGTTCAAGCCACGAAGCTATGATGAAACTTATCATTGAATATTTAGCGATGAAAATATCTGATGCTTCGCCGGTAAGAATTATTATTATGCAGTAAACAAAAACTCTGCACTTTACGGCGAATTGTATTTTATGATACTTTCAACTATATTATATCATTTTATTTAAATTTAAATGTTAAATTTAAAGTATTATGGCCGAAGAAACATAAACAAAAGTATCCGTTATTGTAGGGACGTTGACAGCCGGCATATGACTAATAGTGCGAAAAGCAACGGTGTAGTCGGATAAAATATCCAAATTCGTACATTAACCATAAATAATATACTACAAATAATTTTGTAGTTTGTTAAACAATTAGTTATTAATTTGGAATATTTATTTTGATACATCATTTATTAATAAACAGCCATAACGCTTTCTTGGTTCACCACAATTAAATACGCCCTGTAGGAGTTTAACGTATGTAGCCCCTTCCACTTGCAGTTGGCCTGTCATTACTTATATACCCATCGATCGCTCGACGTTGTGCACACGGTATAGCAATAAAAAGTTTGTAAAACCAGAAATGACGCTTTCTCAAGCACAAGCACAACACTATGTCCGATTGAACCCTCCAGTCATCAGAAAGGTCAAAATGTTAATAAAAATTAAAGAAAAACCAATAAACGTGACACTAAGGGAAACGAGCTTTTCAAGATATTGAAATGAACATGTTAAAGTTTTTAGTAGAGTACAGAATTTTCAAATTTAACCATAAACAAAATTTATTAATTCGAAAAAGCTTGAGTTTCCGATTTTACCCGACCTTCCCCTACATCTAGTTTGAAAACTTGTCAAAACTCCTAGACCAAAAAAGTGTAATGTAAGCCTTAACACTCGTCGATTATAAAAAGTTAATAATCCAAAAAGAAACCTGTGTTTGTAGCATCTATCCATGTACCACTGTGTTACCGTCTGACTTATTAATTTAATTCCCTGCTCTTCTTGTTTTTCGGGTCGTTAAAAGACGGACGCTACATTGAAATATTTTCAAAACCCATCCAGTGAAAGAGTTTTTAACGGACGTGCAAAAACATGAGTTCTCTTTTATTGAAAATTTATCGATATCTCGTGTTCGATGGTACTATTATATCTGTTTCGTTTTTTGTACTTTTTTTCACGCGAGTTCGAAGCCGTTCGCGTTCTCGTGCAGTGATATAATGGGGTCCACTTTATGAAATATTAAAACGACCGGGGCGTTCGGAACTCAATATCATTAAGTGTTTTACAATCTTTACAATGCGCGTTCCGCGCGCACACACACCGCTCTAAAAGAGGCGAATTTAATTTTATCGCGCTCTTAATTCATCATCGGAAAAAAAGTGTTACGACTCGGTCGCATCCTTAAACGGTCAATGGCGGCTCTTGGACACCCCTTTTTTTTCTCGTTGTCGCTGCTTCGTTATACATTGTGAGAAAGATTGTTTTACAGACGCAACGACATAAAGACTATTAGCGATTTCTTTGTTGAGCATTTATTTTTTTTACGCGGATTTCTCACTTCGTTCCTTCACAGCCTTCGATTCTTAATTGCAAACTCCTCGTATGATACTTACATAAATGATTCTTACAGCAATTATATTTTTTTAAATCCGTGTATGTACACCAATATATTCTTTTTATTATTGGACGGATCAAAATGCAGTTTACAATACATAAAATGTTTCTTCACATGTCGGATAATGTAGTTTATTCGAGAAATCGCTGTCTAAATTAATCAAAATAGCTTTGGATACCAACGCATACAGTCATAAAAAAAGACAAATAAATCAAATAAAACTCCTTCATTTTATGTTCAAGTTTTAATTATTTATTTACAGCTTCCTCTAAGATGTAAGTACAAATCTGAAAAAAAAATGTTTCTTAAATAATACTTCTTTTTTTTCAGCAACAATACGACCCAACTGCCAATAGGTAATTCTTCCTAAGTGGACGCACCCTGCCATCTAATATGTGAAGCTTTCAAAGGGACAATAACAAAGCATTTGAAGTTATTTTCAATATTTGCAATATTTGCAAGTTGGGTTTGATAGACTATTTTACGTGGATTTACCCAAGAATTTGTTTAAGAAGATGTCTAATAAATTTTGTTCTGTGTCTCAGTGTAATTCATGGCGGAAGCTACTGCCTAATATTAGTTTTCATGTATTTCCTAACCCCAAACAAACAATTCAAATTATAGACTATTTAGAGCAGAAGAAAATTGTTAATAGACGAAAACAGTGGATAAGAAAATTAATAATTGGTAAAACTATAAACTATAATTTTTTTAAAGATATAGATTTTTTCCAGGCAAAAATAAAACAATTGTCTGGATGTACTATAATTATTTAACTTCCGCTTCAACATATTCTCTAATACTAGCATCTATTTAGCACAAGCAAACTATATACAGGTTCATTCATTTTCGGCCCTCACCATGGGGATCTCTCTTATTATTGGAGATAGAGTATAGGTTTAAATTTGGCAAAGTTGTTAAATTTTGTGTTTGTTATAAATCCGTAAAGAAAATAGACCTGTGACAAATGACCTTCGTTATTAAAAAAAAAAAACGCGAAAACCCCATTTTCTTCTTTTATCTGTAGCACCGACATTGGCCTTGTAGAGAAAAAATAAGAACACATCCTTGTGGCCATTTCTAAACCTCTATCCAGTGGTGTACTCTAAATTTTTATACTACGTTTCGTTTCCTTCTGGCCATCATCAACTATCTAATTTCTTATAGGCGCCATATTTGATTTAGACATCTTCAGAAAGAGTCTTTTTTTCTGATTTCAACCATGTACCACATGCTGACTATAGCTTTTGACATTAAGTTTTATTTGAAAGAATAAATTATAAGATTAAATAAGGTAGCCTTTGGAATTTCAATCTGTCAAACATTTCATTTATTGTTCATTAATAATTCAAAAATGTCATACACTAACGAAGAGAAACGAGATATGATAAGTATTTTTTATTCTTCGAAACGAAATTCAACAGTAGCGAGTACAAGATAACAAAAACATTAATAAAAATACATAGAAAAGTAAACAATAAACAATGACAGTAAATGTTCAATTATCTGGCCATCTTCGGTAATGCACAATTGGGCACGCCTTCTGGCATTTTGTACTGCCCTTTGTATAGTTCTTCTAGGAACTACATCGAAGGCATTCTGAAGTCTGTCTCATAATTCTTCAATGTTTTGTGGCGCATCTACTTTATAAATATTATTTTTAACATATCCCCATAAAAAAAAATCTAGCGGAATTAAATCAGGTGATCTCGCAGGCCATTCAACAACTCCCCTATTTCCAATCCAACGGTTTGCAAACTCTTGATTTAAGAAATTTCTAACAACAGCTGCATTGTTTGCTGGTGCGCCATCTTGTTGCCACCATAAATATTGTAATTGATTTAATGGGATATTGTCGTCAAGATAATCAGATACGTATGTACGTAAAATGTTTAAATATCTTTCTCCATTTAAATGTTCTTCATACATAACTGGTCCTAAGAGACGATTTGCCAAAATACCCATCCAAACGTTTATTCCAAAACGATGTTGTGGTCTTCTAGCCCTCTTTTGTCGGGGATTTTGTACTGCCCAATAGTGCTCCGTATTCCTGTTGAACATTCCAGAATTTGTAAATTTTGTTTCATCTGACCAGATGATTTTGCTTAAAAAATTTTCGTCATTTTCTATCCTTCCCATTAACCAATTACATTCTAATTCCAATTATATTCTAGCCTTCTCAAATTATCTCCAGGCAGTAAAGAGTGACTAACATGGATCCTGTATGGTTTAAACCTACTTTTATGTAAAGTTCTCCAAGCTCTGGACTGGCACAAATTTAATTCTGACGCTACTTCGCGTGTAGAAATTGATGGATTATTATTTATCTATAAAAATACAAGATTAACATGAAATTTGAAAACACGCTTTTAATTTACCATTTGTAAAATATCTTGTCGATTTTCATTTAAATTCCTGTTGTCTTGACCATTACGCGGCTTAGTAAACGATCCATTCTCGACCAAATTTCTGTCGAGATCTAGAAAAATGGTACGATGAGGCTGTTGTCGTTCTGGATATAATTGTAGATATCTTGTACTCGCTACTGTTGAATTTCGGTTCGAAGAATAAAAAATACTTATCATATCTCGTTTCTCTTCGTTAGTGTATGACATTTTTGTATTATTAGTGAACAATAAATGAAATGTTTGACAGATTGAAATTCCATGGCTACCTTATTTAATCTTATAATTTATTCTTTCAAATAAAACCTAATATCAAAAACTTTAGTCAGCATGTTGTACATGGTTGAAACCAGAAAAAAAACTCTTTCTGAAGATGTCTAAATCCAATATGGCACCTATAAGAAATTAGATAGTTGATGATGGCCAGAAAGAAACAAAACGTCATATAAAAATTTAGAGTAAACCACTGGATAGAGGTTTAGAAATGGCCACAAGGATGTGTTTTTATTTTTTCTCTACAAGGCCAAATGTCGGTGCTACAGGTAAAGGAAGAAAATGGGGTTTTCGCGTTTTTTTTTTAAATAACGAAGGTCGTTTGTCACAGGTCTATTTTCTTTACGGATTTATATCAAACACAAAATTTAACAACTTTGCCAAATTTAAACCTATACACTATCTCCAATAATAAGCGAGATCCCCATGGTGAGGGCCGAAAATGAATCAGCTTGTATACCCTAACACTGTCCTCACCCTAACATTCTTCTTTATTCTTTAATCTTCAAATGACCTTGATCACCTTAACCAATTCTAAAGCCTCCCCATCGACCTTGATCACTAATATTATTCTGGAACCTCCTGATTAACCTTCACCTCATATACACCACGTATTCCCCCTCGCCCTATATAAGAAGGCCGATTATCCTCGGCCGATTCTAACACCTCCTCATTGAACTTGATCAACTATATGTATGTATGCGATCTAGGTCAATGAGGACGTGTTAGAATCGGCTGAGATACTCTACTATGATTTAACAACTACTTCAAAAAATTTAAAACAGAAATTGAAGCCAACTACAATTTCCTCAAAGTAATTTGCCAATAGGTGCAGTGAAAACAGTTGAGAAGCCTAGTCTAACCCGTAGGAAAAGAATGTAGACAGAATATGAGAGAATCTATAATGATTCTAGTCAGTGAAGCAGTATGTACTTCTGAGGTAGAGAATTGTGAATTTCTTGAAGAGAAACGTACTGAACAGCAGTTGCATTGCTTAACATATTGATGGAGTGGATGTAAAGGAATTAAAAGATAGCAAAAAATAGATTGCATGTCGATGCGGTAATTCACATCAAGCTTTGATACAAAATAATACAAATCTATATAAAAACAAATTTGTATCTGTTGTCCATGCATATACAGATACAAATTTGTTTTTATACAGATTTGTATTAGTTTGTATCAAAGCTTGATGTGAATTATCGCATCGACAGGCAATCTATTTTTTGCTATACTACGCCACCTGGCGACGAGTTAATGGACTCACAGTAATATGCGTATTTTCTTCTTTATCAGTAATAGCTTCGCTATTCGAGAAGAACACTTTGCACCGGCGTGGTCGGTTTTGTCCGTCAAATGGCAAGAGGTTATCTGTTGTCTTCGGATAGGACAAAACTTACTACATGACCGCAAGTGTACTACAGTCTTTTGCTTCGTAAATCTATCATTGACAAAGTGGTTACACAGAAACGCATGCGTCTGGTAGTTGAAGCAAAAGCTGGTAAATACGTACTGTGTGTCCATGCATATACAGTTACAAATTTGTTTTTATACAGATTTGTATTATTTTGGAATTAAAAGATGTTGAAATGCTAGTGAATACATTTAAATTTGATAATATTTGCAATATTTTTAATTTATTTAAAGTATAAACCGTACACATCCACACTAATCTTAGTTTTGTTTGTCATACCACACATAATTAAATGTCCTGAATTATATGCCTGTTCTCTATCACATAAGCGATGTGAATTAATGCTACCCTCTAAATTCCGAAATTATTTTGAAAGTGACAAAGTACCCATAATACTTTTGCGTATAACCGAAGAAAAAGAAACAAAACCATTTAATTGATTAACCTTAAACGGCTAAAGATATATGCTAATGAGATAATAGGGGAATATCAAGGGGGTTTCAGGGGTGGTAGATCAACAACAGACCAAATATTCACGTTAAAGATGCTGCAAGATAACAGTTATGAGCAAAATCTAGGATTGCACATGCTTTTCATGGATTTTAAACAGGCGTACGACTCAATTTCTAGGGAAAAAATGTATGAAACTTTAGTAGAATTACAAATACCGTCCAAACTAATTAAGTTAATAAGAATGACACTCTCGGATTCGAGAAGTAAAATTTTAGTGGATGGAAGGTTTTCGGAACAAATTACAACCAGAAGAGGACTAAGACAAGGAGACCCGCTTTCGACTGACCTATTTAATCTGGTGCTGGAAGGAATCATGAGGGAAAGCAACATTCAAACAAACGGACTAATTTTCCACAACAAAGTACAAGTTATTGCATATGCAGATGATGTAACCATATTATCGAGGTCAAAGAGGGAACTAGAGAAAGTATTTGGACAATTTGTGGAAGAAGCAAGAAAACACGGATTACAGGTGAACGAGGAGAAGACGAAGTATATGGAAATGAGAGCGGAAGTAACAGAAGAAAATAGATATACCAAATTCAAATCAGGTCGAAACGAATATAAATTTGAAAAGGTGAAACAGATAGAGTACTTGGGTGTAACACTAACCAGTAAAGGGCAAGAACAAAAAGAAATTGAAAAACGCATGGTGAGAGGAAATAGAGCAGTTGGCACGTTAACACGAATATTAAGAGGCAAACACGTATCCAGAACTTCTAAAATACGAATATACGAGACAATAATCCGGCCAGCTGTTCTATACTCAAGCGAAACATGGACCATGACAAAACAACAAGAAGAAAATCTGGGAAAGGAGAGTGCTTAAGAAAATATTTGGAGGAGTTAAGGAGGAGGATGGCAGGTGGCGACGAAGAACAAACACAGAGTTAGAAGAAATGTATAGAAAACCAAATATAACTCAATTAATTCGATCACGAAGAGCTAGTTGGTTGGGATGCCGGAACAAAGAATTGTGAAGAGAGTGCTGCACAGAGGAGAGGGTGGTAAGCGAAGAAGAGTTCGGCCAAGGAAAAAGTGGTTACAGGAAGTGCTTAAGGATATAGAGGAAGAAGGAATTGATGACTGGAGAAAAAGAGTGAGGGACCGAAAGGAATGGAAGAAAGTAGTAGAAGAAATAAAAGCCAAGGGCCTCGAGGGCCTGTAGAACTGTTATATATATATATATATATATATATATATATATATAACCATAAACGGCTTGACTTGTATACGTTCGGGTTTGTTATTGTTATTTAGGTTACTTTCCTATTTTGACCATAGAAGCGTTGCAATCTTAAAAAGAATTGCCAATATTGAACGCTTTTAGACCGATTTGTGAAAAAGCAGAACCTTACTTGTTATTTTGAAATTAAATATACAGGTAGTCCTTGAAATAACAACACAACGTATGAAAAATGGAAGTATATATTTATTTAGAAAATGATTCCAAAATATTGTGAGTCGATTACGACGCGAACCCCAAAACTAATAACCCCTTGAAAAGTATGTGCTTTCAATAAATTCAAGATATTCAGAATGTAAATATGTACCACTTTTGAAGTTACACACACACACGGTATGTTTAGTATGTTTACATACTAACAGCTATCAATGTTATAAAATGTATAATATCATATATACTATTGTATACTAAGGTCAATACCTCGAACAAAATCAGCATTTTAGTAAGTAAATATGTAATTAAATATTGAGACGTGTTAGATTGATTTACAAACTCATTTTAAAAATCGTACTTAAATTTCGTGTGTATTACGAGAATGTTTTTTTTTTATTAGAGAAATTTCAATAGGAATGTCGGAATCAGAATGCCCCATTGTATTTAAAGGCGGCAATGTTTATAAACACAAGCGATAATTTTTGTTATGGCAAGGGTTTGATAACCTAGTCAACTGCTTATTTATATAAATTTATACTTGTACATTCTTAAAGCTGATATATTGAAAGAACATGCAAGATGTGTACTTTACGTGCATTTAAGTTACAGTCTATTACCTTTAAACGAAAAATTGTAGATCGACAACATAACGAACTTAAAGCGAGATATACGATAATGTGATGTCGAAAGTGGCTAACAGGATCGTCATGTGATGTCGGCCCAGCTGGCCACTGGCAGGATCGCCATTTTTTGTCCCCTGGTCCTCATTATAGTATCGTTTCCGAGTCGGACTCATTAGAGGCCGATTTTATCGGTAAAATAAATAATACACTCGGGAACAATGTAAAGTAACATGTACAATATCGATTAGATCAGATTTACAAGACTGACTCGTTTTCCTTTATCTTCAGTATATATATATATATATATATATATATATATATATATATATATATATTGAAGTGAACCGCTGAAGCTGAGGCATAAAAATAAATATAAATGATAAATTACAGTGAAGCTGTAGTGTAAAATAGGCCTCACGTTGGTTCGTCAAATGAAGTGATACGCGCTGAAGCTGGTAAAACTAAGAACAATGAGAATATAAAAAAAGAATATAAAAAATAATTAATATAAGTTGATCTTTATGATTTAAAATTCAAAAATTGGGCGCCATAAGTTTACGTAGTTCTTAGTTTGTTCAACGCTATCTGTGATCTTGTAAAATAACCAACTAACTGCGGTAGAGCTTGAGTACATAAATTAATTAAAATCTCTAGGATCTTCGTCCGCTTGGTGTATTATTTCCGTAAGAATAAATATATTAATTGAGCCCAAACTCAACAATTAAACAACACAAATAAAAGATTGAATTAATAAAATAAATAAAAATTTATTGAAATAAATAAGAAAACTGTAACAGCAATTGAATAAAAGAAATAAGGAAACTGTATTATAAAAAAGAATATTACGTGCTATGTGACAATAAAAGGAATTAATATGTTGCACATGTGTTCATAAGTAATAAGGTTAGGTTATACGAAAATTATATAAACAAGAATTTAATTGTTCTTAAATTAAACATAATATAGGTAAGTATTGTTTTATCTTAGGCAATATGTAAGTTGAAATTGCACGTTTTAATTGGTGTCTATAAAAATGTAAAAAATTCCGAAATTTAATATGAATATTAAGTTGTTTATAGTGATTTTTATATAGACAATTGTTGATTTTTAGGTAATATATGTGGAATAAACGTAGGATGTGAACCTGTTTCCGATGTTCTTGGATCTTATGTAGTTCAGGAAACGCTGTAATCGGGATAGATGCGGAGTCCGGCTATTCCAATATTTCTGGCGGCGTTGGATGTGTTCAACGGCTTTGGGTTCTCGGATCGACGGTATTCCAATTCAAAAGATTCTTCGCTCGACTATTCTTATTTACGTCGTGGTATTTTTCAAATTTATATACCAAAAGTTGGGCCTATTATTTGTTTATCGAATGATCGAAAATTTGGTATGATATTTTTATTTATAATATATTAAATAATTTGTTGCAAAAATTTTATATCAGACGCCGTTCTTCGGCTTTTTTTATTCCACAGCCTATTTTAATTATCGACAAAAGCCCCGAAGTTTTCGCTTTATTTGCATCAATTAAAATATGAATTTGCATAATGTTTTAGTCTTAATATGATCGAAAAATTAATTAAATAATTTACAAATACCTAAAATGTAGTTTTCAATATAAAAATAGTTATAAATTGTACCGTAAAAATCGCTTTCGCGGGGTTCATGATAATTTTAAATTAGTGGGCGTGGTTAACTGGCATCGATATAAATCTTGATGTAGATAAATTAGATACCTGTAATTTCGCGCGAATAATTTGAATTATGAAATTGAAAAATTTAAATATAAAAAGTAAGTTAAAAAACAAAATAAGTAAATTATAAATTTTAAAGTTATCGTCAAATTAATTTATTTACATTTCGATACTAATTTCACAAATTACGTCCACCAATTTAATATTTATACAGGTGTTTCTTAATGAATAGATAATCTGTATTTCCTATTGTAGATCTGGAATACGGGTGCTGGTTGACCCACTACAATATATATATATATATATATATATATATATATATATATATATATATATTGGATTCCATTAGTTGGCAATTTAGGGTCTGGTTTTACTTCAAAATGTATATATTTAAAACAATCTTACATGTTTCGGCATATTTGCCTTTTTCAAAGAATTTAAAATATAAACGACAATATATTAATATACCGTCATTTATATTTTAAATTCTTTAAAAAAGGCATCATATGCCGAAACATGTAAGATTGTTTTAAATATTTACATTTTGAAGTAAAACCAGACCTTAAATCGCCAACTAATTGAATCTACCATAACATACAAAGGTCACGAAATAATTATCTTTATACTTAGCACAAGGCGTGTGTTGCTAATAAAATGGAACAATTACATCATGAAGTATACAATTACATAAACGAAGAAGATCATAAAATCATCAAAGAATACATCAAAATCAGAAAGAAACTATCAAACCAGATCAACAGAAAAAACTTTTTGGTAAGATGCAGATCGTTAAAAATAACACCTACATTGATAAAAATGAGAAAACTTGACAGATTTCATTTCACAATTTCAAAACTAAAAACTAAATTTCAAAAAATTATGAATTCCTGTTACCTACAAATTTTAAACATCACAATATCCCAAACCATTTGCGACATTAATACATTCAATCAAATTATTTCAAACTTGAAAAATATTATCATACAGAAATTGTCTCCCCAAATTTTAAACAGCTTCGAAAAAATAGAATGCAAAATTTACAATAATCATTTCCTGACAAACAAAAATAAATTAAAAAACAAAATAGAGAAACTAATAAAGAAACAACACTTAGAGATAAATTACAAAATTAACAATAACTGGATTATCAATTTGACCAATATAAATATTCCGAATAATGTTAAATACATACATAGCCTAGGACCCAAATTTAATATGACACCATTAATATACCGTCATTTATATTTTAAATTCTTTGAAAAAGGCATCATATGACGAAACATGTAAGATTGTTTTAAATATATATGTTACCGTGAAAGACCGAAAGTAGTGGTTGTCGACATACACCGGTTAATGTCGACAGACACCAGATGAATAGGTGAAAGACCGAACAATTATTAGTTATATTATAAATTCGGTCCTTCACCAGTGTATGTCGACTAACACATATAAGCTTCGGTCAATGTCAGAAACGACAGGACATTTATTATAATATAAGTTTATTATTCATATTATTCACGTCACTGCAAACCATTCATTCTGGAATTTCCAGCTATATTTAATTTACCCTTCACAGGTATTTGTAATTTCTTGCATCTATTCAAATTCACAATAGGCTTATTAAGAAACGAATATTTAGTTCTTAGTTTTGTATCAGAATAATTGAAACATACATGAGTAGGTAAACCCCACCAGTTTTGTATAATACAAAGGTATTTTTAATCATATAAAATATTATTAATCTCTCTAGAAAACTGCATTTTTGTTTGTGTCTTCACTCATACTACGGCTTAACCGCATGTGTAATGTATCAGAATAATTGAAACATACATGAGTAGGTAAACCCCACCAGTTTTGTATAATACAAAGGTATTTTTAATAATATAAAATATTATTAAAAATCTGATTTTTAATAATATTTTATATTATTGTTCTTGTTCTGTTGTTATATTTGTTCTTACAAACAATTTTTTCATGTTAAATTCGGCTGCAATTATATTATATACCACCTGGTATGAGAGACCAGTAACTTCAACTATTTATCTAATAGTCACACGTCGATCTTGCAGAACGAGATCATGGTCTTTTTTGACAGTTCCTTAGGTAGTGACGGTTGTAGGCACTCCACCTGCATGTTCGTCGGTAAACGACTGCCTATCAAATTTAAACTCACGACGCCACCTTTTAACTATGTCACATGATACTGCAGATTCCCCTAATGTATCCACGAAATCCTGATGAATTTGAGTTGGGGTCATGTCTTTTAAACGTACGTATTTAATCACCGCTCGTTGCTCGACACGATACATTTTGATACTGATATGTGACTCTCTTGACCTCGGGCGTCTACTGTAGGCACGCTTTAACAGGTTGAGACTTGTAAAATTTCTAGCGTTAGTCTATACATAGCATGTTATTATGCGACGTGAAGATAAATAATTGTTTTGATTTATAAATACATCAAGGGCAGAGCAGAGGGATCATCCCTCGTATGTGTATAACCCACATGAATTTAACAATACTTAACATGCGACAGATATTTTTTAATAATTGATTTGACATCGTATATAATGTTCTTAAGAATCGCTCTGTCCTCGTATACGATGTCTTTAATAAAACATTGCATAAGGCATATTTGAACAAATTAATAACTTTCTGAAATCCAGATTTATTCCATTATCTACACAATAATCAACAGTCTAAAATAATTTTAATTCCTCATGGTCTCTATACGAGTTCCCCAACTACACCTAAGTAAACATGAAAAGAGTGAATCAAAGGATGTTTCTTATGTACAGACGCACATATATATGTACACAGAATACAAGTACTAAGTACATATCAACGACACATAATACATAGGTACGCTCTAGTAATAACATAGAAAGTGCGTGTGTCGCCTTTGATAGTTGATGGAGATGCGGGGGAGTATCGATTGCTCCGCCCCCTGCTGCGAACTGTCGTCATGGAGACCGCGACAGTATTGTGGGGGACCGCAGAGCAGCAACCCCAACAACAACAACGGGGATTATCCACCCTGTTACACGAAGACGACGAGTCGAAGTTTATTTTTTTCAAGTCTTGCAATGTCGCCTGTGTTTGTGGGTGTATTGAATCTAATTCGGTCCTGTCCTTGATGGACGTGGACTTCCATTGCAGATGGCGATGTTTTTAAGAAAAGTCTAAATGACCGAGACAATCTAGAATATTCGAATTATGAAAAAACAAATTTCAAAAGCTTATCTATCAAAACTAGTGTTTTTTAATTAAAAAAAAATGCTTAATTTATTTAAGAATTTAATGAAATTCAACTAAATAATAATAAAACATAAATTTAAATATAAAATAAACGGTTTTATTAGAACACTTATTTCTAAAGATTTCTGAATTAAGTCTATACTATTTTTAACCGACTTCCAAAATGGAGGAGGCTATCAACTCGTCATGCATACGAGGGCGACCCAAAATTTTTAGAAAATCAAACAAGGATGAGGTTTAAAAAAAATTATTTTATTGTTTTCCAAATATTCTCCATTAACATCAATACATTTTTGCTTCCTGAGACACTTCAGAAACCAGGTTTTTATAATGTTCCACTGCTTCTTCCTCTGATGACGTAAAAACTAATTCCATGTATTTTATCTTTAATTTTTGGCAACAAAAAGACATCAGAAAGTGCTAGCTCAGGGCTGTATAGTGTAAGGTCCATGGTGCTGATGTTTAGGGTACGATTCGTTGTCATCGACAACAAATTTTTCTCACGTATAACTGTTGATGTAAAATGTTTTGGATTTGACTCATACCATACTACCTACGCGTGATGCAGACGCAGCAATTGGGTCTGATGATGGTCAACACCTAATCAAAACCAGTAGTTTTATCGCACAATGTCTAGGAGCTTCTATTTATTGTGTATGCCCTTAGTCAGAGGAGACGGGTGTGGGTGACTAAAATAAAAGATAGAAGGCAGCGCCAGTTTTGCTTGCAGAAGCTCAATTTGAAAACTGAGAAAAGGGATTGCGCGATCTTACGCATGCGCATACAAACTACAAAATAAACATATAATACTTACGAATTGCTAAAATGCTGCACAAGGCACCTGCAACCTGAAAAGAAGATCCTTAATGGAAACCAAAGGCAAAGAGAAAAAAAGAAAAGCTTAGAAACAATTATCTCGCATGTTAACAAAGATCCAATTCAACACAACACAACACAACACAAAAATTCTGTTCGTTAGAATATAGAAAAAAATATAACATACATCATGTATAAGAGCAAAATATATCAAATTCGTAAATGCAATACAATAATAAACAAATTAAGGGTGATAATCAGAGACCGGACACATCGCGTTAAAATGACGTCGTCATTACGACGGACGATATAAATAGTCTACAACATCTGTAAGTACATCACGCAGTCATTGAATGCCCTATTGATATGGCCAGCGCGCACATCTGTTTTGATCGAGAATTGCGACGTTTTTTGTTGGATATTTACAGTTAAATTTCTGTTTTCATCGGCGTAGATAGAAGCGTGTGGAGTTTTAATAATTTAGATTATATTTCGTAAGATAAATAAAGTGCTGTGAGTTAGTTTCTTGTTTTCATAGTTTTAACTGTTAATTACATAGTAATTTTTGTGATAGTTCCTGTTTAATATCGTTTGATTGAATCTACTTCATCCAATTATTTCGACGTAAATGTGCATTGAATTTCGTTCAGTTTCAATAACTTACGCATACATTTCTAGTTTTCATTTATTTAGATCTAGAGTGTTGTTTAAGTTGCTTTTTCAGATATGATATGGAAGAACGCCGAGAACGGCATCGTAAAACAATGGCGAGTTGGATTGACGGTCATACTGATTGTATGTCCATTGGTAGTGATTCCGAAATTTATTGCAAAATCTGTAAAATATCGTTAAAAAATTCCATGAAATCGTACGTACAACGTCACTTAGCATCGTAAACACATGCACAGAAATTGAAACCGTTGGAATCTGACAATTTTAACGAAGAACTAATATTCCATTAAATAAACTTAACAATCCCACTTTAAAAATATTTCTCCAAAAATATACTGGTCGAAATGTTCCTGATGAATCCACCTTACGCAAATATTATGTTTCTAAGTGCTCCACGAAAGCAGTAGAACGCATTAGAAGCCATCTTTCAAATCAGTGCCTCTGAATAAGTACCGAAGAAACTGTCGATATATTAGGAGGCTGTGTGGTAAATGTTGTAGCTGGTGTACTACATCCAACTATTCCATATAACGCATATGTAATAGCAACAAAAGTTATAAATACAGTTGATGCGGAAACAGTTGCTAAAACCATTAACGAGAATATTCAAAAAATACTTCATTCGGACGACAAGTAGTACAAAGAAAAAGTATTTTTATTTGTAAGTGACAGTGCTGCATATACGTTAAAAACAGGCAGACTATTAACGGAAACATATCCTAATATGCTGCATATTACTTGTAGCACATGCTCTCCACAGAATCTGTGAATATATCACACACCTTTCCAGAAGTTGATAGACTTGTATCCGCTTTTAAAAAAGTTTTCAGAAAAGCACCATGAGAGTAGCTCTTTACAGGGAAAAACTGCCATCTTTGTCACTGCCTCCCTCTCCAGTAATAACTAGATGGGAGACATGGTTGGAAGCTACTAGTTTTATTGCAGAGAATTTCGATAGTTTATGCATGTTTAAATGACGATGCTCGGAGTATTTCTGAGTGCAGGGAACTAACACAAATTCCACATTTAAAAAATCAGTTGTACTTTCTTCAGGAACACTTTGGAAATTTGCCAAAACATTAGTTTTGGCATTATTTTGAAAATCGAAATTTCAAATTAAATGATGATTTAACGACATTAGATGTGGCTATCAATAATTTGAAAAGTATTCCAAGTGACTTCGGATGTGGCTTTCGGAAATGAAAGTCATATCTATTTCCGGATAAGGGTACTGATGATTTGTAAAAACAATGAAATACCGGTATTTGCCGAATTCCGAATGGATATGACTTGCACGCATTTTTCATTTGCCCGGACAACCTGGACGGTGGGCGTCGCGACGTGTTGTGTCTGCATTTTTAGGCAAATGTGTTATTTGTAGGAATTAATACAACAAATTATGGCCGCAATTGCATGTAATGTGGGAATTTAATAGTTATTAATTCTCATTTAAATTGGGTTTTTCATATATACATATATATATATATATATATATATATATATATATATATATATATATATATATATTAGATTTAGATAGACGACGATTTAAGGTCTGTTTTACTTTAATATGTATATATTTAAAATAATCTTACATGTTTCGGCAATTACTGCCTTTTTCAAAGAATTTTAAATTATAAATGACAGTATATTAATGTCATATTTATATATGTGAAGCTGTCATGAATAAAAATTATAAAAAAAAATACAAAAAGGACACATTCAAGTTTAATAATAATAATTCATGCCTTAGCATTCCCAACAGCGTGACGCCAATTACAGGAGGCAAGCAATACCTAATACTATTTGCTTCAACTCTAAAAACTTTGCTGAAATTCTTCAATTTTCTGTCAAGTCCTTTGTCATCCGTCAGTCAAATGTCTAAATGTTTCACAATAACCAAATACATATTTAAATCTTCCCAGATATATATTTCTACTTTCCACTTCCTAGTATCTGTATTCTCTTGTTACATTACATTCTCCATATAGTAATACTCCTTATTATGTTACTCGTTATCTCTTTTTTAAATCTTCTTTTTTCTCTTCTTATACTAACACATATTCTCTGCTCTACATATATAATATTTTCTTTAATTATTAAATTCTTGAATTCTTTTCCTTTCTACACAAAACTTCTTCTGCTTTGTAATTATATTTATACATTTCACTTTCCCAATATTGGATATCACTTGTTAATTTACAATAAGCATATTTTCTTTAATGAGATTTACTTAAATGTTTCATGATATAATATGTTTTAAATGCTTTTCCAATATTTAAGACTGTCATCTTGTAAATTTTTTGTCGCGATCGTAAACCAATTTTGCACTCGCGTGGCTGCAGACATGTGGATGCAAAAGATCACGTTTAAATTTTACAGTTTTAGTTGCTTAAAAAAGTAATGGTCATCTTTTATTTGTGAATTGCTAGTGACAATTAGATGTAAATTAATTAATAAGTCTACCACGTAAAGTGTATATTGCAATTTTATAGCTTCTCCTGATGAAGTCATTAATAAATCGACGAAATATTGAGATAGAACATTTGAGTTTTAATGTAAACAGACGGATAACCCAAATATTAGTGAATTTATATATATATATATATATATATATATATATATATATATATATATATATATATACAAGTGTCCCGTGTCGTTATGTTCAAATTTTAGGAGTGTAAAGTAGACTTCATTTCAAGTAACAAAAACGCAAAACTTGTCAAGAATGAAATATTTTAAGACAATAACAATGAAACGTAAAAATACTAATAAGAAATGAAATATTGTTAAACAACTACTGCTTGTTGTGTTATTTCTTTGTATTTACTTTGGACGCTAGGCCTAGTTGTGCAGAACCAAAAGATTACCCTTAGATATACACAAAATATACAGAGTCTCAACAAAATTATGCCCGTGTAACTATACAAGTTGTCCCGTATCGTTATGTTCAAATTTTAGGAATGTAAAGTAGACTTCATTTCAAGTAACAAAAACGCAAAACTTGTATATCCATTCTTATTTGTTTCAATGAATGTGATTGACAGATTATGAAAAAAAATGTAATCCTAAAGTCAATAAAAACTGATTTTATTTGAAAAAGTTCAATTAATAATATTTTCAAAATGTCCACCTCCTTGTTGAATGCAGACTTGTGCCCGTGAGCCAACAGAAGAAGTACTTATCCGAATTTCATACTTGTTTTGTCGGATTTGCTCGGCAGCCAGGTGAATACGATCCAACAACTCT
Source organism: Melolontha melolontha (assembly GCA_935421215.2). Taxonomy (NCBI): domain Eukaryota; kingdom Metazoa; phylum Arthropoda; class Insecta; order Coleoptera; family Scarabaeidae; genus Melolontha; species Melolontha melolontha. The sequence continues at coordinate 177,501,148 of OW285237.1, read as the reverse complement.
TCTCTTGTGTTCGAAACTTACGCGTAGACTAAATTTTTCATGTACCGCCATAAATAAAAGTCAAGGGGATTAAGATCGGGTGATCTGGGTGACCATGCAAAAGGACCACCTCGACCAATCCATCCAGGATAATTGACGTTAACCCAATTTCGGACAGCAATTCCGAAATGTGGTGGTGCCCCATCCATGTGAAACCACATATCTCGTCGAACAACCGTGTCCCCTGCGATAGTGATATGGATATAAGCCCTCACGTTTTAAAATTCGCCAAACTGTCGTTCGTGGCACTCCTAGTTGTCTAGTGATTCGACGTACACTGAGAGTTGGATCCCTTGTAACAATAGGTACTGCTTCTTCCTCTAAGTTTGCCGCCAAATTTATTCCTCGGTCGAAAAGATAATCACGCAGTCCGCATTCCCGAAATTGTCTGAGTACTTTCAGAAATATTCTGCAACGAGAAATGCGCCTATCGGGAAACCGATGTCGGTATTCAATAACTGCTTGACGTGCACTGCCGTTACAGTATCCATACTCTTGAGAAGAAAATCGATAAGGCATTTTGAATAAAGAAAACGTATCCACTCACTAATAAGCTGTTGTATGAACTGAAACGTAATGTAATCCTTTATTAAGAAATGCAACGTGAACAGTCATCTGAACATTTGTTTATTGTATGATATTCGTGGTTCAGCACTTACGAAATAAGTAAGAACCTTCTTTATCATAAATCAATTTCCAGTACTCTTTTTTGTAGATCTCCAAGAAATTACTGTATGAACTACGACATGTGTTTATTTATTTTAGGATAACATTTTATTATGAGACGTTAACAATCACAGGCCTGTTATTGAATCGTATAACTTTTTTTAAATAAAATCAGTTTGTATTGACTTTAGGATTACATTTTTTTTCATGATCTGACAATCATGTTCATAGATTTGTAACTTTGAAATAAATAAAAATGGATAAGTTTTGCGTTTTTGTTACTTGAAATGAAGTCTACTTTACACTCCTAAAATTTGAACATAACAATACGGGACACTTGTATATGTATATACATATATATTGTTATATTACGCGCTTTAATATATTGAATAAAATGTTAATTACTGTTATAACTGCCCCAAAACGTTGGGCTCTAAATGATATGTTACGAATATGTTGATAAATAAAATTGTTTCTACGTACGGTATAATAAAATGAATGAATGTCATAAACAAAAGTCATGTAAAATTCAAATTGGGCTCATTCAATACTTATCTGTTTTATTATCTTCGGCTAGCTTCTTTCTCTCTTCAGGGCTAAGGTAGGTTCACTTCTTTCCACTTTTACTTTCTTTACGTAATTTATTAAGTTGGGAACGGAACAATATCTCAAGTATATTAAAAAAAAACAAAGTAAAATATTGACAATTAACTTTATTAGGGATAAACGATTTTGCAAAGTTTGAGAAATTTATATTAATAATTTCGTGACACACAAGTAATATTAAGCGAGACACACTCGACGGTTGGTATTCGTACAGTATAATAATATGGTGTAAGACAGGTGCAATAATGTGTTGTCTTAGTAAAATAGTTTATAACAGTGACATGGCATCAAGTTTTACAAATACAAATAGTAGATGCCAATATTTAAATAAGTTGACTAAAGATTACAGTGGTAAAATATCGGTGAAAGTAATATAAATAGTTAGTTATGGAATAACAAAGTAAAGTTCTAGAAATGTACATGCGCAAGAAAAAAATGGCGCGGGAAATTTTGTTAAAATTAGCAAAAACCTGGATCTTCGTATATAACCTCCGTTGCTTCCTGCGCCTGTGTTCTGGAGACGTCTTCACAACGGGAAACGGGAGAATGTTTCTGCTACGGTCCCTCGGGATCACTTGAAATTTGTTGAAATCTCTAAGTCCGACTGCGTCTTGAGCGAATGACCGATTTCGATCGTCAACGATGTTGGTCAAGCTACGGTGAGATTTTTATGGCGGTAAAAACTTTAAAAATTCGTAAATCTCGGACTATTTGGTCGGCGGCTGTTAAATTTTGTCCACAGGTGGTTGGTAGGTAGGTGTAACGTTTTGTAATATTAAAAATCTCTTGCACTTAATAATTTCGCTTAATTATTTTAATTATTACGCAGCACAAAAAAACGTAACCTCTCACTGTGACGACTAATTACCGACGCTTGCTTTTTCATTTGTTTTTAATTGCATAACTTTCCGCTAAATCGCCCCATTCTTTACTTGCATTAAATTTGTTAATATTATTAAATTAGACAATTTTACAGTATAAAACAGTTTAAAAAATTACAATTTGAGTTATAAAATAATTTTGGTTGAATAACATATGTTTTATGTGTTTACAAACACTCCGTCAATATAGGTTTATTCTCGGGTTATTGCACCGTTGAAATTGTGGGCGGGGCTCGTTCAAATGCATTTGAAAATAAATACGTTAAATATGTATTTGAAAGAAAAATGAATATAAACATTATAATAAAAAAATTAGAAAAATAAGTTAATAATTTCTAGGTAAATTTGTCGTCAAAATAACGTATTTATTCTTTGAATCAATCTTTCCCCTTCTTAATATTAAAGTACAAAGTAGATATAAACATTATGGTATAAATATTAAGGTTACATATATTCTTTGTTTCTTTCAGAGAAAGCATCCTTCTTGCAATGCCTCAATATATATATATATATATATATATATATATATATATATATATATTGAAATAAGACTGATGTATTATAAAGAAACGCCACCACGTTCGAGCGCCTAATTGAAATAACGCTGATGATGTATATAAGAATGATAATTAGATAATACTAATATTAGGTATTAGAATTGTACTTTGAGTTGGGCGCCTTATTTTTAAAACTGGTAAATTTAGATCATCAGCCACTCGCATGTAGTATCTCAGGTTACGACTAGTGGTCGGTAGAACATGAATAATATCTTATGTAAATTTGACTCTTTCTCGGATCATCGTCGATTGGTTTACCCCTTTACAATGGATGGAAAATTGCTTAATAATATTACAAAGTTATCTCTAGCTACGCAATGATAAATAAAAGAGCTTCTTTAAAATAATAAGTAAAAATATTTATTGAATCCAAGTTATCTGTATACAATGAATAAGCAACGTGACTAACGGCAAAACAAGGAATTACAATAATGTGCACGTGTAAAATTATGGTTATGTATCGAGTGCAATGCTATATCGTAAAGTATATTATAATATAAATAAATAAACAAACACAGTGATGGTAAGTACTACAATTCTTAATAAATAGTTTTCTTTTCACAAATTTAAGCGAGATTGAAATATGTTTTAAAGTAATATCAAGGAGTTATGAATTTAATAAAATTTTGATTTGTTAATAAATAATTCTTAATAAGACTTTTTCGAAAAGAATTGAATTAAATAAACCTGTGTCTTGCAGGGAGCGTGAAGGTATGAAGGATGGTATCAGCTATTCAGGATGTTCAGTTGTACGGGACCAAAAAAAGGTGTTCTCGGGTTCTACGATGCAGGTATATGAACGCTTGTTCGAAGGTGTAGTAGGAATCGATCGTAGCTCGGCGGCCAAAAGATGCTTTGGTCGATTCTTTGCCGGTCTCGGGTATTATTGTCGCCAAAAGTATTTCAAAAGTTGCGCCAATGTTAATTACTTCTTTTCTTAGTAGTTTTATTATTTTATCACTAGTATTTTAGAATTTATTGAATTTTAAAGACGGAGTATCACTTTTTTAAGGCAACCGTTGTAAAATTTTCTACTGACGCTAACTATCAATTATTTCTTTCCAAACCCTTATTAGAAATTAAGACAATTGGCTTGATTTTTACTTACTTTTATTACTAGTAATAATAATTAAAATGTATATGAAATGTTAATTTAGACGGGTAAACAAAATTAAAATATTAATTTACAAATAGTTACGACTAGCTTTTCAATGTTAGGTTATGTGTAATATCTAGTACAAAAATATCCTGTTCGCGGGTTTTTGTGATAATTCAAAAAGTGGGCGTGTTCAATTAGTATCGATATAAAATTTGAATGTAAATAAATTAACTATCTTTTTAAATTCGCGTAAATGACTGAAATTATGAAAATGAAAATTATAAATATGAAAAGTAAATTTTGAAGTAAATATAAATTAATCTGAAATATACAAAGTTATCGTAATATTAATTTATTAACACTTCGATACTAATTTTACAAATTATGTCCGCCAAATGTAACCATTCTGTTGAGTGTAATTCCTGTATTAATTCCTGCTTTTTCATTTGCAGATAGCTGGAATAACTGTGCTATTTGCCTCATAACAATATATATATATATATATATATATATATATATATATATATATATATATATATATACAGACTGTCCCGTAAAAAACGCCAACATTCATAATTCCGTTATTTACTGTCCGGTTTTATTTAAACAAAAAGTAAATTTAATAGCATCAAAAACACTATAAGATAGCAGTGTTTTATTTGTTTTCAATTGTTTTCATTAATGTCAAACGACAGTCAAGTTTTTTATTTTAAATGGGAACATATATATTTTTGGCTATATTCAGATTGTATTTTTTTTCTGAATTCAACGATGTATAACATGTTTATTTTTGATAAACGTTTATTGCAAAAAAAAAACTTTATAAATTTCATCTTTGTCTTCCATTATTTATAAATATTCGAATGTGTCATGAAACATTTGAAATGTAAGTATTGTAAATATTATTATAAGAAACAAAACACTTTACAATAAATGTTGAAATTGCCGGCCAACTTGTTTAACACATATCGCACATCTCATAATAATAAAAAATAAAAGAAAAACTTTATAAATTTCATCTTTCATTATAGTAGACTTGGCCCAGTCCACTAGTATTATGTCAATGTGCCTTAAGTGTCAGTTTGACTTTATTAAGTTTTCTGTATTATCCTGTTTTTGCCGCAACAAAAAGCGTATTTTCGTTAAAAATGAATAACAATGAATTAACGGACATGTTACAAGTGTTCTTTGAATGTAATAAAAATCGCCTTCAAGCAGTTCGTCGGTACAGTGCTCGTTTTCCGGACAGAGAAGTTCCAGGTTCGAAAATATTTCAGAGAATTGAAAAGAATTTAAGAAATTATGGATCATTTACCAAACCAAAAACACAAAAACGTAAATTCTCCGAAGATAAAGAATTAGATGTTCTTCTTGCAGTACAGTAAATTCACGAACTTCGATTCGCGAAATTGCACATAATATTGGGGTATCAAAAACTACAGTTCATGGTATTTTAAGAAAACACAAACTTAAACCGTACATAGCTCGAAAAGTTCATGCATTAGAACAAAATGATCCTGGCCGAAGAATCCAGTTTTGTCGTTTTTATTTAAATGCATTAGAACAAGACCCGAATTTTTACAGAAGGATAATTTGGTCTGATGAATGCACTTTTAGCAACAACGGTATTTTTAATAGAAACATACATCGACAGTGGAGTGCAGACAATCCGAGATTTGTAATTGAAAATAATTTTCAAAGACGTTTCAACGTAAATGTTTGGTGTGGCATTTTAGGTGATCAATTAATTGGGCCATTTTTCATAGATGGTTGCTTAAATCAACAAAAATACTACACTTTATTACACGAAAATCTCCAAAACTTTTTAGATGAATTACCTTTGGCAAATTTAAATAGAATATTTTTTCAACAAGATGGGGCTCCCGCGCACAACGCCAGAGTAAATACTGATTTGTTGAACACCCAATTTGGAAATAGGTGGATAGGAACATCCGGTCCTATCGAGTGGCCTGCGCGTTCACCGGATCTTACGCCCCTCGATTTTTGGTTGTGGGCTTATCTACAAGATCGAGTTTATTTAACAACTCCAGAAAATGTTGACATTTTAAGACAAAGACTTATTAACACTTATCAAGAAGTACCTGCCGCTTGTCTTTTAAATGCGACCTTTGGAGTAATTAGGAGATGTGCGATATGTGTTGAACAAGGTGGCGGGCAATTTCAACATTTATTGTAAAGTGTTTTGTTTCTTATAATAATATTTATAATACTTACATTTCCAATGTTTCATGACACATTCGAATATTTATAAATAATGGAAGACAAAGATGAAATTTATAAAGTTTTTTTTTTGCAATAAACGTTTATCAAAAATAAACATGTTATAACATCGTTGAATTCAGAAAAAAAAACCAATCCGAATATAGCCAAAAATATATATGTTGCCATTTAAAATAAAAAACTTGACTGTCGTTTGACATTAATGAAAACAATTGAAAACAAATAAAACACTGCTATCTTATAGTGTTTTTGATGCTATTAAATTTACTTTTTGTTTAAATAAAACCGGACAATAAATAACGGAATTATGAATGTTGGCGTTTTTTACGGGACAGCCTGTATGTGCGTGTTTAATATCCCTTTCTGTTATTTTTTTGAATTAATGGTATATATACGACAACTACCAATAATATTTTTTGTACTCGCTTATCAAAACCTGTCATTTCACGATTCGATTTGGGTGCGTAAAAAGTCACTTTACGCACGAGTGCGTAAAAGTAAATTGGTACTTCCTGGAACTTGATTAATTTAGTGACATTTTAAAATCATAAATCCCTAACCTTAATAATATGCTACCCAGTTCGTTGTTTTTCTATGAAAATAAAAGGAAATGAAATAGAAATTGTTATATTTGGAAGGTATGTAATTCAATGTCAGAACAGCAACAAATATTATTTTTTAAATTTATAGAAAACTAAAAAAAAAATTGTCACAAGTGGGATTCGAACCCACGCCCTCAGAGATGACCAGAACGCTCGAGAAGCCGTATAACGGGCAAGCTAAACCTTGAGTCTGGCGCCTTAGACCGCTCGGCCATACTGACACATACTAGTAATAATGTTAAAAATACATATAAATATAAAAATTTTGAAATTATATTTATATTTTAGATAAATATTATTATTGTTTATAGTTCTCGTACAAAAAATATTGTACAAACTTCGTGCGTGAAATATTTCGCGAATTCGTGTCCATAAAGCGCTCGCCTGCGGCTCGCGCTTTAAACTGGTCACTCATTCGCGAAATATGATTTCACGCACTTAATTCGTAAATAACTATTGTGTCTAGGTTATATAAAGTTATCCTACTGATGAAAATCTACTTTTTAATTCAAAAATAAAACCACAAATCGCCGAAAAGAAGTCGAACCTCTCTTTTCTCGGAAGGCGTATTTGAGAGAAGGCACGGGCCCGTTGAGATCTCCGATATTTTCCGTACATAAAACTTGCATGATTAATGATATTGCCGATGCGATTTGATAAACTAATGAACTATTGTGTTTGAAATAACATGAGGGTCCGGTATATCTGGACAAATCGCCATACAATGGACGAACTATTATGTTTGAATGAAATGTCTGTTTCGATGTTACGGTATTATTATTCTTAAGTATTGTTCGTAAGATTTGATTTTTTTTTCCTTTCATTCATCCAATTTAATTTCAATATGCAAATTTAAACCAATAGGTAAGTAATAAATTAATATTGTAATGAAAATTACTAATATAATATTAATAAGGTTAAATAAATCAAAGAAAACCGATGCATTATAAATTTTCCACTAAATTAAACACTCAATGTCATTAAACGAGTTTACTAATTATGTCGAACAAAAATGCAAATATATGAGGTTTATTTTCCGTCTCTAGACAATATGTTCTAAATTACACATTAAATTTGTGAAATACCGAGTGAAACAGAATAATAAAATATATGTGATTTACTTTTTTTATTAGTTCTCGGAAGGATCTTGACTAACACAATAATATCTTATAATGATATTTGTATGAATTTCATTGACTCTCTTCTAAATCGATTTGCTAAATTTTTATATTACAACTATTTCTGAAAGTTCTTTAGAGCTTCGTTTATAGAGACAATGTATGATTGACTTCTAACAGTTTAATGCCACAAGTTTAACATTTTGGCGACAAACGTCCAAATTACTACTGCTCTATTGTCTTCATTCAAATAGTTTTGCTAGGGAAGCTAGGATTATAAGGTAGGATGATAAATAACGTCTTATATAATTATTTCTCGTTATATTAATTCTTTTAAAAAATATTATAGAGGGGCTTTCAATCGTTCCAAGCATGATAGAAATTCATTTAATTATATACTCACAAAATTGAATTAGGCCTTATCATTGATATACAGTCCTTCTGGCATTTTTGTTCGTTCCAAGCAAGGTGAATTCCCGGCAGACTTCATGATTCTATTAACGAGTACAACGATCTAGCTCTTATATTGTCAATGCTTTTGTCAGAACTTTTTCTAATGTTTTCTTGCCAAAATCTGAGGATTCTGCGTTGCCTGACTAATCTATTTACTAATCTAATTTACCACCTCTATGTTTACTATCTGTTTCACCGGCTAATATCAGTCATAAGGAGCTAAAAAAACTTTTCAGTGAAGGATTTTGCCTATATTTTCTCGTAACCTTTATGCAAGATTTTCAATTTCCCTATTCGAACGTCTGTTTCCTGATTCTTGGAAAATTTCTAGAATTTCACTAATTTTTACGAAAGGTAATAGTTCCAATATTCAGAATTATAGACCTGCTTTTGGAATGCTGACTTATAAACATATATCGTATGGCACTGGATTACATTTTTCTTATGCGAAAGATGAGTTTATGTCAGAAAGGTCTACTACACTAATTTAGCACTCGTATCTTAGGAAATAGCTCAGACTGTTGATGGTAATGGCCAGTTATATATTATTAATACGGACTTTTCCCTTGCATTTGATTTAATGCATCACCGCATTTTACTGGAAAAGTTAAGCTCCTTTGGCATTGGTAGATCGTTACTGAGATTATTTCAATTTTATCTTTCCAATAGAATAAACTATACAAAGGTATTTTTAATAATATAAAATATTACTAAAAATCTGGTGTGAAGAACGCAAATGCGCAAATGTACCGATGAGCTTGTAGAAAAGCGAAATACGTATCTACGTCTCTGGGGATAGGATATATTCGGACACGTTCACAGAAAATATTAATAGTGAAACTGCATTTGTGTTCTTCACACCAGATTTTTAGTAATATTTTATATTATTAAAAATACCTTTGTATTATACAAAACTGGTGGGGTTTACCTACTCATGTATGTTTCAATTATTCTGATACATTACACATGCGGTTAAGCCGTAGTATGAGTGAAGGCACAAACAAAATGCAGCTTTCTAGAGAGATTGGCTGTGCTAACCTTTGGAAGGGCGTCGTTACTTCACATTTATTATGTGGACGGTATGCGAGGTACTTCGGCTGTCTGACAACAGGTAGCGCCGAATTTACTTCTGCGCTCGCTCTGGATAATTACGGTGCTAGGGCGAGGTGGTTCTTTTCTATGAATGTGTCTGGAAATATCCTTTCTCCAGCAGGGGCGTACCGATGAGCTTGTAGAAAAGCGAAATACGTATCTACGTCTCTGGGGATAGGATATATTCGGACACGTTCACAGAAAATATTAATAGTGAACTGCATTTGTGTTCTTCACACCAGATTTTTAGTAATATTTTATATTATTAAAAATACCTTTGTATTATACAAAACTGGTGGGGTTTGCCTACTCATGTATGTTTCAATTATTCTGATAGAATAAACTATGTCTACTATAATGGGTTCAGGTCTCAGCTCTTCTGTTCTACTTCGGGAGTGTCGCAAAAGTAGAATTTCACATAACTTACTAAATAACCGACTACATACAAACAGATCCCTGTTGTTAATTTATTTGTATAATTTTAATTTTATATATCTACTATTACTCTTTCGTTGATAAAGTTCTTGGAGTTTCGGCTTACGTTTCGACAACTTATTTTATTCTACATAGGAAATCGTATCTTCATCAAAACATGTTTTCGTTTATATATAATTAAATTTCACTTTCGTTGTTAGTGTGATTAGAAATTGTTATTAAAATATTTAAAATTCGTGTTACATCTGTACTGTTAAAATTTTTAAAATGAGCATTAACTACTTTGGTCATTTTGTCTGTACAAATGCAACTGTTGCATTGGCACAGACAAAATTACCAAAGTAGTAATGTGGTTGGAATATGTGGTTGCTAACAAAAAACATAATCTATAGATGTATAAAGAGTTACCTAACATGTCAGTTGATATGAAGTATTTTAAAATCATCTAACTTTCCAATAAGGAGTTACCAGAACAAAAAGATACCAAAAAGTTCTACTCTCCATCAAAACAAAAATTTTGTTTGTTGAATTTAGACAATTTAGACGGACCTTGTATATATATATATATATATATATATATAGACTATTAAGTATTATCGACCGTACTGTATAAGTAAAAATTTCATTAACGGGTGAGCGGTCTGTCAAGTAAAAATAAAACTCCTTTATTCCACTCTATATTTCATAACGCATTGGTTACTTCATCAGGAGTGTAATTCAGAGTTAAAATTTAGCAAATAACGGCACTAAACATGTTAAAATTCGTCAAATTTAAAACATCAAAAAATGATATATATACATATATATATATATATATATATATATATATATATATATCGGGTTCTTTTTTTATCATTACACATACACCGCCCTATGTGTAGAAGTATGTGCATTGGTGGCATAGTAGGCAACCAGTTGTACACCAGTGACGTATTTTTCCAATTGTTAAATATTTCTGATTTTTCATTCATACTTAAATCTTAAATTAAATAAATTTGATTGAAAAATAGATAATTTATTTGAAACAGTTAATTATCCCAACAGGCGTATACCTTGTGCGAATACAATTTTAAATATTTTTAACAAATGGAGAGCTGATGGTTGTTTTCTAAATTCCTACAAAAAAAAAATAAAAGATCAGATGTTAACAGAATACATGAAGCATGATATTCCGTGTTATGTAGAAGAACGGGCTGTAGAATCGCTTTTAAACGTAGCCAGGCATTTTGGAGTTCGGTGTTCAAAACCCTGAAAGAATTCAAATATAAGCCATACAAGATATCAAACTAGCAAGAGCTTTTCGAGGAAGATAAAGTAAAACGAACTGATTTTTGTGATTTGTTAAATGAAACGAAAAAAATTTAAATAAAATATTTTTTACTGATAAAGCAAACAGTTCCGTAATAAATTTAAAGAGTTTCATGTACGTTCTGTATGGCAATGTAAATAATTTCCCTTTGAATGCCTAAACATTCATATCTTTAATAGTTAGAAAGCATAGTAAGATGAAACCCATTCAATTATTTTTTTACCTAATAGGAAAAAGTTGGGTGTAATTTTAATAAAATAAATACTTAAGTTTCTTATTAATATTTTTAAAATTTTTATTTAGGCATATTATCATATTAACATTTTTCGGTTTTAGTCTTGCACGCCTTTGTTCTATTATTAAACCAGCTGTACTAAACAATCTTTCATTTTCTGCTAAACTTGCTGGAATACAGAAGTATTTCCTAGCACATTATTCGACGCGTTTCAGCTCCATTTCTGTTACCTAAAAGAAAATCCAAATAAAAAATGCATTTACCCTTCTTTTCTAAACTTACTTTCCAAAATAAAAGCTGCTTTGAATTAGGTCTTTCGAGGTATTGCCTTGTAGTTATTATTACATCAGCAGTAATTGATTTTACTTTCTCTTATTCTTTCTTGCAAAAAATACAAATAATGAAAGTAACTTTTGATGTGGGCTAATGTCTGGTTCGATTAACGGTATTTGTACTTTATTTTTACGATCTATTTTCTTCATAATATTAAACATTTCTTGTTCTAGAAAAGAACCAGCCCCAGAAACATTTTCAGTACTACGAAAACCTCTTTTAAATCGAGGGTCAAAAACAGTTGCTACTCTAATAACTGATCGTCTTTCATATGAAAATAGCCTTGCTTTAACAGATTCCAAAAGTTTGTAGTATAATGTCTTCCCTTCTTCAACCTTTAGTTCCAGTAGTGATGCTGTCAAATAATTGTACAGTCCAATAGTTATTGTAATTATTAAAAAAATAGTAACATATTGCTATGAATAGTGAGTTCGTAGTTGAATGAACCACTATTCAGCACGACACTGTCCAACTTTAATGCTCAATCGGTTAATTTTCTTATATGAGACAGCTTTCCTCTCCGGGTTTCCAATAGGAAAACGTGGAAAACACAATAATGTTAGTTAACTGTACTTATATTGGACGCCACTCAAAACTTGTTTGAGAAAATATTTAATAAAGTCTTTGAGTTATTTAAATTAGCACAAAAGGAAAAAAAGGTAGAATTCAAATACACAATGAAATTAATAAAATTTTATTACAATGATAAAAAAAGAAAAAAAAATTTCTTTATAAAATATAAAGACCAATATTGCATGAATAAACAATATTGTTAAGGCAAAAATATTATATGAATATTGACTAGGCCATATAATCAAAACACCTTAATGACTCCGATCAAAATTACAACTAATAAATTACAAAGAAGTGTTCTAAATTTCTCCCACAATATAAAATGTAAACAACAAAATGTGACAGACCGAACTAACCTCTACGCATGTGTGATCCACATAAAAAACTATATGCCCGTGTCACCAACGTGCAAAATTTTATCGTTAAAGAAACTTTTTTACTTAGAAATTTTTACAATACGTTCTTTGTCATCTAATTTTAACTAATATTAAAATATAGAAATTCATACAAACAATAATACAATAAATACATACAATAAAGAGATATTAATATAATAAAAATTCAACTTACGAAAAAATATATTTTTTCTTAATACATGAGACACACCTAGAGTAAAAATTTAATTAAATCAAAATTACGAAGTATACAACCTCGTATAAATTCGGTAATGAGTAAAGCAATCACAACCACTATGAATTCAAAAACGAAAACCGAAATTATTTGAAATAAGAGATAAAAAGTTTATCTACAAATATGCAACACTCTTACTCGGGTATCTAGACGTGTCTGTCGGAAATATGCGGCACGCATCCAAACATAAAAAATACAGTTATCAAGTATATTGCCCAGCAAGTCCAAACGGCTTCCAGGAACTGCGCTAATCAAAACCTAATAATTCAAAAATAAATCAAAATAACATCAGAGTTCATACAATAAATTCACACATTATACAGAGTCATCATAAAATTATAATTTAATCATTAAATAATGTTTTTCAAAATTTTCACTAAATGTTGCGGGGAAAAATCAAAGAATAGGAAGGGCCGCGATTTGGCCAGACAGACGCTTGGCGTCCCAGACAGACGCCTGCCGTCACATATTAATGCACGTTTGCATGTAAAGGTGGCGCACTTGATTCTAAAAGCGGTCGGTCACCCATCCACGAACCGACCCCGGCGGATGCTGTTTGACTTCGGTGATCGGACGGGAACCGGTCTTTACTAGCGTGCTACGGCCCTTGCCAATTGATTTTATTTCTACTGCAAATATTAACTAAACTTACAAACAATTTTATATAAATTTGCATATTTTCATTAATTATAATTAGTAGTAATAAGTAATATATTAATCAGTAGGGCGATTATGCAAACATTGCAAGAATCAAGAATTTCCCAGTACTACTTTTTAAGATAAATTTCTCCATTTTATAAAACCACTTATTAGTAAGTGTGTTATTTGTTTGGATCGTGTTACCGAAATGCCCCCAATACGTATATTAAGTTCGGTAATTCGTTAGATGTTTGATGTACCTAATGTGAGAACATTCTACAATCTCCTGAAATGGTCAAGTATATTTGTACTTTTTTGTTATCAACGCTTTCATATTTTCTACCTTTTTTGATACACTAATTTTACTATCTTAGATATATTTCATCCTTAAAGAAATACTATCTATCTTCTTTGAATTTGTTAAAAATATTTAAAATTGTTTTCCCACAAGGTATGTCCCTGTTAAGATAATTAACTGTTTTAAATAAATTATTTATTTTTCAATAAAATGTATTTAATTTAAGATTTAAGTATGAATGAAAAATCAGAAATATTTGACATTTAGAAAAATACGCCACTGGTGTATAACTGGTTGCCTACTATGCCACCAATGCATTGACTTTTTTTTAGCTTTACACATAGTAATAAATGTATGTGTAATGATAAAAAAAGAACCCGTCATACAGGCTGATTCATTTTCGGCCCTCACCATGGGGATCTCTCTTATTATTGGAGATAGAGTATAGGTTTAAATTTGGCAAAGTTGTTAAATTTTGTGTTTGTTATAAATCCGTAAAGAAAATAGACCTGTGACAAATGACCTTCGTTATTTAAAAAGAAAACGCGAAAACCCCATTTTCTTCTTTTACCTGTAGCACCGACATTTGGCCTTGTAGAGAAAAAATAAAAACACATCCTTGTGGCCATTTCTAAACCTCTATCCAGTGGTGTACTCTCAATTTTTATACGACGTTTCGTTTCTTTCTCGCCATCATCAACTATCTAATTTCTTATAGGCGCCATATTGGATTTAGACATCTTCAGAAAGAGTTTTTTTTTCTGATTTTAACTATGTACCACATGCTGACTAAAGTTTTTGACATTAGGATTTATTTGAAAGAATAAATTATAGGATTAAATAAGGTAGCCTTTGGAATTTCAATCTGTCAAACATTTCATTTATTGTTCATTAATAATACAAAAATGTCGTACACTAACGAAGAGAAACGAGATATGGTAAGTATGTTTTATTCTTCGAAACGAAATTCAACAGTAGCGAGTACAAGATAACAAAAACATTAATAAAAATACATAGAAAAGTCAACAATAAACAATTACACTAAATGTTCAATTATCTGGCCATCTTCGGTAATGCACAATTGGGCACGCCTTCTGGTATTTTGTACTGCCCTTTGTATAGTTCTTCTAGGAACTGCATCGAAGACATTCTGAAGTCTATCTCGTAATTCTTCAATGTTTTGTGGCGCATCTACTTTATAAATATTATTTTTAACATATCCCCATAAAAAAAAATCTAGCGGACTTAAATCAGGTGATCTCGCTGGCCATTCAACAACTCCCCTATTTCCAATCCAACGGTTTGCAAACTCTAGATTTAAGAAATTTCTAACAACAGCTGCATTGTGTGCTGGTGCGCCATCTTGTTGCCACCATAAATATTGTAATTGATTTAATGGGATATTGTCGTCAAGATAGTCAGATACGTGTGTACATAAAATGTTTAAATATCTTTCTCCATTTAAATGTTCTTCATACATAACTGGTCCTAAGAGATGATTTGCCAAAATACCCATCCAAACGTTTATTCCAAAACGATGTTGTGGTCTTCTAGCCCTGTTTTGTCGGGGATTTTGTACTGCCCAATAGTGCTCCGTATTTCTGTTGAACATTCCAGAATTTGTAAATTTTGTTTTATCTGACCAGATGATTTTGCTTGAAAAATTTTCGTCATTTTCTATCCTTCCCATTAACCAATTACAATATTCTAGCCTTCTCAAATTATCTCCAGGCAGTAAAGAGTGACTAACATGGATCCTGTATGGTTTAAACCTACTTTTATGTAAAGTTCTCCAAACTCTGGACTGGCACAAATTTAATTCTGACGCTACTTCGCGTGTAGAAATTGATGGATTATTATTTATCTATAAAAATACAAGATTAACATGAAATTTGAAAACACGCTTTTAATTTACCATTTGTAAAATATCTTGTCGATTTTCATTTAAATTCCTGTTGTCTTGACCATTACGCGGCTTAGTAAACGATCCATTCTCGACCAAATTTCTGTCGAGATCTAGAAAAATGGTACGATGAGGCTGTTGTCGTTCTGGATATAATTGTAGATATCTTGTACTCGCTACTGTTGAATTTCGGTTCGAAGAATAAAAAATACTTATCATATCTCGTTTCTCTTCGTTAGTGTATGATATTTTTGTATTATTAATGAACAATAAATGAAATGTTTGACAGATTGAAATTCCATGGCTACCTTATTTAATCTTATAATTTATTCTTTCAAATAAAACATAATGTCAAAAACTATAGTCAGCATGTAGTACATGGTTGAAATCAGAAAAAAAAACTCTTTCTGAAGATGTCTAAATCCAATATGGCGCCTATAAGAAATTAAATAGTTGATGATGGCCAGAAAGAAACAAAACGTCGTATAAAAATTTAGAGTACACCACTGGATAGAGGTTTGGAAATGGCCACAAGGATATGTTTTTATTTTTTCTCTACAAGGCCAAATGTCGGTGCTACAGGTAAAAGAAGAAAATGGGGTTTTCGCGTTTTTTTTTAGTAACGAAGGTCATTTTTCACAGGTCTATTTTCTTTACGGATTTATAACAAACACAAAATTTAACAACTTTGCCAAATTTAAACCTATACTCTAT
This sequence comes from Melolontha melolontha, assembly GCA_935421215.2. NCBI lineage: Eukaryota > Metazoa > Arthropoda > Insecta > Coleoptera > Scarabaeidae > Melolontha > Melolontha melolontha. The sequence continues at coordinate 177,484,725 of OW285237.1, read as the reverse complement.
CTCCAATAATTAGAGAGATCCTCATGGTGAGGGCCGAAAATGAATCAGCCTGTATATTGATAATTCTACATGTAATTGCTGTATTCATTTCTGAAGAAGTTACTGTGTGAGCGAAACAATTTTCAAAATTTTTATATATTAAATAGTGAAGAATCGAACAGCTGTTGTTATGATAACGATTAAAACTTTGTTAGAATTATCGAATGTCAACAACGTATTAACTTTAATAATCCTAGCGGCCTCTATCGAAAAGTCATGATAACATCAAATGTACCTCAACAAAACGACACGTGAATACATTGTCACTATATAAGAGTACAAACTTTTATTGAAGCTAGTCTTTGATGCAACTGTAATATTCCCCCTACATTTAATCTACCACCATGAATACATTACATCGCTTTTGATTTCTGTAAAATATAATAACAGAGAAACTGACTATAATATGCATCAAAAACACCAAAAATAGTGTTTACTTTCATCACGACGTTGAGTTCGTTTGTATACAATCGTGAACTACGCTTCGAAAGCGTTTAGTATCTAGTCGTGTTTTCGTGAATCTCTTTTATTTTTTCTTGCTCCTTCGTTGAAACCTTTTTTCTTACTATTACTGATGACGTCACGAAAGTTCATCAATCAATCCGAACGGTCAGGCCATCAATAAATCTAATGGTTCGACTCGTGAATTTAAAATGGCTGTTATGTTGGAACAATGCATTCTATTATATGTTCGGCATAACACGGGATTACATTTTGAGATGGGATTCTGAGAACAGGTCAGTACCTAAACATACGTTCTTGTTATTGGCAGTAATAACGTGGTGCTATGTTGTTATGTATGTAAATTGGATCAAAGTCTCGTATGCCTGAAATTAAATATTTACACAATATATTTAGCTAAGAAGTAAAACTATATGTCGTTACTTATCATCCAGCATTGCATCACTACGTGCTACTTTATATATAAATATATACACCCTGGAAGCGAACAAATTGAAAGATGTGGGATGTGTCGATACTCTACTTATTTCAGCTTTCCCTCCTTTCGTAGGAAGAATGTTGGTTAAAGTTGAGCAATAAGAGGCAGTTTATCTTCCGCAGTGAAGTGTAATTTGACCAGCCAAGCAAGATTATTTAAAAAATTGAATTTGTCAACCTAATCCACACCTCAATTCCATTCAAAGCAACGATTTTTATTTTAATAAAAAAAATTTAACGAAAACGGATCTATTAAAAACGTAAACAATCGAATCCAAGTCGTAAAATATCCCACAAAGTATCTATTACACACATTAAAATGTGGTTCTATAGAAAACGATTCTACCTTGTCTTCGTGGATTGTTTTATGGATTGTTGCATTAAAAACTCTAAACTATTGGGTTGAATGACAAGTCCGTGTACAGGGCCCCCTGCGGAATAAATTTGAACTATGTAACAGTTCTCTTGTACAGCTGCTTACTTCATTTGCGTTTTTGTACAGTAATTTGGAAGTAAGTACCTGTTTCGAACCGTAATATTTATTCCAAAAAGGACAGATCCGAAAAAAATCGTGTTAATATTCAGTTCAGCGTTAAACTAGGTGATAACCTAGTGAAAACGACACGCAAGTTGAATGCTGCATATGGCAGAGAATGCCCACATCAACACTATCTCCAAATGGTATCATTATTTCAAACAAGGTGGTACAGAAACCGTTACGCAGACGAAAGAAGGACGACCTCCGAATCCGGTTCACCCGAGATGTTTGGAAGCCATTATCAACTGTCTGGTGAAGAATCCCAAAAAACCACTGGCTCTACTTTCTGCTGAACTCGACTAGTCAAAAGGATGCCTACAACATATCATCAAAACGCGTCTTCAGTTTAGCCGTTTTTTCAATAGCACCATAAGGATTGATTCACGATTGGTCGCAACCTACTTGAATAATAATAATAATAATAATAATTTACTTTAATACCCAACAGGCTAGGCCCAATTACAAAGTACATTATAATTAAAAATTACATGACATGGAAGTGCAATCAAATGAAGTATAGACTTAAAATAGTGCTGTCCATCCGCGAGCCATCCTCAAGTAAATAGATCATCCTGCATTCTATTGGCCACGTTGGAGAGAATATAGGTAGGCGTCCGTTTCAAGACGTTTGTCTTCGCGAAGGGAACCACAAATGTAGCTTCGTACCTAGAGTTCATACGAGGAACCAAAAACGACATTCGCTCTAATATGAACGGGCAGTCAATAATGTTTTCCATCAGTTTAATTAGGAATTTCCTACAAGTATTATCTCTTCTTACGCTTAGTGATGACATGCCGTGACGTAAAAGCAAATCATCCTGCGATGCACCACGTTCCGGATAGATACCATCAGCCTTGAAAGTGAGGTACTTCAAAAACTTACGGTGAGCACGGTCCAAAGGAATGGATTCGCAAGCATAAATGGGATACCAAATTAATGAGGCGTATTCCATCTTGCTCAAAACATAAGCATGGTACAGTGATTTAAGGCAAGTGATGTCTTTAAAGTATTTTGATATACGCATAATAAATCCCAAACTTTTGTAGACATCGGAAGACGTATGGATTATATGGGATCTGAACGTATTATTTAGAGTCAAATAAGACTCCGAGATCCTTTTTCCTATTTCAGCTTTACTGGTTAAGATATTGTTTTTAATAAAATAAAAAGACTCGTGAGGCGTAGCAGAACGAGTATAAGTGACCACGCAACATTTGTCGATATTTAATTTAAGTTTGAAACGGTCACACCATGCAACTAATACGTCCAGATTTTGCTGAAGTTTAACGATATCGGCAGTTGTGGAAATCTCAGAATATATTTTTATATCATCTGCGTAGGCGAGAATGGGACACTTCACTTGGAAAAGGAGATCATTCATAAACAAAACAAATAGCAAAGGACCCAAATTTGATTCCTGAGGAACGCCAGAAGAAAGAACAAAATTATTGGAGCAGAACCCATTATAGGTCACGTAGCATTTTCTTTGAAATAAATAAGACCGAAGAAGACTGATGGAAGTTGGAACGAGACCAAAAGATTCCAACTTATGAAGTAAAATCTCATGATCAATTGAATCGAAAGCCTTGGATAGGTCAGCATAAATTACATCAGTCTGACCTCTGCCGTCCAAAACCTCACCGATATGTTGAACAATCGACGCCAAATTGGTGACAGTAGATCTACCCGTGACAAAACCATGCTGGTTCGGTGAGATATGAGAGCGCGTGCCACTAAATAGCCTGGTGTATAATACCTTCTCGTACAGTTTGGCGAAGTTCGAAATAATAGAGATGGGCCTGTAATTATTAATCAACGCACGATCTCCTTTCTTATGCACAGGGATAATTCTCGCGTTCTTCCACCGATCAGGAAAGATATTAGTTGTTATAGATAGATTAATAAGGAATTTCAGAGGATATACCAGGACAAATCTACAGTCACGTATTAAAAAACTCGGTAAAGAATCATCTCCAGTGGTGTATTTGTTAGGAAACCTGGTCATTAAATCGATTAATTCATCCTCGGTGGTCAACGAAAAGAAAAAGGGTAGGGAACGGTAGTCCGATCCATCACAAGTAAACCCCGACAAGGAGGTTGGCACAGTAGAAAACGCATCCGCGAAGGCATCTACAATAGTACTGGGATCCGAAAAAGCATTACCATTATTGTCATGAAGTGAATTTGGTATCCTACTGCAGCGTTGTGTATTGCGAAGAAATCTCCAGAGATTTACTAAGATCTACTATCGTGAGCCACCATTCACATCTCATGGACACCCATTTTTTTTTTCGTTAACATAGACCCCTTGCAGGTCGTAGTCGGATTCAGCGTTTGAAGAAATCTATTGCACTAAATGGTGATTATGTGGAAAAATAATTATGTAAACTGGCAGCCAGAAGAAAAAAGTGATCCACTCTTTTTTGCATTATAAAACGATCTTGAATATGTGAAAATAATAATTATTATAACTGTAATAATGTGTCATGTAATAAGTCATAACATAGTCCGTCTAGAAAGTATCCGGAAAACAAGAACAGATATAATTTTACGGTATATTTTTATTACTTGAATAATAAAATCACAACAAATAATTCATCTCATTTAATAATACAACCTCCATTTAACTCTAAACACTTAACTAAACGTTGAGGTACTGCTGAAACTAAGTCACTGCTTTTTGTCCAGGCGTGTAAAACTGACCGAATCAAATCTTTATTTCGGGGCGCTGCTCATTCTACTTCAATTTTCATTAATCCCCATATGTTTTCTATGGGACTAAGATCTGGAGAAGCTGCTGGCCTTGGAATTGTTGCCAAGTTTTGTTCAAGCGCCACCCTTCTGGATATATAGCATGAGCGGTTACAAGAAGAAAAACATTAAGACTTTCACAATACTTTGCACTATTAACGGAACCATCAGTTATACAGATAAGTGTAGCACCACATTGAGAGGTTGCTCCCCAAACCATAATTTTAGTGGGAAATTTGGAAATTTGAACGGTAACTTTTTTCTTGATAGGATTTTTAGATGATTTGCACCAAGCTGAAAACAGCTTTCGTCAGATATACAGTGTGGTCATAAAGTTTGAAAACAAGCTTATAACCGCATTATTTTACATTTTTAGGAAATACGCTCGGACAGGTAAATTATCTTCTTTAAAACGCCATCTTTTGACATACAATCTTTTTGATGACGTTATCAACACTTTCTTTAAATGGCAACCATATTATTTTTTTCTCGTTTTTGGTAGATCTTTATATCCACCAAATAGTGATATAAAACAATTGGTATGTTGCATCACAATTTTTTTGAATAAATAATATAAATTTAGAAAAAAATACGAAAATTTTATTTTTGTCCAAAATTAAAATTAAATTAAAAAAAATACATCTGAACTTAAATTGATTGTAACAGTTAACGTAAATTTTCAAAATGGACCCAACCAACCAACTGACACTGTCCCAGCCGAGTGTAAATGCTTTGCGATCAATAGTAATCTGCATTATTCGCTCCAGGTCAAAAGAAATTGGTCTTCCCAATCGGCCAATTACTTATTAAAAATTCTTATCTAACATTAAATAGTTTCACAAAAAAGGGCCAAAGAAGTTTAATTTATTTAAAAAATTTACATGATGTGGCAGACCATTTCTTAATTAAAATTATCGCCCAAAAATTGAAGATTTCAAAAACTAATTAAACTTACAAAATTTACTGAAATATGTAAGTAAGATTTTTTCACACTTCTGTCTTGTGTGAGGATTTAAATATTCTTCTTGAACAAACCGGATCGTCAAAAGCACATGTACTCATGTTACTATGCAAAAAATTTTCAAAAACAAAAACACGCACTTTTTTGCAAGATATTTCTTTATGACATTCTTGCTTCTTTTTATACAATTTATGTACAAAAATTTTAGTTTGAAATTGTTTCTATGGCGACAACATTGTTGAATTATTTACTTCTATTTTTGACGTTAAATTTTTGAGATATTGCGTAAAAAATGTTCATTTTCGCTAATATAAAAAATGGCACATTTATCTGAGCGAGAAAGAATCGAAATTTTAATTATAGTTGGGTATGGGGACAGACAAAGAACGCATGCAGAAGCATGCGCATTGTTTAACCATGAACACCCTGATAGACCTCCAATTACCAGGTCTACGGTGACAAAACTAGTTGGAAAGTTTACCGAAACTGGATCCGTAAAAGATCGACCACGGCAAGGTAGACCTCAAGTAGGAGAAGATGTGAAATTAAATGTGCTTCTAAAAGCAGAAGAAAGGCATCATGTTTCCACCAGACAACTTGCGTTAGCCAATCAGGTGGCTCACTCATTTGTCATCAACTTATTTAAAAAAGAACACTATCGTCCTTACAAAGTTCAACTTGTACAGGAATTACATGAGGATGACGAAGATCGTCGACTGCAGTTCTGTGAAGACGTAATGTTACGTTGTGACCAAAATCCAAATATCTTGGAAAACATCGTCTTCTCAGATGAAGCTACGTTCTGCCTAAATGGATCTGTTAACCGCCATAATTGCAGATATTGGTCGCAGAACAATTCGCATTGGACTCAAGCGTGTCATACTCAGCGCAGAGGAAAAGTTAACGTATGGGTTGGAATGATTGGACGACGCATTTTAGGACCATATTTTTTTGAAGGAAATTTGACTGCTGTGCAATATTTAGAATTTTTAAGATTTGAACTGGTTCCAGCGCTCGCTGTTATTTTCCCAAATCACGAGGATGGTGATGTACCCCATCCAAATATTTGGTTTTAACAAGATGGGGCGCCTCCCCATTATGGTGTAGAGGTTCGCCACTATCTTGACGAAATATTTCCCAATAAATGGATTGGACGGAGAGGCGCCATAGAATGGTCACCTCGTTCTCCTGACCTGACTCCGTTAGACTTTTTTTTGTGGGGTTATTTGAAATCGAAAGTGCATTTTAACAAACCGAACAATTTAGAAGATTTAAAAGAACGAATTCGCGTAGAACTTACACAAATATCCCCAGACATAATTGAGGCGAGTATACGAAGTGTTTACACTCGGCTGGGACAGTGTCAGTTGGTTGGTGGGGTCCATTTGGAAAATTTACGTTAACTGTTACAATAAATTTAAGTTCAGATGTATTTTTTTTAATTTAATTTTAATTTTGCACAAAAATAAAATTTTCGTAATTTTTTCTAAATTTATATCATTTTTTCAAAAAAATTGTGATGCAACATACCAATTGTTTTATATCACTATTTGGTGGATATAAAGATCTACCAAAAACGAGAAAAAAATAATATGGTTGCCATTTAAAGAAAGTGTTGATAACGTCATCATTCGAAAACCAATGACGTCATAGAAAAAAATTGAATGTCAAAAGATGGCGTTTTAAAAAGGAAAATTTACCTGTCCGAGCGTTTTTCCTAAAAATGTAAAATAATGCGGTTATAAGCTTGGTTCCAAACTTTATGACTACATTGTATAAAACATCATTAAAATTATCGTCTTGAAAACGTTGGCAAAATCTATTCTTCGTTGCCTTTGTAGAGAGAGACGGTGTCTGGACAAACTCTTATTTGACGTTGATTTCCAAATCCGTTAGCCAGTTTTTGAAACCCTATACGTGGATTTTGTCGTCCTAAAGTCACTAAAGCGTTCAGATTGTTTCCGATAATCTTACGCGGTCTTCCGGAAACTGGTCCATGGCTCATATCTCTCCCATTTCTTATCCTCTTTATTGTCTCATATACTGCACTTTTTTCCAAGTTTAGTCAATTACACTAATTTTTTAAAGTTTTGAACACCTCTTCTATACAAATTTTCCTCCAACTTTCATTTTTCTACTTGCGACATTATTTCACAAATATTAAGTCTGTTAACAATCAGCAATATTTGACAGCTGCTGTTGTTATATGATTTTGGCCATTAATTATTAGCTAAAATTTCTTTGGTTAAAAGCCATTCAATGAGTGCCTCCTTTTTCCATGATAAAGTAGGTGACTTTTCTGTTTTAGTAGAATAATAAGGCGCATTATCCATTACTATAACACTATTGGGCTCAAGAGAAGGTAATATATTTTGCATCCATGCGATGAACACCTCGCTATTCATATCTTCATGGTAATCTACAATTTCCTTGGATTCAAATAATAACAAACCCTTATTCATAAAACCAGTTTTGCTGCCAATGTGAAGCACAATTAGTCCCTTTCCTTTTCCAGATGGATCTTATAAACCAGTAGAAAGGCCTTCAACAAATGCTTGCCTTGGATTAGGTACCGTTGTATTTTTCCATATTTTTGCTTTTGTGTAACCTGCATTCACCCATGTTTCATCGAAATAATAGATTTTTCTCCCTTCTACACGAAACTTTCTTATACTTGTCAAATAACCGACGTCTCCATAAGATAATATCATTTCGTTCAATTAATATGTTATTTCGTGTGGATTTTTCCCACTTGAATCCTAGTTTCTTTAGGATTCTCCAAAGTGATGTTCGTTTTAAAGGAGATAAACTGGCATCCCCTTTAATAGCTTCATATATTTTTGTGCAATTTGGTAACTCATTTTTAAAGAAAAATGAATGCACGTGCCTTCTAATCATACTTTTTGATACTTCATCTAATTTATTGTAAGCATTTCGGCAACTTCGTTTTCTTAATGGAGACTGTGTAACTCCAGACATTTCAATTTTCTTAATAATGTCAAACATAGTATTCCTACCAATCCCTCTTCCCTTGAAGTTTGACGAACAGCAGCTGTTTTGGACATATTAGCTTTGTTCTTAAAATACACATTGTAAGCGTCTCTGTCCACTTTTTACATATTTTTCTTTACGATGTTTTGATGGACCTGTTAAAGCTGCGTCATCCATGTTCTAAAACGATTGCGATTAAATAAATGAAATAAATTAATGAGTGATAAAATATTTTTAGAAAATTATGTTTTCACTTTATAATCTCTATAAAAAACTATCTTTAACGAATATTAATAAAAAATAGCACAATAAACAACTAGTAAAACATGCAATTGACTAGTACTGACAGCAAAACGCTAATTTGACAGAACTAAATAAACATAATTTTGCTTGCGTAAAAGCGGCATCTATTTTGGCCAATCACTAGCTCTTATTTCAAGCCCTATCTTTCCCAACGCTCTTATTTGGAATGGGCATTAGGATGTAGCAAAAAAGAAATATATTGAAATTAAGAAAAATAATAAATTCCGGATACTTTCTAGACTATATTATTACGATGGTCTACTTTAATGAAGTAGTTATAACCTCCAAATTCACAAACCTAATTCGCTCCATGTAAATATACTGAAAATGTTATTAAATGTCAATATGATGGGTCAGTTTTGTTGTCCACCAGTTTAAATAAGTAGTACAATAAATTTACTTCATTTTTAGATTGGTTTCATTATTTTGTCTGTTCTTGTCGTTATTTAATAGAGTTGGATGCCCTATATATCAATCCAACCTCGTATACATTTATAAAATACAAAAATATATTATTATAAATTATACGCTTCTTGTTTAAATATAATAATATTAATTTCAGATAAAATAATATTACACTACCTTGGAGACGGCACTCCTAATTGCCGAAAAAAGCCAGCATAAGTGTTATTTAACCATTTGGCATTGGCAAGATCGGATAATAAGGCACCTTTTTGTACAGACCTAATAGCAATTTTCCATTAGCATGACTGGTCTCTTTTTCTGACAGATAATCTATCGAAACATCGATGTATTAATAATACCTATCGGAGGACTCATTTTTCATCACAAAAGTTGAACTGCTGCAGCTGGATCGGAATATATCACACGAAACACGTGATAAAAAATAGACGCATATATACAGATTGTTTTCAATAAAAGCATTGCTACCAACCTCATAATTTTGTAAATGTGTTACTGCTTTATTATGTTAACGAAATATCGTAAAATATTTTTTTGCAATCGTACTGTAATGAACACTTTACTTAAATAATTTTCAACCTATAAAAAGTATCATTTTACCGGACTAGTCCGCTGAATGTTTATTACCGGACTAATCATGTAAAAACAAGAAATTAAATTTGGACTTCTAGGTTTATTTATAATATACATTAAGCGCAATTATGCGCTGCTATAAATTAAGAATTAGGTACCACAGTATTTTCAACATTAATTATATTAGATGCTTTTCTAGATAAACGAGTTAGCCATTTTCGGACATAGCCGTATTCTCTTCCCGGTCCTGTATTTTCTTCGCGATGTTAATTTTATTCTGAATGGAATTTTCTATATATTCCTCCGCCACTGATGTAGACTACCACTCTTCCTGCCTTTTGATGTTAGATAAATTGGCACTAGCCCCTGCTAAAAATGTTGTGGAACTACGCCGAAAGAAACGACCTGTATATTCGTTGGAATTTTGTAATCTTAGACATTCCGCTATTTTGCTTGGCATTTTAGTATGAAAGTATGAATTCCAATAGGTTAGATTTTACAATGTTTCTTCTTGTATTAAATGAAAAGACGATTGTGGGGGTATGGGCTGGCTACGTATTTTCGATAAAGGTGTAAATGAACATTTTTTTCCTCTGCTAACGACAAATGTTATGCCTACATCATTTTTTGTGTCACCATCGTTCACAACTAACATTGAATCTTTGTTGCTTATGTGATCGAGCGTCAGTTTTGTTAATTACCCACTTCTGCATGCTTCTTCGATTCCCATTATCAGCACCACCTTTTGACAATTTATATATATTAGTTTCTAAAGAAAACACTAATGACACACGTACGGTTGCCATCGTAATTTAAGGGACACTTATTTTTGTACATTGTAAAGTCTACTTCATGATAAAATGATGATTTGCTAATTTATGAAATGTCACCAATGTCAGCTTGTATTTGTCATTTAACGAATAATTTTCATTATGAGAACGCATTTGAGTGTTGAACGCAAATCAAGAGGTTGCTTTACTGGATAATGGTTGGTCTTTGCGAATAGTGGCCGCTGATTTAAATGTTAGTAGAAGCAGCATTCACAATATTTACCGTAAATGGCAAAATATTAACTTGCTCATTAAAAAACGTGGTTCAGGTCATCACAAGGCTTCTACAAATGAACAGGACGGCGTACGGCGTCGTATTAGAGACTATGGTTCAAAAACTTATGCAGCGGCTTATAAATTAGGATTAACAAAAGAACATATAAGGCGACGAATTATATTTTCTAATCAATATCTGAACATGCAGCAAGATTTCTGGGATGTCATTTTCACTGACGAAAAAGTTTTTCAGTCCCATAAGAACGGTCGTGTTCGTGTATATAGGCCTGAATGTTGTAGGTATGATGATCAATATTTAAATCGTAATTGCCCCAGCGGCCGTTTTTCGTTGAATGTTTGGGGATGGATTAGCGCACAAGGCCAAGGTGTATGCTGGAGAGTAGAGAATCGTTTCAACTCCATCATATATAGGAATATATTAGAAAATATTATGCTTCTATCCGTATCACAAATTCATGGAAATAACTTTGCATTACGAGATAATTGTCCTGATCACACTTCAAGAATTGTGAGGAACTGGCTGGAGGAGCATAATATTAATGTATTACCATGGCCTGCGCGTAGTTTCGATCTTAATTCCATTGAGAATGTTTGGGGATTGTTAGTTAAGCAAATATACCAAAGTGATTTTAGATCAGCAAATAGTGAAGAGTTGTGAAACGGTGGAAAACCACTGGGAAAATTTAGATGTCGATTTAGTGCGACAGATAGCGTAGAAAACGGTTACAATGTGTAATAGATAATAATGGATCTGTAATAAAATATTAGTTAATAAATTAATAAATAAAAAATTATTTGTATTAATATTTTCCAATTTATTTCATTAAAAAGAAAAGCTCAATATTAAATAACCCTTGACTAACATTTGTGTGACATTACGTGACATTGTGTCACATGACATTCGTTGAGTAGATGAAATCAGACTTACAATGTAAAAATATGACGAATTTATGTGTTAAGACTTGTCTCTTATTTTTCGATCGTAATAGTACTTTCATATACCGCATGTATCAAATATCATTAGATTCATTAGTAGAGCTGAGGATGTTTGCGGTACGGCAGGACCGTATGTAGTGCATCCCCACCAGCGTATAAACACGATGCAGCGAAACACTTTAGTTAGTCGTGAACTGGCAACGTGATCGTGTGTTGTCTTGAGCTCTATTTAATAAGTATGACGGACGTGCCCAAGCCAAGAAAGCGCCCATTGTATAACGACGTGAAGAAATTTATCCGAGACTTTCCCGATTTGTATTATAATGGAGCAAAAGTGGTTTGTAAATTATGCGATAAACAGTTACTTTGCTGGGACAAATACGACTGTAAAAGACATGTTGAAAGTGTACACCACAAAGACAAAAAAAATAATGTGCTGTCTAAAACGCAATTCATTTTCGATTTATTGACAATGCTACTCGTCTGCGATGTGCCAGTTCACCTGCTAGATAAAAAAAGCCTTTCACGACTTTTGGAATAAATACAATTCCAACATAAAGCTACCGTCACGGAGAACGTTACTCACCTATTTACCAATTGTGCGTGAGGACATTGAAAACAGAATGAAAGCAGTAGTAAATGATAAACAGTTATGGGTATGTGTCGACGAAACGACAGATCGAAAAAAACATTCTATTGTGAATATTATAGTGCGTGTACTAGATCCTGTCAAATCAACATTTCCCATTTTATTAGCCAGCAAAAGATTGGAAAAGTGCACTAGCGAAGTAATTACGAAGGTAGTGCTCGATACGCTACAAAAATTTCAAGTTTCAATTAATCAACTCCTGATGTTTATGAGCGATGGTGCTGCGACAATGCGTTCTGTAGGCCGTTCTCTTAAAGCAGATTGTGAGACACTCTTGCATATGACATGTAAAGTTCATGCTTTACACCTTGTGGCACAAACTATTCGGCAATGTTATCCAGAGGTGGATGCATTAATAGCAACCACAAAAAAAGTGTTTCTAAAATCTCCCAAACGAATTCGAGAGTTTCACAGTCGGTGCCCTGGTATTCCCGAACCACCAGAGCCAATCCTTACACGTAGGGGAAGTTGTTTAAAGGCGGCATTTTATTATGCCAAGTATTTCCAACAAATAAAATCTGTGGTTCTACAATTCAATCCTGCCGAAGCTGTAGCCATTAAGGAAAGCCAGAGACTCTTTCAAAACCCTTCCCTTGATGCAGATTTACAAACTATTTATAACAATCATATAGTTAGCGGAGTCACTGCAAATACTGGACGATGTACACGCCCAGCTATGCGCAGTAAATGACAACAAAAATGTTAATGTAATAGAAAAGTTCGAGAGTGTGATAAACAATGATTTTGATTTTACCAGATTAAAACAAATTAGTAATGGTGCAAGTGTAGATTCGGTTTCTATCTATAAAGATTATTTTAATTGTGCGTGTGTTACATCCGTAGATGTCGAGCGGTCTTTCTCAAAATATAAAAAAATTTATTCATCACGGCGTACATCGCTCACCGCTACAAATATGGAAACGTATCTAATGCTACAAACTTACTGCAAGTCTTATCCACTTGGCGCTATGCTATAATAATCGTAAATAAGGTAAGTGTGTTGTTTATACAGTACACATAACTGACATACCTAAGTGATATAAATAGCGAATGCATGTAAAGCAATAAAATCACGCATGCATCACCGATCGAAACAAGGTCATTATATTCGTGCGTTTAACTGAATACTATCCTGGCACACCGCAAACATCCCCAGCTCTATTCATTAGACATAGGGAATACGTAGGAGTACATACGATGTATATGTATATGGAAAAGCCGATTCAATGCCGGCAAAGACCGCGACGGCCGGCAACAATTGTCTCCGATTGTTTCGCAAATACGAGTTAGCAGTAATCATTTGACCATCGACATATGTACTTGTAATGCGTTCTAAAATAACATTTACGAATTGCAAGGGATTTGCTTTTCTTATTTCTTTCAGTAGATGCAGGAAATTTTTAAGCTGCGGTACGTCGCATAAACAAAAGCGTAATTCTAATAAAATTAAAGAATAATCCTAATAAAATAAATAAAAAAGGATTCTAAAAATTAATATAAATTATACAAGAGGATCAAAAATTCCTCCTTGCAGAGCAAGACATTGTCCTAGGCGGTCGTAGAAATTAGCCCTTACATTTGCTGACATGTCGGCAGTTAATGAATTCGCAGCCTCAGTTATTTTTTCTCTCAAGGCAACTAGATTTTCTGCTCTACCAGCTTCATGAGTATAAACAATATTTTTTAGTTATCCTCACAAAAAGAAATCATTTGGAGATAGATCAGGAGATCGCGGGGGCCATTTAATGTTTCCTGTTCCAGTAATAAGACGGTCAGGAAAAGTATTTCCTAGAAATTCCTTTGCCCTCACTGCATTATATTATGTGCTGGACAGCCATCATGTGTGTTGAAACCAAACGATCCCTTGATTTATTCCAATGTTTTGCATGCCAGGAAGTATTTGATTTTTCAGTAATTCGAGATACTTGTCGCATTTAATATACCATCAATAAAATAGGGGCCTATAGAATGGTCACCTAAAATACCTGCCCAAACGTTTAGTTTTTGAGGATACAGAGTGCGATTTGCAAAATGCTGGTGTTGATTTTCCGAAGCCCAATATCGAAGAACAGAGGGATTGTGCTTTCCGTGTAATGGAAAAGTTGATTCATCGGTGAAGAGAATATTTTTAACAAAATTTTCATCTCCATGTATCTTTTCCATAACGTCTTGACAAAACTCAAATATTTGAAACATTTTAAACCATTACGTTTCCAAATACGTGAAATAGTTGTGTTACTTGTACCCAATTCCTCGGCAGCACTTCTAGTAAATCTCGTGTTATCAATTTCCACAATACTACAAATTAATACATCCCACCGTTCTCTTTCCTCAATTTTTTGTGGTGATACCTCTCTTGGTTTGCATTTCGTACAGTTATTGAGAGAGAAACAAGTTTCAAGTTTATTTATAATATTATAAATTGTTTGTCTGCAAGGTACAGAACGGTCTGCAAAAGTCAGCGCAAACAAATTCATGCACTCCATTGCAGACTTGCCAGCATAAAACCATTTTATTAACTGAAGCTTTTCAGTAGGTGTATAAAGAGCCATTATACATTAATTTTATTGTACGCTTTCAAACTGTAACCACCGCAGCTAGACTGAATGCAAAATTTCCAGTCAATCGGTATCGGAGACAATTGTCAGTCGTCGCGGTCTTCGCTGGCATTGGAGTGGCTTTCTCATGTACGTATACATTGTATGTACTCATACGTTAATTCTCTATACCTAATGATATTTAACACATACCGCATATGAAATCCTCATCAGGAGCTTCCATCAAGTATCTGCTTACATTTTCCTTAGTAAAATCTCCTCTAACCTGCGTTGTCTCTCTTCATGAACGAATTTGCTTTATTATATTTGGAAATATCTATGTTTCTTTTCAATATAAGTGTGGCTTTCAGCATTAAATGGTAGCTTCACAAGATTGATGGTTTACAAATTTTACTTTTTTCTCCGATGTACAGTAGCACTACTTCGTGACGCACTTGTTATATGCTGTGCTTTTCTCAAATTCAGTTTGAATTGAACTTCCCATTTATCTGATTGACTGACCAAAATGATGACATACCCACCAAAACATTTAGATAATTTGCGAAGACGATGTAACTACATAAGTTCTGATATTTATGTTTTTATTTTTTTTAGATACAGCAAACTCATCTAGTCAACTTCTATAACAGGAATATGGGACAAATCGACAGATCCGACAAAAATATTAGAAACATTCCACTGATTCACTTATTGCACATTGCATTGACATGTCAGTTCGAAACGTGTTCTGGATACAGGATGTATCGCTCCAAAATGTTCTTAGCATGCCGATTGACATCTAAATTTTATATAGCAACAGAAGGAACAGTTATTGGAGGATGTTGAGAATAATTCTTAGAGTTGTCCTTATTTTTCAACTTTGTTGTATCGACCGTAACTACCCGTCAAAATGTTCGTTATAGTATAAAAATACGATGTGAAAAAAATTATCACGATTGGGCGAGGTTAAGACGTGGCGCATCGCTCTTGAAATTTGGTTCAAAAATATTAAAAATAAAATTTTCTTGGTTGTAAAAAATATAATTATTTATTCTAAAAAATATATTTAAAATATATATTTGACTTTAATTTTAACATGTTTTAAATTTCCTTGAGACGATGTCGTCGTAAAGCTTCTCTAGTTTTCATTTAAAACCAAATTTTTAAGGACTAGATTACAAAGTAAAATCTATATATTTATATACATATATGGTGACATATTTTCTTAAGAAAATAAATGAAAATTAATAAAAAGGTAGAAGAATGGTTTACTTTTGGAAAACAGAGTTAATAAATAGGAAAAACATAAAACATTCACTTATTCCTTGTGGCCGCAAATTTGATAATGTTACAAGATCTCTGTCTGACAAGGGATAAATAAAAATGCTTTGTTTTTAGTTATTTATATGTTATTTTATTTCAAAAGAGAATATTTGTTCACACTGGGGTAGAGTTTCCGATAATCCGCAACAATTTGCACTATCAATTGCTTTTCTTCTTCATCTTTGGATAACACTAAATTAAAATCTTCCATTAGCTTAACTGCTCGTTCTGCCGAGTCACTAACAACTATTTCCAAGGATATTAAGGTCAACGTTAAAACTAGGTTCATTTACCCACTCCTTTGGATCTTTTGTTAAAAAGTCCGTTGGAATATCAAACCTTTTAAAAAAATTACGTGATTTTTGATTTATAAAATATTCGATGTTCTTATTAAGATATTGGCTTATAGTATGAGGAGTTACGAACAATTTTTTTTAATTCGCAATCACTAGGGTTATCCAGAGCTTGCACCATAAGATTCTTCGACTCATATGTAACATTTGGATCATAAAAAGACAACGCTGCTGTTACTGGGGTTAAATACCACAAATGATTACTTAATTTGCTTAGTGCCGCACGACTAATCTTATCATCAACAATTTTATAAGCATGTAAATCTTTTAGCAATCTTAAATCCTGCTTAGGAGCTTCTGCTGCAACTGGTGCTTGTATCCAATTTTTTAAGTACACCCTTACAACAAAGGTGCAAATGTCACGAATACTAGTTATATCCAATTTTGTCATTTTAAATTCATTTTGAAATAAATATAATTTAAGGCAATAAATAGCTTTCGCCATACAACGGGCGTGATGAAATGCTCCAGGCTTTTTGAAGGTAAATTCCGGAACTGAACCACCAAGAAGAACTATACTTAATTGAAGAAGCTCTTTATAATCATCACGTGGTTGCTTTACTTCAAGATTTTGAGATGCAAATTTTATAATCTCGGATACACTCCCAACTGCATCCTTCACAATCTGATCTTCAACACCACTCATAAAGTTAATTTTGTAAATTTTGATCCAAGCGTCTCTAAATCTGCTAAATATTTGTACGTTAGGGCCTGATGATTTTTGCATTTTTTTAAACGAAAACACTTCTTAAACTTATTTTATAGATGTGATGACGGCATGGTAAATATAAAAGATCTTTTCCGATCGCTTGCTCTAAAAGAACACAAGAACCTTGAAGTCGGCCTAAGTTAGAAGCTGTGGTAACGCAATATCTTGCAATAGGTCATACACTACTTCCGCTTGTTTCTTTCCCGTTCCAGATGATATTACTGGGATTCCAAGTAATTGTTCCTTGCCATTGTATGATATAACTACTGGAATCTGATCAATAGATTATTTTCCTATTAACGATGGAAAAATTTGACCACCCCAGTGAATTTTAATCAATTGTCATTTTATAGGGGAAGTCCCTTTTTAATTTTCTTAATTGCTGCACCACAGTGATGCCAACTTTTCTTAACAAAAACGCGTAAGAGTATTCCAAAAAAGGGATAAAAAGCTATATTTAGAACTCGTTGGCTTAAAAAATATATATGCTTGTAAACTATTATCAGGATATGTAAATAATTTAGTTGCCGCCGCAATTTTTGAAATTTGATTCCAATTAAATTTTTATAATCAAATTCTTGTTACAAATCGTGGCAGTTACCGTAAATTTAATTAAGCTATAATAATAAAGTTATAGGTATATTGTATACTAAAAAATATAAATACACAAAAAAATTATATTTCTGTTCATTTTACCAACAGGGGTCACCTTGAGAGGCGGTGCGCCACGACTTCCCTTTGTTCGATACGCATAATTTTTTGCATACCGTATTTTTACACAAAAACAAAACATTTCTAGAGGGAGTTACGATCTATAACTTCAAAAAATTTTTCTTCCATACATCTAAAGACCACCCTAACATATATATATATATATATATATTATATATATATATATATATATTGTTATAATTCAAGCCACTAGTATACTAAGGTTGCCTGAGAATGAAAAGATGGAAATTAAAATAAAGAAAAAACATTTTGAAATGCTGCGGTATGTGGACGCAATATGTGAAAATTAATGTTAAAGTGTTAATAAATTTATATCCTGACAATTTCTGATATTTTAGGCATAATTATATTTATTTCTAAATTTTCTTTTAATTTTTTTATCATTCATTTAAGTCATTTAATTCAATAACGCGATAATAAAAAAATATTTAATTTATTTACATTCAAATTTGTATCGACATTAGTTTAGAAATGCCCACTTTTTAAAATAGAAAAGCCGCAAATAAGATTAGTTTGTATTTACACCGCAAACATAACCTACCATCTAAGACACACTTATGTATATTCGTAAATTCAAAAATTAATTAAAATTTTATTAAAATAATAATATTTGTCAAGGTGAAAATCAAGATAATTTTGCATTTAAAAGGCTTTGAAAAACAAAGGACTACCAAAGCATCGGTTTTTAGAATTTGATATTGTTGCCTCAAAAATATTTTTATCCATTTTAAATTCACATAAAATTAGTTTAAAATAGAAATTTTGAGTTAAAAACAGGTTAGGAAAGTGCATAAGTCGATAGATAAACGTTTGAACATATTTTTATACGCATAAAACCATTTTTCTACGAGATATTCTCGATCTCGATAGCATCATTTGGTGAAGGTCAACCGAGTGCCCAAGTTTTTATAACGTAATAAAGTTTTAAACCTACCTGGAGCCTCATCCGAAGTACTAATAACAATATACACCGTACCAGGCCTAACAGAAAATCATCAGAATTTCCCAAGCATATCCTTTATCCCGTTTGGCTGTATATCAAGACTTACGCCGTAGAAGCCACTTTTTCTAGTGTTTGCTGCTATCCCTAGAAATACAGGTCCTTTATTATATTTAAAAGTAATTTTACTTATTTCAATATCATCAGATTTAAAGATAATAAAAAGATATCTTGATTTAACTAAGAAATAATAATCATTTAGACATACTAAAATAAAGAATCTTATCCATTTAAAATACTAATAAATTTTAATTACCATTTGATATTGCTTATTATTGGAAATAACAATATTAGTTTATGTGTTATTTATTTATTGAACATAACCACATTATTATAAGTATTTAATTCCGCTTCATCACAGACTTATAATTTACAATTTGACCGTTATAGCCAAGTATTACAGCGTAGATGTACAGTTTTCTTGAATCAAATAAATGTTCTATATGTAAAATATAAAAGTGATTATTTTTATTTATTCATGCTCAGTAAAATCAAACTTATTAATACAGTTTGTGTAATTTTTATACTCATATATGAGAGTTACTATCCAGGACGATCCTGGGATAAGAAAGTTAAATACTATATCCATTTCATGCTCTCCGCGTCCTCTATATTCAACTGTTGATGTTGCTACTGATCAGCTGTTACAACTAGAGATAATATTATATTTAAAATTCATAAAGGCGACCAACTCGTTATTAATATATCACTCATCTTTAACTTTATCGGACCTATAAGTTTCACTACAATATATACTGAAGACAGAAGAGAACAGGTCAGTCTTGTAAATCTAATCTAATCAATTTTGTACATGTGAACACCGTAACATGTAATGTTGTTGTTAAGTATTTATTAAATGTTATTTTATATTGTCTGCGAGTAGGTATACTATTTATTACATCAATAAAGCCTGTCTCTAATGAGTCCACCTCGGAGATGAAGTCGTAACAAGGACCAAGAGAGATCACAGCTTATATAAATAAATAATTTCAATTTTGTTACCCGAAACCTCAGTTATAAGTTCCCTACGTCTATTAAAATGGTGTTAATTTTTAAGCTTTGTTAAGGAATTAGATGTTCTGTTTCCGTTTCGCTTAGCTCAGCCCAGGTAGTATTTATTTTTGTAATATTACAGTTTTTTTGTAGTGTTTGTATTTGTTAAAAATAAATACAAATTTTAAAAAAATTTTATTTCAATTTTAGCGAAAACAGCTTCACTTTCGAGATTTTAGTGTTCTTCATTTTGTTTTATTTTTAATTCTAGAACATATATTTGAAGACTGAGTGAAAATTGACTCACCCCCTTATTTTAGGCTCCCACAGGAATTCAACGCATTGTCAGTTAATATTTTAAAGCCCATTTACACATGACTTCATTTTTAATAATGATTTAAGATAGCGAAAAACCTTAACTCGGAAAATCAATTTATTCTAAAGTTTTTCTTAAACTCCAGAATGATACACTAATTCTAATTACAAGATTTTACTTGCAACACAAATTACCACTCTTTATGAGAGCGCAAATGATGTAACTCCCAATATTTCCTCGACGCTCTCTCTTAAATAGATGAGTATAATAATCGCGGAAGAGACATTAAAAGCTCGAGTTACATACATTACGAGATATGTCCAGTTTCTTTATTTTATACGAGTGTATGTACATGTTTGCGTGTCTATATGTGTGTGTAAGTATATGTAATATAAGTAGTTATAACAAGGAATCGCTAGCAATAGCAAGCAGCAGCAGAACAACAACAGAGGAAAGAGATAAAACGGATCCCACATATTTCACCAGGCACCGGCGCGTCTATTTATTGCCAAGTTTCACTACATCAGAGGACAATATATAACAAGATATAAAGAACCAACCAGCACCAGTAAATTAATACCATACATTCTACAGTTATTTATATCTTTCGTGTGTTGGCAATATGTTACATGTATTAATCCAATAAATAAATATGAGTGCCATAAATCCGAGTCCACTCTTCAAGAGAGCAACTGTGGAGAAAGAAAGAGACGGGTATGATGAGAAAGGAGCAAGAAGAAGAAGCATCTTTTCGTAAATGAATGAATGACTCAAGAATTTTATACACTCCGGAACAAAATGATATCATTATCTTTAAGGCTCAAAAAGTAAAATAAGTGAAAACTTTTATATAATTTTTCTAATAAAACGTCCCTTTCGCTATAAACATTTTTTGAACGGTCGAAGAGACGTTGAAATATATACGCGAAATCTTGTTCTAATTTGTGCCTCCAAATGAACTCTTCTTTTACAAATGATACATATATGCATACATATTGCAGTGGTACTGAAGAAATATACATACCGGTGTTGGCTGGGAGTAAGCGCTTTATAATAGGAGCTGTTTATATTCCGCTGTTTATATTTGGACTTTATTGTCAGCGTCGAGGTTCTAATTGATCACCATCCTAATGCTACTCTATGTATCTCTGGGGATTTTAACCTGCCATATTTAAGATGGTCACTTATTGAGAATGAACCCACAGGAATGCCGAAGCTATTTTTAATGATAATTTAGTTTATAATGGTTTGCGTCAATGTAACTTTGTAACAAACGCTAATAGTGTGATCTTAGATTTAGTATTACTTAATTCCGAACCTGTTAAAGTTTTTCAAGAATCTTATTGTCTGGTGGGCCCTGATATCATCATCCATGTTTGAGTTTCGGTCTGAAATATG
Organism: Melolontha melolontha; assembly: GCA_935421215.2. Lineage (NCBI taxonomy): Eukaryota > Metazoa > Arthropoda > Insecta > Coleoptera > Scarabaeidae > Melolontha > Melolontha melolontha. Next base: position 177,463,193 of record OW285237.1, on the reverse strand, counting down.
AATATATTGCGGAAATGACTATGGACAGCTCTTTGAAATACAATTTCTGGAAGGCTTCCTATGACCAAATTAATGATTTCCTTTTTTCTGTCGATTGGTCTATTTTACTATCAGATGATTTGGAACATGGTCTCTCCTATTTGTATTAAACTTTACATTTCGCTATCGACAAATTTGTCCCTAAATATCTAGTACATTCCGATAATTATCCTAAATGGTTTTCGTCTTCAACAAAGAAATTAATAAAGAAAAAAAATAAATTCTATAACAAATTTAGAAAAGGCAAGAACAATAATAACTATCTCGAATACAAGGAACTAAGATTACATGTTAAGTAATCTATCGACAAGCACTATAAAAAGTTTGTTTTCTTCTCGCAGCAATCGACGCCTGGAGGTGTTCGGGCTTTCTGGAACTTTGTTGATTCGCGAAAGAAAAAATTAAGTTAACCCCAACATCTCAGTTATAATGGGATTGAATTCGACAAACTTGAAGTGTGTGATGTGTTTGTAGATTTTTTTGGAACAGTATATGTTAGCTATAATGATACGGCCACTAATTTTTCTAAACTTGATCTGTCTCATTTCACAAATCCATTTACTCTTAATAATGTAATCTCATTGACAGCGACATTGTGTTTGCTAAACTTTCCTCTCTGAAAGGTCGTTTCAGTCCTGGACCGGATGGTATTCCGGAATATTTCCTCAAAATGTGCATTTGTACTTTATCTCTTCCATTATCAATTATTTACCAGCTCTCTATAAAATTAGGATGTTTTCCCGATCAATGGAAATTTGCTCAAATTCTTCCAGTTTTCAAGTCTGGTCACAAATCACTTACTAATAATTACCGTCCAATATCGTTACTATCAAATATTTCAAAAGTTTTTGAGCATATTGTATCTAGTTCTATCTATGACACCTTCCGTGAAGTAATTTACGTTAATCAACATGGTCTCTTGTCTGGCCGTAGCACCCAAACGAACATATTGCACTTTGCTGCTATATTAATGACGCACTGGAGCGAGGATCTCAAGTTGGTACCGTATATGTGGATTTTTCTAAGGCTTTTGACCGTGTTGATCACAAGCTGTTGCTCCACAAACTTGGCCTTTATGGAATTGGTGGTAGCTTGATTTTGTTGATTGCCTCTTACCTATCTCGTAGGTCTCAGATAGTTAGGTTGTCATCGAAAACATTCAGGCCTATATCGATTATTTCCGGCATTCCTCAGGGCAGCCACTTAGCACCAATTCTCGTTCTGCTTTTTATAAATGATTTATATAAATACTTCACTTCTTCCAACTTCTTGGCCAACGCAGATGATTTGAAAATATTTAAATGTGTGGACTCTTGCTATAGCGGTAGAGCGCTTCAGAATGTTATTGATTTGCTAGCGGCATGGTGTATAAGCAGCAATATGTCTTTTAATCTTGGTAAATGCCATATTATCACTATTTCAAAGCAAAATAAAACTTATGTCTTTAATTACATGTTGCAAAGTACAGCCCTGGAAAGAGTTGACCAAGTTACCGACTTGGGTGTTGTTTTTGATGATAATTTATCATTTACTTTTCATACAGATAATATTATAAATAAATTCTTGCAGTTATGCGGCTTCATTAAACGTGTATGCAGTGACTTCACGAACATCATCTATATTATACAAATTTATAACGCCCTGGTCAGGTCTATACTCGAGTATTGTTGTGTGGTATGGTCTCCTTATCATGGGGTTCATATAGATCGGATTAAGCGAATTCAGCGTAAAATAGCTAACTTTATACTCTTCAAATTAAAAATTGATAAAATGTTAGATAATTACGCGGAGAGATTACAACTACTGGGTATTGAATCGCTGGAGAATTGAAGGTGTAAAGATTTAATAAGCTTGGATATCAGCTGTTACACAATAAGATAGACTGTTCTGCCCTCCTCAGATGAGTCATCTGATTTGCTATTTGTTCCGAAGGGCGAACCCTTCGGTTTATTCTCGACAGGATTTGCTATTGTTCCGAAGGGTGAGCTGTTAAACGTCACTTCATTAGAGATGAATTTGACTGAAGTGAGCTTTGGTAAAATACGAGGTGATTCGAAGAAAAGAGAAACTTTGAAAGTTGTGTTGGAGCCGGGAGCGATTGGTAGCACTGAATAACGTACGCCAGCCTGTCAACGACACCTTACCATTTAGTTATTATGGATGCTTAGAGTGGTGCGCAACGTACATTTGCGATAAAAACTTTTAACAAGAACAATGACAGTGTGAAGGGGGCATGTAACGAATTCCGCCGGCAATGACAAAAAATCCTCCAGGTAGTGTGCGAACTGTTTGTATACAAGACAATATTCAAGCTGTTCGAGAAGTTATTATGAAAAGTCCACGTCGGTCAATCCGGCGTCACTCAGCAGAACCAGAACAGCCTGGTTTCAACAAGATGGACCAACGTCACACACTGCAGTAATATCGATGGCAAGTATACGCCACTTGTTTTCGGAACGTGTAATTTCAAGATATGGTGACGACAGTCGCACATGCCAAAAAAAAACATGAAATTAGTTCGGATGTTTTTTTATAACACAACAATATCGTGTAGAGAGAAATGTTTTGATTCTCGTTCAAAAATGATCCCCTACGGGTAATTTATGCTTTCAATTAAAAAAAAATCCCTAAAGACAGGGGCTACAAGCGATAGTCCACATAAAGAGACTAATTAAGCTCTGCAATTAGCAAGCACGTGTTAAACGAGAGCTGGATAACCACTTCTCGATAACGGTGACGGTCTTACAACAACTACCCTCGATCAAATCTTCGCTATCGGCAAACAGAGTGGGGAAAAGCAAAATTTTTGTAGATATATAAATATACAGGTAGGTTCACAATAATAGAACGGAATAAAATAAAGGAAGGCGCTAATTTGCGATAAATAAATGGTAAGATTACTTACTGAAAATGTATTAAAAACAGTTCATTGTGCTATAAAAAGATCAATTATTTACTAGATAGAAAGAGAATTAATGAGAAAAACAATAAAACGAAAATAAACCAAAGTAAGATGTCAAACGTCAAAATTTAATTATTCGACTATCGTAGTACAGGGGTGTCATGGCAGGCGGATTACCGCATGTTATCTCTGTCTATCTTATTGGTCTTATGGTGAAGATCCCACATTTTCGTTTCAATGTTTTATCCTTGTTTAACCATTGGGCTTTGAATGAAATGAGAATACATACATTGCAAGTGCCCATGTCCGTGATAACGCCACGCAACTAATGACGTGAACAAAACATCGAATTGGCAGATACTATGTAGCATTTGTGCTAATTGTCATTTACGCATTGATATATGTACTAAATTTCTTTTGGTATCTTCTTTTACAGCAATTCGCAATTTTTGGAGAGAGATTCTGTGAATATGTTTGTTTGTTAATTATTTTTTTAATAATTACCACTATAAATTCGGGTAAAAGTGACTTTTTTTAAATAAATTAACTTTAATTATTTATCAAAATTATAATAAAATTTCACCACATTATCCAAATATTAATTAAAAGAAAATGAAAACAGTTTATTTCTTATTTTTTTAATAAGGTATAATGTCGGAAGCTGGCAGGATTGCCATGTAATGTCATCGTGACCGGAGGTGTAATCAGCCTTCACTTGCATTAAGACACACGAAACCTCCTCAGTCGAAACCGCCGAAATATTAATACTGTCAAATAAAAGAATATTTGCAGGAAAAGTATCAGCTATAGTTGAACGTGGTACAAATGTAGTGGAAAACATGTGCGCAAAAGCCTCAACAATTTCATCCGGATCAGTTAACATATCGGTTCCTGAATTCAAGCAGGCAGGAATCCAGGATTTACCGCTCCTTTGCCTCACAAATCGCCAATACTGTGATGGATCATTCACTATATTTGTTTCAACGTCGGATATGTACTAGTTATAAGAACGACGGACTTCAGTTTAGACAAAGCTGCGCAACCTAACAAATTCTTGCTTATTGTTAGTGGAGACCGCATGTTTAATCAAGCTCTTTGGTGTAAAGTACAAGATTTAGGTCTAACAAACTTTTATAAGGAAAACGAGGAAGTAATAAATGTGCCATCTGCCAGAAGATAAAGTTACAGATAGTAGGCTCTGTATACTGGAAAATTCTACTACCGATGAAGCCATAGTTAAATTTAACGATTATTTTGTTGATTAATAGATTCATAATTCTCGCCGAATATGGACTTGCGATGGAGAACGTCATCGGACTACAAATTCTGTAGAAGGGTGGTATAATAGACTCAACAGACGGATCGGAAAAGCGCATCCCAATATATTTGAATTACTGAAAGTTCTTTAAGAAGAAATGCACAATTATAATAATGTTTTCCTGAAAGATTGTGTGTGCATAAGTGTGCATACTGTGAATTAGATGGGCGGTTAAAAATAGTTGTAAGTGATGTAATTCAAAATAGACACATAGTGACACATTGGACAAGTTTAAATTTACTATAAAATTATAAATAGATTTACTTTTAATTTTAATTAAGTATTAGATAAACGTTACTCTACATAGAGTTAAAGGTACTTTTATTTTATATTTTTTAATACATGTACTACTTTCTGATAATATATTGCAATATTGTGTATGTGTCTTCAAGGAATATTGTACATATCTTTTAATTTGAAATTGAACTACTGAATCAGCAAAACTCGTTAATTTTGTGTTTATTTTTCCCTATTTATAATATGAAATTGACGCATGAATCGGAAATTCAAAAGCACATTCCCACCTATAAACTGAACGCCCGAAAGGGGAAAATTTTGTGAAACGCACGAAAATGGAACGCCCGAAACGGTCACAAATCGTTCCCAAGATAATCAATGAAGATGATATCTTGTACCCGTAGATTTATACTATATACACATAAACATATGTACGAACATAACGATATGTACCGAAAGTCATCAAATGCAATTGTAACGACATGTACCGAAAGTAATCAAATACGAGTGTAACGATATGTACCAAAAGTAATCAACGGCGAATGTAACGATTACATTTTCAAATAGGTAACGTGTAACGAATACTAATGTACTGAATAGTTACTTTTCCGAAGTCACTAACGTACGTGTACAGGGTATATATGCCTCCAGAAACCTGAAAAAAAAACTTGAAACTATGGTCTATATTTAATTAGCTTATACTAATTTGGAATTAACTATATGCTGCATATATTAACTAGTTAAAATAAGAATTTAAAATTAAAAAATATTTAAAAGCAACTTATACAGTACACTGTCAGAGATAAAGTTTGCTAAAAATAGATGTGTATGTGGACAAATACAGTTCAGCAACAATAACAACAAAATTAATTCTACTAATATTCATAGATTCATATATCTGCCCCGTACTCGCATAAAAAACCAAACAATAGCTCGAAGAAAGGGTGTAGAAAATCGATCAAAATTTGTCCATTATACAGCGCGTTTAGTGATACGACCGCAACATTGTATTGAGCTTGTCTTTTGTTCGGTCCAAGGCCCACTTAATTGGATTATAAATTATATCGAGTTCTTTTTTCTCTCTAGCATTCGTCCTTTTCTTTCTTTGCCTCTTCGTCATGTCTTTGGAGTCAATTGCTGTATATACACATGATCACTTGTAACATTTAACTCGTGAATATGCATATACAATAGATGAAAAATTATAATTTTCAGCAAAAACATGCAAAGATATGATTTATACACCGTTGGTCGTTGGAAATAGGTCACGTTTAACACTTTTTACATTAAAAAAGCAATAACAGTGAGAATCAGTACGTAATAAGATAATATTTATTACAGCAAATTTTACAAAACATATACCATTAGAAAATAGTAAAAATAATAATAATCATAATAATAATAATAACAATAATAATAATAGTAATAATAATAATAATAATAATAATAATAATAATAATAATAATAATAATAATAATAATAATAATAATAATAATAATAATAATAATAAACCCGCACAGGTAGCCTAGAGATAGGTTACTGGGGACGGGTACATGCATCTTCGTCACCGACCAGGTAGATAAACCGTGCGCAAAAGTTGGGGCATTTATGACACATGCATTTTCGTCACCAAAGTGCTTAATTATGGATTACTCCTTTAAGCAACGGGCTATTACGAGGTACTTAGGAGGGCCGGGTTTCGCTTATGTACTTACGTCCAGAAGAGGTAGGTGAATGCTTTGCCTTTGATTTAATACCAAATATGCCACAAGACAACCGACTAGTTAAATATGCTGATTAATTGGTTGATACGTATATCTCTGACGAATCACTTTTTCGCCTTCAATCTGGGCAGAGCATTCAGCTACCTTAACTCGAACAACAAATGCGTGTGAATCCTTCCATAAACATTTTAACGAGTCGTTATACAAGGATCATCCAAATTTATTTGTTTTTATAGAAAAATTGAAGGAATTTCAAATAGATACCTATATTAAAATACAAAGTTTGCATATGCCTACAAAAATTCACAATCGTAAAGTTAAAAAAAGGCAGCAATTTATTGAGTCTATGCTTACACAATACCAAAACAATGAAATAAGCAGGTTACATCTAGTTATATGTCTCTCATATCATTGTTATTTTACGATAAAATGATGTTTTACATATTTTTTATATAGCTCTGTACCTATGTATATATATTTATATATATATATTTATATATATATATTTATATATATATTTTCAATTGCTAAGTACCTACTTAATAAGATAAGAAAATGGTCGGTGACGAAAATGCATGTGTAAGTAACGTCTGCTTTTCAGGACGGTGACGAAAATGCATGTCCGATTATCACTTTTCTTACCTTGGTGACGAAAATGCAAACACCCCTGGGGACTAGCGACCCCACGGGTTCCTGAGCTAACCGTTGGGTTGGGTTAGCAGCCCCAATGAGGTACACTTGTTCCAAACACTGGATGAAAAGGATACTGTGGTGGGTCGGAGGAGCAGGATCCAGGTAGGATTAACCAGCAAAGACCGAAACAGCAAATTGGAAATGAAACGCAAACATGGCATGCTTCAGTAGAAACAAAGAACTCAGGCGAGGATGTTGTTGAGATACCTTCATCTCAACCCACTTCGTCAACATAACAACTAAAGCGCCGGACCCTATGGGCCGTGAAAATGAACCCCCCTACATGGTGGGTGGTGTTATTATCTGCTTACTAAGAATAAAGCATGCCATATGGAGGAGAGCTGCATAGTTAGGTTACGGAAAAATACCTGGAAATAAGAAATAATAAACAACAATAATAATAATATTATGACAGTTATGCCAGCCATCTTGTTCTCACGAACCGATGGGTTAACACACTGGCAACCAAGGACAAATTCTTGTGAATGGAGGAAATAATAATAATAATAATAATAATGATAATAATAATAATAGAAATTATAATAATAATTGACCACATCCAAAACTATGGGTATAAACAGCTTACTACAACACACAAGTACCTAGTACAACAAATAAATATACTCTTAAAAAATTCCCTTAATTTCCCAACTTTCTTAACACAATGTGTAACATACATTAAACCCATAACCAGTGACACAGAAAATCCGGCTAAATATTGCCCAATTACATGTATACCAACGTTATATAAATAATTACTGCATTAATAACAACACATTAATAACAGCCTTTGACACTGTTGCCCACTCATGGTTACGAAAAATATTATAAATACAGGCTGTCCTTGAAATAAAGAGACAAGGCATGAGAAATGGAAATATGTAATTATATAGAACATAAATCCAAAATATTTTCCCAAAATTCCCTCTCATAAGGGAGAAAGAAAATGACAAAGATATTTCAAAAGTATTTGTCATGCCGCTGTGCGGCCGAGTTTTGTTATTGTCGGTCTTGCTTTTTAACAACTGATTTTTCTCGATTCCTTAGGATATAAAGATGTCTAAACAATGCTCAAGAGCTTTTATAGATACAAACGTTGCACGTGTAAATTCAATTGCCGTATTTTCTATAGACTTTCTGGATCCATATTAATATTTGTTATTTCTCGTAATAAAAAAAAACGTTTACTTAATACACATGAAATTTTTAATAGTTCGCCTGAATGTGTAAACAGCTGATTTTATACGTAATATACATAATATAGGATCATTCGAAAAAAGCGCCGGTTTTGAATCCCTTGATATATTTTTGTTTGTCGGTTGGTGACATTGTTTTGTATTGTTTTGACATCCATAAACATTCCGATTGTTGTCTCAGTCTGTGTCTAGCCATGGATCAGTTTACTATTGCGCAAAGTGTGCTAATTGTGAAAACGTTTTATCAGAACGGAGAAAGTTATGGAGTAACTGTTACGCGAATTTGTGCCATTCTAGGGCATGATGAAGCACCGAATGAATCAGCAATTCGCAGACTTGTGAAAAAGTTCAATGAAACGGGTTCTACAGTGAACGCCATCGGTCAGAACGTCATCGTTCTGATCAAATAGTCAAATAGTCTACGAGCATTTTCGTAAAAATGGAAAAAAGCGAACTTCGTAAAAAGCTTGAAAAGTATTAGGGGGACTCTTCACCATCGATTGGAACCATCCAACATTGCTTTACTCAATTGCGGTGCGGTAGTATCAACACAAGTGATGGCTAACGTTCTGGTCACCCAAATGAGGTTACCACACCAGAAATGGTCGATAAAATACCAATCGCTTGACAATTTCAAAGGAGTGTTTGGCGATATTCAATCGCAATCCGAACGAGTTTTTGCGCCGTTTTGTAACCGTAGACGAAACGTGAATTCAACGCAACACACCAGAGACTAAGAAACAGTCGAGACAGTGGACTTCTCGAAATGAATCGAAGACAAAGAAAGTGGGCCTGTCGGCCAACAAGGTCATGGCGACAGTTTTCTGGGATGCGCGTGGTGTCATTAACATCGAATACCTTGAAAACGGTAAAACTATCACCTATATTATGCAGTGCTGTTGGATCGAATCGATGCCGATTTGAAACAAAAACGACCGCATTTGGAAAAAGTTATCTTTCAAACAGAACAATGCACCGACGCACAAGTCTGCATTTCCAATGGCAAAATTGGATGAATTAAGTTACGAATTCCTCCAGATTTAGCCCCCTGACACTATTTTCTATTTCCAAATATGAAGAAATGGCTCGGTGTAAGAATGAAGAAGTCATCGATAAGATAAACGCCTATTTTGAGGGCCTCGAGATATCGTATTATTTGGAGGGCATCAAAAATTGGAGAAACGTTGGATCCAGTGTATCGAGCTGAAATGAAATTATGTTGAAAAGTAAAACGTTTTTTTGCCGAATATCTCAATTTTCAAGAACTTATAAACTCACCCTCGTATGTAACCTTTTTAATATACATCCCAATCGGCAGTAAATTTCACGTTCTTTTGTTGCCAAAACTTTAAGAAGATGCAACATAAGTGACGGTGTTCGCAAAGAATTTGTCGTACAAATTCTGCTACAAATGATATTAAAGCGCAAGATATTGGCATATTTATAGAGGAAAATTCCCATTTATCTACAAACGAGCTGGCGCAAAGGCATAATATTAGTCGTCGTTCAGTAACAAGAATTATTAAAAAAGAAAAATTCCATCGTCATAAAATTCGCCTTTTTCAAGACCTATCTGAAGATGATTTCGACAGTTTTGTGAACCAATGATGAACATTTGTAACCTTGGTAACAATTTTGAAAATAGTGTAGTATTTTCGAAGGGGGCAACCTTTTATTTGAACGGTATTATTTATAAACTATCGGTATTGGGCGCAGAGTAATCGCACTGGATACACGAGGCGCATAAGCGAAACCCTAGAGAACTTAACGTTTGAGCTGGTATTTGTAGGAGCAAAATAATAGGGTCTTTTTTTATAGGAGAAACTCTAAATGGTCAAAGATATTTACAACTTTTAAATAACCAAATGGCCAACTTCCACAAAACATTTGATTTCAGCAGGATGGGGCACCCCTTTCCTATTCAGTTATCGTTTGAAATCGATTAGATCGAACTTTTGCCCACAGTTCGATTGGAAGGAGAGACGAAATTGAAAGGGCCACACATTCTCCCGACCTCAATCCCCTAGATTACTTGTTGTGGAGTTATTTAAAACAGAAAGTGTATCTTACTCGACCTAGAAATTTGCAAGATTTTACTGAAAGAATTAAAGAAGGGATACGAAGCACTTCAGCAGACATCATAGCGAGGGTTACAAGAGAATTCGCAGACAGATAGCCTTACTGTCAGGAAGTAGGTGGCACCCATATTGAAAATCGCATAAATTAAGTTTAACTTTGTATGACCAATGGCATGCATCGTATGGGCGTGGTAATGCTTAGTAGAGTTTGCCAACATTGGATATAACGTATAGCCATCGTCTCTATTGAGATTGCGGAGATGTTTGTAAATTTCAATAGGTTCACGGATTTTCCTAGGGAAATAATGCGATTCATGGGACAGAAGCTTGACATCTTTGAATAAAATTTGATGACCAGAGTTGAGTTTGTGTTCTGTTAGCGCTGAACCGGCTATATGTAACAGTCTAGTACAACGTTCATGTTCGGACACACGTACACCGACTGGCCGCTTAGTTTCGCCAATGTACACACCGCCACACGAACACGGAATTCGATACACTCCTTGTGCTTGGAGCGGAGATATTTTGTCTTTAACCGAGGGTAAGAGGTCCGAAGCTTTAGAATGGGGTCTGAAGACAGTTTTGATTTTATTTCTATGTAGAACCTTTCCTATATAATCGGTGATACCTTGAATATACGGTAAGAAGGCGGTGCTGATGTTAGGATTGGGTTCACTCCGAGGTTTGGGGTTACGATGTCTCACTATAGTACGGTGTATGTCGTGGGCGTTATAATTATTCTAAAGTAGGGTGTTAGAAACATGCTTAAGTTCGGAAGGTAGTGCCCTAGGTTCTGAGATAGAAAACGCACGATGTACAAGAGTATTAATGACCGCTTGTTTGTGTGCCGGGTGATGATGGAAAAAAACCGTTCAGATATCGGTCCGTATGAGTCGGTTTCCTGTAAACCGTGTGGCCCAGTTTGTCATTGATATTGCGGGTCACTAAGACGTATCACCGAGGTATCACCGATCATATAGGAAAGGCTCTACATGGAAATAAAATCAAAACTGTCTTCAGGCCCCATTCTAAAGTTTCGGACCTCTTACCCTCGGTTAAAGACAAAATATCTCCGCTCCAAGCACAAGGAGTGTATCGCATTCCGTGTTCGTGTGGCAGTGTATACATTGGCGAAACTAAGCGGCCAGTCGGTGTGCGTGTGTCCGAACATGGCAGAACTGGCAGAACACAAATTCAACTCCCGTCATCAAATTCTATTCAAAGATGTCAAGCTTCTGTCCCTTGAATCGCATTATTTCCCTAGGAAAATCCGTGAATTTTTTGAAATTTACAAACATCCCCGCAATCTCAATAGAGACGATGGCTATACGTTACATCCAACGTGGCAAACTCTACTGAACTCTACTAAGAATTACCACGCCCATACGACGCATGCCATTGGCTCATTGTCCCCAGCCAATAGCAGGCCACCATCTGACCCGATCCCCCCTATATAAGTTGTGCCGGTCATAGCATTCTTCAAGCTACTGCGAAACGACGAACATCTACGTACAGCTCTGAAGATGTCCCTTGAAACAGTGGACGAAACGTTGGCAATTACGCCTAACTCGACGTGGTTCCAACCCGGAAACCGAGATCTACATCTAGAAAACGACCGCGGAACACACCTACATTTGTATGATCAGTTCATTTTTTTTGTCAATTCATAAGAAAAAAATACTTTAGACCACAAGTGTTATAGTTTGTTGAAATCATTTTATCGAGGAGAATAGGAAAATGTAAAAAAATACAGGGCATTCAATTTAAAAAGTATAACTTTAGTACATTACAAAAGTATTTTTAATAATATAAAATATTATTAAAAATGGGGTGTGAAGAATACAATACAAGTTATATATTTGTGAATGTATCTCCTCTCCAGAGACGCAGATACGTATTTCACCTTTCTACAGGATCATCTGTACGCTCCTGCTGGAGAAGAGATAGATTCAACCATACATAACTACCTTGCTATCAACCAGAAATTATTAAGACAGAGCGTGAAAGAATATTCAGCGCTGTCTACATAATAACTGCCGAACTAAGCAACGTGTTTCTATAGACGTACCGGCGTACAGGGGCGTACCGACGATCCTGTAGAAAGGTGAAATACGTATCTGCGTCTCTGGAGAGGAGATACATTCACAAATATATAACTTGTATTGTTCTTCACACCCCATTTTTAATAATATTTTATATTATTAAAAATACTTTTGTATTATACAAATTGGTGTGGTTTTACCCACTCATGTATGTTTCAAATTATTTTGTTTAGTACATTGCCCTTTTTTAACACTCTGTATATTAAAAAAATACTTAAAATGACGGGTCTCCATCCCAAATTTTCGTATCTAAAATTCTATTACAATATTTTTTTTAATTTAATAGATATTAACATGGTTCCACATATTTGCCCATCACTGTATAAGAAAATGTAATCCTTTTGAGAACTTGTTTCATATTAGTTTTGCCCTAGATCATATATTATACACCTTGATGAGAATTGTAACATAACTTGACATAAAACTAATTTTATTCGATTGTACTCGTTAGTACCGTACTTTTACGTACCGTATCTAGTGAACGTCAAAATATCAAAAAAGCCAATTTAAACTCGACTTATTTATAACGTTGTACATACGTATATACCTCCTTTAGAGGCAGAAATCTCGCCAATATTTCATCTCGAAGCGAATCGCACCGATTTCCAATCATCTTCGCGTAATGATCCTCCATTACATGCTGCATTCCCCTGCGAACGTATTTATTACTCATGAGATCGAACTTACCTCGACTGGTTAAGCTTTATCCACATCGAAGATAACTTTGTCAGAACAGCATGTGCGTTGTTACAATCTACCGTATTTTATGATTAAAAGTGCTAGAGATATGATTAATTTTAATCTTAAATTACTTTAATTACTTAGTAGTTAAATACTAAACACAAACAAAAACATAATCACCAAAACCTCTTTTTATTTTAATGCTTAGAATGTTCGAAGACTTATTAAAATATTCGTCAATACAATTACTATTATCAAACATGTACGTAAGTGTGGACAAGACTTTGTTCCTACTGAGACACATTCAATGAACATGCGAGCACGCTATGCGACATGCTTAACCACGTCCAAGAAATTTTAAATGCAGTTGGTAAACGTGTAAACACGAAAGAGTCTCACCTGGACAGGTGAGATCGAGTCGTCTGATTGGCAAGCCTGAGGGTATCCGTGTCGGGTAACTCCCCATTGGTTGTCCATCTTTTGTCTTTACATTGCCACCATGATGTGGGCCGTTCTTTTTATTTTGTTCCATTTCTACTTCACTATACGTTGTAAACGTGAACATGGATCGACGTTTTTTCTTCACCTTTTTTCTCTTTTCGATTCTCTTTCAGTTAATGTTTCGTTTTTGTTTTTTGATTTTTTCGTTTAGTCACGTTGATTCAATTGTTTTATTCGTTTATTGTGGTTTGGTTTTTGTCGTGACCGTCTCTTTTTTTGATCTTCTGTATGACATTGTATTAATTGATTTCGTGGATGGGGGAGCACTAAGTGAATCGAGGTGTTAAATAGACTTGAACAAAAGCCCACCGTAATAGATTTAGCGTATTAATAAATTTATATTATGCATTCCAATTAAGAAAGAACCAGATGGCGCGACAATCCGGGAATTTCAAAAAAGTAGATAATTTGTATGTGAGGTTATATACCTACTAACCTATATAAAAGATTATTTTTTGACGTTTGTTTATTAACATATTTATTATTAAGAAAGCTTAGACTTTAATAATTTTATTCAAGCAAGAAGCGACAAATATATACCAATGCAAGGTATTAGATTTTTATCAAATATCTCAATCAATATCTTGTTGTTTATTGTTTGAAGGTGTTGCATTTACAATAAATTTGTGCGTAAATACAGAGAGAATGTGTTAAAATTACTACAGGAGAAATATTTACATCTTTCTTTGGTTTTATTAGAGAACAAAACTTTTGTGTAAATGTCAAACTAATACATTTAAAGGATTGACGGTGACAGTGTATTATAATTATCATAATATTTGTGTATCGTTTAGCTTAAAAAATATAGCATGTTACAAAATACAGTTATTTTAATAGTATCTAAAATGAGAGCACGATAAGGAAATTCATTTACATTTAAAAGGTATTTAAAAATATTTTCATTTTACAAGAATAAGTAAGTACATATTAAAAAGTGTAAAACAGCAGTTTAGCGCCAAAAGATAAGGTAAAACGTAAGAATTTTTCCAGTTTCAGTACTTGGTTAAACATGTGTTCGTTCTTTTATTCCAAGTTATGGCCGATTAATACTTACTTTTTTGCTTATGTATGGGATAAATTGCTACTATCGTACAAAGATTTTTTTTTGCTTTTAAAAGAAATATGATTTGATTAAAGTTTCAGATTTCAACGTAATTGAAAAAATAAGAATAAATAAAAAGAGAAATTGCTTTGATGGGAAACTCCGTGTGTTCAGTAAAAACAATTTTTTTCGTAAATGTCTGAACATAATGAGTGTAACGATAAGAAATAAGTAATTAAACTTCTAGTTTCAAAAATTCTTTTATTGTAAATTCACTACAATATTGTTCCGCCATACAATGGCTTCATCAGGTGGATAAAAATTTATGTATGTAAAAATTATTGAGAATATTAAAAATTTTAAATTTAGTAGAGGGGAGTTGTTTAAATCTAGTTGGTCATTGATAAGCTAAACTATTGCATCTATTAATTTCTACGTTCGAAATTAAGAGATACAATAGCTTACGATTAGCTTTAAATGACCAACTAGATTTAAACAGCTCCTAAACTATTGTATATAGACAAGAATCAAGGCGAAAAGGTTGTAAAACGTTTAGTAGAAGAAATTGAAAACTTTGGAAGGAATATCACCTGCGACAATTTCATTACTTCGTACAATCTTGCAAAGTATTTGTTATCAAAAACCTAACATTAGTTGGTACGATCCGCAAAAATAAGTCTGGATTGCCATCTTCATTTGTTGATCCAAAAAATCGTCAAGTGTTTTCCACACAGTTTGGTTTTACAGACGATGCTATGATTATTTCGTGTTGCCCAAAGAAACGCTAGCTTGTAAAGTTGCTGAGTACTCTGCACAGTGAGAAAAATGTTAATAATGGCCAAAAAAAAGAAACCTCAGGTAAACCTGGACTACAATAAACCAAAAGGTGACGTAGACAACATGGAAAAAATGACACGATCATACACCGTGAAAAGGATGACGAAGAGAGGGCCTCTTGTAGTTTTTTATAACATGATAGACGTCAGCGCTATGAACGCATAGCTCTTGAAACCTAATTCAGCTTTTGTATGGACAAGAGAAGAAATTTTCTAATTGAGCTAGGAAAGGAGCTAGCCGAAAAATCAGAAGCAGAAGAAGAAGCTGAAGCATCTACTAGTTCTGAGATTCCAAGAAAGAAGAAGAGATGTGATGTTTGTCCATCTTCAAAAGGCAGAAAACCAAGAACAAATTTTGCACGTTGTAAAACCAATGTATGCAGTGAACACTCAGAAGTTAATAAGTAAGAAATGTGTTACTTTTACTTTTCTGTAAATCATTTATATATTTTATTTTACAATATTTTTGTGTTATTATTATTACTGTTTCGGTTTATTCCAGCGATGCACATACCGCGGCCCGCGGGCCGCGTGCGGCCCACTGTCGATATTTATGTGGCCCGCCAACGAATTTTAAAAATTGTTCGAAAAACTACAAAAGTAGGTTAAAAATCCATTCAAATCAATGTTTCTTAACTTTTTATTTTATTCTAACTTTTGTAATTGTTAGTAAGATATGTATCTTTAAGTACCTACTACTTTCTTGTTCAGGTTTACTACGTAGGACAGGTATGCTCCTCGTCGTTCCAAGCATATTGTTACGAGACTAGAAATCTGTCGAACCAACTAGATTACTGGAAGATTCGTGAATCACGTCGGTATTATCCCCGAACAATGTAGTAGGTTCTCGATGTTAGGTAACTCGTATAAATACAACGCATCGCCCTCTATCGGGGCAGTTAAGTTTTAACTACGGACAAGCGAATGTTATATTGTTTGAATTGTAATCTGTGAAGAATAAATATTTCGTCGTCCGAACTTGGCATCTACCTACGTAACAATATAATATCAATTTTGATATGGATAAACCAGGCCCCAGTAAAAAAACGTAGTCGTAAGGTTGAAGATGAAAATCGACAGTTTCAAGATATTTGGACCGAAAAATACTTTTTTATTTCATCGCATAACAAAAGTGTCTGCTTAATATGCAAGAGTAGTGTTTCTATTCCGAAGGAATATAATGTGAAAAAGCATTATGAAATCCAGCATCATACTTTTACCAAATTAACCGGCGAAAATCGAACGCAAAAAATTTCCACTTTACAAAGGGAACTAATAGGCCAGCAAGCTATGTTCACAAAGCCAATTCAAGATGCTGAAACAGCTACCGAGTTAGCTTTGAAATATCTCGAATAATAGCGAAAACTTGTCAGCCTTTTAAAGATGGTGAGCTTGTTAAGCAGTGTTTAGATATCGCCGCAAAAAAAATGTGTCCGAAAGATGCAAAGAGGGTTGAGAAAATTCAACTAAATCGGATGACTGTTCAAAGAAGACTTACCACATTAGCAGCTAATATAGAAGAGCAATTAGGTACGAAATCGAAAAGTTTTGAGTATTTTTCTATAGCACTCGACGAATCTACAGATATAAGTTCCACTGTTCAACTCTGCAACATGTCAAATGATGATAATTTACGAAACAAGTTTAATGAAGGTAATTTACTCAACTTTTACCGTTGCGTTGACAAAACCGCTTATAAAGAGTTGGAAATAAATGCATTGAAATGCGCAAGCTTATTTGGATCGACGTATATTTGTGAGCAAACGTTTTCAGTGATGAAACTTAACAAAATAAAAAATCGAAACTGTCTAGCAAATGAAAATCTGGAAGCAATTTTACGTGTGGCGACAAGTAATGTGGAGCCAAACATAAACAAAATTATTAGGTCAATGCAATGTCATGCATCAAAATAATAAAACATGAAATATTACATTGTAATGATTAGATTACATTACGATTACATAATTACAACAAACATTTTTGAATGTTCTTTTATTTTTATCATTTTCTATCATTTATCATAATTCATACTATTTAAAAATAAAAATATTTGTGTTAATAAGTATTCTTTGTAGTGGCCCGTCCTTGGCTTATAATTTTCTCGAGTGGCCCCTGTTCCCCATCCCTCGTTTATTCTAATGGTCTTTTCTTATGTTGAATAAAATAAAAATCAAATATAATAATGCTCACGCGATATTGAATTCAAAATAATCGCCGAATATTAGCTCAAACCCAGCATGTAGCAATACGGGTCCAATAGACCCGCGCGGTAAGTAGCGATAGGCCGTTTTCCTGATAGTCCTAATTATGTATTTCCTATAGTTTCTTGTATACTGAGTGTATTTTTTAAAAATATCTCGAAAAATAAGCAGTTCACGAAAAAATGTCCATATTTAAAATTTAATAATTCAATGAAGGAAATACCCTTATTCTAGAATTAGTCCCTCTCTCTCCCTCCATGTAGGTGGAGCGGGGGTAACTTTGAAATCTTAAATAGGAACCCATATATTTTATTACAGATTAGAATTCTACTGAAAAATGTACGTAAGATTTGTCTGAAACATTTCTTTAATTCATGATAGATGGCGCTGTAATCGTGAAATTCAATTTTTTTCAATTTCTCGAACTGATAACCTATGCATACGATTCTGCAATACGTGTGCAATAAAAAATACGTTTTCTTCGTAAATAATCAAAAGAAGTTTTAGAAAAAAAATACGTCCGTTCTTTCTCGTTGAGCACACTCTTTCCAAAGATTAAATCAAGGCGAACGGCCAACGATTTGAGATGATAGAGGAGATTAAAGCTGAATCACATACGGTGCTGGACGCATTAACAGATTGCATTTTTTTCGTGGCAGAGGCGCTGGGATCGGCGTTTGCACTCCCAAAGGAGGTACTTTGAAAGTAACAAAAGTGAATCCCAGATATTTCCCAATTTTATTTGCCGCTACATTTCGGCAACTTTTGAATAGCACCTTGTATATTTGTATATCTAAAGAGAAATAAACTATATTTACTTTGTCTTATTTTGAATATAATTTCTATTCAAGATAAGGCTGAAAATCGTCTAACAAATCTAGTCTTTTATGGTAAATTTTCTAAACTTTCGTAAGATTTTACAATTCCAATTATTATACGAGGGCGATTCCTAAAGTAAGTTCGGTTTGCGCCTAGTAAACAGAGGAGTAGGGATATCAGCGCGATCGCAGTGCTACGGCGTAGTCAGGCAGTGCTAGTGAGAGAATCTTTAGGACATGCTTTCGTACTATTTTGTTCATTTAAAATGGCTACTGTAATTGAAAATCCTGCCGACTGTGAATTCCTCACTGTTATTCGATTTCTGTGTGCAAATAACTTAAGGCTTCTAATATTCATCGTGAACATTGTTCTGTTTATGTTGAAAATGTCATGAGTGACAGCATGGTTAGAAGATGGTGCCGTATCTTTCGAGAAGAATGAACTGAAGAACGAAGTCGAATATCAACTGCTGTGACGAACGAAATTGTGGGTAATATCGAAGAAATTCGTGAAAATCGGCGATTCATAATCACAGAACTGAGTGCCTTTTTCCCTCAAATTTGACGTACAGTTTTGTACGAGTCGCTTCAAACAAAATTGGCTATTCCTAATAATTTAAATCACTTCTTCAACTTGATCCGCATTATGCGATATAACGATATGTCGAAAAGCCGTGACTGTAGCTTTCTTTATTGAAGATTTGCACTACTTTACAAGACTTAACTTAATACCACGAAGGTCACCCGCTGGCATAGAAGACTATAGGGGGGGTTAATGCAGTTACCCAATTTTAAACATAGATCGCGATATACGTACCAGTTAACCGTATTTAAATTATTGGCAAACAAATTAAGATACCGTGACTTGACAATAAGGGAAAACTAAAAATCGAAATTAAAGCGGAACCAGTCAGTTGAGACGAAAATACAGTCAATACAGATAGGTCGCTCTAACTCGCCCACGAGAAAACCTTTAAAGTCCCGTCAAACTGAACATTTAGGTCACCACAAATTTTGTTCGTGATGGATGCCAAAACCGAAGACCATAAAACAAAGAGAATCAGATCGGCACTAACTTTTCTGACACGTTACGATGTTGAAGGTGAAAATTTCCTCAGGAATATCATAACGGGTGATGAAACTTGTGTACTATGTCATGCTACCTACGCGTGAAGCAGGCGCAGAGATGGCGTCTGAAGATGGTCGAAAACTAACAAAACCGTTGTCGTATCGCACAATGTCTAGGAGCTTCTATTTACTGTGTATGCCTTAGTCAGTGGAGGCGGGTGTGGGTGACTGTAATAACAGATAGAAGGTAGCGCCACTCAGTTTTGCCTACAGAAGCTCAGTCTGAAAATTGAGAAAAGGGATTGCGCGTTCTTCGGCGCATGCGCATACAGACTACTCAAAACACACGCTATATACTTACTAAGTGTTAATACTAAAATGCTGCATAGGATACCTGAAAATAAATCTCTAAAGGGGAAAACCCAAAGACAAAAAAAATACATAGAACCAATTAGCTCGTATATTCACGACAAAAAAAAGTTAATATGTATTTTTATAAAAATGTAATATATTAAATTATGTAATTATTATTCTGAAGACAGAGAAACCCACAGGAAAGAAGGAATGGATTATTGGTGAAATTCTTAATCTTATGGAAAAGAGAAGAAGCTATAAGGGAAAAAACGAACAACAATATAAAGAAACACAACGAATACTTCGCACAAAAATCGGAAAAGCAAAAGAAGATTATTATAAACAAAAATGTGAAGAAATTGAGGAGCTACAAGCCAAATACGACAACTTTAACATGCACAAAAAGATTAAAGAACTCGTCGGCACCAGCAAACAAAAGCAACTTAATATATTATATAACAACGGGAAAATAGTCACAGAAATAGAGCAAAAACTAGAAATATGGAAGAACTACATTAAAGAGCAGTTCGAAGATGAGAGACGGCATACGACTCTTGAAAATACGGAAGGGGAGTTGGGCCCGGACATAATTAAGGATGAAGTAACATATGCACTAGGTATGCTCAAGAACGGAAAAGCTGCAGGTCCGGACCAACTGCCAGCGGAAATTCTTAAACTGATAGAGGCGGACCGGATTCATGTTTTGGTAGAAGTACTTAATACCATATATAGAACAGGAATAATACCAAATGAGTGGTTGCTATCAACTTTTATAACCCCTCCGAAAAAGAAAAATGCCAGGCATTGCTCTGACTACCGCACAATAAGCCTGATGGGTCACACATTGAAAGTCCTGTTGAAGGTGGTCCATAATAGAATATTCAGGAAATTGGATGTAGATATCAGCGATAGTCAGTTTGGATTCCGTAAGGGCCTAGGAACAAGGGAAGCACTTTTTGCACTAAATGTCCTATCACAAAGATGCCTAGACGTAAACCAGGACATATACGCCTGCTTTATAGATTACAATAAAGCATTTGATAAAGTTAGACATGACCAACTCATAGAAACATTGGTCAAGAGAAGGATAGACCTCAGAGACATAAGATTAATCTCAAACCTGTACTATGGCCAAAAAGCAGCAGTACGAATAGAAGACACGACATCAGAGGAAATAGAAATACGAAGAGGTGTTCGTCAGGGGTGTATACTGTCGCCAATCCTCTTTAATCTGTACTCGGAGGACATAGTAAATAGAGCACTTGATGATCGGGACATGGGCATTAAGATTAACGGCATGACAATAAATAATCTGAGGTACGCTGACGATACAGTTATTTTAGCTGGAACACACGAGGACCTACAGACGCTAATTAACAGAATGGTCACAGTAAGCGAAGAGTATGGACTAACGCTGAACATAAGCAAAACAAAATATATGCTGATAACAAAAACAACTAAAGATAATCGTAAGATATATGTGAAGAACCAGCCTATTGAGAGAGTAAGACAATACAAATACCTGGGCACGATCATTAATGAGAACAATGACAGCTCCCAAGAAATACGAGTCAGAATAGAACAGGCGAGAAGCACCTTTACAAGGATGAAAAGGCTTTTCTGCTGCCGAGATTTAAACCTTGACTTAAAAATACGACTGATGAGATGCTATGTGCTGTCTATACTATACTATGGGATGGAGGCCTGGACGCTGAAGGTAACCGACATGAGGAGACTGGAGGCATTTGAGATGTGGGTATACCGGAGAATATTGAAGATCTCATGGGTAGAGAGAAAAACCAACGTAGAAGTGATGAGACGTATGCATAAGGAGAGAGAAGTGATTCCGACAATTAAGAGAAGAAAACTGCTGTACATGGGACATGTCATGAGGGGAGAAAAATATCAAATACTACAAATAATTATGCAGGGAAAAATCCCGGGCAAGAGATCTATAGGAAGAAGACGGAATTCATGGCTGAAGAACCTTAGGGACTGGTTTGGATGTAATAATAATGAACTGTTTAGAGCTGCGGTTTCAAAAGTAAGAATTGCTATGATAATTGCCAACCTTCGAAGCGGAGACGGCACTTAAAGAAGAAGAAGAATATATTAAAGTCTTGACTAACATAAGAATATTGAATTATTTACTTTTTCTCGTATATAAATATTCAAACTGTATATCAAAAGGAATAATAAATTATAACAATACGGAAAACCATAGACTACAGCAAAATTATGTTAAAACTAGTTCGGAAAATATTAAATTCTCAATAAGTCATAAAGAAATAAAACAGGTATAAGAATAAATTTAAATTACAATAGTTTTGCTTTTAAATAAAAGCGGCATTTCCTAAGGTACCCCCGAATTAACGTCACAATTTATTACAAACGGAATATAAGCGGTTATAAATATTTTACAAGATACCAAAAATAATTTTATTTTAAATTCAGAAGTTATATATCCAAAATGCATCGTCATATATCGTACAATATGCAGCTGGACATGAAAAAACATTTAGTTTCACAGGCGGCAATGAAAAGTTGTGTACGAATATGACACAAAATTTAGAATTTAATTACAAATAAGGAAAAGTTAATTTTTTGTTTAAATGCTTATGAAGTATACGAATCTACAAAAATGATTTTTAATGTGAAATATAAAAAGATAGATTGTGGTTACAATGAGTCGAGCTCTAAAATGTTACGTAAAATTAATTACGGCAGGAAATAGGAAACAAAAACAAAATATAAAATGAAATTGGCTATACAAATTAATATTAATCATACGAATTACTTGGTTCCCTAAATACGTCTTGTCCTTTGGAGATGATAGTTACCATCTCCCTTTGAGACGAAAACTCGATACGGTTTCTTATTCTTTTTGGTTTGGTGATAACCAGCTAATTTAACCTCGTGATAGTCCCAGATGTTACAGGATGCAGTGCCTAGATGCGGTCTTCAACAGAGAGCTTACTTTTCCGAAGATCGGATTTCAAAGCCGTTCTACACACAGTTTGGTTTAATTTATTTTCCCCAAACTACTAAAGTCGCTTCAAACAAAATTGTCTATTCCTAATAATTTTAATTACTTCTTCAACTTGATCCGCATTATGCGATATAACGATATGTCGAAAAGCCTTGACTGTAGCTTTCTTTATTGAAGATTTGCACTACTTTACAAGACTTAACTTAATACCACGAAGGTCGGAGCTCGAATCCCGTAATCACTCGCTGGCATAGGAAACGATAGGAGGGGGGTTAATGCAGTTACCCAATTTTAAACATAGATCGCTGTATACGTACCAGTTAACCGTATTTAAATGATTGGCAAACAAATTAGGATACCGGGACTTGACAATAAATAAGGAAAAACTAAAAATCTAAATTAAAGCGTAACCAGTCAGTTGAGACGAAAAGACAGTCAATATAGTTAGGTCGCTCTAACTCGCCCACGAGAAAACCTTTAAAGTCCCGTCAAACTTTTTCTGCGAGAAAGTCATGGTCACTGTCTTTCAGGGCAAGAAAAACATCCTTCTTGTAGACTTTATGAAACGAGGGACCACAATAAACACTGAAGGACAGTGTTACAGCTTAATTCACATGCGGTGTTCTATGAAGAGGGTATTAAAAAGTTGGTTCATTGCTATGACAAATGTCTCAATCTTAATGGCAACTATGTAAGTTATATACAGTGAGGTCCTAAAGTAACGGATAAATTCATTTTCTACGTAATTATTAATACAATAGGAAAATCCTGAAACAGGTCAGTTTTTATATATGAAACTACACTTTTTGAATAAAATTATCTATGTGCACCGTCAAACCCCCTCGAAGTAATAACTACCCCTTTCAAAAATTTAAATGAAAAGGGGTAGCGTGTGTTACTGCGTTTAAAAGGGATTTTAATTCTCCATTCAGCAGTATATGCCTTTTTGATTATAGGAAAAATCAATGTTAAATTGTTTAAATTGTATAATTAACTATGTCGCAGAACGAAATAAATTTTAAAATATTTAACATTATTTACAATAACTAAAAATAGTTTAAATCATATGCTCAAACTGGAGTCCGTTCATTTCTTGACAAACAAATAGACGATGTTGGAATTCTTCCAAAACGTTTTGCAACATTTCAGCGCTGATTTGATTAATTTCATGCATTCTTCGGTTTTTTAAATCATTAATGTTGATTGGTTTATTGGAGTAAATTTTTGATTTTAAATAACCCCACAAAAAATAATCCAGTGGAGTCATATCGGGAGAACGGGCTGGCCATTAAATTTCACCACGTCTACCGATCCACCGATGCGGAAAAACAAGATTAAGGTAACCTCGTACTACCGCTGCATAATGTGGTGTAGCTCCATCTTGTTGAAACCATATGTTTCTATTAATTTCTGTGGGGTTAACAGTATCAGGAAAAAGTCTTCTTAATTCAGGTATTAAAAATGTTTGTAAAAACTCCAAGTAAATCGCCCCAGTTAATATCCCCTCAAAAAAATATGGCCCAATAATTCTGTTATTTATTATGCCAGCCCAAACGTTCACTTTAATAGGATACTGAGTATGACCTTCCCTCATCCAGTGCGGATTTTGTTTACTCCAATACCGACAATTTTGCTTGTTGACTGTTCCATGTAGGGTAAACGTTGCCTCATCAGAAAAAAGAATGTTTTTGGGAAACATCGGATCCTGTTGACATCTATTTGTAACAATTTCACAAAATTGTAATCGACGATCAGGATCATCGTCATTTAATTCCTGCACCATTTGAATTTTATACGGACGGTATTTTTCTTTTTTCAAAACACGCAAGACAGACGATTTACTTACATCGCAATCACCGGCTACTTCTCTTGTAGGTTTATGTGGGTTTTCCTCAACATGTAATAATACATCCAATTTTTTTTCGTCATTCAGTTTTGATCTACCAGATTTTGGAAGATCTTTGACAGTTCCTAATTGACGGAATTTTTGTACGACTCTACTCGCCGTAGACTGGGAAATGTGACGGTCAGGATACTTATCATTAAATATTCTGCATACTTCAGAATGCGTTCGTGTTTTATCACCCACTCCAATTAATATTAATACGTCAATTCTTTGGGTCTCGGAAAGGCTCATTGTTGAACAATTTAAATTAACGCTTAGAAATCTCTAAAAAAAACGTTTAATACCTAATAATTGTTAACGACGCTAACGAACTAAAACAAATTTGGGAAGTAAATGTCATAAAAAGAAACAAATTTACTTTTTTGACATAAAGATAACTAATAGACTAGTCACTCGTGACAGGTATTTGGTTCTACGCCTACTTGTTTGTATGTCATAAAATTACTCTTTTCTTGATTATCGACGTCCAAAAATCAAAAAGGCATATACTGCTGAATAGAGAATTAAAATACCTTTTAAACGCAGTAACACACGCTTCCCCTTTTCATTTAAATTTTTTAAAGGGGTAGTTATTACATCGAGGGGGTTAAAGGGGCACATAGATAATTTTATTCAAAATGTGTAGTTTCATATATAAAAATTGACCTGTTTCAGAATTTTCCTTTTGTATTAATAATTACGTAGAAATTGAATTTATCCGTTACTTTAGGACGTCACTGTATAATAAAAACTTCTTCATGTACCTATTGGTATTTTTTTTAATATAACCAAACGGAACTTACTTTACGAATCGCCCTCGTAACACCATATTGATTCTTCTTTACTTAAAATCATACAACGATAATGACGGCAACAATATTTGTATATAATCCCTTCTACATAACAAAGATCAACAACAAAGAATTTTTTCTGTAGAGCAGATTCACAAGAATCGCTTTAAATCTTTATTTCCATTCCCAAGAAATATTAACACATATTTTATATGTCATGAGTGTATACAACGAAAAAAATGAAGATCGGCATTGTCGCGCGCGCCTACCATTCAAAAAAAATATAACACAAATAAAGTGTCATCTTTTATTAGCTCTTTACCTGCAGCAGCAGTGGATCCGATGAGCACGCAGACATACACGCACACTCCCTATCTCTACAGTCCAAAAAAGGACGAAATACAGAAACTGTCAAGCCATCAGAACAGAGACAAACTTAAATAAAAATATAGTTCGTTCTTTACGATCGTTGTATAAATGTTATATCCATCTGATATTATCCTTCTGGTGACTTGCTCTAATTTTGCAAATCAAAGTCAAAGATGTGATTATTAAGAATTAAAGAACAAAAAAATTCTATATGAAAATTTAAAAGAAAACGTGCATATATCACGCTTGCAAAAATGAAAACACATTAATTCTACACTGTATCTACTTCATTAAGCACATTGAATCTATTTCGTTTCCCTTTATCTTCAGGTGTACCTCAGCGTCCAAATCTCAGCCCCCTGCTTTTGAACATCCTTGTCAAGAATCTCTTAGATAAATTAATTAAACTATGAATATCTGGAGTAAACTCATGGTAAAATTTAAAATCATCAACATACCCTGCGGCTGTATCAAATTGAAAATCAATCCCTCTATAATGATTATTATTTGAGAACGGACGCAATTTCCATAAAACGCAATCGGCAATCAGTACATCCCGGCGTAATTCAATGAAGTATTTGTTTGACTTACTCGGACACCTGGTCTCGCCGCGATAACAATGGACAAGCCAGTATTGTATTCCGAGAATATAGTGGTTTTTAAAGTGTTTTCATGAGCGTAGATAGAAGCGGAGTTTTTATAATGTATTTTATTTATTAGTTTATATTTCGTAAGATAAATAAAATGCTGTGAGTAAGTTTCTTGTTTTCATAGTTTTAACTGTTAATTACATCGTAATTTTTGTGATAGATCCTGTTTAATATCGTTTGATTGAATCTATTTCTACCAATTATTTCGACGTAAGAGTGTGTATTGAATTTCGTTCAGTTTCAATAACTTACGCACACATTTTTAGTTTTCATTTATTTAGATCTAGAGCATTGTTTAAGTTACTTTTTCAGACATGATATGGAAGAATGTCAAGAACGGCATTGTAAAACAATGGCGAGTTGGATTGACGGTCATACTGATTGTATGTCCATTGCCAGTGATTCCGAAATTTATTACAAAATCCGTAAAATATCGTCAAAAATTCGTCACTTAGGATCGCAAACACATCTGAACTCTGTAAAACTTTTATGGCGGCTAATATTCCATTAAATAAACTTAGCAATCCCACTTTAAAAATATTTCTTCAAAAATATACTGGTCGAAATGATCCAGATGAATCAACTTTACGCAAATATTATGTTTCTAGGTGCTATACGAGAACAGTAGAACGCATTAGAAGCCATCTTTTAAATCAATACATATGGATAAGCGCCGACGAAACGGTGGATATGTTAGGACGCTGTGTGGTAAATGTTGTAGCTGGTGTACTACATCCAACTATTCCCTATAACTCATATGTAATAGCAACAAGTGTTATAAATAAAGTTGATGCGGAAACAGTTGCTGAAACCATTAAGGAGAATATGCAAAAAATGCTTCATTCGGACGCCACGTACAAAGAAAAATACTTTTATATGTCAGTGATAGTGCTGCGTATATGTTAAAAACAGGCAGACAATTGAAGAAAACATATCCTAATATGCTGCATATTACTTGTGTAGCACATGCTCTCCACAGAATCTGTGAATATATCAGACACTTTTCCGGAAGTTGATAGACTTGTATCAGTTTTAAAATAGTTTTCAGAAAAGCACCATTGAGAGTAGCTCTTTTCAGGGAAAAATTTCCATCTCTGTCACTGCCTCCCACTCCAGTAATAACTAGATGAGGAACATGGCTGGAAGCTACTAGTTATTATGCTGAGAATTTCGATAGTCTAAAATTAAAACATTTCGTAACACTGCTAAAGGAGGATGCTAGAAGTATTGGTGAGTGCAAGGAGCTCACACAAATCCCAAATTTAAAAAATCAGTTGTAGTTTCTTCACGAACACTTTGGAAAATTGCCAAAACTAATCACTTATTTTGAAAATCGAAATCTCAAATTAAATGACGGATTAACCACATTAGATGTGGCTGTTAATAATTTGAAAAGTATTCCAAGTGACTTCGGATGAGGCCTTCGGCAAAAGTTTGAAGCAATTCTTAATAGAAATCCAGATTTAATTACATTGCAGCAATTATGTATGGAGACAATTCCACAAAATCTAACGGCTAAATATGAAGAAACAAAAGAATATTTCCAGTATGCACCTATAACCAGTTGCGATGTAGAAAGGACGTTTTCTATTTATAAGCATGTACTTAATTCAAAGAGAACAAAATTGACAGAAGAAAACCTTGAGAAACTATTGCTAGTCAATATTAATACTCCTTTACTCAACTTGAACGACAAAATGAACAAATAAAAATGTTCCAATTATAGAAATAAAATTAAAAACTTAAAAAATACAGCTTTTCAACAAATACATATGTATTTCGTAATTTTATAGATCACCATCCGTTCGTTTTCCAATTATATAAATAAAATTAAATATTTTAGAAATACAGCCTTTCGCCAGTACTGCACTGGGTGGTAAGCGTGTCCGTTCTGTAATTATTATTATCAACGAGCATTGCATGCCATAGGCGCTACATTCGCCGAGGTAACTCTGCTTTAATATCCTTAATATCAACAGTTTTCACATAACGGTGCAATAACGCTAAAATGAGATGGGCGGACGGTCGATGAACCGCAGTGGAGGGGATCAGCAACTTACTTCCTAAGGCCGTAGTTGCTATTTAGTCATCGAGATGTAGGGGAGGAGGGGTCACAGAGGACCAGCGGGGCACATAGGTCCACACGATTTATTTTATTACAGGTAACTCCATCTTTTGGACCATGTTAAATATAGCAAAGATACCCGTGTACTTCGCATTTTATTTCACTTACAACAATGTCTGTGTAGTGTGTACGTCACCGTGAATAAAATATTGATTTTAAAGGTAAATATTGTCAAATTTTATATCTAAATCAAGTGTGATTATTAAAGGCCGAATTATATGCAGTTTGCATAATTTTGTATATTTGCATAATATTCGCATTTTGTATATTATTTGCATATTTTGTAGTAATTCAGCATTTTTGCATATTTTTCCGAGTTTTATTTATTTACTAAATCAAATTTATTATAGGCATTACTAAAAATATGTCGCGGATGTAACAAACAAACAAAAATTAAACAGCTCCTTTTAAATAAAAAATAGCATTTTAGTAAGCCTCTTCCCGTTACTTTTCGATAAGCATCTCCAAGAATTTATTAATTCTCTTCCCATACATCCAGGCCGAGACAAAATTCCAGGAAAAGCTAATACCTTAAAACTTCTAAATAAATACAAAAATACATTTTACCAGAAAATTAGGAGTATATGTGTTTGTGATATGTGTTTGTGATATGTGTTTGTGATATGTGATATGTGTTTCTTTGCTATTCGGAGAAATTTATTCCCAAATTCGAAAGTAATTTTATTTTAAACGTCATTTTACGTTGGTTTTACGAAGTGTAAACTTGTGAGTTGTGATATATAATAGCAAAAATGCCGAAAATAGCGACTGTGCCTGGATGGATTGCACCTTATTGAGAATTGCGTATGGATGGAGAAAAAGTGTTTTGCGTAGCATGCTGCAAGATTGTGAGTAAAACTTTAAGTTTATTTCATCTTATTATTTAATTAATTAAGTTTTTAATTATTCCTTTACCTTTTACTAACATTTATTTTATAAGAAAACAATCGATGATATTTTTTTGTGATTACAAGTGAGAGAAAGTTCCAAATCGACCAACATATGAAAACTCCATCTCATGCTGCAAAACTAACAAAGATGAAATTGGCGAAGAAGAGTCAGTAAACATTACCGCAATGTTTGCCATCAACAAATCGGAACTGGAACAATATAATGAAGATTTGTGTCAAATATTTGTGTCGGCAGATATTCCACTACATAAATTAAACAATTTAAATGTCAAGTTATTTTTGCAAAAGTACATCAGCAAATATGTATAACATTCTCGACGAGACACGTTAAGAAAAAAATATATTCGCTGTATCTATGCAGAAACATTGAATAGCATTAAGGTTGCTGCAAATAATTATCTTTATATATACGTAGATGAAACTATTGATAGTGTGGGCCGATACATAGTTCATTTAATGATTGGTATCCTTAACGTATAGGTTCCAGCAAAATCTTATTTCTTTCTAAAATAATTTTTTTGTCAAAATTTTAAAGCTATAACTCTTACTTAAAAGTCTGTTTATACCAGTAAATTAGCCCAATTAGGATTAATGCCACGAAGATTACAGAATGTCATAGAAGTCAATGGAGCTGTGACCAAGACATACAAAGAAATCAGACTGAATAATTGTAACTTTTTTAAATAAATAATAAAGTTCTAGCAATTCTACTAGGTTTACAACTAGGCTATACAAAGAATTGCTGTTTTCTTTGTGAGTGGGACAGTCAAGAAATTCCTACTACATTTGACTGGCCAGTCAAGGCTCAGTATATTCCTGGACAAAAGAATATACTTCATAAGTCACTAGTTGAACCTGATAAAATACTTCTACCGCCATTAGAGTGAGTAATAAATACGGCGAAAGGTTTCGTCAAGACATTTCTGTTATTGAAAAGAGTTATCAGGGCAAGTGGAACAAAGAAATGGTTGCTAATTATTGTTGGACACTGATATCAGAAAGTGCCGAAGAGCAGTATAAAAAAGAGTAAGAAGAACAACATTTTAAGCAGGATGTTACCATGCAGCACCATATTACCATACATAATTAATTCATATTATTTCATTTGCTTTTCAATATTGTTTTTTTTTTTCAAAACCTGACGTGCCAAAATAAATTTGTTGTTATTACTATTGTTAGAACTATAAAAGAAATTAAAATTGTACATAGTTTCTAAAGAAAAATGAAAAATCGAGTATTTAAAATACATTTACATCGATAGTTCGATATTAAATTAATGTGAAAATACATTACAAAGATAACATCATCATGATTACAGATGTCGCTTTACGACCAGATTAGACGCAGGGGATTTACTAAGCGGAATGACGACTGAAACTCCTCGACATAATCGACGTCTATCAGTTAAATTCAGTTGCGTATATTCCCTAGGATCCCTAGCCGGTGGAAATATCGTTAATATTATGGCAGGACGATCGCCCCCGCGAGCCTCCCCCTACGCAAGCAGATGTTTCAGGCGTACATTGTTGTCACGCCGCGGGAAGCCATTGTTGATCGTCGAGCACACCTTTCTTACACCATCCACGGTTCGTACAGCCCTCTCCGTGGACGACGATATCTACCCCCAAAATACGAGACACCTTATTCCATCTGTTAAATGAGAAAGAACTAAATAGATAATAATTTGGTGTCTATTACATATACAGGTCGTTGTGTGTCATGACGGAAGCGATAAATGTACAAATATTTAGTAAGTTTGAAACCATGGTATGAAAAGGTGTTTTGTAGGACAATCCTTCCAAAAATGTTTAACCAGAACAAAGCTTCTTCGAGTATTCAATTTCAGTTTACATTAATAAAATATTTATACAGTTCTCAATATTGCAAATACTCTTGTAACTGTTTTTAATAAGTACATCTTTAAAAGTAAATAAACCGAGTTGCCGTAAAATGTCAAAGTCAATTTTAATTTTATTAAACAACATATCATTTGGCATTATGTTCGGAAGATTATTACTCAAACATCCTCCTCGGTTCGTTTACCACGACGCATACGAAAGATCCAATTTTCGATTACTTCGGTACACAAATTTGGAGCAATTTCAAATAACTCGACGAATGTTATTCTTCAGTTCGGCAATAGATCCCCTTTTATTTCTGTAGACAAGTAACTTAACGTAGCTCCACAAAAAATAATTCAAAGGCGTCCTTGGTGACTAATATGGTGTATTAGTGTAACGCCATACTGCCAAGTATCCAAGCATTTTTTTTTATATGTGTTTGAGCCATTTGTCAGCAACTAACTTGCCTTTATTTATTTACAGTTGTACTTCAAGACTTGAATCAACTAATATACAGTAAGTAAGTTTATAAATAATATTATTCATTATAAGATTATTTTCATTAGTAAGTTTCAACAAATTTGAAATAATAAGTAGAGACCGGACGCATCAGGCCGAAATTACGATAGACCATATAAATAGTCTATAACATCGCTAAGTACAACACGCTGTTGTTGAATAGCAGTCAGTCAATTCAGTCAATTAACCGCACATCTGCTTTTTTCGTTGAATTGTGATGCAGGAGTTTTAATAATTTATTTTACTTATTAGTTTATATTTTGTAAGATAAATAAAGTACGGTGAGGTAGTTTTTTTTTCATTGTTTTAACTGTTAATTGGAAAACAAACGGGTGGTGATCTATAAAATACGAAATACATTTTTATTTGTTCATTTTGTAGTTCCACTTGAGTAAAGTAGTTAGCAATACTTTCTCAATTTTCTCGTCTGTAAAATTTCTTCTTTTTGAATGAAGTACATCCATGTAGATAGATAACGACCTTTCTACATCGCAAAATTCTTTTATTTCAGCGTATTTAGCACGGGGCGCTAGCCGGGGCGGATGTAAACTGGGCACCAAGTATATGGATTTACCTGCCCTGCAAAAAGGATTGCTTAATCCTACAGGTAATCTAGGCACCAGTACCGTTCGGGTAATGATCGCTTTAAAGCTTAAAGTAAGAAATTAGACGTTAATAAATTAAGGAATTTCCTAATGACCAAATAGATTATTTCAAATGTATTTTTATTTGTACATCTATTGTGGACGGGCCTCTATTGTATTATGATATAATATATTCTATATATAAGGAAACATTTAGTTTGTGTATTTAGTTATTTCTATCTTGTTTTCGGCGTTTGCTTAAAGTAAGAAATTAGATCCGCTTCTCAGTCTCGAGTTTTGTTGCAAACTGTTAAGAATTATGGAGGTCTCTTTCGTGGACAGTAACAACGGAAAATGTTTGCTAGTGGTTAACAAATACACCTTTTCAAAACAGAAAGTGTTGAAGAGTGGCGAAGTGTTTTGGCGTTGTA
The DNA here is from genome assembly GCA_935421215.2 of Melolontha melolontha. Classification (NCBI taxonomy): domain Eukaryota; kingdom Metazoa; phylum Arthropoda; class Insecta; order Coleoptera; family Scarabaeidae; genus Melolontha; species Melolontha melolontha. Next base: position 177,430,308 of record OW285237.1, on the reverse strand, counting down.
CAAAAAAAAATCCTTAAATTGTCCCGCAAAAGTGTTTACGCTTGGTGCAGAAAATTTAGTAAGCAGAAGCCAGCTAGAACATAATCATGAACAGAATCAGAGTAAATTAAACCGAAAGTGATTTCAAATGCGTGTAAACGTAAAGCCGTTGATGATATTTCCGAAAAACCAGCGAAAATTATTCATTGTGAACTAGCTAAGGAACTGCCGGAAACAATTACGATAACAGATTTCACTTATATCCGAAGAAATTTGTACAATGCAAGGAGAAAATTTCTTCCTGGGCCGTTACCACAAAATAAGACAGAAGTCCATGATATAGTGGAAGTTGCTAATGTTAAAACAAGCAAGGATGAAGGTTTCGTTTTTATAAACTGTCCAGTGAGCAATATCATAGTGTTTTCTTGTTAAACGAATGTTAGAAGTTTATGTGGAATGCGTAAAGTGTACATGGACGGTACATTTTCGTATTGTACAAAATATGTTTTACAATTATTTACAATCCACGGACTTAATAATGGACATTATATTCCATTGATATTTTGTTTGTTGCCTGATAAACGCAGTGAAACGTATGCAACATTATTTGAAATGCTAACAAAAGAAATCTTTCGACGTCACTCTACAATATTACGACCAGCTGAAGTTTTTGTAGATTTTGAGAAAAGCATTCACACAGCGGTTCGCGCTATATGGCCATCAGCTCAAATCTATGGTTGTCGTTTCCATTTGCACCAATCGTGGTTCAGGAAAATCCAAAGTTTGTGTTTAACAGCAGAATTTAGGAACACAGATTCCGAAGTAGGAAAATGGCTGCGATATACATTTGGATTAACGTATTTAAATCCTGACGAAGTAGGCGATTGTTTCGCCTTAGATTTGTTTGCCGAAAAACCTGCTCATGCACAGGCTGACGAATACGCCGATTATTTATTGGAGACATACATAGAAGACGATGCTCCTTTTCCTCCACATATGTGGGCTACTGCAACTCCATCGATCACTAACACCACAAACGCATGCGAAGCGTTTCATTCCAAACTAAATGAGTCATTTTATTCAACACATCCATCTATTTATATTTTTATCGAAAAGCTTAAGGAATTTCAAATAGACACTTATGTTAAAATTAAAGTGTACACACACCAGCAAGAGTTAAAGACACACGCGCAAAACAAAAATTAAGAACTCTAAGAACTCTAAATGAACTGTGTGAACAACTAAATAATGGAACAATATCACGATTACACTTTGTGAAGTGTATATCATTTTATTCATCAGTATGACTTCAAATACACTATTTTTTATTATAGTTTTTATATAATTAAGTATTTGCTTTTATTATTGTTTTCATATGAGTACATATTTTTTATTTTCTATCTTTTTGCTGTACTTCAACTTGAAATACACTATTTTTATATTATTGTTTTTGTTTGCTTTATACGGTGCCCAGTTTACATAGACCCTCTGCGAGTACATTTTTAGCTAGTGCCCGAATTACCAACGAGATTAAAATTTCGGGTAGGTTAGTGCCCAATTTACATCCAGCCGCTAGCCGAGGCTGTAGAATGTGTGCGAGGTAACTAATATGCTTTCGTTACCGTGTATTATACCGTATGTGTTAAATATCATTAGGCATAGAGAATCAACGTATGAGTACATACAATGTATACGTACAGTAAAACTTCTAATTATGGACACCTCCGACAATCGGACACCTCTAAAAAATGGACATTTTTTGTGGTACGAAATTTTATAATGGGTTTTCTTAACAATAGTCACTCCTAATATTGGACCCTGCATAAATCGGACGCGGACACCCTTTATTTCACCGAAGCAATAAAACATCTGTAAATATATCTCTTAATTAAGGACAGACAAGACGGGCGGCGCCGAATAAACTTTTGCAATTATGTATGTATGTATGTACTTTTATTGCTGCACACGTGGAAGTATATCTACTCGGGTTTTTCCCAAAATACATATGTATGTACAAAGTGCACACGTGGAAGTATATCTACTCGGGTTTTTCCCATAATACAAAGGAACTACGGTTTACCACTGGCCTACTCGTCAGGTGATAAGTGGAGTGATATGTATTTTGAATCAGTTTGAACTAGCCTTTGATAGTGTCAACATGGATTCTAGTAAAAGAAAGCGGTTAACAATCCAAGATAAAATTGATATTATTGCGGTTAGTGAACAGCAAAGCTTAAGTGTCCGAAAGCTCGCGGAAAAGTTTGGTGTCGGAAAGTCGCAAATTAGTGATATAGTGAAAAACAAAATTGAAATAAAAGAACTTTTCGAGAAAAATGGAAACCTAGCTCAAAAAAGGAAGTTTCCAAAAACTAGTGGTTTAGCAATCGACGGAGCAGTGTTCAACTGGTTCTGTAAGGTGCGAAACAAAAATATTCCCATGTCAGGACCCCTAGCACAAAGTTTACAACTCACCAAATTCAAAGCGTCTAATGGTTGGTTGGAAAAATGTTGTCAAAGACATAAAATATCATTTAAAAGTGTGTGTGGTGAATCTGCCTATGTAAACATGCAAAATGTAGACGATTGGAAAGTCAAGTTGCAATCAATATGCAAAGATTACTCTCCGAAAGATATTATTAATGCTGATGAAAGCGATTTATTTTTCCGCGCCCTTCCGACAAAATCATTTGCGTTAAGAAGTGATAAATGTGCCGGAGGAAAATCTGCAAAAGAACGACTAACTATATTGTTGTGTTCAAATGTGGAGGGTGATAAGGAAAGGCCGTCAGTCATCGGTAAAAGTAAGAAACCTAGATGTTTTAAAGGAGCTCATGTGGATAAGTTGCCGATAGGATGGATATCTAACAAAAAAGCGTGGATGACTTTGGATATTATGTCAGCTTGGTTAAAGAACTTTGATAACAAGATGAAGAAAGAAAAAAGGCATGTAATTTTGTTTCTTGATAATGCCACTTCTCATCCGAAGATTTCATTGGAAAACGTAAAATTGGTTTTTCTTCCTCCAAATACTGCCTCGCATTGTCAACCTATGGACCAGGGTGTGATTTAAAACTTTAAGGTAATTTACCGGAGCATGCTTGTAAAAAGGCTTTTGGCGTTAATGGATACTGAAAATTCACTAGAAATGGTAGAAAAAAAACATTACGGTAGTCACTGCATTAATATGGATATCAGCTGCTTGGAAAAAACTCTCGCCTGTGACCGTAAGAAACTGTTTTCAAAAATGCGGATTCAATCAAAGTGATAGTGATCTAAGTGCAGAGTGCGATATAGAAGATAATATACCATTAGCATTTTTATTTCCCAATTTTAACATCACTAATTTAGATTTAAGCACATACGCATTAATTGATAATGAGTTATTTACTGAAAATCCTAATGTTTCCATTATAGATTGTATCGATGAAATTACTGATATCAGTGATGAAATGGAAAATGAGATTGAAGAGGAATTTGTAACTAGTATATCAAATATTTCAGAAGCCCATCAAAAATTAAAAGATCTTGAGAACTATTTCTTAAGCACTAACAGTTTTAACATTGCTAACAATATTTCTCAAGCTCTTCTTGAATGTGAATCTTAGATATTTAAACATAAAATGAAAAAAGCAATACAAACAACAATTAATGATTATTTCAAGTAAAATCTTGCATAAAATATGTATGTATGTGTATTAAGTATTGTAAATTTTTTTCGACTTTCGTCTTATTATGTGTGATTAAATTGATATGAGAATGAATATTTTTTTTTGGTTTTTTTTTCACCTCCACATTTTGGACACCTCCATATATTTTAGGATTCCCCGTCAGTGTCCATTATAAGGAGGTTATACTGTATATAAGAAAGCCAGTCCAATGCCAGCGAAGACCGCGACGACTGACGATTGTCTCCGATACCGATTGACTTGCATTCAGTCTAGCTGCGGCCGTTACAGTTTTAAAATTAATGTATAATGGCTCTTTATACACCCACTGAAAAGCTTCAGTTAGTAAAATAGTTTTATGCTGGCAAGTCTGCAATGGAGTGCATGAAACAATTTATAATATTATAAATAAATTTGAAACTTGTTTCTGTCTCAATAACTGTACGAAATGCAAACCAAGAGAGGTATCACCACAAAAAAATGAGGAAAGAGAACGGCGGGATGTATTAATTTGTAGTATTGTGGAATTGATAACACGAGATCTACTAGAAGTGCTGTCGAGGAATTGGATACAAGTAACACAACTATTTCACGTATTTGGAAACGTAATGGTTTAAAATGTTTCAAATATTCGAAAACTCAAGAAATATTTCCCGAGGACAATTTCCGCAGAATGGAGTTTTGTCAAGACCTTATAGAAAAGATACATCGAGATGAAAATTTCGTTACAATATTCTCTTCACCGATGAATCAACTTTTCCATTACACGGAAAGCACAATCCCTCTGTTCTCCGATATTTGGCTTCGGAAAATCAACACCGGCATCTTTCAAATCGCACTCAGTATCCTCAAAAACTAAACGTTTGGGCAGGTATTTTAGGTGACCATTCTATAGGCCCCTATTTTATTGATGGTATATTAAATGCCGACAAGCTGAAAAATCAAATACTTCCACGCCATTCAAAACATTGGAATAAATCAGGAAATCGTTTGATTTCAACATGATGGCTGTCCAGCACATAATGCAGTGAGGGTAAAGCAATTTCTAGGAAATACTTATCGTGACCGTCTTATTACTGGAACAGGAAACATTAAATGGCCCCCGCGATCTCCTGATCTATCTCCAAATGATTTCTTTTTGTGAGGAGATCTAAAAAATATTGTTCATACTCATGAAGCTGGTAGAGCAGAAAATCTAGTTGCCTTGAGAGAAAAAATAACTGAGGCTGCGAATTCATTAACTGTCGACATGTTAGCAAATGTAAGAGCTAATTTCTACGACCGCCTAGGACAATGTCTTGCTGTGCAAGGAGGAATTTTTGAACCTCTTGTATAATTTATTATAATTTTTAGAATCCTTTTTTATTTATTTTATTAGGATTATTCTTTAATTTTATTAGAATTACGCTTTTGTTTATGCGACGCACCACAGCTTAAAAATTTCCTGCATCTACTGAAAGAAATAAGAAAAGCATCCCCTTGCAATGTTATTTTAGAACGCATTACAAGTACCTATGTCGATGGTCAAATGATTACTGCTAACTTGTATTTGCGAAACAATCGAAGACAATCGTTGCCGGCCGTCGCGGTCTTCGCCGGCATTGTATCGTCTTTTCCATATACATATACACCGTATGTACTCATACGTATTCCCTATGCCTAATGATATTTGACACATGCGGTATACTATATTTTTCAAGCGTTTATTTAGAATATTTCTTTGAGATTTTGTAGATCATTTTTGGGTTAGGCTCTAATGACAGATTACACATTTAATTCTCTTTATTAATGATAATGTTGGCGTTTGACGTTTTAGGTTAGTTGCGCAAATAACTGTCAGAATGAATTTACGATACATACCAGGGAGAATACACAGAGGGAAACACTTTTCGCATGTTATTTAAATGTATTTTTTTCGGCTCTGCCGTACAATAATAACGACAAAACTGCCACCGGACAAAAATGAACTCTTTCAATAATATGTTTTCTCTCAGGTTTCCGCGGGTAGTAATATGTGTTGTAACTGGATTCCGGGTTTTCTTCCGCGTTTCCACTGTTTGGTCTTCGTAAAGACCGGTGCTGGTTTCTGGACGGCGTTTCGGCAAAATAACATTTGCCATCTTCAGGTCTGCGATAACTGTCTGCTTCAACTTCTAGTTACTCGTAAACAGTTTTTATAATACCTTACTTTGTCGTTTAGTTAAGTTGCACATTTAAGTGTATAGATATCTTGTGTGGAATCAATATTTAATACTTGTTATTTTAAAGAAGTTTTTTTATTTATCTATGCGTAGCTAAATCTATCTCAATTATATTGTTAATTTATTATTTATCAGCTTTATAAGAGTGTAAAATTACTTGCGATGATGCAGAGATAAAAGTCTAATAAATTCAATATCTTTCTCATGCTCTAACGACATCTATTTGTAATCGAAGATACCGCGTACTGTCAGCTAGTAGACCAAAATATTAAAAGTTCAAATTAAGGCGCCCAATACATACATAATCTATCAGTTGAAGTACTATTATTTACTTATTACTATTTCGCAGCTCGTCAGCCTCTTTTCAATTTTTGCTCAAGCGTGGGGCCTTGTATATTGTCACATGCTATTACGAACAGACCAGATAATTGTTATTATCTTTATAATTATTATACCGAAGAACATTACAAATGACTCTCTTCTCGGCCTCTTTTTAATATATATATATATGGTAAACTTAATCAGTCGGCGATTAAAGGTCTGGTTTATTACTTCAAAGTATATATATTCAAAAAAACCCTACATGTTTCGGCAATTATGCCTTTATCAAGGATATAAAATATAGATGACAGAATATAAATGTATTTATATTCTGTCATCTATATTTTATATCCTTGATAAAGGCATAATTACCGAAACATGTAGGTTTTTTTTGAATATATATACTTTGAAGTAATAAACCAGACCTTTAACCGCCGACTGATTAAGTTTACCATATCATACCAAGGTCACGAAAATATTATATTTATATATATATATATATATATATATATTAAAAATAATAGATTTTTTATTGGTTTTACCGACCTTTTATTGAATTTTGATGTTTTTACGACGTTTCGACTTTTATTAATTCAGTCTTTTTCAAGTATCTGGAAATAAGAATTATTACAATGAACATGAGAACTGTGTTTGTTTCGTGTGATAGATATAACAATTAAATTAACAATTTTAAATTTAAATTGTTAATTTAATTGTTATATCTATCACACGAAACAAACACAGTTCTCATGTTCATTGTAATAATTCTTGTTTCGAGATACTTGAAAAAGACTGAATTAATAAAAGTCGAAACGTCGTAAAAACATCAGAATTCAATAAAAGGTCGTTAAAACCAATAAAAAATCTATTATTTTTAATATTCAGACACGGCCAATAAAATAAAAAAGAAAAAGAAAATTCTTATAAACACTAAATATATATATATATATATATATATATATATATATATATATATATCATTTGATAAATTCTTGAAGTTTCAGCTGTATATTAAATATTTTAAATATTTTTATATTAGAAATTTATTTCACGAAGTAATGTGAATGTAAACATTGCTGCCTACAATTACGACGCTAATTATTCGAAATTTTTATTTGAAAAAATTTCATCCTAGGTGGGACTCGAACCCACTTCCACGGTTTGCCGCACCATCGCTTTAACCATAATAACGATGTATCAAGCTGCTAATTTGCATTATAATGATATATTTGTTGACTCTATTAAGCAATTCATGTAGCTTGCTTCTTTTTCTCTTTTGTGTATGCACTTAACTTTAATTTTGTCCTGTAATTAGTCTATGTTGCTGTTGGACAATAAAAAGCTATTATTATTATTATTACTACTACAAATGAAACAGACATGTAATATACATATCTGCAACTGTACACATGGACAATACACCTCGTATTTTCAGCATTTACTTCTGCTTAAGACACGTGATTCTGCCATCTATAGGCGTCATCAGTCAAGCTAGTGAAGCAATGTAATACAACAAAAAAAAATACAACAAAAGCTTGACTGATGACGCCTATAGATGGCAGAAACACCTGTCTTAAGCAGAAGTAAATGCTGAAAATACGAGGTGTATTGTCCATGTGTACAATTACAGATATGTATATTGCATGTCTGTTTCATTTGTAACAAATGCGTAATACGTGCATAACGAATTGATATACTTAAATCTTTTTGTATTATTACTTTTATTAATTTTAAATTTAAAAGTAGTCGCTCGGTACTATTCTTCAACTGCTCGCATTATAAGTTCTTTTCTCTCTAATTCGCTGACTGTATTTTAAAACAAATTATAAATATGCATCCACAAACTCGATTTGTATAAAATTGCTACAATGACGAGCGTGAATTTCCGTTAATAAAACTCTCAACTCATAATTACAGTAGTGATCGACCCAGTAATACACATAATTCAGAAGACAAACAAACCAAACAAACACCATGAAAATGCTCTACGCACGTAGTGACAACACCCCCTTATCCTACTTTACGCTCTCTTTATTTTCCATTCCTGTATTTTTTACGACCCGACTTTTAATAACCCGACCCGTAATCAATCAGACTTAGAACAGTTTGGCTCCTATGTGTCACATCGGGATCGTCCGATTTCATTATTATACTACGACGATGTGTAATGGGCTCCTTTTAAATCGACATCCTTAATCCTGTTAATCCATCCAGTGGATAATCACGGTTGTTTACAACGAACTCTGAAACGGGACCGATGCGCGCACACGCACATAAATACACGGTCCCGGCCTGTGTGTACGAACGGAGTCGAACGAAATTAAAAACTGTCCCTCCGTGTCGTTTAATTAAATTATTCGACGAGCATCACGTATAGACTAACGTGTTGTTTGTTAGCTTTGAGATTTAGTGGGATTTGACTTTGATTCTGTACCGTACGGATAGAGGGCGTTTATCAGATTCTTCATCAGGGGTATGAACTGGACGAGGTATGTATATATTATGATTTATAGCGGATGTATCAGGGTTGTATTAAAATATAAAAAAAGTATTCTAATGCTTCCATGAACAAAAAAGTCTGAAAAATGTACAGGCACTTTCAGAAAGAGTAGTGATAATGTAACCATATACGAGGGGTTATCGTAAAGTTTTAATTACACGGGTCAACAAATTTTAATTTTTTTAAATTTTTCCTTAAAAACTATGTACAATTTTTGTTTCTTTGGGGAAAAAAGTGTAATTCATAATTGATAGAGAAGATATTATTGAGATGTTGTTCCTCACATAATTCTACATATCACTTTGATTAAAAAGTGCTTCATGGATAAATCGATTGATTTCCTCTGGTGTTAAAATGTTTGACTTTTTCAGTTTGTAGCCGTCTGAGTTGCCCTTCGCCAGTGCTCTTAATTTCAAATATTTCGTTATGTCTACGTTATGATGAACGCAAAGGGTACTTCGAAGCATAAAATACTCAGTCCACAAAGAACTGGGTTTGAGTTTTTCAGATAACTCTCCAATGTAATCTATCAGTACATATTCATAAAAAGACAATTCTATTCCTTTTTTGTTTCGCTACTCCATAAATTGTTTGTAGCAAAACTCGTACCTGTTCCAGGATTTAGGTGATAACTGGTTGAGACAATTGTTTTTTACGCCTTCAAGTACTTCTGGTGCTGTACATCCGTTATCTATAAACGAGTCGTTGTCTATATCCATCGTTTTCTACAAAGCCAATAATAATATAAGATAAAAACCCATGGAAAGTGTTATAAACTTCCATAAACCAAAATTTGTTTTTAGCTTACAATTTTCCCGAAAATCTTTTACGTTTCTCTTGCTTCTGAGCGCTCATTTCAGATAAACAAAATAGCAACATATTTGATAATAGTTCTTTATGTATTAAGGGCATAATTAGGAGATTATTAATTATAATTAGGAAAGTTTAAAGCGACGAAGGAGGGCTTTTAACTACACATAACCACTGTTTTTTTATTTTTCAGTTCGGCTTTGATTTTATTTTCAACCTGTTTACGCCCCGATGGTAAATTCCTTCGTAACGTTGACGTGCTCGGTAATGTTTGATTCGCGTATTTATTCCAAAATGAAATAAATGAATCATTACTTAACAAGGTAAACGGCAGTGTACATACAATCATAGTTACACATAGTTCATGTATAAACTGTTGTCGACCAATTTTGTTATTGCTGTGCTTAGAACTGTTTACGTGTTCTTTACAATGTGTTTTTGACCAACACATTAGATATGTATTGCACACTAAACATTTAATTTTTGAGCCATTGTATATTAACTCCGGGAAATCCATAATAAACTTATTCACTTTGTCCGGCAACGGTCGTTTGCTCGATTTATGTGTCGACTACATTTTATTACGTATGCTTACACTTACCAAGTCCCAAACACATACTGAATGCTTTTTATTAGTTCTGATGCAATCATCCTCACAACGGCGCATATGGCGCGCACGGAAATTGGTCTGCTCTACTAATAAGTCAAAATCACAAAAATATCTACATACAACAGTATAATTCCAACTAAACGATATATCAAAATAGAAATACATATGTGATAGAAATTTAACAATAATCAGCAAGATAAATATGGCACCAACATTTTTTAATCCCCCCCTGTTCATTACATACACACTGATCGTGATAGATTACTCGATTAAACTGTTATTAAGTTTTGGTGTGATGTACAATCAAGACCCAATGAATAATCCCATAAACGGCGAATGGTAATAAAATGCTAATGATTCGCTTTTCATACATCATCGGGCATTAGTGACATTGAAAATAATTTCAAATGGGGTGTAAAATTATACTAAAGTGCTTAACACTTTATATAAACAGAGTAAAGACGAAAGCTTTTAAAATAACATTGTAAATGAATAAGGAATCTTAATTAGTATTAATGTATGCTTTAGTAGGTGTATTCGTATCAATGTACGCGCAAGATTCTCTACGACCATTATTTCACTCCCTCCTTATAAAAACGAGAAACTATTACTTTTTCCTAATAGATAAAAGTAACTCAAATGAGTATAAATCCCGTCAGTCACCATTTCACACATGGATTCGTTCAAATCTCTTTATTTAGAAGCGAAGATTGCTGCGAAAGTTTGCAGAAAAATTATAAAAAACAGTTGCTTCTAATTGACTTTATTGGCTATTATATTTACGCTAAAACGACGACAGTGGACGGCCGATAGGGGGACCAGCAACGTAATTCCCAAGGCCGTAGTTGATATTGAATTATCGCGTAATTTATTGTTAATGTTGATAGCCTGTAATGTCCGTCTCACATATTAGATAAACAAACATTTAGTAAGTATTGACACAATGTTTTCCTATTGTAGATGCTTTAATAGCGAGTAAAAAAAGTTTTTCTAAAATCTCCTAAACGTCTTCGCAAGTTTCACAGAAGGTGTTCTGGAATTGCTGAACCGCCACAGCTGATCCTAACATGGTTGAAAGCAGATTTCTATTATGCTGAATATTTCCAGCAAATAAAAACTGCTATAATACAGTACAATCCAACTGAGGCTGCAACTATTAAGGAAAGCCAGACACAATGTCGAGATATAGAAAAACAAATGTTCGAGAAGATTTTATTTTTATTCGAGCTGACCTGCATTTCGACTACAATCTCTACGCTAGAAACTAAAGGATTATCTTTACAAGACGGCCTTGAAATAGTATAAAATATAGTGGTAGCCTTTAGTGTAGTGGTAGCCACCTTTAGCAAAACCCCAAAAAAATTATTTCATCAATAAATCAAAGGCAGTGCTGTCAAAAAATACGGGCTATCAACAACTGAAGAATATTTGTGGGGTATTGCGAAACAAAACAACCCTTAATGAAAAAAATTAACATTTAAATGCCAGTACATTGTAAAATTTGAATTGTTACCAATCTTGTAACTCTAGCCGACAATAGTAACAAATTTATTTTTGAAAATTTGTTGCATCACGTTATAGTTAAATGTAATTATAACTTGTTTCTATAATTTCAATAATTTTTAATCTAAAAAATTGTTTGTTTGAAAGGAAAAATAAAAATGTCTTAATATAAAAAATTAGTATTTATTTTTTAAAAGGCGTTTTTTAATACATATTTAAGTGCAAATTCTGAATGTCTTTGGTGCATATTTGCATGCATATTTTGAAGTTTTTTAGTGCATAATTACCCTAAGCCTACTTATAACTAGAGACCGGACGCCTTAGGCCGAAGTTACGATGGACCATATAAATAGTCTATAACATCGCTAAGTACAACACGCGGTTATTGAATAGTACTATTCATTCGGTTAACCGCACATCTGTTTTTTGTCGTTATTGTGACGCAATTACTCCAATTTTACACTAAAATTCATTTCTTCATAATCGTTCATTAAAATAATAATCAAATTACATAAAACGTGAAGCAAATCTTAGTATAAAATAAACAGTATTTCAATTAATGTGCAGTTATGTATATGTTATAATGAATAATAATGTATCTTGCATTTGGTTCTTAATACCTCGTCTCTTTATCGTAATACTAAGAATCACTGGCGTGAGGCTGCGTTGCATTTCTCACATTAACGTTAGTGCATAAGGACGGTTCTATAACACCACCAGCCTAAGATTGGCTTTGGCTTTGGCTAAGATTAAGCTCCTAAGATAGGATTGGTTGCCTATTTCCGGATTTTCGGGATCTTCTTTTTCTTCCGTCGGTTTCTTTCCTTTACTTTTCCACCTTAATTTTAATTTTGTCCATGCCAATTAATACATTACATAATTAATGATATTATGACGATAATAATAATAATATTATTTTGTTGCTACTGCATACATTAATTTGTTTACATTTGAATAGAATAGAATAATTTTCATTTTAGATTAAAATTTGAAAGATACAATTTACAATACATAATTTTTTGTGACAATAATCAATGTTATTTAAATCTTTACACATTTTATCTACATACATATAATTGTTATCATTTGCAAGGAAAAATGTGTGTTGTGGAATGATTATTGAATTACTATTTTTAATTGAAAATAAATGTAAAATTTTAGGTAACACAATTGGAACTGATAAAATGAAGACGATTTGTGTACCAATGTACAAAGCATACAAAGAATACAAGTGTCCCGTATCGTCATGTTCAAATTTTAGGAGTGTAAAGTAGACTTCATTTCAAGTATCAAAAACGCAAAACTTGTATATCCATTTTTAGCAGTTCGTCAATAGGAAATTGAAGGTAATCATCCGCATTTAAGCTCCCAAGAAGAACGACAGGACCAATCAACAAGTCATTCGATTAGGACCGCCCAAACGTTAATAGAAAATTCATGTTGAAATTTAGATGGGCGTATAGCTTTGGGGTTTTCTGATGACCACCTGCGCAGGTTTCTCAGATTTGTGACACCACTTCTCGTGAAAGTAGATTCGTCTGTCCAGAGGACTGTTCTGCAGAAATTAAAATGAAGCCGTGACTGTCTTAATATCCAGGTAGAATAAACTAGACGAGCATAGTGGTCTACCTCAAGCAAACCGTGTCCCCTGCGATAGTGATATGGATATACGCCCTCACGTTTTAAAATTCGCCAAACTGTCGTTCGTGGCACTCCTAGTTGTCTAGCGATTCGACGTACACTGAGAGTTGGATCCCTTGTAACAATAGCTACTGCTTCTTCCTCTAGGTCTGCTGGCAAATTTACTACTTGGTCGAAAAGATAATCATGCATCCTGAAATTGTCTGTCTACTTCCAGAAACGTTCTTTAATGAGGAATGCGCCTATCGGGAAACCGAAGTCGGTATTCAATAAATACTTGACATCCACTGCCGTTACAGTAGCTATACACAAAATGCATGTCCGCATACTCTTGAGAAGAAAATCAGTAAGGCATTTTGAATAAAGAAGTCGTGTCCACGAATTTTAAAACGTAAGGGCTTATATCCATATCACTATCGCAGGAGACACGGTTTACTTGAGGCAGACCACTATGCTCGTCTAGTTTGTCCTACCTGAATATTAAGACAGTCACGGCTTCATTTTAATTTCTGCAGAACATGAATCTACGTTCACGAGAAGTAGTGTTACAAATCTGAGAAACCTGCACAGGTGGTCATCAGAAAATCCCAAAGCTATACGCCCATCTTGTTGTTTGGTACTGTCGTTCTTCCTATGAGGTTAAATGCGGACAATTACCTTCAATCTCTTATTGACGAACTGCCAGGTCTTTTAGAGGATGTCCCACTGAATGTTCGACGAGACATGCAGTTTCACATGCACATTCACCAGCACATTTCGAAATTGCTGTCTGAAATTGGATTAACGTCAATTATCCAAGATGGATTGGTCGAGGTGGTCCTGTTGCATGGCCACCCAGATCACCCGATCATAATCCCCTTGACTTTTATTTATGGGGGTACATGAAAAATTTAGTCTATGCGCAAGTTTCGAACACAAGAGAAGAGTTGTTGGATCGTATTCACCTGGCTGCCGAGAAAATCCGACAAAACAAGTATGAAATTCGGATAAGTACTTCTTCTGTTAACTTACGGCCTGCATTCAACAAGGAGGTGGACATTTCGAAAATATTATTAATTGAACTTTTTTAAATAAAATCAGTTTTTATTGACTTTAGGATTACATTTTTTTTCATGATCCTACAATCACATTCATAAATCTGTAACTTTGAAACAAATAAAAATGGATATACAAGTTTTGCGTTTTTTGTTACTTGAAATGAAGTCTATTTTACACTCCTAAAATTTGAACATAATGATACGGGACATCTTGTATAACATTCGAGTAATTGTGTTTTCGTTTTAATTTTAATTTTTAATTTTCGATTTAATTTTTAATATACGCTTGTGTCCGATTAGCGTGGAATGTAATCTTTCTATCATTCCATTTGGTTCAGGATGATGAGCAGACATTACCATTTGCAGGCTAGAACTTGTTTCAATCTCCACTACTCATACTATCACGTAATTGGAGAACTTACATATTAATCCACCCTTGTAAAAATCGACTTTAACTAGGTTACTTAAAGAAATCTTTCGCAAATTTAGAAACTAAAATTTTGATAATCCAATAACCCTAAATAAAATTACCCCAACAATACAATCTTAATTAATACACTGCAATGCTTTTACACGACACTCAGTTGTTTTATCTGATTTCGAGACAACAGAATTAGTGTAATAGAGTAGAGATAAAAAACGGAACGACCAAAAAAAAAATAACGAAAAAAAACGCCACCGTACTCCTTAACAAACTCTTCAAATGACAACCAAAACGACTACAAAAGTTGACTTGTCAAATAGTAGATTAACTTTAGTCCCTGATATTTATCTTGCAGGTCCAGGTATACGAGGCGTTATGAAAGTGTCTCGATTCGTGTTTGTTATTTCAAAAATTCTTTTGTCCGAACCGACCGACATCGAGAAGGCAGTGCCAAATAATCATCTTACTTCTTCAAACGTTATAACGATTAATTTCTTTCTTTTTTGTATGCCAAGTTGGCTAATATTAACTTTATTTGATCTAATAATTACATTCACGGAGCTTTTCCTCTATATTTTCGTTTTCCCTTCGAGCGGTAGTTTGTGAAAGTCGTTTGCGCGCCTTAAATTTAAGCAAAATAAATCCATGCGCCAACAATTTTATCTATACAGAGATAGCGAAGACATAAATTACGTGATTTGCTGTGTAATTGGACATTGTGTGGCACGAGTAGTGCTTGAGTATTAGATGAATACACCTCATCAGGCACGTGTCTCGTCAATATGGGGTGAGTGAAAGTGTTCTTGAGAGCTTTCCCTAGCGGAACAGTTAAATTTAGAGAGGCTGGTTTCAATTGATTTGATTGAATGAACTATAGATAATGTAACGTAAATAACAATATACGTATTTTGGCCATCAACATACGAAATAATAAAATACAGTAATTGACAATCATTATTTGTCGTCAAGCAAAATAATTATTGCAGAGCAGAAATTTTAGATTTTATTTTTCTTAAAATGAAATAACCTTTTCTTTTTTTTTTTGGTATTTTAAATCTACCTATTTTCTTAATTTTTAATTACTTTATTTTATATGTAAACGGGATTTAAGTAAAACACTTATATTAATTTCCAGTATATATTACACTTTATTATATATTAATAAATAGATAACATGTTTCGCTACGATGTAACTTCTTCGGATCTTATATTACTACTGAACACGCTCTTCACAAATGTATGGCTTTTTTCTAAACTATTTCAATGGGTTGCACTTGTCTACATTAGAATCGTCTCTTACCGATATATCGTCTAAAATTATTGTCATTTTAATATTTAATGAAACCAGTTTAAAAGTGAGGAATTATTAAGGTCTAATTGGTCATTTAACAATATATCTGCATATTTAAGTTTATTTATTTCTAAGGATTCCAGTAAATTTAACTTTAATCCTTTTTGTTGTGACTGTAAAATTTCGAAATCTTTATTGAAACTATGATTATTTTCCAACAAATGAATTGCATAATTGGAATCTGTCTTTTTGTTAATAAAACTTTTAAAATGTTCCTGTATTCTTTTCTCAAAGCTCCTACCAGTTTGGCCTATGTATGTTTTAGGGCACTCTTTACATGTTAGTTTGTATACTCCGGATTTATTACTTTTGCTTGTCTTGGATTTATTATTTTTTATGAATTTCCCTAAAGAATTATTAGCTTTATAAGCTACATTTATATCTGTTTTTCGTAAAATTTTTCCTATTTTTTCACTTATCGGTCCTATGTATGTTAATAATTTATAATTGCTTGGTTTATCTTTTATTATTGGGTACACATTTTCTATTGCTTTCCTATATTTCTTTTTTCTTAAAATTGTATCTACTATATTTGGGTTATATCCATTATTTTGCGCTATTTGTTTAATGATATTAAATTCTTTAAAGAAGTTTTCATTATTTAAAGGTACTGATATTAATCTGTGTATCATACAATGGAATGATGCTAGTTTTTGACTTACCGGGTGACAGGAACTATTGTGAATGATAACATCTGTGTGTGAGGGTTTGTGATATATTGAAAAGACATGTTTATTATTTTGTCTAGAAATTGTAAGGTCCAAGAAGTTTATACTGATCTGATTCTTTTTCTATGGTGAACTTAATGTTTTGGTGTAGATTATTTATGTGTTCAAAAAATTGGTTTAATTGTCTATCTGTGCCTCTGAAACAAGCTAATACGTCATCTACATATCTGTGCCAGTATATAAAATATTTAAAATTGGGATGTTCTTTAATTTGACTTTCTAAATTATCCATAAAAATCTCTGATAATAGCGGACTCAATGGGTTGCCCATTATTAGGCCATCATTACATGAATATATCTTACTGTCAAATTCAAAATAGTTTTGATCTAAACAGATAGTTTTAAGAGAACTTATGATTTCTAATTTTTTAACTATATTAACATTTTGAATTGTTAACAAATTCTCCACCAAATTAATGGTGTCTTTTATCGGGATACTAGGGAATAAATTAGTAATGTCGAATGATATTAGCTTGGCATTGTCTGGAAGTTTAATATCTTTTATTTTGTTAACTAGCTCTAATGAATTTTTAATTGTAAATTTCGCTGAAAATTTAGTATTTTCTCTAATATGTTCTAAGATTTCTTTGGATAATTTATATGAAGGAGCTGTGACAAACGACACGACTGGTCTGATAGGATTATCTTTTTTATGAAGTTTGATTAATGAATATAATTTTGGAGCTTGTGGATTCATATTGATAAGTTTACCTTCCTCCTTATCATTAAATAAACTTTTACAATTCTGTATGCACTTCTTAACTGAAGATTGAAATTTCACTGTGGGATCAGATTTTAACAATTTATATTTTGATGGGTCTAAAAATTGCATAGTTTTTTTTTACGACACGTAATGCCATAATTAGTTGAAAATACATAATAACTATTTATGTAACAAGTACATAATGTAGAACTTTATTGACGAGCCGAGTTTATTTGCCGAGCGAGCTTTGCGAGCGAGGCTAATAAAAAAGGAGGCTAATAAAAAAGGAAAATCTATTGTGTACGAGTTAGATATGTAGTTTTATGTTCGACTGCTTTGAAAACTTAAAAGTAGGTAATAATTTTTTGAAAATTCCAGCGTCCGTTAATGATTTTTGCTGTTGTCATTAGTTACCCACATTAATGTCAAGTTTAATAATTTTGACATTTGACAAAAGTAAATTTAAAATGAAGGAGTGCGATGAAATAATTACTGCCGATATAAATGAAATAGTGTTGAATGCGAAATAAGTCCAAATACTTATACGAAGAGACATATAGTAGGTATATATCGCAAACTTTTATTTTGACATTGACAGTAGGTATAGTATTTTTTACATTATATTATTTTACTAGTAAAATAAAGTACCACTTTTAAGCCGCAAAAGTGTATCATAAAGCGTCTGTTTATAATGCAGTCGTATATAAAAGTTCATTTTTGTTTCTTTTTCTAAAAAATTATAGTTCACTTGCTTATACTAAATTTTTCGTCATAAAACGAAATTTATTATATTGTGTATATATATATATATATATATATATATATATATATATATATATATATATATATGAAGCGTTGTTCTTCGGGATATTTCGCCGCGTTTGGATCCAAACGCGGCGAAATATCCCGAAGAACAACGCTTCAACAAACGACCGCGAAAACATTCGACGAAATATATATATATATATATATATATATATATATATATATATAATTTAAACGAAATTATCGACCGTAATATATTGATAAAATAAATTAAAATCTGGTAAGCGGTCTATCAATTAAAAAACTCCTTTATTAAATAACCCTATATTTCGCAACAAAATTTGTTGCTTCTTCTGGGGATACTACAAGATTAATGAGAAAAATAACATAAAATAAATAAGAGTATAAAACTGTAGTAAAAATACTTACAAAATGTAGAGTTGAAAAAT
The DNA here is from genome assembly GCA_935421215.2 of Melolontha melolontha. Lineage (NCBI taxonomy): Eukaryota > Metazoa > Arthropoda > Insecta > Coleoptera > Scarabaeidae > Melolontha > Melolontha melolontha. The sequence continues at coordinate 177,411,621 of OW285237.1, read as the reverse complement.
AATAAAATTGACGTACAATAAAAATAAAAATGATTAGATTTAAAACATACAGTAACTAGAGAAACAAGCCTTTAAAACCTTTAAAAAAACATGTATGTATATGTAAAAGTTAAAACATGAAAAACAAAAAAATATAATGCAATATAAATTTAACAATACATGGACCAAATAACAAAACAATTTAAGATGGTCAACTAACCGTCAAACCAAGTATATTAAAATAAATTATACTTAGTCCATTAGTATGAGATCTATAATTTATGTTATTTGTGTCTCTGTTAATGTGGACCATTTCTAAAAAGGTTCTTTTTTTAAGGTTATTTTAACGTCTAAGATCTTAACGTCAACAACATACAACACCTACACCTTGAAGAAGTTGTACAGTAAGATCAAAGACATAACGCCTGTCGTTTTAAATAGTCATGTTGTCTACAGGATAGCATGTTCGGATTGTTGTGGCGTTTATATAGGTCAGACATCACAGTGGCTAAAACAGCGCATCACTCAGCATAAAAGTGATGTCCGTATTGGAAAGAGATCTTGTGCATTGGTGGACCATGCACTTGATCGTGATCATACTTTCAATTTTGTTGATGTTAAGATCTTAGAAGTTGAAAATAACCTTAAAAAAAGAACCTTTTTAGAAATGGTCCACATTAACAAAGACACAAATAACATAAATTATAGATCTGATACTAATGGCCTAAGTATAATTTATTTTAATATACATACTTGGTTTGACGGTTAGTTGACCAACTTAAATTGTTTTGTTATTTGGGCCATATATTGTTAAATTTATATTGCATTATATTTTTTTATTTTTCATGTTTTAACTTTTACATATACATGTTTTTTAAAGGTTTTAAAGGCTTGTTTCTCTAGTTACTGTATGTTTTAAATCTAATCATTTTTATTTTTATTGTACGTCAATTTTATTATTTTTCAACTCTACATTTTGTAGGTATTTTTACTACTGTTTTATAGTTTTATTTATTTTATGTTATTTTTCTCATTAATCTTGTAGTATCCCCAGAAGAAGCAACAAATTTTGTTGCGAAATATAGGGTTATTTAATAAAGGAGTTTTTTAATTGATAGACCGCTTACCCGATTTTAATTTATTTTATATATATATATATATATATATATTAAACATAAGTAAATCTAGGAAAAAGAATTCAACTACAACACTTCCAATTGTATAAATATTCGACGTTCATTTTCAAATTTAAGCCATTGTATAAACAGAATTTTATTATAATATTCAAATTGTAAAATTTTCTCTAGACTCTAAAAAGCAGCATCTTTTATATTTGCAAATTTATTATTTTATGATTTAGACCACTAGTTTTATTACTAGGGTTATTAGCAGAAATCGGCCTATGACTTATCGCCCACGGGCGTACGATTGAAAATTTGTATTTTTAAAAAGTTTTTAATTTTATTTATATAAACGGAAAACAAACGGGTGGTGATCTATAAAATACAAAATACAATTTTTACTTGTTCATCTTGTAATTCAAGTTGAGTAAAGGAGTATTTAGATTAACTAGCAATACTTTCTTAAGGATCTCTTCTGTAAAATTTGTTCTCTTTGAATGAAATCTATCCTTGGAGATAGAAAATGCCCTTTCTACATCGCGACTGGTTATAGGTGCATACTGGAAATATTCTTTTATTTCAGAATATTTAGCAATTAGATTTTGAGGTATTGTCCCCATATACAATTGCCGCAATGTTATTAAATCTGAATTTCTATTAAAAACTGCGTTTAAAGTTTGCCGAAGGCCACATTCAACCATGTTACCCATCTAGTTATTAATGAAGAGGAAGGCAGTGACAAAGATGGAAGTTTTTCCCTGTAAAAAGCTACTCTCAAATGGTGCTTATCTAAAAACGTTTTTAAAAGCATACATATACAAGTCTATCAACTTCCGGAAAGGTGTCTCTGATATAATCACAGATTCTGCGGAGAGCATATGCTACACAAGTAATATGCAGCATATTAGGATATGTTTCCTTTACTAGTCTGCTTGTTTTTATAACATATATGCAGCACTGTCACTGACAAATAAAAATATTTTCTTTGTACCTGTCGTCCGAATCAAGCATTTGGTGTATATTCTCGCAAATGGTTTTAGCTACTGTTTCCGCATCAACTGTATTTATAACCTTTGTTGTTACATATGTGTTATATGGAATTGTTGGATGTAGTACACCAGCTACAATATTTACCACACAGCGTCCTACTATATCGACAGTTTCGTCGCCACTTATCCATAGGTACTTATTTGAAAGATGTCTTCTAATGCATTCTAATGCTTTCGTGTAGCACTGAGGAACATAATATTTGCTTAAGTTGGATTCATCAGGAACATTTCGATCAGTATATTTTCAGAGAAATGTTTTACAGGTAGGATTGTTAACTTTATTTAATGGAATATCTGCCGCCATTAAAATTTCGCAGAGTTCTTCGTTGACATATTGTCAGATAAGTCAATCTATGTATGTGTTTGCGATGCTATGTGACGTTTTACGTGCGATTTCTTGGAATTTTTTTAACGATATTTTACAGACTTTGCAATAAATTTCGGAATCACTGGCAATGGACATACAATCAGTATGACCATTAATCCAACTCGCCATTGTTTCACGATGCCATTCTTGACGTTGTTCCATATCATATCTGAAAAAGTAACTTAAACAATGTTCTAGATCTAAGTAAATGAAAACTAAAAATGTATGCGTGAGTTACCGAAACTTAACGAAATTCACTGGACACTTACGTCAAAATAATTGGGAGAGGTAGATTCGATGAAACGATATTCTACAGGATCTATTAAAAAATTACGAAGTATGTAATTAACAGTTAAAACAATGAAAGAAACAAACTAACTCATCGTAATATCTCGTATCTACGCCCATGAAGAAAGGAATTTAACTGCAATATTGAAGTAATTGCGTCACAATTCAACGACAAAAAACAGATGTGCGGTTAACCGAATGAATAGTGCTATTCAATAACTGCGTGTTGTACTTAGCGCTGTTATAGTCCATCGTAATTTCGGCCTGATGCGTCCGGTCTCTAATTATTACTAAAAAATTATCTTTTTTATTCGTTCGAATAGATTGTAATATTATTTAAATCTCTTATACGTCTATACTTATTATTCTATAGAATTTAGGCATCATTTTTTGTTCAAAATTTTGCATTTTTCCCACCAAAAGAAAAACATTCATTATTCAATATTTACTTAACAAAACGCAGTATTATAGGGTCTATTAAGATCTGGTGTCCATACATAAATAGGAAACAATCCCGACTGAATAATTTACGACTCTCTACCGAGAAGAGCGGACCCAGGGTTAGTTATAAAATTATTCAAAATTATTCAAAACATTGTACGAGCGAGGAACACAGAAGAAGCAAAAGAAATAGAAGAACGAAAACAAAAAAAAATGGGGGATACACACGTATATAAATGCGTGAATACATGTATGCAGGTGAATTATGTAAACCGTAAAAAATATGACAAACGTTTTTATGCCCTTTGTTATAATATTTCTGAAATATATCACACCGGACTCTTGATCTCGAGGATAAGGGCGCCTAGATGTTAAGGTCTTTTTCGGGCCTGACCCTTACCAACAAGTGATTTCCGTGTACGTTCGACTAGTCTCGGGTGAAAATGACCGAATTTCTAATTAGGGGTGTAGTGTATTTTTGTATTGGTGCGGATCAAAAACGTTTTCTTTTTCTCCGCCCATCAGAAATCAAGATCTATTGTTATTAAAATTTGGCGTCAGGTGATGTTGACATTGACTAACGGGTTTGCTTGTATTTTTGCTTTCTGTATGTAATATCTTATATTTCTCTTTACCAAAAATGTTCTGTCGTGTAAAACTTGCTAAATAGAATACACTTCGGTTTATATAAATTAAATAAATACAATAAATGAAATATCTATAAACGAAAATATACAGTGTGAGCAAACCGTAGGGAACACCGATGTTGCCACAATTTATCACAATCTATATGTGTAAGTAAATAAATTGGGGCAAATAGAACTCTTACATCAGTTCATATAATATGCGATCAAATAAATTTTCCCTCTAGTAGTCCATGACAATAAAAATCTTTGTCGAAACTTGTAACGAGCCATCGAAAAAATTCATAATTGGAGTAGACTGTGAAATTGGGTTGGTACTTTAGCCACTTCCACATAATGACACATTACTTGATGCTTGACAGTTTCATTTGGTTTCATTGTAAAAAAAGGTTATGGCATTGAAATGATACTACAACAAAAAAGAAAACAAATAATTTATTTAATATCGAAATTATATTCAAAATTTACATATAGCTGCAGAAGTTGTTGAAAATGTTGTCCATTTATATCTAAACACAAACCAACTCTTCTCCGCAATCCAGCAAAAACTTTATGCAGCATTTGCGGTGAGTTGTTGATCTCTTCACACTTTTCTGTTATGCGAATTCTCAATTGTTCCAGATTATGAATTGGCGTTGAATGAATCGAATTTTTTATGTATGGCCATACGAAAAAATCACATATGTGTAAATCGCAAAACCTAGTTGGATGTGGGATTTCAGTGTTCCTGCTTATTATTCTGTTATCAAAAAATTCTCTGAGTTATTGAAGTGTTTCTCTGGTCGTATGTGCTGTTGCACCATCTTGTTGGAAACACCCATTTTGTAATTCCTCATCATCCAGTTGATTTATGAATGAGCCGAGTATCTCATTGCGATATCGTGCAGCAATAAGTGTAACTTCAAAAAAAATAGGACCCACCAATCTTCTTCGACATATTCCAACCCAAACACAAACTTTTTGGGGATGCAATGTTTTTTCAACAAAAAAATGAGGATTTTCGGAGGACCAACACCTCATATTCTGTGAATTAACATATCCAGTACGATAAAACCAGGCCTCATCCGTGAAAAAAACTGTGTTAAGGATATCCTGATTGCGTAGATTATTTTGAAACCATTGACAAAATTCCACTCGTCTTATATAATCCACTGGATAATGTTCATGAAAACATTGCAGCTTGTATGGATGACAATGTAAGACTTTTTTAAGAATGAATTGGCACGTACCATAACATAAATTTGTTTGTTGGGTCACTACTGAAATGGATGTTTTTGGATTTTCATCAATAATATGCTGAAGGGCTTCAATATTATCAGCTGTACGTTTAGATGGCCGTCCACTTCCAGTTTTTCAACCGACGCTACCAGTCTCTCTGAATAACTTTACACAATTTGTCAAAACATTGTAAAAATCATTGTAGTCAAACACTAATTCAGGATGTTGTTCACTAAAATCAGCCATGCATTCCGTAATTGAATACTACTTGTACGGAAGTAACATTCGATAATTTTTGCTTTTTGTTCTATGTTGTATACCATTTTTTTAAATAAATTTAATTTTCTTAATAAGAGTTTTGAAAAATTTGACACAAACTTTTAGTTTCAATGACAAATAATAAATGTCATTATGTGGAAGTGGCTAAAGTACCAACCCAATTTCACAGTCTACTCCAATTATGAATTTTTTCGATAGCTCGTTACTATTTACATTTGCATCAGTTGTCAATTTGACAGACTATTTATTCTGATGTATACTTAGTTGGAACTTTTTTAAATTGTTTTGTAATTTAAAATTGATTTCAAATGTTTTATCACTATTCAACACAAATCTTTCATGGTTGAATGGAAGAATGCTTAGAGGAATTTAGAAATATGTTTCCAAACTTCGTCTTTGATTTTAATAGTTTTCAGTACACAGTTAAATATTGCACTAAGGTTTTCAGAGAAACAGAGAGTGTTATACGGAAAGAAGGCAGTGACCGGCCGAAAAAACGTACGGAAGAACTAGTTGACGATGTAACGCAAATTATGAATGACATACCAGAAACTTCTATACGAGTATTATCTCAACGAGTAGGTGTATCAATTGGTACTTGTCATACGATTTTGAAAAAGACTTATATTTACTTCCATATCGCATGGCCTGAAATCAAAGAAATTGACTAACCTAGAAGAACAACATTTTGTCAGTGGTTCTTAAATAATTTTAATAATGACCCTCTTGACTAAACTTCTTTTTCTGATGAATCATGGTTGTATCCGAATGGATATGTTAACTCACAAAATATATACCTATATATATATATATATATATAAAGCGTTCAAATAAGCTTTGCCTCTAGTAGGCCATTCCTTTAAAAACGTATGATTATTAATAATTTAAATTTGCATTAGTTGTCAATTAGACAGATGCATAGTTGACAAAAATTGCTTTGTAATTTAACATTGATTTAACATGGTTTTTACTATACAACACAAATCATTCATGATAGAATCTTATTTTCGAAACGGACGTAAGATTGACGGACAATGGCAGTATTCTCTTCAAGATTGTTTAGACGAATTTAGAATTTAGAATTTAGTCGAAGGAGAATTATTGGCTCTATTTTTTTTAACGGAACCTTAACAGGAGAAAGGTATCGACAAGAAATTATTATGCCATTTATCGAACAGCTTGACGACGAAGAAATAACACAGGGTTACTTTCAACAAGACGGAGCTAGAGCACACACAGCAGGTGAAACAATTAATATTCTGCAGCAATTTTTCCAAAATCGGTTGATAAGTTTAAACACTGAACATGAATTTCCACCAAGATCTTGTGACATTACCCCATGTGATTTATTTTTATGGCCATTCTTAAAGAACTCAATTTATCAAGTACAGATACCTGATCTTGCAGGCCTTCAAATCAGAATTGCTGAAAGAATTAATGGAATTGACAATGCGATACTACAAAACACTTTTTCCTCCATTAGAAGAAGATGTGAGAAATGTTTCGAACAAGGTGGTGGACACTTTGAACAATTTTTATAAAATTTTGCTTGTTTGTTGGAAATAAACATATTTCATTCACTTAAAAATGTTCGTTTTATTATTTTGACATTTGTCATTTCAATCAAATATCTCATCTCATAACCAACAAAATTCCTATTAAAATTAGTAACAAGCTAAGACATAATCATAATTTCCAAGGGCTACTTTGAGGTAAAATTTATTTGAATTCTTTGTATATATATATATATATATATATATATATATATAAATATATATAAATATATATAAAACGTGTGTATAAATTGTCGCAAAAGCTACACGCAGCGACGTTCTTCGTTTGGTTCTGAATAAAATGTTAAAAGGTCGTATCATGCTTCATTTGTTTTCGCGGGGTTCTTGAAGTTCAGACTTTTAGTGCGTAACTAACCTTTGCTCTTCGATATCTGTTAATAGAGATAGATGCAATTTAGTTTAAAGAAAAAAATTTTACTAGTATTATTTCGTAAACGTTTTCTTTTTGATTTGAAAGCTTGTTTTAAACATTTATTCATTAACGTACTTCCACGAAAAACACATTTGGCAACGTTGTAGAACAATAAGTTTGTATTTCAAAGTGAGTTCAATCAAAATCATTACTGTCAAATTTTGACATTTACGAATTTACGAAGCATGATACGACATTTTAACATTAAGATTTTTTATTCAGAACCGAACGAAGAATGTCGCTACGTGTAGCTTTTGCGACAATTTATACACATCTTGTATATATACCGTGAGGTTTTTATATCACCGTACATAACCCCTATGTTCGATTTTATTTGTCCCATGTCAACGCATGGGCAGTTATGCAACTAACATTACCCCTATTAGATTTCTACATAAACAATTTTATCGATAACTGTCAAAGTCGTGACAAGATAGAATAATTCATACAATGTATTCTAAAGACGAAAAAATTGAATTTATAAATTTGTATCAAGCTGGAAACAGTATTAGAAGTATACGAGATCTGTTTGCTGCAAAGTATCCCGACAGACCAATACCGGCTCTATCAACCATCTACACAATTATTAAAACATTTAATAGGGATGGTTGTATAAGAAGCACACACAAAAAGAAAAATAAACCTTCGTATGTACTTACCGAAGAACTAAAATTAAATGTTTTATGTTTCATCGAAGAAAGCCCAATAACCGCAACAAATAAGATTGCACAGCACTTTAACATTTCAAAAACGTCTGTACGTAGAATTTTTAAAATGTATAAATACAAAGCTTACAAATTTAGTAATCACCAAGAACTCTTCCTTGAAGATAAAATCAAACGCATAGATTTTTGTGAAACCTTATTTAATATAATTAATGAAAATGACAACATTTTAACAAAAATATTGTTTACCGCTGAGGCGTCTTTTTCTTTAAATGGTTCAGTAAACTCTCAAAATTTTCGGTATGTATAAAAAGTATTTTTTTCAATAAAATCGAATTAATTCGTTTCTATTGCACTTTTAGGTATTGGTCACGGACTAATGATCATCGTCAAAATTTAACACATACGCAATATAATGCACGGGTCAATGTTTGGGCAGGTATCATTGGTACTGCACTTGTAGAACCATACTTCATTGACGGAAATCTCAATTCAACCAAATTCTTAGAATTGCTGAGAACACGAATTGTTCCTCGAATTCAAGATTTCAATATTGAAAATCCCTGGTTCCAGATGGATGGGGCCCCAGCACATTCTACTGCAGCTATTTCACACTTTTTGAATATAGCTTTTCCTGATAAATGGATAGGCAGATTTGGTCCGATAATTTGGCCGGCCCGTTCACCAGATTTATCGCCTAACGATTATTTTCTTTGGGGATACCTGAAATAAAAAATTTAACAATATAAATATAACGAATATTGAAGACTTAAAAACTCGCATACTTACAGCATTTCAGGAATTGCAAACCAAACCTCTTTTTTTATCAAACTGTTTGCAAGAATTTCATAATAGACTTGCATATTGTATGGAATGCGAAGGTGGACATTTCGAACATTTGCTAAAACGTTGATACTCTTCCTTAGATATAATGTTGCTTTTTTATTCACTATTTGATGAGATCTTTTAATTTTATTTGACAAATAAAAGGTGATTTATTTACGAGGTTATGCTTATAGTAGTATCATCGAGATTAGTATAGTATGTATACGCCGCATGTTTGCAATAGGAGTAATGTTAGTTGCATAATTGCCCATGCGTTGACATGGGACAAATAAAATCGAACATAGGGGCTATGTACGGTGTTATAAAAACCTCACGGTATATATATATATATATATATATATATATATATATATATATATACAGACTGTCCCGTAAAAAACGCCAACATTCATAATTCCGTTATTTATTGTCCGGTTTTATTTAAACAAAAATTAAATTTAATAGCATCAAAAACACTATAAGATAGCAGTGTTTTATTTGTTTTCAATTGTTTTCATTAATGTCAAACGACAGTCAAGTTTTTTATTTTAAATGTCAATATATATATTTTTGGCTATATTCGGATTGTATTTTTTTTTCTGAATTCAACGATGTATAACATGTTTATTTTTGATAAACGTTTATTGCAAAAAAAAAACTTTATAAATTTCATCTTTGTCTTCCATTATTTATAAATATTCGAATGTGTCATGAAACATTGGAAATGTAAGTATTATAAATATTATTTTAAGAAACAAAACACTTTACAATAAATGTTGAAATTGCCCGCCACCTTGTTTAACACATATCGCACATCTCCTAATAATAAAAAATAAAAATAAAACTTTATAAATTTCATCTTTCATTATAGTAGACTTGGCCCAGTCCACTAGCATTATGTCAATGTGCCTTAAGTGTCAGTTTGACTTTATTAAGTTTTCTGTATTATCCTGTTTGAACGTTTTGCCGCAACAAAAAGCGTATTTTCGTTAAAAATGAATAACAATGAATTAACGGACATGTTACAAGTGTTCTTTGAATGTAATAAAAATCGCCTTCAAGCAGTTCGTCGGTACAGTGCTCGTTTTCCGGACAGAGAAGTTCCAGGTTCGAAAATATTTCAGAGAATTGAAAAGAATTTAAGAAATTATGGATCATTTACCAAACCAAAAACACAAAAACGGAAATTCTCCGAAGATAAGGAATTAGATGTTCTTCTTGCAGTACAGCAAAATTCACGAACTTCGATTCGCGAAATTGCACATAATATTGGGGTATCAAAAACTACAGTTCATGGTATTTTAAGAAAACACAAACTTAAACCGTACATAGGTCGAAAAGTTCATGCATTAGAACAAAATGATCCTGGCCGAAGAATCCAGTTTTGTCGTTTTTATTTAAATGCATTAGAACAAGACCCGAATTTTTACAGAAGGATAATTTGGTCTGATGAATGCACTTTTAGCAACAACGGTATTTTTAATAGAAACATACATCGACAGTGGAGTGCAGACAATCCGAGATTTGTAATTGAAAATAATTTTCAAAGACGTTTCAACGTAAATGTTTGGTGTGGCATTTTAGGTGATCAATTAATTGGGCCATTTTTCATAGATGGTTGCTTAAATTAAGAAAAATACTACACTTTATTACACGAAAATCTCCAAAACTTTTTAGATGAATTACCTTTGACAAATTTAAATAGAATATTTTTTCAACCAGATGGGGCTCCCGCGCACAACGCCAGAGTAAATACTGATTTGTTGAACACCCAATTTGGAAATAGGTGGATAGGAACATCCGGTCCTATCGAGTGGCCTGCGCGTTCACCGGATCTTACGCCCCTCGATTTTTGGTTGTGGGCTTATCTACAAGATCGAGTTTATTTAACAACTCCAGAAAATGTTGACATTTTAAGACAAAGAATTATTAACACTTGTCAAGAAGTACCTGCCGCTTGTCTTTTAAATGCGACCTTTGGAGTAATTAGGAGATGTGCGATATGTGTTGAACAAGGTGGCGGGCAATTTCAACATTTATTGTAAAGTGTTTTGTTTCTTATACATAATAATATTTATAATACTTACATTTCCAATGTTTCATGACACATTCGAATATTTATAAATAATGGAAGACAAAGATGAAATTTATAAAGTTTTTTTTTTTTGCAATAAACGTTTATCAAAAATAAACATGTTATACATCGTTGAATTCAGAAAAAAAATCCAATCCGAATATAGCCAAAAATGTATATGTTGCCATTTAAAATAAAAAACTTGACTGTCGTTTGACATTAATGAAAACAATTGAAAACAAATAAAGCACTGCTATCTTATAGTGTTTTTGATGCTATTAAATTTACTTTTTGTTTAAATAAAACCGGACAATAAATAACGGAATTATGAATGTTGGCGTTTTTTACGGGACAGCCTGTATATATGTGTGTGCGATTAATCGAAAGAAAATTATTGGCCCTATTCTCTTTAACAGTACCTTAACAGGAGAAAGGTACACGACAAGAAATTATTATGCCATTTATTGTACAGCTGAATGAAGAAGAAATAAATCAGGGTTACTTTCAACAAGACGGAGCTAAAGCGCACGCAGCTGGTGAAACAATATATGATACAGCAAATTTATCAAAATCGGTTGATAAGTTTAAACACCGAACATGAATTTCCACCAAGATCTTGTGCTCTTACCCCCTGTGATTTTTTTCTGTGGCCTTTTTTAAAGAACGCAATTTTTCGGGTACAGATAACTAATCTTGCAGACCTTCAAATCAGAATTGCCGAAAGAATTAACGAAATCGACGATATGATACTACAAAGCGTTTTCTACTTTATTAGAAGATCTGAGAAATGTCTCGAACAAGGTGGTGGCCACTTTCAATAATTTTTATAAAATGTTTACTTGTTGGTTGGAAATACACGTATCTTATTCAGTAAAAAATTATAATTTGATTTTTTTGACATTTGTCATGTCATTCAAATAGTTTATAACCAACAAAATTCGTATTAAGAACATAAGTAAAATGCTAAGACATACATATAATTTCCATACATACACCGTATAAGCACACGGCTTTCGGTAATATGCGGATATAGAGGGGAGCGAGGGAGGTCGCGCCTACCGCTACTGCTAGCTACTAAACACATGTGGACATTCGACCAACGTTAGTTCCGTACTGTCTGCCGAGTAAAATACATCTATAGTAGAGTCACATTTTGTCGTAATTCTATTTATTGTTTGCTGTTATCTGGTATTTTCCTTTGTTAATGGCACCTTGTTCCTCTTTTCGGTATATTTATTATTCTTCAGATTATATCAGGGTGTTTAATCAGCGATTCAAATTTATTCTATTTGTAAAAAATTACCGACTATACTATACGTGTTGAGTATTACCTATTGATCGCTGCATTAATTCGTGAAATTTGAATGGTAACTCTAATGATTTGAGACGTTTAGAGAACTGATAAAGAGTAATTCCATTAACTAATATAATGAAGGGTACTATACTCGTATACCGTATGTGTTAAATATCATTAGGCATAGAGAATCAACGTATGAGTACATACAATGTATACCTACATGAGAAAGATTTTTTTCGTTTTCTTAAGTTTCCCTCTTTTGTGTATAAATTTTCGGTTTCGGGTGCATTTTCTATGATGTTTGCAAAGACTGTGACTTCAGGTGGATTATCGTTTAATTCACGCTGATTCTCTAAGCTGTTTTCGTTAACTGCAAGTACAGTTTCAGAATTGGGTTCAGTATAATGACGGTCTAATATAATTTCTTGGAGAGTACGTTGCACAACTACATAATTGGAGCCTTCGCTCTGTACTAAGTTATTGTCTACAACAGCATTGTCTATCTGTAGTGTTTTAGTGCCAAGTACAACTGGTAGTGATTCTATCCACTGCATAATATCATCTGAAAAATGCAGTTCTTCAGTGATCCTGGTTTTAAAACTTGGTAACGTTAAAAAACTAAGAATAATTAATAATTCTTAATGTACAATTTTAGTTTAGTTTTTTAATTTGAAATAAGGGATATATTAACTTACCACATTGTGTGATTTCTGGTCCATCCTGCAGAATAATACCTTGTTCCTCTGGTTTTGATGTTTTATCGTCACAAGAAAGCATCGTCGGTAAAGATTCTTTCACAACTATATTTTTATTGTTACTCACAATTGAACTACTTATCATTGGTTTAGAGTTTTTCGTGGCAAGTGAAATCTAATAAATGAAGAAACCGACGTGAGGAAACAAACTAACAGTCTACTTTCTAACCTCCAAACAAAAAGTCACGCAGCGCACAATCTCGCCATCTTACTAAACAAAAACCCAGTAACTGACAGGTGCTAAAGAAGAGTGCAGTATATACATAGCATATGCTGCACTTTTGTTTAATATACTGCAGACACTGCGTTTTTATCTAGTATTTACAGTAAATTTTGTACATACGGCAAACGAAATGAAAGAATATTTCAACTAGTTATGGCATATTCGGCGTTTTTGCTTGGTAAATAGGTCGCAGAATGCGCGTCGTATACAATTATCCCAACATCTCATTTTGGCCATTTTTGCACATACGGCACTTTCGCTTAGCAGGGCAGTATAGCTATATCTATTAAGTATTTCACTTTACCTTGAAGTATGATGTCTGGTTGATTTGCTGAAATTTGTTTGTCTGTATGTATTGTGATATCCCAATAGAGTTTGTGTCTTTGAATTTCAAGTATTGTTGCAGGCGTAATTTATTGTAGGAGGTAGATGTATCAGTATTTTTGTGCTATTTCTTGATGTAGTATTTCAGCTGCATTATTATGTATAACTAGTATAATCTGTTCCTGCTAGAATTTTACATCTTGCAGTAATATGATCTAAGGCATCGTTTCTAAACCTGAGGATCGCGGTAATATTAAAGGGGTCGCGAAATAGCCTAAACAATAACGACAAATCATTTTATGAGAAAAGATCATTTATTATAAATATTTTACTTAAAATAAGAACACATGTAACGAAAAGAAATTAATGTGATGGTTGTATTTATTTTTCATTTAAAAGTTTCTCCATGCGTAGATCTACATTAGAAACACACAAAAGCAAATGGTTTTTGAGTGATAAGAGACGATTCCTGGGTTTAGCTTTTAGCGCAACCATAGACGAAAAACCCTTTTCACAGAGATAAGACGCGACGAAAGGGATTAATATTTTCAATGTTTCTGTGACTAAATTTCCATATTTATTTCGACGAGCAAGCCAAAATTTAAATCTTCAAATGTAAATTGCAGTTGTAGCGTTCTGTCGGCAAACATTTCAATGAGCTGGTCGTGAATCTCAACTGGTCACTTAGCAGGGGCAACAAGATTTTCACTAAATGGATCCAGTACCCATCTCTTCGAGAAATCACTTTTATCTTCCAGGAAATACTCCGTCAACTGAGTTTTTAGCTCACGAAAATGCATCTTCATGCAATACAAACTATGGTCATAATAGTGATGTGCATTTAAATTTTTCACAATACAATCCGAAGTGGATGGAATCATATCCAAAGTTATCAAGCTTCTTAATGAAAGCATGAACTCTATCTGTTATAAACAAAATGTTTTTATAACGTCCTTGTAAATTCACACTCAAGCCGTTTAAATGCGAAAATACATCAGCTAAGTAAACACTCATTATTGTGTAAAAACAATGAGAACGGCGTTTGTTTATCCTAGAAAAATATTATTAGTTCATATTTTTCGTGTATTGCATAGATAGATTTAAGATCTTAGCAAATAATCGCAGATATCTCTCCCATTTAATATATCCTTTTGTTTCTCCAAATACAAAAATTTAGCATGAATCTCATTCAGAGCATAAAAACACAGATCACAATTACTCGCACATGATTACAAGTCCAACTCTGCATTTTATTGCATCCGTACGTAGCCATTATTATTATTACAATGCTACAAAATTACTGCAGTCTTATTTATGATTACTTATACAATTGGTTGAACGTCCATTTGGTACTGATGGTGTTCCGTCGATGCGATAACTACCTATGAGTAAGAAAGAAGTGGAATTTGGTTCGCCATGTTCTTTCTCGCGTGTTCCATCGCATTAAATAACGCACGAACAAATTAAAGCGAACCAATTTTTCGCTGTCAACGAGCCCTATTCAAAACCGATAAATAAAATGGCCGTAATTTAAATTTAAATAAATATTTTTGACAGACGTACACATAACCACTTGTTCTAGAATATTTACGACTTGTTTTTCGTTCCTTTTCTTTACAAATCTCTTTTTGAGATTCTTTCTTCTTTTGTTTGTCAGTCACGGATATTTTTTTGATTCGTGTGCTTTTTCTAAGGTTGATATATGAAAAAAAGGAATATATCTGTGCAGTACATGAAAACCTCAACAACTTTGAGAGGGAGAATGAAAGAAAGTCCCTCTTGAGATGGGAATAAATTATTTTTAGCAAACGCTATATAATGAATGGAAACTAATAAAACCAAATCGATAAGAATAAGTAGGGTTGACACTGCGAACGTTCGATCAGTAGCGCGCGCTTCGAAAAAGTGCAAGGGGTTAAGGAGTTGATTTTTAGAGATATTAATTTGGTATATCCTTTTATTTTGAACCAAAAGCATAATTTTCTAAAAGAACAGGATTAACTGCATCTTTGTTTTTGATAAATATTTTTTTTTATATTATTCGATCAGGTATTTCAAGTAGTAATATTCAATAATGAATCATCTGCTTTCGTAAAATAATGGATAAATTCGTTAAAAATTGAAGAAATAATTTTTGAGAAATACTTTTATTTGCGTATTTTTTCAAGTAAAATGAATACATACATTTACGTAGTTAACAATACTTAGCCCCGGTTCACCCGTACTCCGTTGCGAGTAGGTTGTTATATGTTTATTAAAAGACTGAACTTACCATTTTCAGAAAGGATTTGTGACCGTTTCGAGCGTTCCCTGTTCGTGCGTTTCACAAAATTTTCCCCTTTCGCGCCTTCAGTTTATAGATGGGAGGTGAATATGCTTTTGAATTCCCGTTTCGTGCGTCATTTTTATATTTTACAGGAAATAGGAAAAAATAAAAATAAAATTTAGGAGTTTTGCTGATTCAGCAATTCAGTTTCAAATTAAAAGAAATCTACGATAACCCTTGAAGACACATGCCACAATATTGCATATATGTATATTATCAGAAAGTAATAAATGTAAAAAAAAAATTAAATAAAAGTACCTTTAACTCTATGTAGGGTAACGTTTATCTAATCCCTATATTATACAATACTTAATTAAGAAGTAAATCTATTTATAATTTTACAAATATTGCAGCTTGTCCAATGTGTCACTAAGATTTTGTCTATTTTCAATTAGGTTACTTACAATTATTTTTAACAGCCTATTTAATTCACACTATTTTTTTGCCCTTTTAGTGGTAATTATGCACACACAATTTTGCAGGAAAATACTATTATAATTAGAGCAGACTAATTTCCGTGCGCGCCATGTGCGCCGATGTGAGGATGATTGTATTGCATCAGAACTAATAAAAAGCAATCAGTATGTGTTTGGCACTTGCTTAGACTGCATGTAAGTGTAAAGCATACGTAATAAAATGTCGTCGACACATAAATCGAGAAAACGACCGTTGTCAGACGAAGTGAATAAGTTTATTATGGATTTCCCGGACTTAATATACGATGGCTCAAAAATTAAATGTTTAGTGTGCAATACATATCTGATGTGTTGGTCAAAAACACATTGTAAAGAACACGTAAGCAGTTCGAAGCACAATAATAACAAAATTAATCGACAACAGTTTATACACGAACTATGTGTAACTATGATTGTGACACTGCCGTTTACCTTGTTAAGTAATGATTCATTTATTTCATTTTGGAATAACTACGAGAATCTAACATTACCGAGCACGACAACGTTACGAAGGAATTTACCATCGGTGCGTAAACAGGTTGAAAATAAAATCACAGCCGAACTGAAAAATAGAAAACTGTGGTTATGTGTGGACGAAACAACTTACAGCAAAAAACAATCTGTAGTTAATGTGTTGGCGCGTAATATGGAACCACATCAACCAACGTCTTCAATTTTATTATCATCCAAACGACTAGAACAATGTAATGCCGAAAAAATTTGGTGCTATTAGATACTTTGGAAAAATTTAAACTTTCGAAAGATCGAAAGTATTAATGTTTATGACCGATGGTGCCAGAACCATGTGTTCTGTAGGCCGGTCTCTTAGAAAATATTGTCCTAACTTGTTACATATTACTTGTAAACTCCATGCTCTACACCTTGTGGCAGAACAGGTTCGTAGATGTTATCCAGACGTAGATGCTTTAATATCGAGTACAAAGGCAGTATTCCTGAAATCTCCAAAACGTATTCGGAAATTTCACGAATTGTGTCCCCATAACCGTGAGCCACCACAGCCGATTCTGACACGTTGGGGTACATGGTTACGGGCGGGGTTTTACTATCATGAACATTTTGAAAAAATTAAGGAAGTGGTTTTATCATTCGATCCGAAAGAAAGTGCTGCTATCAATACAAGCCAGAAAAAATTTCAAGATGCCCAGATTAAAATGGATTTACAAAGTATTCGTGAGAATTTCTTGGGACTAGAAGAAGCAATAACAAAATTAGAAAATTCGTCGCTGTCGTTAGAGGAATCACTGCAAATCGTTAAAGATGTTCACGCACAACTGTGTGCTGTAGAAGACGCAAAAAGTGAAAGTGTTCTAATTAAATTTGAAAGTGTTTTAGACAGAAATGCAGATTTTGACACCTTAACACGTATTTGTGAGGGCACGTCTACAGATGCGTTAAGTTGCTTAAGAAAGTATTTTGATTATGCGAATATAACATCACTAGATGTAAAACGCTCGTTTTCCGAATATAAACATATTTTTTCCTCACGGCGGACATGTTTTTCAGAAATAACCTTTTATTATTAAATATTAATATTTTAATACAAGCTTTTCTTGATCGTTTTCTAGACTTCAAAAAAGTTAAACCTCTATTAGACATTTTCAGCAATCCTTTCAACATTTCACCCGATAATGCACCGGAATCAATACAGCTGGATTTGGATCGACGTATATTTGTGAGCAAGCTTTTTCAGTGATGAAACTTAACAAAACAAAAAATCTAAACCGTCTGGCAAATGAAAATCTGGAAGCAATTTTTCGTGTGGCGACAAGTAATGTGGAGCCAAACATAAACAAAATTGTTAGGTCAATGCAATGTCATGCATCAAAATAATAAAACATAAAATATTACATTGTAATGATTAGATTACATTACGATTACATAATTACAACAAACATTTTTTAATGTTCTTTAATTTTTATCATTTGGAATAATTCATACTATTTAAAAATAAAAATATTTGTGTTAATAAGTATTCTTTGTAGTGGCCCGTCCTTGGTTTATAATTTTCCCGACTGGCCCCTGTTCCCTATAAGTCTGTGCGTCCCTGGTCTACATTATGATAAAGAGAGGTAAAGAAGCGCTATGGAAAAAATAAAATATATGACTGTCTGAATATCAAATAAATAAATTAAGTAAGGGTGAATTATTAATTGCTAATTGATCATTGAGGATCTTGTCAGTTTTCTTTAATTTATTAATT
This sequence comes from Melolontha melolontha, assembly GCA_935421215.2. Taxonomy (NCBI): domain Eukaryota; kingdom Metazoa; phylum Arthropoda; class Insecta; order Coleoptera; family Scarabaeidae; genus Melolontha; species Melolontha melolontha. The sequence goes on along the minus strand of OW285237.1, from coordinate 177,393,084 downwards.
TCTGTGTAAAGTAAAAAGTAGTGAAATTCATTAAAATTTGTTTTATTTTATCCCGATAAGAGTTACAATGGAATTTCATCAAGTAAAGGCTGAAACAATCCTATATGAACATTGTCAAATTCGCGAATAACTTTTGGGGATTTATTAGACAATCCATTTGGATAACACCTTCGGATAGTTTCTGTCACAAGATAAAATGCATGTCACAAATTACATGTCACATGTCACAAATTACAACGTTCTTTAAGAGACCTGCTTACGGGAAACATGTTTGCGGTTATACCCATTTCTGAAATTTCAAATTTCTTCATTATATTGAGCACTTCTTTTGCAATTACTTCGGCAGTATATTTTCATAGTCTTTTATTAGATAGTAAAATTTAAACTAACGGTTTCAGAGGTTCCATTGCCCGTACCATAACATTAAGAACAGAATTTTTTTGGCAATCAAGCATTACCAGACTTTTTTATTTTTTGGTTCTGACTTAGTCCTGTTCGTGATACAAAGAGCACTGTGCTCAACTGCTTGGACTTACTGGCGCCCAATACAAAGAACTAGAAGAAGAATCCTGTTTTTAATTTTGAAAGTGTAAAATAATTAATTACCTAACAAATTATATGTTAGATTGCACGTAATCAATGTTAATGCCAAATCGAATAATAATTGTCTGTGGCTTTAAATTTGTACTATCCACGTGCTTCTTACATTCAAATCTATTCCGGAACATGAAAGTTTGTCACAAACTTCACCAATTATTTTATTTCCATCATATATTAAATCTGGAAATTCGCCGATAAATTATGATGGTCGCCTTGTCGACATTCGTAATTGGGACACTATTAATCTGGACTTTACCAAACTCTTCATGCAATAAAAACAATCTTACAAACAGTGTATATGCTCAGACCGAAGGTCGATAGCTGACTGGCGGTTTCCCGACTATAACATCTGCTAAACCCCTTTCACTTTTTCGAAGCACACGCTACTGACCAAACTTTCTCAAGGTCAACTCCAATAATGAGTTCATCTTATCGGTTTGTACCCGAACTTAAGTTAGCCGCGACTTTGAAATGAAGCAATTGTTGTTACTGCACTGCAACAGTTTCAGTGCAGCAACCATGGAGATGTCCCTTCCGTAGACGAAGCATTCAAGTTCCAAAGACAGTGCTAAGTTCCAGTCCGATGTCCCAGAAGCAATCATGGACAACGACCGCGAAAGCCTGCAAGTCAGATCAATAATATCGAGGTTTATTAACCTAACGATGTCATTAGGTTTGTTTAGTTGGTAACAGATGGAAATTAAATATAGATCGCTTGAAACATCATTTATGATATCGATACCAGATATATCCGAATGAATTAACACAATATCGAGTAACAAAAACATAATTGATATACAGACAAATCTTAGTTGTTGCAGACACGGGGGCAGAACTAAATTTTTCAAAACTACGTGCTAACTATTGCTATGAACTTGATAAATACGTCTCGGTTTTTCAGCCGGAGATATGTGTCATACTGCAGTACACAAGAAAAAACAACGGAAGGCCTATTTTTAACAGTGGATTCGTATATGTTCGGAGAGGCATGGAACACTGAAGTCTTTATCAGCTCGACAGGTGACATATCAAGATTAGTATGAAAATACCCTGTAGAACTGTGAAGACCGTCAGACCAGAATAATATAAAGCTAATCTGGATGCCAGAACACCATGAGAATGAAATAACTGATGATTAAATAACTAAAAGTCTGCTATGGAATCATATAGCAGAGTGGATCTGCGAAGAACATCAAGCAAACTCAGTAAATGAATCCAGATAAAAACATTTATAGGTAGTCTTCAGCATGAACATTAGGAATTATTGTAGGTTTCATGACTGGAGATGCACCAGTAAACACTTACGTATATTTGGGCAGTATGAAAGAACTTTAAGTGCAGACTTTGCAATAATGAAATATAAATAGAAAAGGCAAAACATATATCGGATCAGGCATTAGTTTTCCGGTGATATATTTTGTTTAGTCAACAGAAAATAGATTCAAAAATATACAAACCACGGTTTGGTAGAGATCTATACAATCTACAGGGTACTAGGATACTGGAGTGGAGGAGGATCAGCCATGGCAGGTTGAACACAATAAGGCTATAGACTGCAGTGTTAGGAACGGAGACTCTAGTGAGACGAATCTGGCTGAAAAAAAGGTATATACTCTACATTAGATTGTAACTTGAGGCACTGCATTCTAAACAAACTGGACATTCGCTTTCATGATAACAATATGAGTCTGAATACCTATACATGTCATACAATTTCGTTCTAAAAAAAATATTTGTTTTTCTCTATCTAACTACTCCTTAAATAATGTGATATCATCGAGTGTGGATCAAATCACCTATCTTGAGTCGTATTTGCCAATCTTTTAACATTTAACTTACGCATTCATTCCATTATAAGTCATCTGCATTTTATTAAATGCATATACTCAGACGCAGACTCATTAATGCTTTAGTTCAATTTCGTTTATTACTTTTTCGACATCCTTAAAAGTAAGCAGCACAAATAAAGCGAATGGTTATTCTTTAAATTCCCAATAATAAGAACTCGCAGATTTTGACGTTTACAGTAACAACAAATACAGGAAAAATAAAATATCGTTAGATTTTGAATCGTTTTAAAAAATTGCAAATTACCTAAAGTTCTTCTCGGAAGCGACCGGTCACATAACTTTTTTGCTCACTAAGTGCAGGCGTAACATAACTCAATTAAGTTGTTTTTAATTGTGGGAACGGCATGAGTTCGGTTTAATATTGCTTTAGCGATCTTAATGAAACGATCCCCAGGCGGTGATACATTTTAATAACCACCCCCTCATGTTGACACGCTCTCCCGCGAGACAACTTACAACCCTTCTTCATTTCACTTTAACTTCGTTAGTTTTACCGCACGAATAGCTGTACTATAATCGAATTATAATTGAATTTCCTTGAAAAGTATGATTTGTGGTGTGAAACAATGTTTTAAAAACGGGCTTAGATAGTTTAATCAAGCGCAAAATGTACAAATGTATAAGCCATATATTGTGTGAAAAAAATCGTGTTTTAACATTTCATTATGAAACTATAGTCAAGTTATCTGAAAAGTACACCCATACCTCGCTATAAGGCCGCTCTTTATATGGCATTTCGCTAAAACGGCCTTTTTTAATTATGACACTTTTTCGATTTACGGCTTAAAATGTTTCATTATACGACCATGTCAATATGACTTTTATATGGCGATTAAAGTGCAATATAAAATACGGTAGGATTTTGAAAAAAAATCACAATTACACAGAAAAATTTCAGATGTATGCGTTTTTTGATGACGCAATTGCACATATTATTCGTAACTGAGCAAAACGTAGCATGCGTAACGAAAGTACAAACGTTCGTACACGTTTATAAAACGGGGAACCCCAAAATAACGTTTTGATAAAAAAAGCAAAAGCACACAAGGTCGCACGCATTTGATGGAAATTGGGCATGGTGACCAGCATAGTTATTAATTGCTGAATTAAAAGCACAGTTTGTACGTTTTGTAATTAATTCAATAATTCTTTTAAATATAATCGTTCCTTTTTTAGTAAAAATGCCACCGATACGTTCATTCCATTTGGAGATCGATGCTGCTAATAATAAAAAGAGAAGCCGAAAATCTGTCACGCTAGAGACCAAATTAGAAGTTTTACGTCGTATTGAAGCTGGTGAGAAAATTGTTCAAATTTGTAATGCAATGGGACTGGCGAAGTCTTCCGTTCAAACTATTCGCGATAGAAAAAAAGAAATTAAAATACATTCGCTGTCCGCTACACCCTCAAGTGTTTCAAAATTAACTCGCCAAAGAAGCAGTGTTATGGAAAAAGTGGAAAAACTTTTAATTATGTGGATTGAAGACTATAATGAACGAAGGGTGCCAATGAACCAGATGGCTATCCAAGAAAAGCTCAAAAGTATTTTCGAAAATTTAAAGAGAGAGCACATGAGCACACAGTACAATACATGAGCAGTCATATTATTTTCAATTACTCAGTATTATTATTCACATTAATATTACCTAATTTTAAAAATTTATTAATGTAGATATTTTTTTAAAAATGTATATCATATGTGAATATAGCATTTAAAAACCCTGATACAAAACTTAAAATACCGGCAACGACCATACCATACTGAATAGACCAGTTCTCGTCCGATCACTGAAGTCAAACAGTATCGGGCGCGGTTAGTACTTGGATGGGTGACCGCTTGGGAATACCGCGTGTCGTTGCCTTCTTTTTTTTAATGTAACGGGTGTTCAGAAACTTTCGAAGTCAAAGTAGTCCTTGAAAATATAAAGTCATGTCTAAGATAGATTGATTTTTGACAGACAACAGTTGACATTTAATAATTATTACATATCAGATACTTAAGTAAAGATATACGATTTTTTGTTCAGAGCCCACTTGACTTCGAATGTTTCTGAACACCCGTTAAATACACTACAATATTGTTTCGCCATACAATGGCTTCATCAGGTGGATGAAATACTGAATATATACAATACAAGTTTGAATATTTATGTAAAAGTTATTGAGGAAAATGGTGGTGGAAAAATTTTACAATCTTAAATTTAGTAGAGGGGAGTTGTTTAAATCTAGTTGGTCATTTAAAGATAATCCTAAACTATTGTATCAATTAAGTTTTCTAACAAGTTAAGTTTTTTACTTTTATCTTAAATGTGTAAAACTTTGAAATCTATATTAAATCTCATTAATTGACGTAGCAGACACTTCTTGGTGAAACATTTTGTAATTAACAAATTATTATAAAAACACACTTGGCTATTTCACAATTTTTTATTAGATCTATGTCTAACATATGTTTCGGCTGTTATGCCATTGTCAAAGAGTATCTTAAAACTAACTTACAATACGTGTCCTTTTAACTTTTATACCTATTTTTTTAGTGCTAGGGTGCTGGTTGGGACATATTTACAATCACGTCTATTATGGGGGTGTTAACAAATTCTAACTGTGTATTCGTAATTATTCTATTTTGTTTTTGTGATTTTTTAATTTCTAGTATTTCTAATAAATCTAGTCTTCTACTTTTTATTACGTTATGTAACACGGTGGAGCTATTCATGTCGGGCAAATGGTTTTGTTCGATACAGTGTGTCGAGAAACCTGTGTTTTTATTACTATACTTTATATCTCTTACGTGTTCGGATATGCGTTTTTTAATGGATCTTCCACTTTGCCCTATATATATTAAATATATATATAATATATATTAAAAAAATAGCAGAAAATAATGGATACAATCCCTACATAGTAGACAAAATATTAAATCGAAAAGAACATAAGAATATTCAGAAAAAATTCTTATATCCGGAAATAAAAGAAAATAAACCCATTTGGCACGCAATTACATATATCCCCCAAATCACAGACAAAGTAAACAAAATATTAAGAAAATTAGATATTCAAATCATATGTAGCAATAAAACAAAATTAGGTACAATGTTAAATAATAACAAAGATAAAATAGAAAATATAGAAAAATCAGGAGTATACACAATAAAATGTAATGACTGTGAAGCTATATATATAGGGCAAAGTGGAAGATCCATTAAAAAACGCATATCCGAACACGTAAGAGATATAAAGTATAGTAATAAAAACACAGGTTTTTCGACACACTGTATCGAACAAAACCATTTGCCCGACATGAATAGCTCCACCGTGTTACATAACGTAATAAAAAGTAGAAGACTAGATTTATTAGAAATACTAGAAATTAAAAAATCACAAAAACAAAATAGAATAATTACGAATACACAGTTAGAATTTGTTAACACCCCATAATAGACGTGATTGTAAATATGTCCCAACCAGCACCCTAGCACTAAAAAGTAGGTATAAAAGTTAAAAGGACGTAAGTTGTAAGTTAGTTTTAAGATAATCTTTGACAATGGCATAACAGCCGAAACATATGTTAGACATAGATCTAATAAAAAATTGTAAAATAGCCAAGTGTGTTTTTATAATAATTTGTTAACTATGTATATTAAATCTATGATTGATATCTATACAATGACTTGCGAAAGTTGAATCTGTTTTCTTTCCTTTATGACTTCTCTCGTATTCAGTATTTCATCCATCTGATGAAGCCATTGTATGGCGAAACAATATTGTAGTGTATTTACAATAAAAGAATTTTTGAAACTAGAAGTTTAATTACTTATTTCTTAGCATTATAACTATTATCAGGATAAAATAAAACAAATTTTAATGAATTTCACTTTTTACTTTACACCGTAACGATCATTTCACTCCAACCTGAGCTTCATCAGACATATAACTAACTTATGTTCAAATTTTTACATAAATGTACCGTAACAAACACATGTTTTGTTTTGAATAGTCAAAGGAATGAATACTTTTTATCACTAAAATGTCTATGCACAAAACTTTCACTACGGTTTATACAATACTGTTCTTAAGTGATAAAACTGAGGGTCTACATTATGTTACAGGCCACAGGGAGGTAAAGAAGTTCTATGGAAAAATACTGAAATATGACTGTCTGAATATCAAATAAATAAATTGAGTAAGGGTGAATTATTAGTTTCTAATTGATCATTGAGGATCTTGTCGATTTTCTTTAATTTATTAAAACGAAAGTTACCGGATTTACTATTTCTTAATTACATATATTCCATAGAGGAATTTTTGACCGTCCTTGAGCGGTGACAGCTATTTTTAAATTATATGTGGGTATATTATTGGACAGTTCATCGTACAATTTATGTATTTTACTGGACAATAAACCTATCTATCTATTTACCAAAAGAATTTTTATCTGGAAAGATAACGTCTGTTATTCATAGCCAGGTAGATAATATAAAAATTTCTTCTCGTAGCGTTAAATAAATATCGCTAAGAAATAAGTCATTAAACTTCTAGTTTCAAAAATTCTTTTATTGTAAATACCATACAATGGCTTCATCAGGTGGATGAAATACTGAATATGTACAATAGTTTGAATATTTATGTAAAAATTATTGAGGAAAATGGTGGTGGAAAAATTTTATAATCTTAAATTTAGTAGAGGGGAGTTGTGTAAATCTAGTTCATCATTTAAAGATAATTCTAAACTATTGTATCCATTAATTTCCAAGTTTTCTAAAAAGTTAAGTTTTTTACTTTTATCTTAAATGTGTAAAATTTTGAAATCTATATTAAATCTATGATTGATATCTATACAATGACTTGCGAAAGTTGAATTTGTTTTCTTTTCTTTATGACTTCTCTCGTGTTCAGTATTTCATCCACCTGATGAAGCCATTGTATGCCGAAACAATATTGTAGTGTATTTACAATAAAATAATTTTTGAAACTAGAAGTTTAATTACTTATTTCTTAGCGTTATAATGAAGTATCTCCTTCGTCAATTAACTATTTAAAGAAATATCGTTGATTGATGAATACTTGTTGAAACCTCATTATAACGATAAGAAATAAGTACTAAACTTCTAGTTTCAATTTTTTTCTCATGTCTCGAATTTGTTTACTAGTATCCCACCACAGGGGATAATACATTTAATTACTTTACAACTAGAACGTAATAACACGAACATTGCCACAATGACCGAAATTTTACAATTTAAACAGAAATTTTATAAATAAACACAAGGTCTAGCATTGGGGAACCCACTAAGCCCCTTATATTAGCCGAAATTTTCAAGAACAATTTAGAAATTAAAATAAGTACACATCCCTTGTTTAGTAATTGCGTATACCTACTGGTTTAGGTATGCTGACGACATATTAATTTGCTTTAATGGTTCAGATAGACAATTAAAAACATTACATAATTATATCAACACTATTCACCCCATAATAATTTTTACAATAAAAACAGAAGTACACAAAACCAATAATTTTCTAGACTTAACCATAACACACAAAACTAATATACCATAAACCAACACATACAGCACCACAATACACACTAATTCATTTCATCCTATAACACAAAAATTATCAGCATACCAATCAATGGTGTCTAAGATTAATTAACGTACCTATGAGTTAAACTAATTTCGACCTCGAACTAAATTGGATATACGCAATAGCATTAATCAATGGTTACCCTATAAATATCATGAATACCATCCTGAATAATCAACAAAAACCTAAAACCCTTTCTTTAGTTTACCCAAAATAAAACAATATAACTAATTCCTACAATTCAATCACTTATTTAAGAAAAATTTCGGAAAAATTCGGTACTTTCATTAAAGAACTTAATAACGAACATATATCATTTAAAACAGATAATACTATATAGAACATTATTAAAAACAACAAAGATAAAACAGACAAAGATGAAAGAATCAAACTCTAGTGTACATAAGTTAACATGTGAAGATTGTAATAAGATATACATAGGACAAACGGGGAGAACGTTCAAAATTAGATTGAGAGAACACGATAGAAGTCATAAAGAAAAGAAGGAAATATGGTGGTGGAAAAAAATTTTCCACCATATTTCCCAATAATTTGTACATAAATATTAAAATTTGTATTTTAAATATACAGTTTTTGATCTACATGATGAAGCCATTGTATGCCGAAACAATATTGAGTGGATTTTCAATAAAAATTTTTGAAACTAAAAGTTTAGTACTTATCTTTTCATTCTTCGTTAAATATACAAGGTGTGTATAAATTGGCGGACCCACTACACGCGGCGATATTCGTTAAATTCGGAGTCCAAAATCCTAATACGAAAATGTTGTACCATGCTCCATATCTTTGCACGAGGTTCCTAAAGTTCGGACTTTCAGTCTTGAAATAAGCATTATTACTCGATATTTGTTGACAGAAAGAGCTACAATTTAGAAGAAAGAAGAATTGTTGTTATTATCCTTTCGTTAAAGTTTTCTTTTTGATTTTAAAGTTTGTTTTTAATATTTGTTTATTAACTTATTTTGACGAAAAACACATCTGACAACGTTGTAAAACAATAAGTAGGCAGCCTAATGTTGTTCTAGTCAAATACATTACTACTGTCAAATTTTGACACTCATGTAATCTACCTATTTCATTCGACTTGCTTATTTTTCTTGTTTATTTGTATAATTGACGCCGCAGTATTAGAAATTACACCAGAAAGACTTGAGCGAATAGTACAAACGATACCACAAACATTGCAGCTATGTCTACAAACTGATGGATTTCAATTCGAACAATTATATAGGTAATAATTACATTGATTTCTATCAAGAAGATGTACAAAAATTAGTCAATATTATCAAAAATTTTTAAAACTGTAATATTTTCGTAATAAATATGTAATCTAAGAAACCAATTTTATTTCGTTTGTTTCTTTTTTAAATTTAAAATGTAAGGTTCACATGACGACGTGTAAAAATGTTCCGAAGATTATAACTAGCACATGCGTGTTCAATGTTGCCAAATGTATGTTTCTTTCAAATTCATTCTGAAGACAAAGGAAGCCTGATACATCGTTTTAGGATTAGGACTTTTAACTCAAAATTTGACCAAGAATGTCGCCACTGTAGTGGGTCCGCCAATTTATATACACCTTGTATATGTTTGGTAAAAATAATAACGAGCGATCAAGGTAATTTGTAATCGAGTCAACCTTGAATCCGAAATCGTATGTATTTACTTGAACTGCACTTACATTACAAACGTCAAGTAAAATGTCAGTTGATAGCTAAAATAACAACAGTTAATGTAAACTATGCAACTGAGGACGAATGTATTTACGACATACAATTTCGGTTTCAAGGTTGACTCGATTACAAATTATCTTGATCGCTCTTTATATTATTCCCAGTTGCTGAAAATATGTAATTAAAAAAGTAAAGTTTTTTTAAAAAATTTCTCTTAATCCTATCTACTATACAATGGATGTATAGACACATACATGCATTTCGACGACTCTCCAAAAACGCAATCTAGTAATCTGTTAATTAACAATTCGATTCTTCTTTGGCGGATCCGTCAGAGGGACCGATTTGTAAGAATTTCAATATCGACACTCATTTGTTACCATCGGTCGACCATAATGCGTCCGACTATTAAATACCCGACCGCCATTGTTGTCCGTAATGTATTTTTATTGAGCGTGTACGCTCCACTTGTGCCACCACTTGATTCCCTTTTAATTCTCCAGAGAGTGATACTAATTTTCTCTGCAGGACTATGAATCCGGTCAGAGAAAGAAAACAGGTGTGCCCTGCTACCTTCGTTTGACACCGACCGACCGTCAGTGACAAGAAAGCCACAAGAATTCTCCTTTAAAAGCCACCGTACAACACACATATATGCTTAGATTTGACTATGATGTGTAATCAATTTTTAATTGATTAAATTTATATTAAAAGTTGGTCGTATAAACAGCAAAAAAGTATACTGCAAAAAAAAATAATAGAAGACAATTTATTGGGCATTGGAAGGCACATCTAATAAAAATGTCGTAATATTATACAATTGAAGATTGGACTGCCATTGTAATAAATCCTACATTGACTATTCGTTTAAGATTTTTCTTTTAATAGAAACAAATTACGTATAACATTTCTATTACAAAGTCTAGTAAACCTATTCACTTTTAATATCTTTAGTATAAAGCAGTGTTTTTCAACCCTTTTCATGACACGACCCTCCTAGTATCAAAAAATATTTCCCGACCTCCGACCCTTTTCTTCATGTATGTTAAAAATATTTAATCCATACAAAAATGTTAGGCGTTTGCGTTATTAGGATTCGGATATAAATATACAATTAAGTACGTAAAACATATAATTTTAAATCGAATACGTGGCCAATTGATAACTAACAAACAAATACAAACATATTGCTAGGGCCGAGACTCCCAGCGCCATCTGTTGGTAACACTCGGAACTAGTACAGGTTCCGAGTGTTACCAACGGATGGCGCTGGTAGTCCCCCGCGCGCTCCACGGCCCGCGCTAAAGGTCCACAAGTTTCGAGACGTTTCGCTACGCTTCGAGATGATTCTCGCTAGAATGCGCTGGCCCATAAATAGGGCGGTCGACCGCGGCCACGGCAGTTGAGTGCAAGACCGCGAAGCAAGTGGTCGTGCTGTTTAGTTGTTTGAAGAGCGCGAATCACTTGTTTTACGTATTTATTTGAGTTGTTTGTTATAATTGAAAATGGATAAATTCCTGAAAAGATCATCAGAACCATCAACGTCTAAGTCTAGCGGCAGTAGTGGAATAAAGAAAAAACGTCTTTATGACGACAATTATTTGAAATTTGGGTTTACTGTGATTGAGAATAAACCGCAGTGCGTAATTTGCTTTGAAACTTTGTCAAGAGAAAACATGAAGCCATCGATGTTGGTACGCCACCTAAACAGAAAACATCCTAATGAAAAAAATAAACCCGTGGAATTTTTTGAGCGAAAATTAAAAGCTCTTGAACATAAAAAAACTGCTATAAGACAAATGTCCAACCTAAATGAGAAAGCGTTGCTCGCTAGTTATCGAGTGGCTTTCGTGTGGCTAAAGCAGGAAAACCTCACGGTATTGCCGAAAATTTGATTTTACCAGCGGTTTTAGATATAGCAGAGATTATGTTTGGCAAGCAAGAGGTCGAAAAGCTCAAAAGTATACCTCTCTCTGACAATACCATTCAACGCAGGATAAGCAATATGGCGTCTGACGTTCGTAATCAAGTCATAGAAAAAATTAAGAAAAGTTCTTTTGTGTCCTTGCAATTTGATGAATCAACGGATATTGCGGGTTGTGCGCAGTTTGTAGCTTTTGTGCGTTTTGAATCCAATGAAATATTAATGGAAGAAATACTATTTTGCAAGGCACTACCCAAAAATACTACAGGTCAGTGCTTGCATGGCACGTTCCTTGAAGCTACGCAAGATATGAATATCGATTGCGCACAAAAATGCATTGCTATTTGTAGTGACGGAGCAAAAGCCATGACTGGTGCGAAGAGTGGATTTATTGCTAGACTGAAAGAACAGATGCCAAACGCTTGTTGGATGCATTGCTTTCTCCATCGCCAAGCTCTTGCAGCCAAAACTTTGCCACAAGTCAAGTTCTAAATATTATTATTAACATTGTAAATTCTATTAAAGGAAAAGCGTTGCAGACCCGATTGTTGCTAATCATTTGTGAAGATATGGGGGCACTACACCGCAATTTGCTTTACCATACAGAAGTTAGGTGGTTATCAAAAGGCAAAGTACTGACCAGAGTTATGGAACTTCGCGCTGAACTATTAGTATATTTACAACAAGCCAAGTCACATTACTCTGAATATTTCTGACCCGGAATTCCTTTTGAAATTGGCTTTTCTTTCTGACTTATTTGAGCATTTAAATAACTTGAATAAAAGTCTTCAAGGGCGGGATGAAAATGTCATTACAGTAAAAGACAAACTCCATGGCTTTATAAAAAAAAATGAATTGTGGTCATCATCTATAAATCAAAACAACTTTGATTCATTTTCGTCGACACAGTCTTTCATTGAAGAAGTCGGAAGCGAGATAAACATCAAATCATATATATCTGGTATGAAAATGGTGTTAGATAATTTGAAGAAAGAATTGTGTCATTACTTCTCAGTGCAAGAGATATCGGATAACACTGGGCAAAGTTGGATCTTAAATCCGTTTTTAAATGCAGCTATAAATGAGGCAAATTTATCAACTAAGCTCAAAGAGAATCTGCTGGAATTATCTGCCGATGGGATGTTACACTTGGAATTCAAGTCTGAAAATTTGGATACCATTTGGTTAAAAAGGAAAACAGAATACCCGGAATTAACAACCGAGGCTTTGAAGTGTTGAGATTTTCTACCTCGTACTTGTGCGAGTTGGCATTTTCAACAATGGCCCAAATAAAAAGTAAACTAAGAAATCGCTTAAATTTGGAAAACGATTTAATACTTAAAGTTGCAAAAACGGATCCACGATGGGAGAAATTGATTGAACAAACTCAAGCGCAACCTTCACATTAAAATGAACGAGTGCTCGAAGATTTTATTTTTTGTTAATGTGTTTGTATAAATAACATAACGAGTATCATTTTGCTAACTTTTTTTAATATATTTACCTTTTTAAAATTTATTGATTTTTTTACCTCTCGCGACCCCCCTACAGAGGCTTCGCGACCCCCAGGGGGTCGCGACCCACAGGTTGAAAAACACTGGACTATAAAGTCTAGCATAAAAAGGCTCGAGGATTTGATCTCATCACTGGTAAAATACTACAAGAGTTGTCTGAAAAGTGTTTCAGACAACTTTCCATGTGTTTTCGAACACATATATCCTTTTGTTCAAAATCAACAGAGGAGTTGATGCATCAGAAGCCCCTAGAAACACCTATGCCGTTTACAATGAAAATGTAATTGGGAAGAGTACAACACGAATATAGTTTTGTCGATTGTGATTGAATTTTGATGCAGATGATCTGAACGCTTTAATTCATGAAGATGAACTCGAATCAACTCGAGAATTGGATATTCTAAGAACTGTATTTGCAACCAATCGACCATAAAATTACATTTGCATTTCGCGGATAATATTAAAAAACTGCCTGCTTCGTTGTGACACGTTTCGCATGAAATCGACAATAATCGGCACGTCAACATTTGTTCCTCGTTAGCTCATCAACAACATCTAGCGTTTTTTGTCCAACATTGTTATTAGTGACGAAAAATGATGCCTTCATGTTAACATCGAGAACAAAAAGGAACGGTTTAGCCCTAATAAAAAAGTAACTTGAAGATCAAAATACTAATACTAATATTCGTCCACATAATCTGATCTTGGGCATCTAATGGTGTTAAGAAGGCGCCGTCTACTATGAATTGCTTCCAAGGAGTATAACCATCACAGCTGAGATTTACTAGTGTCTCGTTGATGTTTAATGTGTTGACACCTCCCCGCGTGGACAAATTTTCAATAGTCACCAATGACGGCAGGCTTGAGATACGCTCAATCAGCTCACTCGTTCTCAACAAATAAGCTACCTGTACGCCAGGACCCTACAGGTGGAGACCAACCCATTTGAATCCCTATTGACTGCAAGTTAGTACCCGATCAGATAGGCTGCTCACCCAGCGAGTAAAAAACAATTTTGTTCAGATGACACCAGATAACCTCATGACATTTGACGGACAAAACCGACTACGCGGATGCAAAGTGTTTCTTCTCAAATAGCTACGCTATTACAGGTTTTGTCAGATTTGTCATGAGGTTATCTAGTGTCATCTGATAGAACAAAATTTGCTACATGACCGCGAAGTGTACACAGTCGTTTGTCTTCGTAAACCCTCCATTGACAAAGTCGTAAGACAGAAACGCATGAGTCTGGTGGTTGAAGCAAACGCTGGTAAATACGTACTGTGTGTCCATGTATATACAGATTCAAATTTGTTTTTATACAGATTTGTATTAATTACGCCACCTGGTGACGAGTTAATGAACTCACAGTAATATGCGTATTTTTTCTTTTCCTGTAATAGCGTAGCTATTCGAGAAGAAACACTTTGCATCGGCGTAGTCGGTTTTGTCCGTCAGATGTCATGAGGTTATCTGGTGTCATCTGATAGAACAAAATTTGCTACATGACCGCGAAGTGTACTATAGTCGTTTGGCTTCGTAAAGCTTCCAATGACAAAGTCGTAAGACAGAAACGCATGCGTCTGGTGGTTGAAGCAAACGCTGGTAAATACGTACTGTGTGTCCATGTATATACTGATTCAAATTTATTTTTATACAGATTTGTATTATTTTGTAAGAGAAAATAAACTTAAAATTTTACTCATAATCTTGCAGCATGCTACGCAAAACACTTTTTCTCCATCCATACGCAATTCTGAATAAGGTACAATCCATCCAGGCACAGTCGCTATTTTCGGAATTTTTGCTATTATATATCACAACTCACAAGTTTACACTTCGAAAAGCTAACGTAAAATGACGTTTAAAATCAAATTACTTTCGAATATGGGAATAAATTTCTCCGAATAGCAAAGAAACACATATAGTCCTAATTTTCTGGTAAAATGTATTTTTGTATTTATTTAGAAGTTTTAAGGTATTAGCTTTTCCTGGAATTTTGTCTCGGCCTGGATGTATGGGAGGACCATTAATAAATTCTTGCAGACGCTTATCGGAAAAGTCACGGAAAGAGGCTTAATAAAATGCAATTTTTAATTTAAAGAGGGCTGTTTAATTTTCGTTTGTTTGTTGCATCCACGACCTATTTATAGTAATGCCTATAATAAATTTGATTTCGTAAATAAATAAAACTCGGATATTTAAAGTATACAAAAATGCCCGAATTACTACAAAATATGCAAATAATATACAAAATGCATATATTTATGCAAAAATGCAAATTTATGCAAACTGCATATAATCCGGCCTTTATTTATCACTATAAATCAACGAACTGCACTGAACAATGTTCAGACGACGACTGACAAAATACGCGCTAGGACGAGCCGCCGGTGGGATGTTACTTGAATGAAACTCTCTACCTATAATTCCGAGCGATTATAAATGATTGAAACAAGTATTTATTTAAGTTCGCAACTTTGAGAAATTTTTGTAAATATTTTGTATAAATATGGATCTCATCCATATTATATTAAAAATAGTTGTTTGACTTTGTCAATTTTTAACAAATTTAAATTTAAAAAATCAAGCATGTCAGCATAAAGTTGCCGCTTAAAAAAAAAATTTCAGTCGTTTATAGTCACACGTTATAATCTTTTAAAAATCCCACTCACACATGTGAAGGTATGCTGACGATTGAACGCAGGTGTAAGTTTGGTTGCATACGAGTTATCTAGGAAGTAATATTTTACCCAAAATTAAACTTTTTACACCGTAAAATGAAACCAAAACGTAAATAATACACCAAAATAATTAAGAACGATCATCATGTCGCGGTGGTATAGCAGTCTTATGCATTCATCAGGACGGGAGACCGAAATTCATTAAAACAATCAACGCAGTTTGATGTCGCGCAATTAAAACAATACATCATCGTCTGGGCGAGCTAAACACGGCAAGAGAGTATCGCTATAAGACTGCGTTGATAAAAATAAGCGGAAATTTTAAATGCTATGTAATATTGTTCATGGTTAATTTTGAGAGGGAAAAAGGTTTACACGATTAAGTATTTATTGAATAATGTGAAGAAGTGCTTCATTAAAACAAGCAAGTCCGAAATAGTTTCGAAAAATTATTCATTTTTAGAATGTATGTTTATACTTCTCAAATGAGTCAAATCTATCATTTATAATAATTATAATCTATGCTCAGTTCAATTTACCATACTATTTACAATCTTTTTCTATCTTATTTCTTCACCTAGTTTTATGCTTACAAATTCTTCCACTTTTCTCCAATCCTATCCTTTTTCCTTCAAATATGTGATTCAAATGACCGTCCGCAACATAAAAAACGCGACACATTTTTTACCTATTGTGACAGAACTTTATTGCATCGTACTAACTTAATAATGACAAATGCATAACCTTATATTCATGGCTACTACTATTAACAAACAGACTTACCTACTTGCACAACTAAATTAATGTCAAAATCGTTATAAAACATATCCCGTTTTTTTTAACGCGGACAGTATGTTATAACTAGAGAACGGATGCAATTTCCATAAAACGCAATCGGCAATTGGAATTGGGTATAACCTCGCTCAGTACATCCCGGCGTAATTCAATGAAGTATTTGTTTGACTTACTCGGCCACCTGGTCACGCAGCGGTAACAATGGACAACCCAGCGATTGTATTCGGAGAATATAGTGTTTTTCAGTGGTGTTGTGTACGTAGATAAAATAAATAAGTATTTTGTAAGAGAAATAGCAAGTACATTCCTGTGTGAAACGTTATTGAAAAATTGCAATAAATCAACCGTAAAACGTCACGTAGGATCGTTAAAGCACAAAAAAAAATTGAACCCGTTGGAATCTGACAATTTTAACGAAGAACTCTGTGAAACTTTTGTGGCAGCTAATATTCCATTATTTAAATTGAACAATCCAATTTTGAAGACATTTCTGAAAAAATATACTGGTCGAAATGTTCCTGATGAATCAACTTTACGCAAATATTATGTTTCTAGGTGCTATACGAGAACAGTAGAACGCATTAGAAGCCATCTTTTAAATCAATACATATGGATAAGCGCCGACGAAACGGTGGATATGTTAGGACGGTGTGTGGTAAATGTTGTAGCTGGTGCACTACATCCAACTGTTCCCTATAACTCATATGTAATAGCAACAAGTGTTATAAATAGAGTTGATGCGGAAACAGTTGCTGAAACCATTAAGGAGAATATGCAAAAAATGCTTCATTCGGACGCCACGTACAAAGAAAAAATACTTTTATTTGTCAGTGATAGTGCTGCGTATATGTTAAAAACAGGCAGACTATTGAAGAAAACATATCCTAATATGCTGCATATTACTTGTGTAGCACATGCTCTCCACAGAATCTGTGAATATATCAGAGACACTTTTCCGGAAGTTGATAGACTTTTATCAGCTTTTAAAAAAGTTTTCAGAAAAGCACCATTGAGAGTAGCTCTTTTCAGGGAAAAATTTCCATCTCTGTCACTGCCTCCCACGCCAGTAATAACTAGATGGGGAACATGGCTGGAAGCTACTAGTTATTATGCTGAGAATTTCGATAGTCTAAAACATTTCGTAACACTGCTAAAGGAGGATGCTAGAAGTATTGGTGAGTGCAAGGAGCTCACACAAATCCCAAATTTAAAAAATCAGTTGTACTTTCTTCACGAACACTTTGGAAAATTGCCAAAACTAATCACTTATTTTGAAAATCGAAATCTCAAATTAAATGACGGATTAACCACATTAGATGTGGCTGTTAATAATTTGAAAAGTATTCCAAGTGACTTCGGATGTGGCCTTCGGCAAAAGTTTGAAGCAATTCTTAATAGAAATCCAGATTTAATTACATTGCAGCAATTATGTATGGAGACAATTCCACAAAATCTAACGGCTAAATATGAAGAAATAAAAGAATATTTCCAGTATGCACCTATAACCAGTTGCGATGTAGAAAGGACGTTTTCTATTTATAAGGAGGTACTTAATTCAAAGAGAACAAAATTGACAGAAGAAAACCTTGAGAAACTATTGCTAGTCAATATTAATACTCCTTTACTCAACTTGAACGACAAAATGAACAAATAAAAATGTTCCAATTATAGAAATAAAATTAAAAACTTTAAAAATACAACTTTTCAACAAATACATATTGCAGTGGAATGTGCTTTTAATTGCTAATTAGATTTAAGTTCACACTGCTACTTAGTCTGCCGGCTGTCTTCAGTCGTGTTGCCTTCCTTGAGCTCACTTCTCCAGGGTCGATCCTCTCGGATATGGGTCGATATTAAAATTAATCAAAACAACAAGTATTAATCAAAAGTCTCAATTTTTACTGAGTGTATAGGGAGCTAAAGCAAAATTAACAGTAGCGAGGAGGAAAGAGTCCTTGCGATAAATGACACGCGCAAAGAGAAAAACCCCCTGTGACTCTCGAGCAAACATATAATTAATAAATAACAACAAAATTTATCAGATGTCAACAAGATCATTAACCCCAAACCAAACGTCAAGATAAAAATTTGTTTATCTTGCGCGCGAAATCAAATTCTTACCGTCATGCATGCATTAACATGACATCACACAAAATTGTCCCCACCTTCCTACGTATTGAAATATATATCTGAATAAAAACTATGCTCAATAAAAAACGGCCTGATAAATTTTCTAGATATTTTCTGAACATATAAAAAATGTTCACAAAAGTTTACAAATTCATTTATAGCGCTTTCTACAATATATTAATAATAATTATAAATGGTACCTACATTAATTAATGTATCGTAACACAGCACGAGAGATTCCTTTCTTCAGATAGGTGTTTCAAATTAAATTAATTACAAGTATAAAAGACTTGTAAAATCACGACAAATTACTTTTAACTACATACGACGCACCAAACAACTAAAACGAATTATCCAAAATATAGTTATATTAGACAAAATTAAGTCTTGTCTAATATCAAATTAATACGACCTATCTCCAAGGACACTAATGAATCTCTAACATGAAGGGCCTGGAAACGCTAGGGCATCCCTTCCTAAATAACAACTCAAAATAATAATAAAATGAATATCTCTCAATACACGCTCTAACATACAGGATGGCGCCAACTTTGAACATCTATCTAGCCCTGAATAATATACAAACGTGGACAAAATTATATCTTACAAAAATTTATCATTTATAATAGGAATTTTATCGTATATGCCTGAAATAAATCGCATATATTAAAGAAAATTACATTTTTGCAATAATGTTATACAGATAATGTTCAAAATAATTTTTCTTCGTTTCTTCTTTCTTCTGAAGGGAAAAATCCATGGCAATATGTATTTCGTAATTTTATAGATCACCACCCGTTTGTTTTCCAATTATATAAATAAAATTAAATATTTTAGAAATACAGCCTTTCGTCAGTACTGCACTGGGCTTTGCGTCATGTGGTAAGCGTGTCCGTTCTCTAGTTATATCAGTCCCACTATTTGCTTGCTCGATTGCATTCGTCGAGCAGGTGTTGTTATTTCCGTCGTTGCGAATAGTATATTGTGTGTATTCCTTCATAAATTAAATTTAACAGTGGCGCGTAAGACGGAATATATATTTATATATTATTGCGTTAGACCTCTTGAAATAATCGTTTAAAAAATTATATCCGCTAATTTCCAAAGTGTATTCTCTTGTTTACTTGCTGTTATACATGCATATACATATATGTATTTATTGTTCTTGAGATAGTATATTTTCTATTCTCTTTTATAAGGGATTGTTTTTGGCTTCGTTTCGTTCAGTGTTATTTGGTTATAACTTTTAGTATTTTAAAAAATCCGTTTTATATTGTTATATTGTATATTCATCCTATAATTTTTATAAATATTAAGTTTAATTTACTACCTTATTTTTGTAATAATTTTCGTTTCTTCTTTTTAGTCCATTTCTTTCTGTTCTTAGTATTTCTCTTTATTTTCATTAACTATGAAGAATTTTCATAGGGATGGTAGGATGGATTAGAGGCCATAGAGATTGAGTGCATATTCGTAATATTATCGACATATATTGCAGTGCTTGTTCATTAAGTTTAAGGCGTCCACAAAAGTGTAATATGCAGAGACATGTTTCTTCGAAAACTCATCAAGATAACATATGACCATCTCCACCTGACACTTTTAACGAAGAACTGTGTGAAGCTTTCATGGCGGCCAATATCCCTTTCAAAAAGGTTGTTGGTATTCTTCATCCGACAACTTCATACCAACCATACTTAATTGGATTTCATTAATTTATGTCGCAGATACTTCTTGGTGAAACATTTTAGTAATTATTGATGAACTTGTTAGGAATAACACACTTGACTATATTTCACAAATTTTATTATATTTCTCTAACATATCTGTTAAGGCTGTTATGCCATTCTCAAAGAGTTTCTTACAACTAACTTAATCTACGTAACAGTGTAACTTATATACCTAGTTTTGTGATGAGGTGGTGGTTTGCCAGTCGTAAATGGTGAAACAGTTGCAGAAGTAATTGATCAATGTATTCAGGCGCGGCTCGTGATGACGTATTTGGTTTGCAGTACAATGATCCGAGTGCTTCGTGTATTCTCGTGTACTAACTGTAACGTTTGCTTAGTAAACACCGAAAACACACGAGGCACTCGTATCATTGTACTGCAAACCAAAATACGTCATCACGAGCCGCGCCTGAATGTATTCATAATATTCATCGGATAGCAACTATAAAGACAAGATGCTATTATTTTTGACTGAGGCAGCAGCTTATATGTTAAAAACAGGTAAGTTATTAAAGCAATCTTATCCCAATTACACGTTACCTGCGCAGCACATGCACTACACATAGAGTATGTGAATACATCAGGGCACATTTTCCAAATGTTGATAAGTTAGTTTCATCATTTAAAAAGATATTTCTCAAAGCTGAGACAAAAAGTTAATGCCGTATTTAGCAGAAATCTAGATTTTGAATATATTATATAAATTCTGCACAGAGCCGATTGAAGAATCTATACATTCGAAGTATGGTGCACTTTTGCAACATTTTAATCACGCACTCACCACCAGTTGTGATGTGGAACGGACATTTTCTATTTTCAAAGACGTTTTAACATCTAAAAGAACTAATTTGACACAGGAACACCTTGAATAAATTTTAGTTGTTCATAGCAATGTTTTACACTTTTAATCTTTCACAGAAATACATAGTTTTAAGTTTTGTTCTTTGTAAATTATTTTTATTCAAAATGCGATAGGCAATTCGCTTGTCAGCATTACTTTTGTTTCAGCAGTAGTTGCTGCCGGTTACCAAACCATTTTTTTACATTCGCCCTGTTGTGCATTAACATATACATATTAACTACATATTGCTATGGATTTTTCCTCAATAAAAAGATAGTAAAAATTTATTTAAAAATGAATGTAATATTATTTTGGATATCTGTGTATATCCGTATGTATTAATGTGTAAGAAAAACTGTATTTTTTTTATGCGAAGCCTACGTGCTTCATGTGGACTAGGCAGACACAAGGTAACCATAAGACGAGAAGTACGTCATTTTTATTTAAGATAGATAATTATCTATTGAAAGTTAAATTCGGGTTGTTTTTGATTTTATATAGTTGATGTGTTTGCATTTCAATTTCCCGAACTTTCTACGAGTTTGTTAGTCTCGTAATTTTTGTTTTATTACGCTTTCTCGTTAAATGGGTCTCACATATTTTTTATGTAAGTAAATATATATATATATATATATATATATATATATATATAATAACTTCGTGACCTTGGTATGATATGGTAAACCTAATCAGTAGGCGATTAAAGGTCTGTATATTACTTCAAAATATATGTATTTAAAAAACTCTACATGTTTCGGCTGTATACGCCTTTATCAAGAGAATACAAAATATGAATGACAGGATATATTTATATCCTGTCATTCATATTTTGTATTCTCTTGATAAAGGCGTATACAGCCGAAATGAATATGAATGACAGGATATAAATATATCCTGTCATTTATATTTTGTATTCTCTTGATAAAGGCGTATACAGCCGAAACATGTAGAGTTTTTTAAATACATATATTTTGAAGTAATATACAGACCTTTAATCGCCTACTGATTAGGTTTACTATATATATATATATATATATATATATATATATATATATTGTAATATACTTAAGCGAGTCAAACGCTGGGAACAGCCAAAATATTGAATAATTTAGCAGCCCAACGTTGGACCGTCAAAATGTAATAAACTTTGAAGTCAAACGTTTACTAAAAGTGTTTTTAAAGTCAAAATATTAAACTTTAAAGCAGAAAATGAATTTAAAATTCGAATTTTAACCCCCGCATTCTGATACACTTCTGCGCAGGTGCAATGAATATAAATGTTTGTTGATAATAATCATAACATGTACAACCAAATAGTGTTTTGGTGTAAGGAAAGTTCGATATTTAAACTAGTTTTGAAGAAAAACGTGCATGAGGACTCAATATCTTCAGGGTCGTGAAAGATTCTGTCTAACAAAGAAAACTAAAAGGTATCTTAGCTCAGTATTAATATGATAAGCTAATTAATTTCAAACAACTTGTCTAGGTTCTTAAATACCGTTTATTTAAAATGAACATCTTATTATAGTAAAAAAAAATATTTGATTCGGTAATATTAAACATAACTTACAGGATTAACAATAGATCAATAATTAATTTTTAATGAAAACTTAATCTTAAAATTTATAGGTTATGTGGAATTTCTTTTTATAAGAGGAATTAAATGAATCAGCAGATATATAACAAATATTTGGATATTGACACAAAATAGGCTCTGGTAAATCAAACCACGCTTAAAAATTGATATAACTTCCCTATTTACATAATTAAAAAATGATTATTATTAGAATTTTAATCTACTTCCGGTAAGTATATATATTAGTCTGTTTACTTATTAAGTTAAATTTTTGGAAGTGAATCGTATAATGCAAACTTAGCTCAACATTTCCTTTCTATCTTCAAGATTCTCGTCTAAGGACACCTAATCTCTGCGATCAATCTTGGTCCACCTGATGTACAGTTGAATATTGTGCCAAACAGGGAAATCCGGTCACGAACCTAACCAAATCCCTCAAGCGTTGAGTTCTCCAGCAAAACAAGGTATACTGTCTCCTTTTTAATAATGGATAATCTTCATATTCGATAATTTGGTTTCTAGAGATTGTCCCATTTAAACCATTGTTGATTCAGGGTGATCCAATACCATTAGATTAAATACGGATAAATGTTTTCATGCAAAGTAAAAATGTGAAATTATAACTTAAACACCACAGAATATGTGAACACATATAATGGACGACAAAAAAAATTATAACGGGCTATCTTCTGAGATTCTCCCCGTACAAGCGATGATATGTTCTTCAATTTCCCAAATATTTATTGTATTACTATTTTTTTCCAGTTAAATATATGATTTTATAAGGAAGTAAGTAGATTTACTATTTGTTATTTTAATTTTTCAGATTAAACGTTTTTTTTTTAAAAAAATTCCCTTTTAAAACATAACTAAACCTTTTTTAAAAATGCAAAAATTATTCTCTTCTCTAATTGTTTCAATAACTCTCCATGGCAACCCAACAGCTTTTCTGTTCTCTAAGCTCATTGGTCGCTTAGTTATAGAATTTCCAAAATATTTGATATTTACAATAATTATAATTCTTAAATAATATTATGAACTTATTGGTTTATAAATAAATTTTCCTTCACACATAACCTTTCGAAAATTCAAAATTAACTAGATTTACATATTTTATAATTTTGGTAAATGTAGGGAAGTCATATACTTTGAAATTTAATTATAGATTTGACACTCTAAATTTAGAAAACAATACAAAGATAATAGACTTCCAACCTTCTAAGAAATTCCAATAACAGATGTAACAAATAAAAGCTATTGTCTTCTATAAATCAATTAACATTTTATTATAATATATATATATATATATATATATATATATATATATATATATATATTTTATAAAAGATATCTTATTTGTTCAAAAGATTTGAATATTATATTTCAATTGTATTAACATTGTTATTTAAGAGATTTAGTCTTAGTTAGTTGAGATTAATGAAAAAGAATATTTTTAAAATTCTACGTAAAAAAATATAATTGAAAAATTTTATTTCGTTTGGTTTTCAAGGGAATTTTTTGTTACATGTGAGCGCGCATGTTGTAGATTTTCATCGCGTTGTCAAATTTATACAGTGTGTTTCTCTGGGGAGAAATTAAAAAATAATCTTTATTATTATTTTAATATAAGTTTGTTGTTTTTTTATTTCATTTAGCTGTCAATATTAATGAAATTTTTACCTCTGGGTGTAATATATTACATTACACAATCTTTATACTCTATAAAGATAATTTTTTTTTTTTTTTTGGAAATAAATTTTCATTTTAAATTTATATTGTGTTCTTTAATTTAATCATCCTTCAATTACGAGTTTATAAGTAACTTAAAGATATTATAATTATTACATTTGTCAATACTCTTTTACTGGCGCCTAAAAAATTTTGTAGAAGAGTCTACCACGTTTCCGATTGGAACCCTGAGAGGAAAGCAGTCCCATTTTTTTTTAAATAAACCGACTGAATATCCTAGCTGGATAGATTTGTCGTGAATGGTGGTACAACAAATATAAGAACCACAGTTCATAGCAATATGTAGGTATGTGCCACTTATGCATCTGACCACACGTATCAAATTGTTCGAAATTCACGGATCGCTTACAGAAACAAACCTATTGCGAATACAAGGCAGACGTCTATGTGCTATGAATTATCAATCGCTCGAGTCCGCGCTCTGCATATTACACACCATTGATTTGTTCGTCCGATAATAATAGGAATGCTACGTTATATTACGTTTTATTTTCTTTTAAATAATATACACTCCGCAAAAAAATTATGGATCACTCAATTTTTTTGAAATTTTTTTTTATTTTTTAAAAATTTTATGTTCTATAAGTAGCACAGAAACAAATTAAAAATAGAACAAAATGCAATGAAAAAACCAAAGACCGCAACTTGATAAACATAACAATTGAAAAACCAACACAAACGCAAAGAATTTAATTAACGGAAAGTTGAAATAATAATGAGTATTTTCGTCTTGGGCCCGTATTACGGCTGCCACCGCCTAGGAAAAGACTCAATAAGACCTCTGATGTAGTCTTGACCCACTTGGTTCCATTCTTCAGTGACCGCTACTTCTAACTCTTCTAGCGTTGGTGGAACTTGTCTGGTTCGAATGTGGTCCCAGACATGCTCTATTGGATTCATGTCCGGGCTTCTAGCTGGCCACCTCAAAACATGTACGTCAACCTCATTTAGGTAATTTTCTACAATGTTGGTGATGTAGGGGCGAGCGTTATCATGCATTAAACGGAAATTTGGGCTTATGTAAGGTGCAAACGGAACCACAAGTGACTCTAAGACAATTCTAAGGTATCTATCTGCGGTCATAGCAACATTATGAATAACCTTCAACTCGAAAGATACACCTCCCCATGTCATAATCGAACTACCTCCGAAATTTCTTGTTTTCCTGAAATTGCACTGACTGAAGCACTCCCCCACCTCGTCTATATACTGGCATGCGTCTATCTGATGAGAACAGGCAATACCTAGACTTGTCTTTTAACATAATGTTAGCCCAATCTTCAGCGGTCCAATCAAGATAATCTCTCACAAATTATAGTCTGTGAACTCGGTGTTCTTTTGTGTGTATAGGGCCTTTGTCCGGTATTCTTGCACATATTCCTTGTTCTTTAAGTCGGTTCTTTACTGTCTGAGATATAACATTTACATTTCGAACGGTAAGCAGCTCGTTTTTTATCTGTCTTGCAATGCAATGCCTTATGCGCAAGGATATAAGTCGTCAAAGGCAAGCGTCTATGGCCTTAGTTCCGCTTCCTACATTGTCCTGGTCGCCTGTTATATCCCCCGGTTCCTCTATACCTTCGCACCAGTTTCGAAATTGTCAATTGTCTGACACCAACATATCTTTGGTACAAACATATCTTTGACTCCTACCTTCGTTAATTAACGAAATGGCTTGGACAATTTCTTCATGACTCAAATTACGTGCATTGCGCATTGAGGAACTGTCAATCATCTTTACCAAACCAGGCAATAGGACTCTACATGGAAACACATGATAAATGTTAATGGAAAAAACTATAGTTTTAAACTCACCAATTTTTGAAAGAAATGAGAAGATGTAAAGGACCTAAAGCTCACGAAATTAGATAAAAAAATTAATTTGAACTCAGTGCCTGACAATGTCATAAAACCAAAACAAACAAACACTGTTGCAACGATTTGCTTTGGACAGATAAGATGATTCCATAATTTTTTTGCGGGGTGTATTTTCATAAATTTGAATACTTAGAAATCGAATATTGTAATTTAAATTTGCGAATATTAATTACACAGGCCTGCATAAAATTTGTGATGACGTAATTTTTGTTCGTTAAGCTCAGTTCTTATATAGCAATAACTAATTAAAATACAGTTGGTCTCTACCACCTACAGATTTTTTTTTTGCACAAAAGAAAAAGAAAAAAATATAAAAAAAATCTTATAATAGGCGTTTTAATACATTTTAAAATGAATGTACTACTTCAAATTCTAGGTATCAACCCAAAAATGATTTTCTGTTGTGGTTTTAAAGAAATTTGTTAAATAGGCTCTCATTACCTGATGTAAATCTTTTATTACATGTATAAATTTTGGACAAGATTTCCGGGAATTTTTACCTGCTAAATCCTATTTGTTATGCTTTCACTTTATTAGTACTGCGAAGAAGGATTTCAAGTTTATCACTCCAAACAAAATATATATTTTAAGGTCATTTACTTCATTATATTTTCACTGCGATATTCATTCCTACAACATCGCAGTTGAGAGCACGTACGTTAAATACAGCGTAAATACGAACCCGGAAGAAATGGCCGGAAGATATATCACCAAAACCGTAACGAATATAACTCTGAAGAATAACTTCAAAAGAAGATGTACGCCGCAGCAACGACAAGACGCAGAAATTATCATTAGCCAAACAACCGACGAAGAAGATATCCAAAACCTTCTACAAAGGCAACCACAGATATTCATCGTCGATCCCGTCCAGCCAACATGTGAAATAGAATTATTAGTATCGCCCGAAGAAAATGAAGAAGAAGAAGATACAAGCCCGGCAAACTCGCCCGACAACAACTCGGATCACATAATCAACGTCCAACTCCAAAACGATTTTAAAATGGCGAAGAAAACGGCAAAAAAACAAAAAAACACACCACGCAAATACACCTATCGAAACAAAAAACGCATACAGTGTCCTCGAGAAAACAATCACCGAGGAAAAAATGGAAGAAGAAACTGAAATCACTCCACAACCTTCAACTTCATACAACAGCACTCCCAGGGTAAGTGATAAGACACACACTACACTTAACACAAAAACTGAAACAAAAAAAACACACAAAGTCGCACCAATTATCATAATCGAAAAAGACAAATGGACATACATACGACAATTACTTAAAACTAATAACATCAACACGACAGAAAGCAAAATGGTGAAACCAGGAATTCACATAGAACCGACAACTGACGAAGACTACAGAAAACTAAAACACACTCTAGACAACGAACATATACAATACTACACTTTTCAATTGAGAAGTGAAAAGACATTAAAGGTGGTGATGCGTGGCATTCCCACCTTTATCACCGAAACTGACATCACAGACGACTTGACGGACCAAGGATACCCGACTTTAAAAATCAAACGGATGAACGGCAAACACGGAATACCAGCACCACTTGTATTAATCGAACTGACGAGACAATACAAGTCAATCTACAACTTACGCGACTGCTGCGGACTGACGATCAAAATAGAACAACTAAACAAACGGACTGACATTATACAATGCCACAAGTGCCAGACTTTCGGACCATCACCAACGGAATTGCAACATTAACTACAAATGTATGAAATGCGGAGACGGACATTCGACACATCTATGTACTAAAACAAAAACAACCCCACCAAAGTGTGCAAACTGCGGTGGTCCTCATCTATCCACTTTCATTAACTGTCCCAATAACCCAAACAATCCTACAAATAAAACCACACCTCAACCTAAATACGTACCAGCACCACCCCCAACAAGTAATCCATGGACACAAAGACAAAACAAGACAAAACTTAACACAGTTGACGAATTAGCACTTGCCTTAGGCAATATGCTAATAACACTACACTCAACTAACGCAACAAACGAACAAATACAACACTTCGTTACACAGACACAGACAATAATAACACTATACAACAAAACACATTAAACACACAACTGAAACGCAAAAAAAAAAAAAAAATGTAAACGCGACTGACGCACAGACTGCACAAACAAAACACGTGACAACAAAAACAAACACAACAACGCACGATATTAATCAGACACAAACACATCACAACCCTGGGAGATACTTAACAACGGAGTGGAAATGGAGGCAATCTTCGACCACGATTCAAAATTCAAAGACTCATGAAAACTTCATTATAGCTCTGAGTGTCGATCAGTAAACAATTAAAATTAATTTGTCTTTAGTGTTGTGCGTGGTATTTGATAAATAAACATTGCTTAAAAATATGTCTAGCCGGTGTTGCAAAAATAAACCAGATGATTTCTGTTATATTTGTGGATATTTCGTCTTGAAAAATTTTAAGGGACCAATTGGTGAATTTGTGAAAAATGCATATTATGCTTATTTCAAAATCAAATTAGGAGATCAAGATAAAGATTGAGCACCGCACGTTGTTTGTAAGGTATGTGAAGCAGGTTTAAGACATTGGACCAAAGCGAATAGAAAAAGCCTTCCTTTTGGAATACCGATAGTTTGGAGAGAACCGCAAAATCATCACGGAGATTGCTACTTTTTTCTTTGTGATATTAAGGGGCATAATAGAAAAACTTTGAAACATATTTTTGTACCCAAACAATATTAAATCAGCTATCAGACCAGTTCCTCACAGTGATCATGTACCTATACCTATACCCCCCAAAGTACTACAAGAAGATATTGAAGCCTCTTCAACTTTCGGCTCCGTACAGATGGATAGTGATTTTGAACCATCAACTTCAGGTCAAAACCAAACTAAGCTATTCTCACAAGCTGAACTGAATGATTTAGTAAGAGATTTGGGACTTTCAAAAGATCTTTCTGAAGTACTGGGGTCTAGGTTGAAACAAAAAAAATTGCTTGCCCCAGAAACTACCTTCAGATCTTCCTTTAGCTGAATATGACAGAAAAACAACCAAACGGAGCTTTTCTGAAAAACAAAAACGTTTTTTTAAGAAGCATAAAGAATAAATAACTATTTCTAATAGTTTCTATGTGTATATTTTTGTATTTTTTTAAATATAATATAAAACTAGCTTATAAATGAAATAAATCGTGTTTTTTCTATATTTTTTGATTTTACTGGTTTGAAAAATAACCTTACGTGATACAAAAAAATAAAAGCAGATTTGAAATCAGCGCTACCCAATTACTAGAAAGCAGTTAAAATTTTTAAATCAACATTCACAGAGTTGGAAAATGCAGGCCTGTGTTATTGACCCACTGTATGTACATATTTACAAAATAAAACTCAAATATAAAAAGGGTTTTAATTTTTATTACTTCGTGTTCAGTTATTAACTATCAAAAAAATCGAAACGTAATCCTGTATGATTTGTAATTTTCTTTAGAATTCAATAATACTAATCCGATCCTGACCATAATAAGTAAACATGAAAGAAGATACTCAAGATACTCGAACAGCACACATATACGCTTCGATTTATTTAAATCGTGCGTGCATATTTTCAATGCCTAACAACTCTCTTTACCAGTTATATTGGAGTTTCTATTAAAGTAAAAAATAGGATTCCCTTGTATGGCGTATGGGATCGCAGAGGCCTTTTAAATGCTATTCAATTTATTTAGAATTAATTGCATAAATAAACCAAGCTGAAATGAAAATGCAAAACGAAGCCAGTTCAACACACAGAAAGAGAGGGCATAATGGTTTATTTTCTGCGAAACATTCATAGGCCGAGATCAATTTATTTCCTAAAGATATACAGTTCATAAAGTATAAGTTTTCAGTGCGTACTGCCCAAGTGTGAACCGCAAATTGTACTTTATCTCTTTCTAACACACATGAACACGCGCTGTAATACTACAGACGTTTGTCATTTTGAGTTAAGACGTACGTCTTTGAAATATTATATTAAATAAAAAGGATAGGTTGTCTAGGAGATAGTCTTATGATATTCGACTTGTCAAATTATTTCAATATTGTTGTTTATTGACTTTGTTTCCGGTATTCTGACTTCTAGGTTAAGCATTCTTCCAATTTGAATATTTAGTTTATCAAAAATTACAAAATCTGTTTTTTTGAGAACAATACTGATAATAAATAGTAATATCAATTAGTGGCAATAAGTACGAAATTGTTTGATTATTACTTTGACATTTCTAACCTATTTATTTTACAGAATATTTCTTAGATGCCAAGTAAACCTCTTGGTTCTCAAGCGAAACAGCTTGTATTAAATCTTACAGCCTATTAACAGGTAAAGGAGAATGGTGGACCATTTATGTCCATCGACCGCGTTCATGAGGTAATTCACATAATCAGTTAGATAAGGCGGTATTATGAAATAAGTTTTATTTTAGAGGGTAGCAGAAGCCCTTAATATTTCTAGTAGAACGGTCTACACTATTAAACATCGTAACATTCAGAATCCAGTCTTATCGTCTCCTAGCAAAAAAAGTCTTGTAAGAAGCCAAAAACTAAGGACTTAGCAGAAGCAACTAAAATGGAAGTTCGAAATACTGTTTATGACATGTACAAAGAAAGTATGTTTTTAATATATTGTAAATATTTATTACATGTTAAAATTTTTCAGAAAAACATCTTACCTTAAAAAATTTAAGCAATGTTTTGGCTATGAAAGAATTTGTTCATACATGTACAACTACTTTAGCAATATTGCTTAAAGATATTGGTTTTAAATATAAGAAAGAGTGTAACAGGAGAGCGCTCACAGAGAAATTAAATATAGTCTGAATGAGAAATGTATTTTTAAGGGAATATATGAATAACTTAAATTCAACTTTATGTCAGTTTATGTTCCTTGATGAAATTTGAATCTTTTTGAAAGAGAATAGAATGAAATCCTGGCAAAATGATAATATAAAAAGTGTTAGGAAACCCAAAGACTATGATGGTAAACGGTTTATTATTATACATATTGGCACAGAAACTGGCTTCATTAAAGGAGTTAGTCTGATTTTTCCATCAAAAACAATCACTGGTGATTACCATGGAGAAATGAATGGTGACTCCTTTAAGCAATGAGTAAATGATCAGCTTATACCAAATCTTGAGGTACCATCACTTATAATAATAGATAATGCTCCTTATCATAGCGCTAGTCAAAATAAACAACCAAATACCTCCTCAAAAAAACAGAAATTATGGAATGGTTGAGAAAAAAAGATGGAAGCTATTCACCTGCAATGACTAAGAATGAATTAATTCAATTAGTAAAATATAATAAAGAAGAGAAGATATTTATTATAAGTGAAATAATGTGAGTGGACATGAAGTTTTAAGATTACCTCTGTACCATTGTGACTTGAACACAATTGAAATGATTTGGACTAAGGTTAAAAACTATTATAATTCAAATATTGGAAGAAATGGTTATTCAGATGAAAGAGTTAAAGAAATGTGGAATGAAGCTTTGCAACAGTGTGATGAAATTACTTGGTATAATTGTGCTAGGCATACGGAAAATTTAATTAAAAAATGGCATGAGAAGAAGCAATTTCTTGATAGGGCAGAGATTGCTCCAATAATAATGTAAATGACTCAAGTTTTGAGTCAGAATCAAAAACTGACTAGTTTTAATTCATTTTTGTAATATATACTCCTTTACATTAAAAATAACATACCTATTGCAAATAATACAAGTAATATTTTTGAGGTTTTATTTGGATGAAACAGGGAAGTTTACTTCTATAAAAGTTCACTAAACATTAATAAGCAGGTAACTATCTTATTTTGACAAAATATTTTTGTATTTATATTTTGTAGAAGTTTAATATGGTTACATTAATACTGTCATAAAAATCATCAATGTGAATCATTTGCATGCACATAATATAAAGCAGCGAAGAAATTACTGCCACTGGTTCAACGAAACATTACATGATAAAGATCTCGTGGCAAAGTTTTATATGAATGAAGTTTGTTTTTTTCTTATTGGTAGTGTACTAACCTGCAAAATTATCAAAAGTAGTTATCAGAAAATCCTCATGTGTTTGTTAAATATTATCTTCATCTAATAAAGAATAATATGGATTAGGATTGTATTATTATACCATTATTTTCTTAAGAAACAATAAAATATTAAATGTAGACTATATAAATGTTTATTTTATGTATAATTTTATAAATGTAATTTGACAACATATATTTACAACTTTCAAAAGGTTTTAATTCTTTTTCAAAGAGTTACGAACATAACTTTTACATTCTTTTCCAATATATTTAAATTTATTTAAAATATACACAATATATAAGTTAAGTAGAAATCTAAATTATTCATCAAATTAATACATTCCCAATCTTCTTAACCCAGATATAGTGCAAGAAAATGATTTTGGTAGGTATGTCATTCTTAATAATGCAAACATTTTTAACACTAATGATCTTTTCAATACCTCATTTCACCATTGATATGACTTGAAATATTTCTTTTTAAATAAATTTTTGATCGAATATTTTCGTGAGTTTATAATTATAAATAACATTTAAAATAATTTGTTCAAATATTAAAGTAATAATTTCGGCATAGTTTTCTTGGATAGAATATATTTATACAGAACTAGAAAAGAAACAATACTTTTGAACTACTAATGTTCCCACTTTACTCATTATTATTATTTTGACATGTAGGTTATGTATATGCTTTCTTTGGTTACATTGCAAGTAACATACTAAAATTTTGACAATATTGAACAATGACGTTTATATTTTATGATGACAAACGGTTGTTTCCGCGATTGAATACTGACTTCATTTGACTCTGCAGTACTGATTTGAATCATATGCTTCGAATTTGATCTTGAACTGAAAACTTATACTTTATGAACTATAATAAAGTATTCCTACACAATATGCATATTTAAATTATATATGTGTTAGCTTTTTATTTCTTTTTATTACCTCGTTTTCTAACAAAACTTAATTTATCTAATGACGATATTTTGTAACGAACGGTCACATATTCTTTGTTCTATTTATTCACCCAACAGATCAATACAATTGAAGAGTGGAAGTACCAAAGGCACTAAGTGCCATATTCATAATTCAGAGATAATTAAGAGAACAACTTTAGAAAGCAACATTTTTTTATTTTTTGTATTATAAATATTTTAAAACGATTCCTAGCATCTAGAAATAGTAACTGGTAGAACACAAACTTAATGTTTCTATCAAAAAAATAAAATATTGAAGTTTGTTTAGAAGTAAAACTGCAAGAGCATAAGTGCCAAACTATGATCCCTACAAAGGTTATAAGCAAAAACCAAAATTTTGTCTTAAGTACCTCA
The DNA here is from genome assembly GCA_935421215.2 of Melolontha melolontha. Lineage (NCBI taxonomy): Eukaryota > Metazoa > Arthropoda > Insecta > Coleoptera > Scarabaeidae > Melolontha > Melolontha melolontha. Next base: position 177,359,108 of record OW285237.1, on the reverse strand, counting down.
CAACCTAAAGGTTATAAGTACTAATTAAAGGTGAGTTGAGCTGCTGCTTGGCCCCAAGCTTTCTTCGTCTAAATTAAGAAGTTCTCTATAAAATATTTTGTGTTCAGGATTTTCCAGGTAAGGAATCATGGACGATAGAGATTTTTTTTTATTAGCGGTAATCTTATTCTCAGGTGGTAAAAGTTTTATTTCTGCTGATCTTAGATCTTCCGTGGTTTTTCCTTTCTTCAATACATTGATTTTTTTCCAGGCTTCTAACTCGGAGAAAGCTTCTTTTATATGAAGTAGTGTTGGATTTTTATAATCAATCTTTATTCTTACTGCCTTACTGATATTTAAGGATTTAGTGTTGAGAAATGTGTCAGCAGCTTCTTTTATATCCCAAAATCCGTTTACAGACATGTCAATAACTTCGAATGGCGGATCATATTTTGCGGAAGTTATTACATTCTGCAAATCATTTGGCACCATTGAATCATAACACGCTTTCTTTTTTCGATGAGAGCGAAGTCTCGATCACAAGCCATAAAACTGTGACCACTTATTAGAAAATTATACTCTATTGTCTCAAAAACTTTATGAAGAGCAAGGAACACTAAAACAAATATTACCATTCTGTTCTTGTTCTGCCCCGCACAGTTGTCACTCCATAGTAGCAAATGTTTTTTTTGTGTGACACCGGAATTTAAAAGTTTGAGGAGGGTAGATGCTACCTCATTCCCTCCACGTCCACTAACACCTTCATGCCACATACACATAAAAGCATGGTTAGAGTCCGACAAATGTATTCCCAGGTTGTAACAAGATAGTTGAGACAGATAAAACATATCTGAATGTGTCAACGTAGGAACAAATAAAACTTGTTGGAGATCAAACGAAATGCAGCATTTGTCACTATCAGGAAGTTGTGAATTTTCGGTTTGGTTCTTCATATATTCCAGACTTTGTTGTACTTTTCGGTGGTGAAGGTTTAGTTGTTGTTTCGCACTGCAGCCAGCACGAGAAGTATGCTTTGCCTCACAATTTAACATATCGCAGGTATGACATGTATCGACTCTAGGACGATGAAAGCTTATATTCGGGAAATCCTTCTTAAACACACCTCTGTAAAACTTATAACTTACAGAAGATTCTTTGTTTTTCTCCAAAAATGCTTTATAAAGTCGATGAATATTTAAATCAGGACTGAGATATTGCTTTTCTGATTTTGCACGTGAATAGTGTGAAACATCTCTAGGGATGGAGTTTATATGTAGATGGATCAGTTGGCGGTCGTTTTCTGTGAACTTGCTTAGCTTATTGTTAGAACGCCTATCAGTAAATGTGGTATCTCCCATTTTTTTCTTATTTATTAAACCAACCAAACGCTTCTGAGTACAATCAAAAACATTCATAAATGTCTTTCTGCATACATGCACAAAATTTCCATCTTGATCTGGAAGTGTGTAGGATATGTAAATTTGCCTTTTGCTATCTGCGGCCGTTTCATAATTTCCATGGAGACGTCTTTTTATTCTCACTAAATTTATTAGGCCCATCAGATACGTCCCTTGCGTTTTGTAGTTTTCAGAATAAAATCTCTCAAATAGTTAAAGTTTTCTATTTGCATAATAATCTTAAACTACCGCCATAACCTAAAATTTCTTACCTCTTGATTAGGTGGATTTTTCGGACGAATTTCTCTCTTCTTCCTATTAACATATGCCTTCCCAGCATTCTTTTTCATTCTCTGCTGTTCTTTAAACCTTCCTTTAGTCTTTTCTTGCCCAACTTCCATGTTTACACTGAAATTTCTTGTCCAATAAACGTTTAAAAACAAAGAAGCACGCTTACATATTCAACCCGACTTTGGAACTTATACCCTTTCAAAATAAAAACTTCCAGGCCATAGTGCTGAGCGCCATCTAGTTTTACTTTACTAAAGCTTAGAAATAAAATTACACTTATAACCCTTGCTCGTACATTGGCGATGGGACTTACAACCTTTTTAAGTAAATATCTACAAAACTCAGATTTTGGCACTTAGTGCCTTTGGTACTTCCACTCTTCAATTCAGTTACAGAATTAAAGAAATAAACAAAAAATACTAAATGTTATTAATTAATACAATACAGCTTTGACCAGCTCAACCAATGAAATTAGGAATTTCGTTCATATAGTTAATTGACGAAGGAGATACTTGTTGAAACTTCATTATAACGCTAAGAAATAAGTAATTAAACTTCTAGTTTCAAAAATTCTTTTATTGTAAATACCACTACAATATTGTTTCGCCATACAATGGCTTCATCAGGTGGATTAAATACTGCATAGGTATATAGGAACATAACGAACATAACGATTCCAATTAAATTTTTATAATCAAATTCTTGTTACAAATCGTGGCAGTTACCGTAAATTTAATTAAGTTATAATAATAAAGTTATAGGTATATTGTATACTAAAAACTATAAATACATAAGCAAAATTATATTTCTGTTCATTTTACCAACAGGGGTCACCTTGAGAGGCGGTGCCTTCCCTTTGTTCGATACGCATAATTTTTTGTATACCGTATTTTTACACAAAAACAAAAATTTGTAGAGGGAATTACGATCTATACCTTCAAAAAATGTTTCTTCTATACATCTAAAGACCACCTAATGGACACACACAACGTATATTTAAGCAGTGGTTACTTCAACGTATAGATACGTATTTCGATATTTTAGATTTCATCAATGCACGTTAATGAAGCATACCTATTGCCAAAGCACTACCGCTAATAAAGCACAATTTTACATGTCAAATGTCTGGAGAACATCTCGATATATGACTGCCAAGAGACGCACGGCGGCAAAGCGTTTTTTCACCAGCTGCGAAGCTGCTACTAAAAAGGAAATATACGTTTGTAAGTGTAGTCCATTATCTCGTAGCCAAGATGGCTACACTTTTAAACGTATACTTTCTCTTTAGTAGCAACTTCGCTGCTCGTGAGAAAACGCTTTTGCCGATGTGCCTCTCTTGGCCATCTGATGTATGGAGACATTCTCTTGACATTTGACACGTAAGATTGTGCTTTATTAGCGGCAGCGATTTAGCAATGGGCATGGCTTCATTAACGTGTACTGACGAGATCTAAAAGATCGAAACACGTGTCTGTACGTGGAAGTATCCATTGTTTAAATATACGCTGTGTTTGGCCATGTATGCATATACCGATATGTTTTTAAACACTTTTGAGTTATTGTAGTATAACCTTTAATGGGACTATGTCGAACAATAAAATTAGTTTTTCCAAAGAAACAGTGATTAACTTTCTCTTTTCCCACACTTACCAAACGATTCTCCAATGTAATAGGAATATTATTAAAAAAATTAACATTCTAAGCTTATTCTCTGCTATGTGTTTCACAAAAGCAAATAAGAAGTTATAATTAGAGAACGGACGCAATTTCCATAAAACGCAATCGGCAATTGGAATTGTGTATAACGTCGCTGAGTACATCCCGGCGTAATTCAAATATTTGTTTGACTTACTCGAACACCTGGTCTGGCAGCGATAACAATGGACAAGCCAGCTATTGTATTCGAAGAATATAGTGTTTTTTAAAGTGTTTTCATGAGCGTAGATAGAAGCGGGGTTTTTATAATGTATTTTATATATTAGTTTATATTTCGTAAGATAAATAAAGTGCTGTGAGTAAGTTTCTTGTTTTCATAGTTTTAACTGTTAATTACATCGTAATTTTTGTGATAGATCCTGTTTAATATCGTTTGATTGAATCTATTTCTAGCAATTATTTCGACGTAAGTGTGCATTGAATTTCGTTCAGATACAATAACTTACGCACACATTTTTAGTTTTCATTTATTTAGATCTAGAGCATTGTTTAAGTTACTTTTTCAGACATGATATGGAAGAATGTCGAGAACGGCATTGTAAAACAATGGCGAGTTGGATTGACGGTCATACTGATTGTATGTCCATTGTCAGTGATTCCGAAATTTATTACAAAATCCGTAAAATATCGTCAAAAATTCGTCACTTAGGATCGCAAACACATCTGAACTCTGTAAAACTTTTATGGCGGCTAATATTCCATTAAATAAACTTAGCAATCCCACTTTAAAAATATTTCTTCAAAAATATACTGGTCGAAATGTTCCTGATGAATCAACTTTACGCAAATGTTATGTTTCTAGGTGCTATACGAGAACAGTAGAACGCATTAGAAGCCATCTTTTAAATCAATACATATGGATAAGCGCCGACGAAACGGTGGATATGTTAGGACGCTGTGTGGTAAATGTTGTAGCTGGTGTACTACATCCAACTATTCCCTATAACTCATATGTAATAGCAACAAGCGTTATAAATAGAGTTGATGCGGAAACAGTTGCTGAAACCATTAAGGAGAATATGCAAAAAATGCTTCATTCGGACACCACGTACAAAGAAAAAATACTTTTATTTGTCAGTGATAGTGCTGCGTATATGTTAAAAACAGGCAGACTATTGAAGAAAACATATCCTAATATGCTGCATATTACTTGTGTAGCACATGCTCTCCACAGAATCTGTGAATATATCAGAGATACTTTTCCGGAAGTTGATAGACTTGTATCAGCTTTTAAAAAAGTTTTCAGAAAAGCACCATTGAGAGTAGCTCTTTTCAGGGAAAATTTTCCATCTCTGTCACTGCCTCCCACTCCAGTAATAACTAGATGGGGAACATGGCTGGAAGCTACTAGTTATTATGCTGAGAATTTCGATAGTCTAAAACATTTCGTAACACTGCTAAAGGAGGATGCTAGAAGTATTGGTGAGTGCAAGGAGCTCACACAAATCCCAAATTTAAAAAATCAGTTGTACTTTCTTCACGAACACTTTGGAAAATTGCCAAAACTAATCACTTATTTTGAAAATCAAAATCTCAAATTAAATGACGGATTAACAACATTAGATGTGGCTGTTAATAATTTGAAAAGTATTCCAAGTGACTTCGGATGTGGCCTTCGGCAAAAGTTTGAAGCAATTCTTAATAGAAATCCAGATTTCATTACATTGCAGCAATTATGTATGGAGACAATTCCACAAAATGTAACGGCTAAATATGAAGAAATAAAAGAATATTTCCAGTATGCACCTATAACCAGTTGCGATGTAGAAAGGACGTTTTCTATTTATAAGGATGTACTTAATTCAAAGAGAACAAAATTGACAGAAGAAAACCTTGAGAAACTATTGCTAGTCAATATTAATACTCCTTTACTCAACTTGAACGACAAAATGAACAAATAAAAATGTTCTAATTATAGAAATAAAATTAAAAACTTTAAAAATACAACTTGTCAACAAATACATATGTATTTCGTAATTTTATAGATCACCACCTGTTTGTTTTCCAATTATATAAATAAAATTAATTAATAAATATGTATTTCGTAATTTTAGATAGATAGATTACCACCCGTATGTTTTCCAATTATATAAATAAAATTAAAAACTTTATAAATACAACTTTTCAACAAATAAACATGTATTTCGTAATTTTATAGATCACCACCCGTTCGTTTTCCAATTATATAAATAAAATTAAATATTTTAGAAATACAGCCTTTCGCCAGTACTGCACTGAGTGGTAAGCGTGTCCGTTCTCTAGTTATAATTAAAAAATAGTAATTAATTAGGTACATTTTATTTTTTACCGTGTTAAACAAATGGAAAAGTTTGAAATTGATTTACATGCATCTTGTGTGTATCATTTGTATTTTAAAAAGTGTCATTCGAATTATTAATTTTTCTTCCCAGTTTCTCACAATTTCGAAATTCCACGAAACCCAAAAGATCATTAAAATGCCGACGCCCCTTTGTCTGGCGAAAAAAATTCCATATTAAGAATTCTGCAGTCGGACCTTGATGTATGTATTCTTTTTCATCCTCTGTTTTGTTATTGTTATTGTTGTTGTTTGTCTCACACGATTTTTTAGTAGAACAAAACGCACCGTTGACCGAGAGGTAGGTATCTGGAGTGGTCCACCTGTGGAACTACCCAAGTTCGATGTATAGGTACCGGGGATGAGGAATGGATGGCTCGTTTAAAACAATTTATCACCACAAGTGAAATATGAGAGATATAAAGAAATAGATTGACCTGTGGCCTTCGATCGCTCTGAAAAATTGTTCCTAATGTCCCAGTCCTGAAGAGCATATTGCTGGATATATGTTTGCGTCAATAGTATAATGTCAAACAAACATCCAGTATTTTTTTTTTGAAGTTACATCTTGAATTATAAATTGCTCTCGATTTATTATTCAAATATTAAAAGCAATCATATTAGACTTTTAATTAAAATGAAATAAATTACGAAGTAAATTAATTATCGTAGTTTTTGTTTGGTAAATACATAACGCGTTTTGAAATTTAGAACTAGATTGTTTGAATTTCATTCATCAATTTAATATAATAACTAGAAGAAATAGAAAAGCTGAAATGATATAGTCAGGCCAAACCTAATGAACGATTATACTCAAACTATTCAAGTTGACTTCACTTACGAATAAATATAAATAAAGAGCAAACGACAAAATCCCTTTTTAGGGAGATATTATACACTGGTCAACCAATTTTAATTTTTTCAATTTTTCTTTAGAAACTGTGTATAATTTTCGTTTTCTTTATAGTTTTAACAATAATAATAACAACAAATTTATTCTGGCACGCCAGGTTTTGGAAAAAAAATATTGAAAAGTAAACGAAATAATTATTAATTTGGTATGTTCATTACACCGGGTGCGGTAATATTGTGTCGGCGGAGCTTAGCAAGAAAACTAATAAAGTTGTAGCAATGAAATTTTACGTACACATGTAGTATGCTACAGTGCATTTTCTATTTTTATTTATATATTTACAGGCTGTTCCAAATTTATGCAACCACTTTCAATTTTTTTTAAAAAGATTGCTATACAACATATACATATATACAGGGTTAGTTAAAAGTATGGAGACGGCGATTTATTGTCGTTAATATTCATTTTAGGGATTTACGTTCAATATAAAAGTTTGTTAGGATATTTTGATCTACATTTGAGAATATTTGAATTTTTTTTTTCTTCAATTGTTTTTTAGTTACGCCTGTCCGCGCATTTTTTTAAAATGGGAACTAGTAAATTTTGCTCTACCATTCGATAGAGTTTTTTTTTCTCTTTACAATAATATTTTTGTTTTTTTTTAAATTCATTTTAATAACTTCTTACAAGAAAAATTAAACAAATTAATAACAAAGTAAATTAAAGTAAGTGTTCAAATTGTCGTCCATTAGTAATTTTACAATGACCCAATCGATTTACAAAACCCCGAACAGAGTTCTGTAAAAAATCTCGGGGAATTTCTTGTATCGTTCTGGTAATTCGGATTTGTAAATCTTCGATGTTATCGGGCTTATCTTTGTAAACTTTGTTTTTTACGTATCCCCAAAGAAAAAAATCTAAAGGACTTAAATCTGGCGAACGGGCTGGCCATTCAATGGTTCCTCGTCTTCCAATCCATCTGTGGGGAAAAACGTTGTCCAAATATTGACGAACATTTACACCATAATGTGGTGGGGCGCCATCTTTCTGGAACCAGATACTCATTGGGCAGGTGTTCATTGTTTTCATGAGGATAGAGCGTAGCACTAGCAGGTATTATTTCATTTTGCAATAACTGCAAATACAGAGCCGAAGTTAAATTGCCATTGATGAAAAATCGACAGATAATATGAGCGCCTAGAATGCCAACCCAAGCATTAACCTTTTGGTGGTACTGCGTATGGTGCTCCAATAACCAAGAGGGATTTTCCGATGACCAGTATCTGCAGTTATGTCTGTTTATTTCACCGGTAAGGCAAAAAGTAGCTTCGTCTGAGAAAAGAATATTGTTGACAAAATTTTCATTATTATTGCAAATATTTAACATTTCTTCAGAAAATTGTAATCTCCTGTCAAAATCATCTTCCGTTAACTCGTGTACAAGGTGTACCTTATATGGTTTATAATTTTCACTTTTTAAAAACGACACGATCGATGACTGTGAAATATTGAAATTGGCCGCTAATTAATTGGTTGATAAATGGGGATATTCAGATACAGCCAATAAAATATCCAGTTTGTTATCATCGCTGCGTCTGTCTCCATAACCCAACATCATAAGTATTTCAATTCGTTCATATTCACTTAAACTCGCCATTGTTAATATTAACAGCAACAAATTGCACAAATGAATTATTTCTGTCAAAGATTTGACGTACACAATAACCAGTGATAAAATTATGTCGCTCAAGTTTGTTTATCGCTACGCTGCTCTGTATCTACGATGTACCGAACATCTGTTAAACACATGAACCGGTTTTTTCTTATAGAAAAGTTATTAAAATGAATTTAAAAAAAAACAAAAATATTATTGTAAAGAGAAAAAAAAACTCTATCGAATGGTAGAGTAAAATTTACTAGTTCCTATTTAAAAAAAAGGCGCGGACAGGCGTAACTAAAAAACAATTGAAGAAAAAAAAATTCAAATATTCTCAAATGTAGATCAAAATATCCTAACAAACTTTTATATTGAACATAAATCCCTAAAATGAGTATTAACGACAATAAATCGCCGTCTCCATACTTTTAACTAAGCCTGTATATAAATATGTCGTGCCAAAGTTATCGAAGTTTAAAGGCTATTTTCAATTTTTTTTTTAAATTGAACCTAGAATTTTTTTATTAGTCAGCAAATTCATTGTAAAATTGCCGTTGAAATGGTACCAATAACATAGTACTTATTTCTAGTATTTTCGAAGTTAGAACCCTTTAATGGGATATACCTATTCTAGTAATTTACTAGTACCTACTATTATTTCTGATATCAATGACGCTGGTCGATAACTTGACACTTGCCTTCTTCTGGTTCATCATATTCTTAACTCGAAACACCTATGGGTCTTGGTGCTAGCAAGGCAAAGCTTCAGAATGAAGAGCAGGGGCAGACTAGCATAACTAATATTTTTCTTATTTTTATTCGTGCAGCAAAAGTTGTTGACTAGTTTTTGTTGAGTCGTCGTCGATTCAACTTGTGAATAGAAGGTCATCTCTTGCTCAGTTCGCAGAAAACACTTGTTGAAGGCACAACACTCTTTAATTATTAAATACAGAAAAATAATGTTACATAAGCCTCAAGCAAAGACACTTGTTGAAGGCACAACACTCTTTAATTATTAAATACAGAAAAATAATGTTACATAAGCCTCAAGCAAAGTATATTTTTATAAAACTTGGTTACATTTCTAATTCTAGTAAGCTAGTTTAAATAACATGTTGATAAATATTAGCAAACTTAAACTTTGAATTCTAAAATATTAGCCAAGTAAAAAAAAATGTAGTCATAAGACTCCATCCTATTTCTTATGATTGGTCGAAATAGGATAGATACATAAGTTTACATAAACTTGACATCGCTATATTGTACGGAATAGATAAATAGATGGTTCAGGTACATACGGTTTTACCCAGACTCGACCTTGGATAAATCGTGTGTCCTAAGTACTATTGCTTAATACAAGAGACCTTTGAAAATGTGACCGTAATGAAAATTTGTAGAAAGTCCGTCTAACTTAACGGGCGACTACGTGTTTATCACAATAGGCGGTAAGCTTTTGATTTAAACATTACAAGGCTTAGCTAATGTGCTTAAAGAATTTGTGACCATTGCGGCTACACCTTAAGTAAAACCAATACAAAATAGAAAAAAGTCTGAATAAATAACTGTAAACTAGATGATAAATTCATATTTCAGAATACATATTCTAAGAAGGATGAACCAAAACATAATTGTGAGATAAACGGTTTATGCAGGATAAAGTAAGTAAAACTACGTCATAAAATTATATTTGAAACTGCCATAAACATTAATAACGGGGAATGCCGTGGTCCCTCTAAATAAAGTGTATAAATTTTAAATTATAAAGAAATCTTTCCTAAATAGAATATTTTAATCGAAAACACTTATTAATTAACAACGTTGCCCAGATTTGTGGACGAAAGTAGCAATCAGTCGAATGGCCTGTTTGTTCGCGCCAAATCACAGGTCTTGCAAATGGCATAAGGCTTTTTTTTTACCGTTTGACCAGCCCCTCAGAGTAACAGCACAGCTGCGCAGCAAAGGCTGGGAAATCATGGCTGGTCCTGATGTTCAATTTTTAAGCCAAAATAGTGAAAATATAAAATGTGTAATATTCCGCTTATGCTGATGGGTAGTGAATTCTCCACATACATAACAGAAGCTGTTTGTATTCTTCATACACGTACGCAACATTCAAAGGGAGTAGGGATTGGTAGGAATACTATATTTGACATTATTACAGAAATTGAAATGTCTGGAGCTACACATTCTCCTTTAAGAAAACGAAGTTGCCGAGATGCTTACAATAAATTAGATGAAGTATCAAAAAGTGCGATTAGAAGGCAGTACATTCATTTTTTTTAAATGAGTTACCAACTTGCAAAAAAAATATATGAAGCTATTAAAGGGATGCCAGTTTACCTCCTTTCAAACTTTAAAAATCTCTTTGCCGAATCCTAAAGAAACTAGGATTCAAGTGGGAAAAACGCACACGAAATAACATATTAATTGAACGAAATGATATTATCTTATGGAGACGTCGTTATTCGACAAGTATAAGAAAGCTTCGTGCAGAATGGAGAATAATCTATTATTTAGATGAAATATGGGTGAATGCAGGTTACACAAAAGCAAAAAATATGGGAAGATACAACGGTACTTAATCCAAGACAAGGCAAGGTTGAAGGTCTTTTTACTGGTTTAAAAGATCCATCTGGCAAAGGAAAGCGACTAATTGTGCTTCAAATTGGCAGCGAAACTGGTTTTAGGAATGGGGGTTTGTTATTATTTGAATCCAAGAAAACTGCAGATTATCATGAAGATATGAATAGTGAGGTGTTCATCGCATGGATGCAGAATATATTACCTTCTCTTGAGCCCAATTGTGTTATAGTAATGGATAATGCGCCCTATCATTATACTAAAACAGAAAAATCACCTACTTCATCATGGAAAAAGGTGGCATTTATTGAATGGCTTTTAACAAAAGAAATTTTAGCTGATAATTCTATGCTAAAGATTGAATTGTTTGAGCTTGTTAAAAATTACACATCCTGTCAGAAAGTAGCCGTACAGTTTTACGTTTACCTCCATATCACTTTAATCTTAACCCCATTGAACTTGTAAGTCAAGCATCATGTTGCGGCCAATAATAAGGCATTTAATTTGAACGAAGTAAGAAATTTATTATTAGAAGAATGAGACATGGTTGATGTTGACGCATGCAAAAATAGCATTAATCATGTTATAACAGAAGAAAACAAAATATATGATTTAGATAATATTGTTGAAAATATATTAGAAAATTTGACTTTTCTGTAAATACTGGGTCATCCTCAGAATTTTCATTTAAGGTTCTGATCTTGAAGATGAGTAGTTTTCAATATATATATATATTGTAACATTTCTAAATTGGTTAATATTTAAGAATGTTTATTATCGTTATAAAGGCCCCAAAAGTTGGGCTGACAAAATGTAATATTACGAATTGTTAATATATATAAAAAACGTATGTATATAAAAGAATGAATGTTATATAACTGTGAATTGTTGTATAAGAAAATGTTATAAAAAGTGATATACAATTCAAATCGGGCTCGTTCAATACTTATCTTTTTTTTGTTATTTTCGTCGTCGGCTAGCTTCTTTAATTTCTTCAGGGTTAAGGTAGGTTCACCTCTCTCCACTTTGACTTTATGTACGTAGTTTATTTAATTGGGATCGGAACAATATCTCAAGTATATTACAAAGAAAACCAAAGTAAAATATTGACAATTAACTTTATTAATAAAAAATTATCTAGCAAAGTTTTAGAATTTATATTAACAATTTTCGTGACACACAAATAACAATACGGGAGATACACTCAACGGTTGGTATTCTTATAGTCTAACAATATGGTGTACGACAAGTGCAATTAGGTGTTGTTTTATTAACAGAGTTTACAAAAGTAACATAGAATCAAGTTTTTAAAATTACAAACAGTGGATTCTAATATTTAAATAAGTGGAATAAAAATTACAGTGATATAATATCGGTGAAAGCAAAGTAAATAGTTAGTTATGGAATAAACAAAGAAAATTCTAGAAAAGTATATGAGCAAGTAAAAATGGCGCGTAAAATATTGTTAAAGTTAGCAAAAACCTGAGTCTTCGGATATATCTTCCGTTGCTTCCTGCTCCTGTGTTCTGCTGGTTTTCACAACGGGAAACTGGATAATATTTCTGCGATGGTCCCTCGGGATGACTTGAGTTTTTTGAAATCTCCAAGTCCGACGGCGGCTTGCTCGGATGACCGGTTTCGAGCGTACCAAGATGCTGGTCGTTGCACGGTGAAACTTATGGCGGGTAATTAACGTATTGAAACTTTAAAAATTCGTAGTTCTTGAACTAATTGGTCGGCAGATGGTAAACTTTGTCTACAGGTAGATCGTAGGGGTGAGTAACGTTGTGTAGACTCAAAACTCTCCAGAACTTAATAATTTCACCAATTTGTTTTAATTAATTCGGAGCACAAAAAACGTGACCTCTCACTGTGACGACTAATTACCGACGCTTACTTTTTCACTTGTTTTTAATTGCATAACTTTCCGCAAAATCGCCCCCTTCTTTACTTGCATTATCTTTTCGAATATTATTATTTTAGACATTTTTACAGAGTAAAACAGTAAAAAAAATTACAATTTGATTTATAAAATAACTTTGGTTGAATAACATATGTTTATGTGTTTACAAACACTCTGGCAATATCGGTTTATTTTCGGGTTATTGCACCGTTAGAATTGTGGGCGGGGCTTAATTGTTCAAATACATTTGAAAATAAATACGTTACATTTGTTTGAATAAACACGCGTTAAATATTAATTTGAATTAAAAATTGAAAGTAAACATTATAATAAAAATAGAAAAATAAGTTAATTATTTCAAAGCAAGTTTGTCGTCAAAATAACGTATTTATACTTTGAATCAATCTTTCCCCTTCTTGGTATTAAAGTACATATTAGATATAAATATTATGGTTACAAGTATTCTTTGTTTCTTTCAGAGAAAAGAAACCCTTCTTGCAATGCCTCAATTTCCCCCTTGATTAAAAGTTAGAAACTTGTTGAGAGCTTTTAATCAACCGTATCTAGGAGTAAAACAGAAATATATAAGTGCAGTATAGTGATCTGATGAAAATTTAATGAAATGTGTGTGTTCACGTTAAAAGTATTTCGAATTCTATAAGTAGTTATTTGTATTATTCTAGCTAATAATTCCCTATTTAATAATTGTCATTAAAGTTAATTGGTTTATTTTGTTGTTCGGGTTCTTTTGATTGAAAACCCCTTTTAATATTAAGTGATTATTTTCTTCTTCCTTTTTTTTTTCTCTTATTTAATAATAATATGATTAATTTAATTAGCCTAGTCTAAATGTAAACTTGTGATTAGTATAGATAATAAAATATAGTAATCTAGTATTTATTATTGGCTTACGGACTATAACATGCTTGGCTGGTTTTGTTCTGAAAGTTGTTTCGGCTTGTTATGTACATATATATAAAAAAATACTTTATTTTTAAGTGTGGTAGTCTTGCAACATAGTTATGTGATATCTACCTTTAATGTAATTTGTTTCGGGTTCAAAAAGTTCGTAGGTATTATTACCAATGATTCTCTTAATCGTATAGGGACCTTCTTTTGAACTATTACAATGGGATTAATAAAGTATGTGTTCGATCTCTCAATAATTCCGGATTGTTCTAATCTCTCTAATTCTAAACTAACTTTCTGTTGGTAGTAGTACGGAATCGGGTAATTCTTACTTATTAATGGGCAGTCATTGTCAATATTAATTGGATGTTCATATCCTTTTGCAAAAACAATATCGTTATTTATTAAAGTGATGTTTTCGTTTAAAATGTTAATTAATTGCGGTACGACGTTTGTATAAGGTATTTCTTGTTTATCAATTATATTCGTTATATCATTCTTATCATTTATAATGTCAGTTGTCTGTAAATCCTCCTTAATCTTGACCTCTTCTTCGCCCTCGTAACTATCTAACGTTCCTAACAAATCTGGCCTATTATTCACTCCTATATATTCATTATTTATAATATTATCATTTCCAACTCTATCAATAAACCTTTCTTCTGCTCTCCTATAGTACGGTACATTATATTCTAATAAATTATTTATTACAACTGCTAAAACTTCTTTCTTATAAGTATTATATTCGTGCACTTCCTCTACGGACAAATGTTTATTAAATGTTAAATTGTTCTTTCCAATTGATAAAATACCTTTTTCAAAATTCAATATCATTTTCAACCTGTTGATATTGTCTATACCCAATATACAGTCATATTGTAACTTCTCTATTACGTAACAGTGAATTAAATAACCGATTTCGTTTATTCTTATTTCGGTATTGAGTTGCTTGGTGATAGTGCCCATCTTTCTTCCATTTGCGGTAACTATGTCGGTACCCTTAGTTTTAACAACGTGTTGTTCGTATCCCTTTATTTGTTTTGCCAGATCTTCTCTAACTAATGTAATCTCGGCTCCGGTGTCGATTAAACAATTTAATTTTATGTTGCTGAATTGTAAAATAATAATGGGTAGAGAATATACTTCATTTACGGCGTCCCCTGTATCTTCTATGTTTATGAATTCCTCCGGTGATTGGTAAAATTTTATATTTTGTAACTTCCAGAACATGTTATGTTTTCTTTTTATTAATATTATTATTTGTCTTGTTTATTATACATCAGTTATCTTTGTTTGGTAAGGTGTTCTCTTTTCTTTATTAAATTGTGTTTAGCATATCTGTGTTTATGTTTAATAATTGTGCCTTTAGTTTAGTTTATGTATAATTATCAGTCATTAATAAATCGTATCCCCATCTTAGCTTAGGTCGTCTTCGTATTTATAGAACACCGAGCTTCTATTATCCTATATTAACCTGTTAATTTTCCGTCGACGTACCTTTGGTATTACCATGCCATTACCGTGGTATAAAAATATCATGTGGCTTCGGCCTCGTGTTATATGAATGTTTTTTATGATGAGTATCATATTTAGGATATTGTAGGTATTAAAATATTTGTAAGTAATTATATGGGTTATAGTACCTTCTATATTCAGTACATTATTAATGTCTGTATATGTAACTATGTATTGTAAAGTTCGACTAGTGTTTCGGGGGTAAATATTATTTATATGTGTGTTGTTGGTTGTATATGTGAGATGCAAATTTTCTATTATAGATATGTTAAGCTTATTTCTTTCCGTCGTTAGTTTTTTAAATGTGTTATACTCCTGAGTATTGTTTGTTAGAAAATTGTGATAGGCTTTATCTTTTATTAGACAGTGATTGTGTAAATTCGTTTTATGTTGGTGTTTGAGCGGTTCGTTAAGCTTTTGGTTGTGTATGATTTTAGTTGCATTTTTGTCATGTGTATTGTTAATTCTTATGTTAACTTGTTGGTCTAATTCTGGTTTAAGTTGGTCTAATTCTGGTTTATTGGTCTCGTATTTTTGATTTATATTGGTTATTAATTTTTCATTAAACGCATCTAATTTTTGTTTCATCCTCTCTTCCATGGCTTTTTGCGTTGCGGTTATTTCAGCAAGTTGTACGTCGATATCCCCCTTGAATGTATTAAGTTTCATTTCTATGTTTGTGTTGTTTAATTATATTTTTTCATTTATATTAATTAGGTTAACTTCTAATCTCGTCGTAAGTTCGTTATTTAAGTTACTTAAATCTTGTTTTAGTTCGCGATTATTAGTGTCTAGTTTGTTGTTAGTGTTATCTAATTTATTGTTAAGATCTTTATTGGCAGTGTTCATGTCTTGATTATTAGTATCTAATTTGGTATTTAAATCGTTGTTGTTGGTGTCCAATTTGGTATTTAAATCTTTATTTGAATTATTTATATCTTGTTTTAATTCTTGGTTATTAGTATCTAATTTGGTATTTAATTCTTGCATTTGTGCCATTAACATATTGAACATGTCCATGAATTTACTGTCAGGCGAAACACTGGCTTCCCCTGAAACGGACGGTTGCGGCACTGTAGTGTCCCCCTGTTCACTCCGGTCTTCTTCTACTGCGTCTTTCGGGGTCTTAGCTCTGTGTCTTGTATCCATTGTAGAGAATATTTAGTTAGTTTGTAAGTTATATTAGTATTTGTACAGGTAGTTGTAATTATATTATTAATATTTTGGTTGTAAAATATTATTGTTTATAGTGTTATTGGATTTAATGTACACACGTAAATGCAATGGCAAATAACAAAATATATGTGTATAAAAGAAATATGAGTCTGCACTTTAATATTTCCCTGTAACAACCTTTTGAATATCTTACCGATGGTCTCGAATACAGCAATCCCCTGAAATGCAAAACTGTGTTCTCTCTCTGAAGTTCCACAAAGACAAAATAACAAATACATAAACAAATAGTACAGTATGGTAAATGCGAATACAACGGTTCTCCTTGTTCCTTTTTTATTAATTCTTTGTGCCACGAAACTTTGTTACTTGAGAAAGTGTTCCTTCTTAATATATTTGACAATAGAGTGACTTTTTATTGAAATGTGGAGTAGAAGTACGCCCCAAAACGTTAGGGTGCCAAATGTAACATTTCTAAATTGGTTAATATTTAAGAATGTTTATTATCGTTATAAAGGCCCCAAAAGTTGGGCTGACAAAATGTAATATTACGAATTGTTAATATATATAAAAAACGTATGTATATAAAAGAATGAATGTTATATAACTGTGAATTGTTGTATAAGAAAATGTTATAAAAAGTGATATACAATTCAAATTGGGCTCGTTCAATACTTATCTTTTTTTTGTTATTTTCGTCGTCGGCTAGCTTCTTTAATTTCTTCAGGGTTAAGGTAGGTTCACCTCTCTCCACTTTGACTTTATGTACGTAGTTTATTTAATTGGGATCGGAACAATATCTCAAGTATATTACAAAGAAAACCAAAGTAAAATATTGACAATTAACTTTATTAATAAAAAATTATCTAGCAAAGTTTTAGAATTTATATTAACAATTTTCGTGACACACAAATAACAATACGGGAGATACACTCAACGGTTGGTATTCTTATAGTCTAACAATATGGTGTACGACAAGTGCAATTAGGTGTTGTTTTATTAACAGAGTTTACAAAAGTAACATAGAATCAAGTTTTTAAAATTACAAACAGTGGATTCTAATATTTAAATAAGTGGAATAAAAATTACAGTGATATAATATCGGTGAAAGCAAAGTAAATAGTTAGTTATGGAATAAACAAAGAAAATTCTAGAAAAGTATATGAGCAAGTAAAAATGGCGCGTAAAATATTGTTAAAGTTAGCAAAAACCTGAGTCTTCGGATATATCTTCCGTTGCTTCCTGCTCCTGTGTTCTGCTGGTTTTCACAACGGGAAACTGGATAATATTTCTGCGATGGTCCCTCGGGATGACTTGAGTTTTTTGAAATCTCCAAGTCCGACGGCGGCTTGCTCGGATGACCGGTTTCGAGCGTACCAAGATGCTGGTCGTTGCACGGTGAAACTTATGGCGGGTAATTAACGTATTGAAACTTTAAAAATTCGTAGTTCTTGAACTAATTGGTCGGCAGATGGTAAACTTTGTCTACAGGTAGATCGTAGGGGTGAGTAACGTTGTGTAGACTCAAAACTCTCCAGAACTTAATAATTTCACCAATTTGTTTTAATTAATTCGGAGCACAAAAAACGTGACCTCTCACTGTGACGACTAATTACCGACGCTTACTTTTTCACTTGTTTTTAATTGCATAACTTTCCGCAAAATCGCCCCCTTCTTTACTTGCATTATCTTTTCGAATATTATTATTTTAGACATTTTTACAGAGTAAAACAGTAAAAAAAATTACAATTTGATTTATAAAATAACTTTGGTTGAATAACATATGTTTATGTGTTTACAAACACTCTGGCAATATCGGTTTATTTTCGGGTTATTGCACCGTTAGAATTGTGGGCGGGGCTTAATTGTTCAAATACATTTGAAAATAAATACGTTACATTTGTTTGAATAAACACGCGTTAAATATTAATTTGAATTAAAAATTGAAAGTAAACATTATAATAAAAATAGAAAAATAAGTTAATTATTTCAAAGCAAGTTTGTCGTCAAAATAACGTATTTATACTTTGAATCAATCTTTCCCCTTCTTGGTATTAAAGTACATATTAGATATAAATATTATGGTTACAAGTATTCTTTGTTTCTTTCAGAGAAAAGAAACCCTTCTTGCAATGCCTCAATTTCCCCCTTGATTAAAAGTTAGAAACTTGTTGAGAGCTTTTAATCAACCGTATCTAGGAGTAAAACAGAAATATATAAGTGCAGTATAGTGATCTGATGAAAATTTAATGAAATGTGTGTGTTCACGTTAAAAGTATTTCGAATTCTATAAGTAGTTATTTGTATTATTCTAGCTAATAATTCCCTATTTAATAATTGTCATTAAAGTTAATTGGTTTATTTTGTTGTTCGGGTTCTTTTGATTGAAAACCCCTTTTAATATTAAGTGATTATTTTCTTCTTCCTTTTTTTTTTCTCTTATTTAATAATAATATGATTAATTTAATTAGCCTAGTCTAAATGTAAACTTGTGATTAGTATAGATAATAAAATATAGTAATCTAGTATTTATTATTGGCTTACGGACTATAACATGCTTGGCTGGTTTTGTTCTGAAAGTTGTTTCGGCTTGTTATGTACATATATATAAAAAAATACTTTATTTTTAAGTGTGGTAGTCTTGCAACATAGTTATGTGATATCTACCTTTAATGTAATTTGTTTCGGGTTCAAAAAGTTCGTAGGTATTATTACCAATGATTCTCTTAATCGTATAGGGACCTTCTTTTGAACTATTACAATGGGATTAATAAAGTATGTGTTCGATCTCTCAATAATTCCGGATTGTTCTAATCTCTCTAATTCTAAACTAACTTTCTGTTGGTAGTAGTACGGAATCGGGTAATTCTTACTTATTAATGGGCAGTCATTGTCAATATTAATTGGATGTTCATATCCTTTTGCAAAAACAATATCGTTATTTATTAAAGTGATGTTTTCGTTTAAAATGTTAATTAATTGCGGTACGACGTTTGTATAAGGTATTTCTTGTTTATCAATTATATTCGTTATATCATTCTTATCATTTATAATGTCAGTTGTCTGTAAATCCTCCTTAATCTTGACCTCTTCTTCGCCCTCGTAACTATCTAACGTTCCTAACAAATCTGGCCTATTATTCACTCCTATATATTCATTATTTATAATATTATCATTTCCAACTCTATCAATAAACCTTTCTTCTGCTCTCCTATAGTACGGTACATTATATTCTAATAAATTATTTATTAGATTCTAGATTGTTTAGAAGAATTATAAAATTTTAAAATATGAGGATGTGGACTAATGAGAAACCACATAATTTTTTTGTTGAAACCGCACTTCATCCGCAGAAAATTGGTGTATGGTGTGCGATTAGTCGAAGGAGAATTATTGGCTCTATTTTTTTTAACGGAACCTTAACAGGAGAAAGGTATCGACAAGAAATTATTATGCCATTTATCGAACAGCTTGACGACGAAGAAATAACACAGGGTTACTTTCAACAAGACGGAGCTAGAGCACACACAGCAGGTGAAACAATTAATATTCTGCAGCAATTTTTTCAAAATCGGTTGATAAGTTTAAACACTGAACATGAATTTCCACCAAGATCTTGTGACATTACCCCATGTAATTTCTTTTTATGGCCATTCTTAAAGAACTCAATTTATCAAGTACAGATACCTGATCTTGCAGGCCTTCAAATCAGAATTGCTGAAAGAATTAATGGAATTGACAATGCGATACTACAAAACACTTTTTCCTCCATTAGAAGAAGATGTGAGAAATGTTTCGAACAAGGTGGTGGACACTTTGAACAATTTTTATAAAATTTTGCTTGTTTGTTGGAAATAAACATATTTCATTCACTTAAAAATGTTCGTTTTATTATTTTGACATTTGTCATTTCAATCAAATATCTCATCTCATAACCAACAAAATTCCTATTAAAATTAGTAACAAGCTAAGACATAATCATAATTTCCAAGGGCTACTTTGAGGTAAAATTTATTTGAATTCTTTGTATATATATATAATCAAAGTTTCGATGTTATTAGTTTGTAACCACTGAGTTATTATTCCTGCCGTGTGTACTGAACAATTATCTTGCTGGAGAATAAAATTATTATTTGGGTGATGTTCACGAAATAATGGTATTATATTCTCCAAAATATTTAGATATGCCAAAGCATTGAATCTACCATCAATTCTCCAACAGATAGCTAGTCCATTAGCAGTTATAGCAGCCCATACATTAACAGAGAAACGTTGCGACTGACCTGCATTAGATACGTATGATTCTTCATATCTAGTATTTCTCGGTCTATACACTTTAATGTGTCCATTGTAAGTCGATTGAAACGTCTTTTCGTCTGTAAAAATTACTTTATTCCAGAATTCAATATCTTTGTACAAATAGTTTAGTGCAAAGATTATTCTGCCCTGTTTATGGCGTTCCGACAAAATACTTTTTTTGGCTGCAATACAATTTTTAATGTCTGACATTTGAATTCTTCTGCAGGCTGTTGACCGAGAACCCGGGAAATTTGTTGCTGCAACAGCATCTAATGCACAAGAAAACGGACGTTCTCTTAAGAAATTCACTAAAGCGGTATCATGATGTTCTAAAGAAATCCTTCTTCTACCGCTTCCTTGTTTTCTGTTAATTGTTTGTTCTTGCTCCCAACGGTTTTTGACATTTTGTACGGTGCTTTTATTAACTCCGAAAGTAAACGCTACTTCTCTAATTGTTCGTCCTTTTTGAGGCTCGGAAATGATTTGAATTTTTTGTTGATTACACAATTGTCTTGGCATTATAATAAAACTCTCACTTTTACAACTCAATTTGACACTTAAGTGACAATTCAAATTTAAGTATGGGTGAACCAGATTTACATAGAAAAAATAGCTTGTCCGAGTTTTTTCTGCACACAACTGTACCATACCGACATAGAAAGGAATTTTTTTTCTTTTCTAATTCTTACTTATGTCTAGTTCTATAAAGTTACATAGTTCCACTACAGTAGTGGGACTATGTAACTTTTTTCTTTTTTTGATCTGTCAATAGAGTTTATAAAAAATTGTCAAATTTTACGAAAATCGTAGTGTCAACTGTCACTTGCGCCACCTAGTACCTAGTACTGTCGTGACCAAAAAAAACGGGACACTGTTTTTGCGTGGGTTTAAATTGTGACTACTTAAGTGGCTATCTTTACTCATAATAGTAAGTCAGGAATTGTCAAAAATGTATGTTTCATTGACATTTATTAAACATTTTTACAATATATACTAATAAAAATTACTAAAAACGATAGAGAAAGAATATAATTAAAATGATTAGTATTTCGTCATTCCACCGTTATTACTTATTCTAATCTATTAACTTCATCTAATCTTGTAGACATTGAAGCGACGATATT
This sequence comes from Melolontha melolontha, assembly GCA_935421215.2. Lineage (NCBI taxonomy): Eukaryota > Metazoa > Arthropoda > Insecta > Coleoptera > Scarabaeidae > Melolontha > Melolontha melolontha. Next base: position 177,337,395 of record OW285237.1, on the reverse strand, counting down.
TTGTACAACATTTATAGGAATTTGATGCCAAGCATTTTGAACAATCTCCCAAAATTCTTCCTGGGTAACAGCTATATCTCATTAATCCCCATACATTGAGATTTAGATAAAGACTGTAGGGCGGGAAATATCAAGTTTAAATTTCATTCTCTTGTAACCATTGTGTTACAAAATGAGACAGGAAATTGTATTGTTCTTATAGCTTCCTTTAATGTTTTGAAAGGGTTGTGACTAATCTCAGTAAATATTGTTTCGTCTTCCTGTGGGTTTGAAATTTTGTTACGTTCGGGTCCTATTTTCCGATTTAAATTATCCTCTTCCCTCCATTTTTTATATATTCTTGCGGCTGAACTTTTACTAATATTAAATTGAACCGATCCGATACAGTTCTTAATGATTTTCCAAACTAGTAACAGGTCTGACTTTATCAGTTTTCGAAAAATGCGGTATTTTCAATTTTTAATTAGCCACTATGATAGATAATCTGACGTACAGTTTGAAAATTAATCAAATGTCAAAATTACAATGCAAAAAATAAGGGAAATTGACATTACGATTTTGACACTGTCCCGATTTTTTTGCTCACGACAGTATATATTCGGGAACAATATGCAACATAATGAACTGCGGTGTGTTAAGTTTCGTTATGTGTTTGTGTGTGATGTTCTTGATTTAGATTCGTGTGTGGGTGATATAATTTTATTATACTTATAAATTGTATAGTTTGGTAAATATAGTGAATATTGTGAATAAAATGTAAATCAAATATAACTATATAATAATGTTTATCATATAAATTCATGAGAGTATAAGTTGTTTCAGGTCCTCAGAAATTGTTCGACGTCCTGGATCTCAAGTAACTACCAGATATTGTGATAATCGCAAAATATTATTGAAATCTCTAAGTAGGAAAAGATTATCTAATTTCTTTAATGTAATTATGTAAATGTAGGTGTACATTATGCTAATAAAAGAGGGTTTTACACTCATTGTGTTCAGGCATTTACGAGCACACGGAGTTTCCCATCAAAGGAATTTCTCTTTTTATTTATTCTTATTTTTTTTTAATTACATTGAAATCTGAAAAACCTTAATAAACCATATTTCTGCTAAAAGCAAAAAAAAAATTATTGTACGATAGTAGCAATTTATCCCTTACATAAACAAAAAAGTAAGTATTTATCAGCCATAACTTGGAATAAAGGAACGAATACATGTTTAACCAAATACTTAAACTGAAAAAATGCTTACGTTTTACCTATCTTTTGGCGCTAAACTGCTGTTTTACCCTTTTTAATATGTACTTACTTATTTTTGTAAAATGAAAATATTTTTAAATACCTTTTTTAGATGTATAAAAATTTTTATCCAAATTATGTGAAATGATGTGCTGATAAATGAATTTCCTTATTGCTCTCTCATTATAGATACTATTAAAATAACTGTATTTTGTAAAATGCTATATTTTTTAAACAAGCACTAATAACTAAACGATACACAAATATTATGATAATTATATACAGTGTCACCATCAATCCTTTAAATTTATTAGTTTCACATTTACACAAAAGTTTTGTTCTCTAATAAAATTTTAACACATTCTCACTGTATTTACGCACAAATTTATTGTAGATGCAACACCTTCAAACAATAAATAACAGACTATAAGATATTGATTGAAATATTTGATACAAATCTAATACCTTGCATTGGTATATATTTGCTGCTTCTTGCTTGAATAAAATTATTAAAGTCTAAGCTTTCTTAATAATAAATATGAACATTCCAGAATTTGTAAATTTTGTTCCATCTGACCAGATGATTTTGCTTAAAAAATTTTCGTCATTTTCTATCCTTCCCATTAACCAATTACAATATTCTAGCCTTCTCAAATTATCTCTAGGCAGTAAAGAGTGACTAACATGGATCCTGTATGGTTTAAACCTACGTTTATGTAAAGTTCTCCAAACTCTGGACTGGCACAAATTTAATTCTGACGCTACTTCGCGTCTAGAAATTGATGGATTATTATTTATCTATAAAAATACAAGATTAACATGAAATTTGAAAACACGCTTTTAATTTACCATTTGTAAAATATCTTGTCGATTTTCATTTAAATTCCTGTTGTCTTGACCATTACGCGGCTTAGTAAACGATCCATTCTCGACCAAATTTCTGTCGAGATCTAGAAAAATGGTACGATGAGGCTGTTGTCGTTCTGGATATAATTGTAGATATCTTGTACTCGCTACTGTTGAATTTCGGTTCGAAGAATAAAAAATACTTATCATATCTCGTTTCTCTTCGTTAGTGTATGACATTTTTGTATTATTAATGAACAATAAATGAAATGTTTGACAGATTGAAATTCCAAAGGCTACCTTATTTAATCTTATAATTTATTCTTTCAAATAAAACCTAATGTCAAAAACTTTAGTCAGCTTTTGGTACATGGTTGAAATCAGAAAAAAAAACTCTTTCTGAAGATGTCTAAATCCAATATGGCGCCTATAAGAAATTAGATAGTTGATGATGGCCAGAAAGAAACGAAACGTCCTATAAAAATTTAGAGTACACCACTGGATAGAGGTTTAGAAATGGCCACAAGGATGTGTTTTTATTTTTTCTCTACAAGGCCAAATGTCGGTGCTACAGGTAAAAGAAGAAAATGGGGTATTCGCGTTTTCTTTTAAATAACGAAGGTCATTTGTCACAGGTCTATTTTCTTTACGGATTTATAACAAACACAAAATTTAACAACTTTGCCAAATTTCAACCTATACTCTATCTCCAATAATAATAGAGATCTTCATAATAATAGAGAGGGCCGAAAATGAATCAGCTTGTATAGGTTAGTGGGTATATAACCTCACATACAAATTATCTATTTTTTTGAAATTCCTGTGTAAATTATACTCTGATTGCCGTGCCATGTGGTCCTTTCATAATTGGAATGCATTATAGTTTGCAATACGACTTGACTAGAGTTTTCAATACAACTCCATCCGAGGAAGACACTGTGTGCCCAAACAATTGTAATGGGATTTTACCTCAATAAAGTGGATATTAAATAATATTGCTTATTTTATTAATTATGGATTTTCATCAAGTAAAGCCTACTTCGATTCAAAATATAATTTATTTCATTCGTATCATATCCAACACGCGGTTAACACAAAGGTTAACGGAATTAGATGTTGCATCAGTAACTATCTTTATCAACGAATGTACCAAAGATGGTATTTTGAATGGTCATAATATTCACCATTGGGCGTACGAAAACCCCTACGATAAACACCAAGACTCCGCCCAAGTTAGGATATCCATCAATGTTTGGGCATGATTACTAGGTGGTCAATTACTTGGACCTCATATACTCCTGGCTTTTCCATGCGTAATGGGAGCACGTTGGGGATGTCTCAAGTTAAACTCTGCAGCAACTTTTCTGCTACTACGAGCATGATCACCAAACAACCGGATTATTTCTATTTTTTCTCTTAATGTTAATGGCATTTTACTTCTGTGACCACTGATTAGAACTTAACGCAATAGACTCAAAGTTTAATCTGGCTGACATTTAGCACTAGTGTCAAATTATTACTATCCGTGGCACTCTAATTATCAAATTGAAAAATAAACGTAATAATTTTGAGTATAGACAAAAAAAAAATAAAAATGAGAATTTTATCATGAAACTCGGTATATGGGGCTAGAATACAGTGTGGCCCAAAAGTCGCGCAACCGAATGAAAAAAAAGAAATGAAATTGTGTAGTACAAATACAAAATTTATTCTTCTATAATAAAAATAATACAAATATGTTTGAACAAAAACTGACTCTTTGGGATCACAGCTTATGTTCGAAGTGTCCTCCACCTTCTTCAATGCATCTCATATATCGCTTTTTAACCGCGTTACAAATGCGCCGAAGTAATTGTTTGTCATCATTGAGTTTGGCGACTTCTTCGGTTATAACATTTTTCATGGTCTCAATATCCGGCAACTGATGATGGAATACCTTATCCTTTAAAATACCCCACACAGCGAAATCTAGTGGGGTTACGTCCGGAGATCTCGGAGGCCATTCGACTTGACCTCTTCTTCCAATCCATCCGGGGAAAAATTCATCGAGAAATTCGCGAACAATTAAAGCGTAATGTGCTGGAGCACCATCTTGTTGAAGAGTTAAACATTGACCAGCAAACACTGGGTTATTGGCAAGTTCTTCACGTAGTTCCATCAACAAATCGAGGTATACAACACCTGTTACAGTATTGTCGAAGAAATAGGGGCCGACGATTCCGAAGGCGCAAACACCAAGCCATACCGTTACTCCAGGCACGTTTAATTCTTCTTGAATGGTGATATGCGGATTTTCAGTGGACCAATACACACAATTGTGTCTATTGATGCGCCCATTTAATTTAAATTGAGCTTCGTCCGACCACAAAATTGTTTTGAAGAAATTTTGAAAGGCTTCACATTGAATGACATACCATTTTGCGAACTGTAGCCGACGATCCGGATCATCGTGGTCTGTAAACCTTCAAACCTAGTTCCTTCATTATTCGCTGTAGGGTAGAACGAGAAATATCTAATTCATTTGCGGTTTTTCGGACAGATCGCGTAGGCGATTCAATAAAACTATGAGCTACAGTTTGTAAGTTATCATCTGTCCTCAGACTACGTGGCCGGCCTGTACGCTTGGAATCATCCACAGAACCGTTTTTTTTTCGAATCTTTTTATCAAGCGATAAACAGTCTCACGGCTCGGAACTTGACAGTCAGGGAATTTTACCGCGAAATCAGAAAAAATGTGTTCATAATCAGCATGGTAACGATAGTACGAAGACATCAAGAATACCCGTTGCGCTACGGTATACCGATAATGTGGGCTTGTTGCCATGATAACGCGTTCACACACTTACAAACTTCGACAGGGTATTGCTTCACACACAGGCAACCGCTGTACTGCCGACAGACCAGCCGCCAACCTTGCATTAGGGGTAGAATGGCGCATGTGTATTTCATTTTGACGTTGCGCGACTTTTGGGCCACGTGGTAGTATTATGAACAACTTTTTTTAATAATTTTTTTTTGTATCTCTAACGCGAAGAAAAATATCACGAATTGACCCGGTTTGTAAATTTGAAGTAGACTGAGCTTAAACTTTAGATTTCAGTTGGGTATCTTAAAAAATGTGACCAATCAACATGTATGACTGTGCAAAAATCCAAAATTTATTCCTTCAAATAATGAAAATATGGGGGTGTCTTCATCTTAACTCATTTATTCCCATAGTTGCGTTAACGCAACACCAAAAAAAAAAATTTTTTCGTACTAAAATGTAATAATTTTGGATGTACTGTCTTGAAGATTACAGAAATATTATACAATGGTAAGTACAACAATTTCTGAAGTATGTGTTGGTTGTTGATGTTGATAATAAAATTACTTTAGAGTAACGTGAACTATCGCGATGATCCTACCAGACCGTTGACTTTGAAAGAACTTGAGGCAATTGTTGAAGATCTTGATCTGAATGAGGAAATTGATGTTTGTTATATACCACCCGACGTCAATGATATAACGGACGAGGAAGACATTGATGATAATGTTATAGGTGGAGTAGAAAATTTGCATGTAAATATAGCGGGAACTTTTGAGATAGTGTGTCCCAATAACGAAATTGAGATAGAGGATGGTATACATCATGAGGCAGCTTTATCTACACCAAGCAAAACCGCAAGAATTGAAGACATTATTTGGTGTAAAACACCCGTTGACTACGAGGAAGATGCTACGTCAAATGAGGAAGGGAATGTACATAATATTGTTGAGGCGCTAGTCTGTGCTTGATTTCTTTATGCAAATGTTTGATAAAAATGTTGGCCAGCTTATTATTTTAAACTCCATAAAATATGCGATAGATAATAACCGTACTTAATTCGCCTTAGATCAAAATAATCTAGAAATTTTTTTGGGAATATTGATTTTGAGTGGGTATCATACTCTTCAACAGGTAAAACTTTACTGGTCATCTGATGAAGATAAAGGTGTTCAATTTGTGAAAAATGCGATGGCTCGAAACAGATTTCTCGACATAAAGCAGAACATTAATTTTGCAGATAACAATAAATTAGACAAGGCAGACAAATTTGCGAAAGTAAGACCGCTGGTTAATCTCTTGAACAGCAATTTCTTGAAGCGTGGTGTTTTTAGACATCATTTATCAATTGATGAGCAAATGGTACCCTACTTCGGCCGCCATTCAGCGACAATGTTTTTGAAAGGGAAGCCGGTACGTTTCGGGTTCAAAATCTGGTGTCTAGCATCTAGCAATGGGTATTTATATCAATTTATACCTTATGCTGGAAAAACTGGTAAAAATTCCAAAAGAGAATTTGGTTTAGGTGAAATAATGGTCATCAATCTTTTGAACGTATTAGAAAATAAGTCGACTCATAAGGTATACTAGCTACAAGCTATTAGTTCATCTGAAACGTCAAGGATACTTTGCTACTGGAACCGTACGTAAGAACAGAATGCTGAAATGCCCTTTAGAGACTTGTAAGTCTATAGGAAAAAAACCTCGTGGTGCAATGGATTCTCGTTATGATCACGTAAATTAAATAAGCGTGGTGTTGGAATGAGAATTCTGTGGTTACAGTAGCAACCAATTGTGAGTCTGCACTGCCTAATGTGTATGTGGAGCGGTACAATCGTAGAGAAAAAGAGACATCTCTATACCACAATCAAATATGATTGCCAAATATAGCAAATATATGGGAGCCGCTGATCTACACGATAACGCAGTTGCAAATTACCGAATAAATATTCGTGGAAAGAAATGGTGGTGGCCGTTATTTATAAATATGTTAAATTCTACTGTGGTGAATGCTTGGAAACTGCACAGACTTGTATACACAGAAACCCATTTCGCAGCTGGATTTCAGGTCTGAACTTGTACGAAGCCTCATTAGTGCTAACAAATTTAAAACACAATCTGTTCGAAGACGTGGTTCCAGTGCGTCTGTATCATCCAGTGCACGTTTAGATAATGTGGGTCATCTAATTGAAAGAAATCGTGAAAATTGGGGGAGAAGTACAACCGTATTTATGTGTAATAAATGTGAAGTTTCATTACATTCACACTGCTTCAAAGACTACCATAATTAATAATTGTAATATTTTTTTGTGCATATAGTCCCATTGTTGCGTTAACGCAACTCAAGAAATATATAAGAATCAATGGTTTGTTTTTTTTTTTACTTTAAAGGATGTTTATAAATACCAAAATAAAAGTTTATTCCTTAAAGAATTTGCGTTTTCCTTGATTTGTCTAATAGTGGTCCTAAATGGATTAAATGCGACACACTTTAGTAGAGTAAATTGTAAATGTTTATTAAGCACCGCCCAAAATATAGAAGCAATAATATAAAGTAAGCAAAATGTTTTGGCTTTAAGTTGGCCGATTTCAACGGTTCTTTAAATTGTGTTAACAATAAGTTTTAAATATTAGTATAAATGACACTGAACTTTATAAACAGGGTGACTAATTATTATTAGATCAATTATAAATAAACGAGAAATTGCCGGAGGTCCTTCAGTTAAATACACATAACCGACATGAAGTACTTAATTTTTCAAATTCATCCTTAAACTGTATTTAATCTTGACATCAAGAATTTTACGATTCGATTATATCGGATGTTAATTTTGCAGTGTCACCTGCATATCAAATATTTTACGTTTTCTATTCATTCGCGTTGATGTCACTTTCACGCTCGATGAAACTCATTATTAGGAAATATTTTAAATGACATAACTGACCAAAACACAAACCTATCTCTATATAATTTTTAAATGTCACTCACTTGTACTATTAAAACTTATGCATAAAATTGCAATTATGTGAGTGATGTAATTTAGCTTTTGCAATTCAGAGCATTTGGTACTGTAACTAGTGCATGGATGTTAGAGTTTCATGGTGACTGACTCGTTTATTTGGAAAAATTATATGCAATTATTTTCACTTTAACATTTTACTCCATAGTGTTGGTTAAGTATGTATGCAGTTAGATCATACTAACAATTATAATTATTATAATAATAATAAGCCTTTATTTAATACATACGAGGTGCTACCATTAACTGTTTTTACAATTATTCACTACCATCCCTTTCAAAGTACTCTCATTTCGCATTGTTACGCTCCGCATATAGAATATTTTAATTTATTTTTAAATCCTATTTCTTCTGTAAATATCTCGATTTTAAAATATTTAACTTAACGACATTTTTTCTGTATATTCGTGTCCAAAGAGAAAGCATTTCTTTTGTTATATCCTGACCAACGAGACCCTTCGTTTTCGACCTGACCGTCAGCAACCCTAACGTTGTTGTGGAATTTCTTTCTATATACATTTCATTTTAAATTCTTTTAATTTAATTACATACATCCCCTATGGTGTTTCATATCATTAGGAAGCTTATGTCACAAGCGTTATTTTAATAATATTTATGCCATCGATAGAACACCTCTTCAGGTCCCGCTTCTTAATTAATTAGAATTCAAGATATCGACCCCTCTCTTCGACAGGTCATAAAACAGACCGTTTTCAAAACCAGTGTTCTTTCGATACAAAACTATCAGTCCGATCTTCTCGTTAGAACTCTCGTAAGATCCACATCTTACGCGCGGTACTGTTCAAGTGCTAGCCACGATGCACGTGCCCCTGCATCTCACCGCCATTAAAAGCTAATTTTGTATTGTTCAATATATATTATTCTTTTAAGCGAATCCATGTTAATTTAACTAATTAATTTCTTATGCCTCCGGCCAAACATCTCTCTACATATACTTGACCAAGGTATATCTTCGAAGGCCACGTGACCATCATCGCCACACAAAGGTAACTCTGTATTGTTCGATACAGAGATTATTTTACATTAATCGTATTCAATTAACCCTTAATTTACTGCTCAATTAAACGTGCGTTTCAGACATTTTGTGTTAATTTTTAATTACTTAATTACCGCTCCTCGTGTACATATTACTTTTGTTTAATTACTTTTAAATAAGTTAATAAGTAAATAAGTTATATATATATTTTAATTAACAATTATCACGCACGTCCTGGACCATTGAAGAAACTTCACCAGCACCACTAATTATTTTATTTATCTTAAAATAATTTCATTATTATTAGCACGGCACATCCACATCCCGATATCCAGCACAAGCCGCCGTTTGTAATAGCATAAATACACCGATCCCAGAAACTTGTCCATGACTGGACGCAGTGCTGGAAATCTTCGCGTGTTAACGTGTTCAACATTACCTGCGATTACGTCTGGATCTCCTCAATCGTCTCAAAACGACGCCATTTGAGCTTCAGATTCAACTTTGGAAAAGGAAAAAGCCACAAGGGACAAAATCTGGGGAATAGGTAGAATGGGGTAGTCTCTGCGGTCTTCGTTGAGGTTAGAACCTGGCGCACAACAAGTGACGTGTGGGTTGGTATATTGTCGTGGTGTGACATGTTGACAATGTTACAAATGTTATGGATTGCTTTTCTTCGGTCTTGCAGGCGCTTTTCCATACTTTATGGGCGACCATCATCAACCTATACACATCTATTTCAAAAACGGTTGTACCACTCATAACTTTGCATCTAGCCTAAAGCATCCTCACCAAACGCTTGCTGAAGCATTTTCAGAGTTTTCACTGCTGCTGTACCAAGTTTGATGCAGAATTTAGTGCACGTTCTTTCCGCTTGCACATCAGACATTGTAGTGTGTCGCTGAATAACTCAAACACAACTCAACAAATATAAACAAAAAAACTGTTTGTCACCATCTAGCAAAATACCGTTTGACGGACTGACTTAGTATAGACGTAGCTCACACCAACTAGCGCTACAGAGCTGTGCTACCATTCCTTCTCGCGCCACATTCAAATTGCGGGAATTTCTGGGCAGCACCTCATATATACCGTATTAGCGAGCATCCTATAGTCACGAGGGAGGTCAAACTTACTGTTAACGCTAGCTGCTAAACATGTGTGCGAACTCAATGCGACCAGCGTTACTTTCGCATTGGCTGTCGAGTAAAATGTAACTATCGTAGAGTCACATTTTGTTGTAATTCTATTCATTGTTTGCAGTTATCTAGTATTTTCTTTTGCTAATGGTTGCTTATTCCTCTCTACAATACCTTTTCGTTGCTGGTACAAAATTTCGAACATTGACAGTATTTATGGTAAGACTATACCGGGTTCGTTTTTTATCATTACACATAGGTATAATGCATTGATTTTTCTTCTTTTAGCTTTACACATAGGGATCAATGTATGGTGGCATAGTATAACGGGTGTTCATTTGAAAAGTCAATCTAGTAGCATGTGATTTACTGAGAACATTTTGAAGTATGTCGTAAATTAAAATTTACTACTTAACCTACGAAGTCGTATATTTTGACAGTTTCATACATACAAATAAATAACAAATGTGATTGACATTATCAAATGTCATTTGGATTTACGTTTACGGAACAACAAACACATACTAATATATATGCGTCTTATTCTATCAAAATTTCAAAGTAACCTGGTTGACTTTTCAAATAAACACACGTTACAACCAGTTATACACCAGTGACGTATTTGAACATATTTTTCCAATTATCAAATATTTCTGGTTTCTCATTCATACTTAAATCTTAAATTAAATAAATTTTATTGAAAAATACATAACACAGGCCTGCATAAAACTTGTGATGACGTGATTTTTGTTTGTTAAGCTCAGTTTTTATAGAGCAATAACTAATTAAAATACAGTTGGTCTCTACCACCCACAGATTTTTTTTTGCACAAAAGAAAAAGAAAAAAATATAAAAAAAATCTTATAATAGGCGTTTTAATACATTTTAAAATGAATGTACTACTTCAAATTCTAGGTATTAACCCAAAAATGATTTTCTGTTGTGGTTTTAAAGAAATTTGTTAAATAGGCTCTCATTACCTGATGTAAATTTTTATTACATGTATTAATTTTGGACAAGATTTCCTGGAATTTTTACCTGCTAAATCCTATTTATTATGCTTTCACTTTATTAGTACTGCGAAGAAGGATTTCAAGTTTATCACTCCAAATAAAATGTATATTTTAATGTCATTTACTTCATTATAGCTCTGAGTGTCGATGAGTAAACAAGTTAATAATAACAATTAATTTGTCTTTAGTGTTGTGCGTGGTATTTCATAAATAAACATTGCTTAAAAATATGTCTAGCCGGTGTTGCAAAAACAAACCAGATGATTTCTGTTATATTTGTGGATATTTCGTCTTGAAAAAGTTTAAGAGACCAATTGGTGAATTTGTGAAAAATGCATATTATGCTTATTTCAAAATCAAATTAGGAGATCAAGATAAAGATTGGGCACCGCACGTTGTTTGTAAGGTATGTGAAGAAGGTTTAAGACATTGGACCAAAGGGAATAGAAAAAGCCTTCCTTTTGGAATACCGATGGTTTGGAGAGAACCGCAAAATCATCATGAAGATTGCCAATTTTTGTCTTTGTGATATTAAGGGGCATAATAGAAAAACTTTGAAACATATTTTGTACCCAAACAATATTAAATCAGCTATACCTATACCTATACCCCCCAAAGTACTACAAGAAGATATTGAAACCTCTTCAACTTCCGGCTCCGTACAGATGGATAGTGATTTTGAACCATCAACCTCAGGTCAAAACCAACCTCAGCTATTTTCACAAGCCGAACTGAATGATTTAGTAAGAGATTTGGGACTTTCAAAAGATCTTTCTGAAGTAATGGGGCCTAGGTTGAAACTAAAAAATTTGCTTGCCCCAGAAACTACCTTCAGATCTTCCTTTTGCCGAATATGACAGAAAAACAACCAAACGAAGCTTTTCTGAAAAACGAAAACGTTTTTTTAAGAATCATAAAGAATAAATAACTATTTCTAATAGTTTTTGTGTGTATATTTTTGTATTTTTTTTTAATATAATATAAAACTAGCTTATAAATGAAATAAATCGTGTTTTTTCTATATTTTTTGATTTTACTGGTTTGAAAAATAACCTTACGTGATACAAAAAAAAATAAAAGCAGATTTGAAATCAGCGCTACCCAATTACTAGAAAACAGTTAAAATTTTTAAATCAACATTCAAAGAGTAGAAAAATGCAGGCCTGTGTAATTTATTTAAAACAGTTAATTATCCCAAAGGCGTATACTTTGTGCGAAGATAATTTTAAATATTTTTAACAAATTCAAAGAAGATGGACAGTATTACTTTATGGTTGAAATATATCTAAGATAGTAAAATTAGTGTACCAAAAAAGGTAGAAGATATAACAAAAAAGTACAAATAGATTTTACCATTTCATGAAATTGTAGAACGTTCTCGCAACATCATACTTCTAATACCGAACGTAACCTACGTATTTGGGGCATTTCAATAACACGATAAAAACAAATAACACCTCGTGATACCTTAAGTGGTTTTATAAAATGGAGAAACTTATCTTAAAAAGCAGTAGTGGGAAATTTTTGTAGGTAATAAATAAATGCCGGATTACATGCAGATAAATTTTCATATTTGTATAATGTATATGCATTTTATATATTATTTGCATATTTTGTAGTAATTCAGCATTTCTGCGCATATTTTAAGTATCCGAATTTTATTTATTTATTAAATCAAATTTATTCAAGGCATTACTAGAAATATGTTGTGGCTGTAACAAACAAAAAACAGCCCTCTTTAAATTAAAAATAGTATTTTATTAAGCCTCTTTGCCTTAGTTTTCCGATTAGGGTCTCCAAGTGCTCTTAATGTTTAATGCTCTTTAATACATCCAGGCCGAGACAAAATTCCAGGAAAATACAAAAATACATTTTTCCAGAAAATTAGGAGTATATGTGTTTCTTTGCTATTCGGAGAAATTTATTCCCATATTCGAAAGTAATTTTATTTTAAACGTTATTTTACGTTGGCTTTTTGAAGTGTAAACTTGTGAGTTGTGATATATAATAGCAAAAATGCCGAAAATAGTAAAACTGTAGTTTAAAAGTTTATTTCCACTTATTAATGAATTAATTCAATTTTTAATTATTCCTTTATCTTTTACTAACATTTATTTTATAAGAAAACAACCGATGATGTAACCTTTTTGTTGCAGATTACAAGTGAGAGAAAGTTCCTAGTCGACCAACATATGAAAACTCCATCTCATGCTGCAAAACTAACAAAGATGAAATTGGCGAAGAAGAGTCAGCAAACATTACCACAATGTTTGCCATAAACTTCCAAAAAATCGGAAGAAGAACAATTTAATGAAGATTTGTGTCAAATGTTTGTGTCGGCAGATATTCCTCTACAAAAATTAAACAATTTAAATGTGAAGTTATTTTTGCAAAAGTACATCAGCAAATATAACATTCCCGACGAGAGCACGCTAAGAAAAAAATATATTCGCTGTATCTATGCAGAAACATTGAATAGCATTAAGAAGGTTGTTGCAAACAATTATCTAAACTAATATTATAAAGAGGAAACATTTGTGTTTTTGTATGTATGTTTGTAATGTTTTCACACAAGAACTACTGGACCGATTTCAAAAATTCTTTCACCATTAGAAAGCTGCATTTTCACTGAGTGCATCCCCAATAAAAATGCATTAATGTAACCCAAGGTGTGAAAAAATTAGTCACAAAAAATCTGCCATCGCGTACGCTGCGGAAACTATTGTTGATAGAACAAAAAATGTTCTACAGTATTATAGAACGTATTAATATCTACAAAAAAGTCCGCGAAACCATATGTCCAGCTACTGTAGTTATGCCACTATAACTAATTTTTTACATTTTAAAAGTTAATAAAAGTGCCGACAATAATCAAACCATATTATCCATACCTCTGTATTATTCCTTATCCTATTAAATGATATTTTATTAAAGACCATTTCAATACCAGTAAAATACTTTTTAAATTATTAAAATCGGACATTCCATTCAAAAGATATAACGAATTTAAAAATGTCAATCTAAAGAAAATAATGTTATAATATAATGTAGTAGTATAGCGATGGCCATATTCATTTTGTTTGTAATAAATTGACAATCGAAAAATTATAACTGGAATAATAATAGTATTGGCAGAAGGAATTTAATAACAAGTTCAATGAGAATGAAAAGTAATAGGAAACAGGCACAGAGAAGCTGTTATAGAAAGAAGTTAAACATAAAGTGATATAAAATCCAAAAATTAAGGATCACAAGAAAGGAAGATTAAATATTTAAGAGAATACACTCACTATTGTATTTATTCAAGGTAGGATCGAAGAAAAGAGAACATATACGATACAAATTTTATTAAAAGAATTTAAATAACACCGAGATATTTGAAAGGTGACGTTTTTGAAGTAATTTCGACAATGTGTCAAAAGCCAAGTGACAGGAATATTATTAAAATAGCGGGTTACATTGTTTATAAGTTATGTTAAATAACTAAATGGACTAAACAAAAAATGTAATCAATTCATCAGCTTTACAATTAAAAAAATATTTTTTTTGTCAAAAACATTTTTTTTCCTTTAACTTCACATAGCTACAGCAACGCAATTGGATGATTTGTTTTCCCAGAAAATTTATATTTACTTTAAAACATTTATCTCTTTTCTCATTCATTCAATTTCAGATTGAGTCACAGCGAAGCGTGGTCGGGATTAGCTAGTCTTTATATATGCGTAGATGAAACTACTGATAGTGTGGGCCGATACATAGTATAGTTCATTTAATGATTGGTATCCTTAACGTATCGGTTCCAGCAAAATCTTATAATTGCATCCAAACAGTTGCAAAAGGCAAATAATTTGACAATAACAAGGTTTATACAGGAAGAACTGGCAACTTTCTTCTTACCGGAATCGATTCCAACAGAGAAAATTCTATTGTTTTTGACGGATGCTGCACCATAGATGATGAAGGCAGCTTTCAACTTGAAAATCTTTTACCTAAATTTAATTCACACAACTTGCTTGGCGCACGGACTAAATCGTGTTGCAGAAGAAGTCAGAAACAATTTTCCCTTAGTAAATACTTTAATTAGTAGTGTTAAGAAAGTATTTTTAAAGGCCCCATTACGAGTTCAGTTTTACAAACAACATCTACCCGGTCTTCCGCTTCCTCCTCAACCAGTAATCACACGATAGGAATCGTGGTTGGAAGTTACTATTTTTCATGCAAATCATTAGGAAGGAATAAAGACAATTATTATGGATCTTGATAGGGATGCACAATCTGTAATAGACGCCCAAAAAGTGTATTCGAGTAAAGAAATACCTCAACAGTTGGCGTCTATTAAAGCTAATTACAGTTTTATTTCCACTTCTATATTGCAGTTGGAAAAACAATTTATGCCGTTAATCGAGAGCGTTGAATTAATAAACGAATTTGAAAAGTCATGTTTTTAAGTTAAAGGAGGAGTGGGACAATCCGTGTATGAAAAAAATTAAGTGTAATAGAAAAAAATGAAGGTTTTAAACAGCTAAAGAGCTAAAAATTTGAAATATACTCCTATAACAAGCATCGACGTAGAACGAACGTTTTCAATATATAAATACATATTTTCAGACAAGCGTCACAATTTTTCTGTTGAAAACTTTGAGAAATATGTGATTGCAAATTGTTTTCATAGTTAATTATGTTGTAAAATGTTCTAAATGAATATTTTCTACAGTATTCCATTTTCTAACATTCCTCGTATTTTTTTACCTGCCTATTTTTCATAAGATAGGCTAAATCATCTGCATATTTATGCGCATATTTTCAGTTTTTTTTTTTGCATGTAATCTGGCCTTTAGTAATAAATATGTTGTTATTTCTTTAACAATCTCAATAACTTTTGGACTGTGCAATTTATCTGACAGCATCACTACAAGAATTAAACATTAAGGAAGGGAATACACTAAGCAACAAACTTTTGGAATCTGTTAAAGCAAGGCTGTTTTCATATGAAGGACGATCAGTAAAAAATTATGAATAAATACGTCCAAAAACGTCACTGGTGTATAACTGGTTGCTTACTATGCCACCATACAATGATCCCTATGTGTAAAGCTAAAAGAAGAAAAATCAATGCATTATACCTATGTAACTATAAAAAAGAACCCGGTATATAGTCTATAAAACACTTAATATCTTTCTAAATAATATATTAATAACATTGATGTCTACAAATGTGTTTAAACAAAATATCATTCTTGTCAGATTCAAATACATATAAATTAAGCTTCTGAATTATTAATCTAATTACTCTAACGCATATCTGGGCTCTCTTTGTTCTTAATGGGGGATAATAGAAGTCGAAGCTCAGATATCGCCTTTGCTGGATTCAGGCCCTGAAAAATAAACGTATTATTTACACTCTTCGACTCTTATAAAGTTGAAGAAATAATATATTAAAATTCTACACTTATGGATAAAAAGATAGATACAGTCATAGGTATTATAATCTTTCTTAACAAAATAAATAATATCTGGCTTGTCGGCTTCCCTGCTGTTCGAACGGAGTTCAAGGCCGCAATCTCAAAAGCAAGATAAACAATTCTTTACAATTAGAAATATATGGTTTGAGATAGTAACAATAATTTCAAAAAATCTGAATCAAAATAATAATGCACTTACAATATGAAACAGACATGTAAATAATTTACATATCTGTAACTGTACACATGGACAAAACACCTCGTATTTCCAGCATTTACTTCTGCTTAATACATATGTTTCTGCCATCTAGGCGTCATCAGTCAAGCTAGTATATCATTGCTAAATAATTTACATATCTGTAACTGTACACATGGACAAAACACCTCGTATTTACATGTCTGTTTCATATTGTAACAATGCTTTATACGTGCATAACGTATTGTCATACATAAACACAAGCTTTTTGTATATTTACCGCCATCTGGCACGTTGTTAATGGACTACACCGACATACGTATTTTTTTGTTCCTGTAATAGCCTAGCTATTCGAACGAAAGGTCGCCTTCCGACATAGTCTCTTTCGTTCCGTAAGATGTCACTTATTAAATAGTGTCACCTTATAGGACGAAACTTGCTTTATCTTTGTTGGGTGATTTCAGTAAAATGTAAATACCGATACAAATCATTTGTTTAATTGATTTGTATCAATTTGTATACATTGCTTCACTAGCTTGACTGATGACGCAGATGGCAGAAACATATGTATTAAGCAGAAGTAAATGCTGAAAATACGAGGTGTTTTGTCCATGTGTACAGTTACAGATATGTAAATTATTTACATGTCTGTTTCATATTGTAACAATGCTTTATACGTGCATAACGTATTGTCATACATAAACACAAGCTTTTTGTAAATAATTCACTTATTAATTAATATTTAAAAGAACTAATGTAATTGCTCCTTATAGCAGGAAATATTTTTCAAACAACAGATGCCATATATTTTAGTGATTAAAGGCAATAATTTTTCACTACATTAATTCAATATTTATTATTATCACTATCGTTACATCTGCTTACCTTCGGGCAACACGTCATGCAATTCAAGATAGTGTGACATCTATAAAGGGAAAATTTATCACGCAATTCGTCCAATCTTTCTTTGTAACCATCATCTCGGGAATCTATAACCCATCTGTAAGCATGCAACAACGCAGCCGGTCCCAAATATTTATCGCCGTTCCACCAATATGCTGGACAAGCATGTGTACAACAGCCGCAAAGTATACATTCATACAACATGTCCTAAAAGATGTAGTAAAAACTATACTGGCTTATTATACTTTAATTATTAAATTTTCATAACTACCATCTTCTAAATATTTATTCATTATTATGAAATAGCAATACAAACATATACTGTATGATTCAACCCAATTTTTATAAGTGATGGCTGTGGATTACGCATATTTCAAAAAGGTATGTCTCAACTTAATTTACTTATCTGTTAAATGTGATTAATTTTAAATGTCAGAATTCTTGTTAGCTAGAATATTGTATTAACGTTGGTAGTAATTTATTATATTGAATTAATTAATTCGCCCGGCGAATTGGGCACACACCCACAATCTCCACCTAATCTTCGATGCTAAAGAACGAAATACTTTCAGGTCAGCTGCATGGAACACTGAAACCAACCCGGACATCTGCTTCGTGTCGGAAAATTCCAGAAGACACCCAATTCCAATCTCAAGGAAAGTTCTAGACGACTTTCCACATAGCCAACATCGCCCGGTCTCGAAATTGGAATTAAAATCCCGATAATCCACTCTACACCTATGCCTAGGTGGAATCTTGGAAAGGCCCAATGGGATAAATTCGCTGCGCACTTAGACAAAGTCGTTAAATGGATCCCTCCAAAAAGCAGCAATTACAATAGATTCATCAAAGCCATATTAGCAACAGCAAAAAGGTACCGACCTCGGGGTACGTACCTCGGGGCTTCCATAGAGAATATATCCCGTGATGGAGCAATGAGACGGAACAGCTTTACCAGGAATTTCAGAACAGCGGGGACAGCGGGGGAACAGCGGGGACTTTGAGATAGCGGATGAACTCCTTAATCATCTGGACATAGAACGTCGCAAAAAAAGGGAAGAAACGACAGGTAGTATGGACTTTAAAAGATCTAGTACGAAAGCTTGGAGTCTCCTGAAGAAACTGGGCAGCTCTAATCCACCCACTCGTGGTCCACTGGTAGTATCAGCTGACCAAATCGCTGCACGAATTGTTGCACTGTTTAAGGTCCCAAGTACAAGACAACATAATGCAGACATTAAGACGCAACTGACACTCCGCTGCCAAACAACAACAACCCATCCTGAATTGTTAAACTATATTTGAAAGCTTTTATTTCATTAATTTAAATACAAAATGATATAAATAGATGATAATATTTATTACAAATAAACATAAAATTTCCGTTTCAATAGGTACTAAATGTTTCTTGTATATATTTTTAACAGGGTAATAGATTCTTGCGGTATTGAAAGATAACATATCTCTGAAAAAGCCTAGTTTTGTGTACATTTTTCCTGTTTATTTTGAGTGTTCACAACAGTTCCTTTTAGAACTACATTGTGTTTATTATCACGTTTCGTCATTTGGATATAATGCCGAAAGGCTTGTGTAAACAGTCGAAGTAATTAATTACTTCATTATTGACCTTTTTATAGTTGACATCTTATAATCTTATAATTGACATCTTGCCGGCAACATACAGTGTGTTTCACTTTTCATGGGGACACCTAAATAACTTTTTACTTTGAAAGCAATCAATACAAAATTTTTTATAGAGCTTTTATTAAGTCAATATCTAGCCAACTATAATTAAAATAAAAAGTAGTGTTTCAAGTAATGTCATACTAGCGTTTAAGATAGAGCAAAAAAGTATTAGGAAAAGTTTTTACAAATCACTCAAGAACCCTTAATACCAAATTTCGCGGAAAAAATTTCATTTTTAAATTCTTCTACATTTTTTTGCTATCAGTAAATAATAGTTTGTTATTGCAATAATAAGAGTGCCATGAAGCAAGAAAATAATTTGTCAGTTCAAATGTCAAACGTCAGTTCACTAAACAGTTTATTTCAGTTTAAACTATTGAACTTTGCTGAGCAATGGCCGATAGACATTTAAGTATTGCTCAAAAAGTAGAAATTATTCGAATTGTTGGTAATAATGTACGTTCTACTCAAGAGGCTGCAAGAGAGTTTAACGCGAGACATCCTGAACGTCCACCCATCCGTCATCGAACTGTTGCATACTTGAATAACATTTTCAACACTACTGGAGGTGTTGCTAAACCACGTCAACATGAATTGAACAATCGAGAACACCATTTCGATGCAGTAATATTAGCAGGGTATAGTAATAATCCTCACGCGAGTTTACAAGATATGGGTAGACATTTAAATATCTCTTACTCCAAAATTTGGAGTCACAATTTGAAACCGTATGAGCCAAAAATTTATACGCCCTTGAAGAGGGAGATCTCAATAGAAGAATGGAGTATTGTCTATGGGCTCAAGGCTATTTTATAAATGACAGAATTTTTTAAAAAAATAATGTTTAGTGATGAAGCTACCTCCACTACAAATGGTATTGTTTCATCCCAGAATTGTAGATACTGGGCAACAGAAAATTCAAGATGGGTTATCAATTGTAAAAGACAATATTCGCAGAAAGTTAATGTGTGGTGCGGAATTTTAAATACACAAATAATTGACACGTTGTTCTTTTTTGATACGTTAAATGCAGAAAGGTTTTTAATATTTTTATATACTGTATTAATTGATGTGCTTGATGATTTATCATTGGATATGAGGCGAGATTTACACTTCCAGCTAGATGGATCCCCAGTTCATAACGCAAGAATAGTGCGAGCATGGTTAGACGAAAACTTTCCGTTAAGATGGATAGGCCGTAATAGCCCTTTAATAGAGTGGCCTCCGAGATCATCTGACATTACACCACTCGACTTTTTCCTTTGGGGGACTATTAAAAATGCTGTGTATGGATCTAGACCTGAAAACATACAGGAACTGTGCCAGAAAATCCGACAAGCCTGTCGAGAAATTTCTCCAGAAGTATAACGACGGGTTGTACTGAATCACAAAAGGCGATTGGAAAAATGTATCCGTCTTCAAGGTGATTTAGTGGGAAAAGATCCTATTTAAAATATTGTTCAATAAATTGTTGCTTCTGTTTTGTTTGTTCTTGAATGTTGAATAAAATTTGTGAATTGTTTTCTTGCTTCATGGCACTCTTATTATTGCAATAACAAACTATTATCTACTGACAGCATAAAAATGTAGAAGAATTTAAAAATGAAAATTTTTCCGCGAAATTTGGTATTTAGGGTTCTTGGGTGATTTGCAAAAACTTTTCCTAATACTTTTTTGCTCTATCTTAATCGCTAGTCTGACATTACTTGAAACACTACTTTTTATTTTTTAGATATTTACTTTATAAAAACTCTATTCATACAAAAAGGTGCGTTGTCGGGGCCTACACAACTGATTAAAATTTTATATTGATTGCTATCAAAATAAAAAAGTTATTTCGGTGTCCCCATGAAAAGTGAAACACACTGTATGTAGGACGTGTCGTCATGGATCTAGTATGACGTACAATTAGATATAACGCGTTTTTTCTCTATAGGTTAGTAGTAGTAAAGTGAAACAGGCTTAGCTACGTTCTAATAAGCTTACAGAATCTAATCCAGGCCCACAACATACAATTACAATTTTATATATCTAGCGCACATGAAAAGGCAAATTTTCTTATTTTAAGTGCGCTTGATATTAAGAGCAACTGAAAATACACCAGTGCAGATAAGTTGGAACCTAAAAAATTCGCAATAAACGAAGGATTAAGACAAGGAGGAGTACTCATGGACGACATTACCAAAGAGACTGAAACCACATTTAATAATACCCCAACCCAACAGCTTCACGCCAATTACAAGGGCATTGGCAGGCCACGAGTTATTAACTCCCACAGCCACGAAGCTACTTAAAATATTTGGGTGTTGACGTATGAGAAGGATATTTGCACCTCCATCATTTGGAAACAGAAAAACCTAGTTAGAGAAAATAATAAAAATTCGATATTATTTTACTCCTCCCAGTACACAGTAACCTACCTAATGCCAGCCTGTCGAGACTGAAATCTAGATCTCCTCCACTAGGTACTGCTAGCAGAACAACATATAGCAGAAGATTTAAACCCAAATCATAGATAGAGAGAGTATTGGGAAGCTTTGAAACCCGCTCAAGCAGCCCATACTACTGATCTTACTGTACCCTTACCAAGAATGGAGCTGCCTCGTCACGAATGAAAGATACTCAATAGAATAAGAACGTCCAACAGCATCTGTTGTGACTCATTCTATAAATGGGCACTGACTGAGACGCCGACTTGCGAATGCGGGGAATTATTATAACTGAGTGCCCCTTAACAGCATATGAAGATAAGATGAGTGACTTCTTTGAAGCCACCGACTCCGTGTTGAACTGAATCAATGGGCTGGATTTTAAAATTTAACTATGTTCTATTTAGGTGTACATACGAGGGGGGGGTCTGATAATAACTAACACAGAGATGGCGCGATAATCTACGTATGCGTGTCATCTCTCAAATTTATTATATGTTAGAAGACAGTTGTAAAAGTTTGAGCCAAAAACGTTGCGTCCATTGTTGTTGTTACAGTTGTTTAAAGTAAACGTATTACGTTTTATAAATATGGACAAAAGAGAATTGCGTGCTGTGATTAAACACTTCCATATCGCTGGGAAAAAAAACAAAGAAATTCAAGAAGGGTTGGATAATGTTCACGGCAAATCTGCCATCATTTTTCTGGGTGAATGAATTTAAACGTGGCCGTAGGAGCACCGAAGATGAAGCAGGACATCCGAAAGAGGCTATCACTGACGAAATGATCACCAAAGTTCATGATCTCGTTTTAAATTATCGTCGATTAAAGATGCGTGAGATAGCAGACACTATAGGTATATCTAAAGAACGTGTTGATCATATCTTACATGAACACTTGGGTATGAGAAAGCTCTAAGTGGGTGCCGCGTCTAAGCATAGTGGGTGCCGCGTCTAAGTATGGACCAGAAACAAATGCGCGTAACAACTTCTGAGTACTGGTTGACCGTTTTAAAGCATAATCCCTCCGAATTTTTGCGCCGATATATTACCGTTGACGAAACGTGGATACGCCACTATACCCCCGAAACAAAAGTTCAATCCAAACAATAGGTAGAAGTCGGTTGCAGTGCACCGAAGAAAGCAGAAGTGGTTCCATCAACTAACAAAGTTATAGCCACCGTATTTTGGGATGCTCGTGGTGTTGTCTTTATAGATTATCTGCAAAAGGGCAAAACAAGCTGAGTGAAAATTAAAGGAAAAACGACCGAATTTGGCACGAAAGAAAGGTTTGTTTCATCATAACAACGCACCAGCTCATGCATCGACCATTGTCGCGACAAAATTATTTTAATTGCGATTCGAAATATTTCGTCATGCACCTTAGCTCCATCTGACTTATTCTTGTTTCTCAACTTGAGAAAATGACTAGGTGGAAAGCGATTTTCATCTAATGAGGAGGTGGTTGCAGCAACAAATGATTATTTTGTGGCATTTAATTTGACCTATTATAGTGAAGGCCTTAAACGACTTAAACATTGTTGGAACAAGTGCATCGAATTAGAAGGGGACTGTAAAGGGGGAAGGGGAAATGTAAAAATCTTCTTTTTACTACTTACATTAGTTTTCAGATCACCCTCGTATAGGTAACTTTAAATTTCAATCCATCTAAGCCAAACGATTAATAATAATAATAAAAAAAAAGAAAACCTACCAACTTGTCTCTATCACGAACACTCTGCGGTAAAGCTGTGTGTCCTACTTTATCACCTAAATTCTTTATCAAATATGGTTTTATTTTCTTGTAATTATCATAAAATTGCTCGAAATCTGTTATTAAATCCTTAATAACATACATATGAGGCAAGGGATAAATAGTATTAACGGGACGCTTCGCAACTCCCCTGCAAATCAACGTGTTAGCTTAGGTAAATTGTTTCTTGAGAAAATTTAGCATTACGTAATACAGGCAAGACCATTTACACCGTTCATGTTCATGCCGCAAGAACCACATATTCCTTCCCTACAAGATCTTCTAAACGTAATCGACGAGTCTAGGTGAGCCTTAATGTATATTAATATATCCAAAAACATACGTCCGGTCCTAAGAAAATATCAGATTGTGTCTAATTTACTTTAAAATAAACAAATATGTAACAGTTATTTTCTATTTTCCGCTTGTCATTGGTAACGTTGTTTACTGAGGATCGTCATTTTATCGCTCTAGCACGATAAAGTCTAAAAATTGCGCGTCAGTATGTAACATTTAAATTAACAGATTGAAAAGCACAATAATTAATTTCTCGCAATTTGCGCATTAACCCAAATATATTTGAAGAAAATTATGGAAAATAGTGGCAGTGATATCCCGAGTACATCTCCTGAGTTCAGAAGTGCTACAAAAGCTGTAAGTTTGAATTTGTTGCCAGAAAAATCAAAGACATTAAACGAAAATATAACCACTTCATAACATGGTGTAATGCGAAGAAAATATATAAATATTCGGAAAACTTGTTGCCTATTTTTCTGAGAAAGCCAAGACACTAAAATCGTCATCAGTCTGGCCAATTTACTCGATGCTAAATACCACATTTGTGTACAAAAAAAATATTGATTTAATTCAGTTCAAAAAGTTGACTGCATTTTTAAAAAATGAAACAACTAGATACAAATCCAAAAAGTCAAAAACCTTATTACAGAGCGAAATATGCAAATTTTTGTGCGAAGTCCCTGACGAAATATTGAACAAGGTAAATTTTATATGTTTATTTAATATTATAGTTTAATCTAGATTTATTTATTTATTGTACATTACAAGAAAAAAAAATTTCAAATAATACAATGCATAATACAAAATAAAACGTGCACAAGTTTGTAAATTATAATTATAAATGTTAAATGCGTGGTTTGAAATATTATGCAAGCCGACTCCAGACAAAAGATTCAGTTCTAATAAAACTCGGCCCATGGAGTTTGGCAGCAATTACACAGCATCAATCGTTGGCGATCAAGTTCTAGCAATCGTATAGATGCCGAGTATTCATATTTTTGGATGCATACACAAGGTCGAGTTAAATAAAGTGAAATTAAAAAAAGAACGGCCTACTTCCTTCCCTCTGTCAGAGTAAAAACCCCAGGTTATATTGATGTTTGACAGCTGATCAGAAAGAATGTTAATTGATACAGATGACGAAATGTTTTTAATGAAGCATACTCTTCAAAAGAGAAAGAAGAAAAGAAAAGATACCATTTTTTGATTTAATTGCTTTACTTATTTCTTGCCACAACATTCAATTCGATGTCTGGGCAAACTTTGGTCATATAATTCCCGATGATCCCGTACGTACGATATTAAAGCTTCTATTTCGTCGACATTCCAAGCTTCGTCACATATTTTGGTTTTTTTTTATATTACACCCAATATCCTTGCTTTTATAAATATATAAACACAATAAACATATAATTTCTAGGTTAAGTTGCAGATTTGAAACCCCAAACACCGAAAATGCGCATGCGTCATATTTTTGCTTCATGAATTGCCCCAAGATAATTCGGACACGTTTGAAATTTCAAACACTCGTCGAACGTTTGATTGATAGCAATCGATAATACACGCTCTTTTTTCTATGTCATTTTAATCATATACACAAGCGTGTCTTAAATTTCGCTTTATAAAGCACACTTCATAAATTCCTTGTGTGTATTTCCTGCCTTATGCTTGCCATATTCAGTTCGATGGAAAAGAATATGAAACGTGTCACCTGAGCGAGCACAAAACGGTGGAACATGGAAAACCAACAGAGAAAGAAGGGCAGAAGAGTCTATGTTATTGTGTAACAGCTGATACCCAAGCTTAATAAATGCTTTACGGCTTCTATTCTCCAGCGATTTAATACCCAGAAGTTGTAATCTCTCCGCATAATTATATAAGTTTTTATCAATTTTCAATTTGAAGAGTATAAAGTTAGGCATTTTACGGTGAATTCGCTCAATCCGATCTATATGAACCCCATGATAAGGAGACGATACCACATAACAATACTCGAGTGTAGACCTGACCAGGGCGTTATAAATTTGTATAATATAGATGATGTTCGTGAAGTCACTGCATACACGTTTAATGAAGCCGCATAACTGCAAGTATTTCTTAATAATATGATCTATATGTAAAGTAAATGATAAATTACCATCAAAAGCAACACCCAAGTCGGTAACGTGGTCAACTCTTTTCAGGGCCATGTAATTAAAGACATAAGTAATATTTTTCTTTGAAAAAGTGTTAATATGGCCTTTACCAAGATTAAGAGACATAATGTTGCTTATACTCCATGCCGCTAGCAAATCAATATCATCCTGAAGCGCTCTACCCCCATTGCAAGAGTCCACACATTTAAATATTTTCAAATCATCTGCGTAGGCTAAGAAGTTGGAAGAAGTGAAATATTTATATAAATCATTTATAAAAAGCAGAAAGAGAATTGGTGCTAAGTGGCTGCCCTGAGGAACACCGGAAATAATCGATATAGGGCTGGATGTTTTCGATGACAACCCAACTATTTGAGACCTATGAGATAGCTAAGAGGCAATCCACAAAATCAAACTACCACCAATTCCATAAAGACCAAGCTTGTGGAGCATCAGCTTGTGATCAACACGGTCAAAAGCCTTGGAAAAATCCAGATATACGGTATCAACTTGAAATCCTCGCTCCAGTGGGTCATTAATATAGCAGCAAAACTGCAATAAATTCGTTTGGGTGCTACGGTCAGACAAGAAACCATGTTGATTAAGGTGTCATAGATAGAACTAGATACAATATGCTCAAAAACTTTTGAAATATTTGATAGTAACGATATTGGACGGTAATTATTAATAAGTGATTTGTCACCAGACTTGAAAACTGGAAGAATGTGCGTAAATTACCATTGATGGGGAAAAATCACAATTTTATAGAGAGCTGGTAAATAATTGATAATGGAAGAGATAAAGTACAACTGCACATTTTGAGGAAATATTCCGGAATACTATCCGGTCCAGGACTGAAACGACCTTTCAGAGAGGAAAGTTTAGAAAACACAATGTCGCCGCCAATGATTACATTATTAAGAGTAAATAAATTTGTGAAATGAGACAGATCAAGTTTAGAAAAATTAGTGTCCGTATCATTATGGCTAACATATACTGTTCCAAAAAAATCTGTAAATATATCACACACTTCTTCAAGTTTGTCGGATTCGATCCCATTATAACTGAGACATTGTGGTAGACTTGATTTTTTCCTTCGCGAATCAACAAAGTTCCAGAAAGCGCGAACATCACCAGGCGTCGATTGCTGCGAGGGGGCTATGGGTTCATTCTCAATAAGTGACAATCTTAAATGTGGCAGGTTCAAATCCTCAGAGATACAGAGAGTAGCATTAGGATGGCAATCAATTAGAAAGTCAACGTTGCCAATAAAGTCCAAATACCAAGCCGAACCCGACAGCAGCGGAATATAAACAGCTCCTATTATAAAGCGCTTACTGCCAGCCAACACAGACACGTATATCTCTTCAGTACTAGTGTCCGAAACCGTCACAAGACATGGCGGAAAACACAACCGAACAGCGACCAAAACACCACCTCCGCGGCTGTTAGGATTATGAGGATCCCGATTGCGCCGATATATATGAAAGTCACTGTTAAACAATTCACCTTCTCCGATATTAGCATGTAGCCAAGTTTCAGTCAGAAAACAGATATCTAAATCCGCGGCGGCACAGTTGTTAAAGAAGTCAACGGTTTTAGTTCCTAATCCTCGAACATTTTGATAGAAGACCTGGAGTGTACCATTTGGCACTGAGCCTAGTTTTCTGCATTGACGATCTAAGGTGTACCATTAATGTATCTTATCGTTTTGTTAGCCCCATCAGCATTCAACTCCTTAAGCGTAGAGCGAAGATTCCTCAATTCCTGCCTCTGCATAAGAGTAAGGTCAGCCTATATTTTCACATTAGCCCCAAAATTCCCCTTTCTACGCAGTACTTTCAATACATCAGTCTTGGATTAAAGAGTAACCTTCAACGGACGAACCTTGCCAGGAGAGCGCCGACCAAGTCTATGAAATCATAAATTGATAACATCCACCGTACTGTCAGCCTCAGACAGATATGGCACCAATCTGACACTGACAAATGTGTCTCTCTCCACACGGTTAGCTATATCCGGTTCTTCCATATTAAACACCAGTATGCTTGCCTCCCTCGATTGTCGATCTAGAAGCTCACCAATAATGCCAGCAACGCCCCCCCCCCCCCCCCCCCCCCCACTATTAACAGGAGCACGCATACCGGCACCGCCGACCGAAGAAACTTTGAGGACATTTATTTCCTCTTCCAACTTCCTCACCGTGCCCTCTAAGCTGTTTAGTTTTTTTCTGTTGGTTGATTTGATGTTGATTCCAATTGTGAACAGCAGCCCGAACTTCAGTGCCTGATGAAAAATGTTGAACTTTCAATACCTCCTTTAACCAGAAATCTGAAAGTGCCAAATCAAAAATCTACGTACGTAGGGTGCGAAACAACTGTGAATTTCAGGTTTATCACTGTCTTCATCGTTTTGTTGCTGCAATGCGGTCTGGTGTTGTCGCTTCTTTCCGGCCTTACTCTACGGATATGATTCCTTAGTGACTGTAAAGTTTTGCAGTATCTTATTGAATTAATCGTTGATCCTTTCGGCAGATATTCGGTATGAATGACTTCCCTTGCATCCCAGAAAATAGCGAGCATAACTTTCTGCGCTGATGGAACTCTTCTGGATTTTCATACACGTGAAAAATCAGGACGACAATATTCCATTGACTGCCGCTTGTTTTTTGAGTCATAATTATGAACTCAAGATACCACCGCAACCCTTCGGCGTTAAAAATTCGATCATGGATCGCTTCTTGGTACGCATCCCAGAAATTGAAGTCGTGATAAATGACACTGTTACCCAACGACCGTACACAGGAAAATGAAACATTGCATACTAAGATGAGATACCGTTTGCATGTTAGAACTTGTTTCTATCCTCATCACACAATCACGTTGTTGAAGGCTTTATATGTCAATCAGCCCTCGTGTTTATTTTGCTATTTAAAAAAAGATCATTTTCATAACGATATAGTAGAATAACATTTTGAGGGGAAAATATCAGATTATTTTTACAAGAGTATAGAATTATTAACTAATCGTTATAATAAATGCATTGAAATTAGTGGAAATTATATTAAACGGTAATTTGTTTTTTCTATGTTAAGGCGAGAACATATGGCGCTTACCTCGCACGAAACAATCAAAATATTGAAATATGTAATCTTACTTATTCATATCAACTATATATTCTTGTATACGGGGTTTTACATTCGGCGTATCAGGATTGTATCTGTAGATTTTGAAAACCTGGGTCCCTTTATCGGCTTTATATGTTGCACTGGTCTTGCTTAATTTTCTTATCGCCTAAAAATATATACTTTTGCATTTGATGAGGACACCATAAAACAAAATATATACTTACAATAGGCGATATATACTGCTGTAGTATACATTTAGTGAATAAATTAGACCTGTTCATAGTTTATTTCATATATTCTCGAATTTTGAACATACGTCAATTAACAACACAACTGTCAAGAAAAGGTTTACTTATGTATATTTAATCAAAGTTTCCTAGGTTTTTAAATTTTAGCGAGTACGCTTCTTGACCTGTATAAATTCGATTATATTCACGTTTGACAATCGTGCTGATGGATATTCTGACGATACTGACAAAATTGATTTATTTTCTAAATAACGGGTGTTCAGAAACATTCGAAGTCAAAGTAGTCCTAGAAAATATGAAGTCATGTCTGATATAGATTGATACATTTACTTAATACAATTTTATAGGTTATCATACACGCAAATGTCAGTTTATGTCGAAATATATTACTTTAATATGCCATATTAATTAATATAAACTAGTCAAGTAATGATTTTAGAAGATAACAGTAATTAATTTGCAAATTTCAAATTAAGTATTTTGATATTTTAGAGAATTCTTGCTGAACAATAGCACCTCTTCATGCGATAACTGGAAAAAATTACATAATCCAATATGCTGTTCATTTTTGTGTAATAAAGCTCATCTAATCTGTAGTACCTAACATGTAAAAAGACAATGCAGAATTAAGAGGAAATAACTTTACAAGTAAAGGTTTTATTCATCTTATAGTGACAATAGTATCTAGTTATCGTACTAGTTTAATATATTAACAATCAACAAATTATTGTAAGAAATGGCTTAAAATAAATTTGAAACAAATAAATTGTTTGTAGAGTCCTTAGATTACAACCTTATAATAAATATCATAAATTGTAGTTGTATAAATTACCAACAATAATGACCATAATTATAAAAGATGTTGAAAATGTCCACCACCTTCTTCCAAGCATTTTACGCACCTCCTCCGAATGCTACTAAATACATTTTGCAGTATGGGACTATTTCTAATTTCACTAATTTTATTTATAATTCTGTCTTGGAGATCTATATAATCTTGCACTGGTACTTGATAAATTGAATTTTTTAAAAAAGGCCATAAATAGTAATCACACGGTGTAAGATCACAAGATCTTGGAGGGAATTCATGATCGCTGTTCAAACTAATTAAACAATTTCCAAACACTTCTTGTAACATATTCATTGTTTCCCCCGCTGTATGAGCTCTAGCACAATCTTGTTTAAAGTATCCCAAAGCTAGTTCATCATCGCGAAGTTGATTAAAGAAAGGCAATAGTATTTCCTGTCGATATCTTTCTGCAGTCAAGGTACCATTAAAAAAAATTGGACGAATAATCTTTCTTCTACTTATAGCGCACCAAACACCAACTTTCTGAGGATGTAAAGGAGCTTCAACATAAAAATTATTGGGCTTTGTATCACTCCACATTATCATGTTTTGCGAGTTAACATATCCACTAACATAAAACCATGCTTCATCTGAAAAGAAAGTTTTGTCTAGGACATCATCATTAAAATTATTTGTAAACCATTCGCAAAATACTACTCGTCGGAATCAATATCGAGGATTTCTTGCAAACAAGTTATACGATATGGGAATAACTGTAAATCTTCTTTTAAAACTTTATGGCAAGAACCAACTGACAACCCGGTTTGTTGAGCAAGAGTTCTTACTGAAGTTTTAGGGGCATCAGTCATTGTTTCTCTAACAGTCCCAATCACTTCTTCTGTCCGGACTTTTGGTCGCCCACCACCCTCTTGGCGTCCCACACTACCAGTTTGTCGAAAAACTGGAACAATTCTGATTAGTGTACACTGAAAAGTATTATAATCAAAAGCAAGGTTGGGAAATTCATCTCGAAATTCTTCCAAACAAGCTTGAATTGAATACTTCCACTGGCCATCGATCTTTTGACCATTTCGAAAATATGCTTCAACCATGAATGCTTTGTGTACGTTAGTAAATACCATTTTCAAAATTAAAAAATATAAATTAGTATCTTCGATATTAGATTCTGACAATTTTTGACAGACAACAGTTGACATTTAATAATTATTACAAATCAGATACTTAAGTAAAGATATACGATTTTTTGTTCAGCCCACTTGACTTCAAATGTTTCTGAACGCCCGTTACATGAGTAGTGTTAATCTAGCGAGTATATAACTGTGGGGTGTATAAATTAAGTAATGACTGATTTTTTCAATTTTTTTATTCGAATAGAATTACAATTCAATATTGTCTACCTCAACATAACTTCCTTGAGAAGCCACACTGCGCTGAAAACGATTATTCCAATCCTCATAGCAGTGCTGGAACTCGAATGCTGAAATAGCCATCAGCTGGTTGGTTACAGCCGTTTTAATGTTTTCGAGTGTCTCTTGATGTGATTTTTCAGTCTCGGGAAGCAGTGGAAGCTCGTGAGTTATGAAAGAGGGTGGGCACAAAAAAAACTTACCTATTTTTTGTACATAAAATCCATTCTCCTATTTTTCATTCTGGAAAAGACGTCTATGACTTTGCTGTCAAAATCCGGGATGGACTGGATGAACTTCTTCTCTTTTGATAGGACCGCCAATGCGTTCAGTCGATCTTCTGACATTGTGCTTCTCAGAAAAGTTTTAATGCGTTTGAGGGTGGTAAAATATCGTTCACATTCTGCTGTCGACATGGGCGTTGTACAAATCCAACCATATCCAACTTTGTATGTTTTCGTCAAAACCTTTTTTAGGTTCTTGTCTGTTATGAACGCTAAAAGTGGAAAAACACCACCTACCTCATACATGTCATCGCGCTCATAAATTACTGAAAGTTCACTTTTCAATTTTACACTGTCCAACATAGGATAAGATTTCAGTTTCATTAAATTTTTTTCGTGAAAATGAATGACTAAGTTTTAAAATTTTGAGAATCAAATAATTTTGCTGCACCTAAGTAATCCCTAAAAATCAAATCGCTCGCTAATTTCGCTTAAAATAGTGTAACATACTTCCTTTGCAATAACAGCTCTGTTATATCCAGCTGTCGTTTTTGTCTTTTCCTCGCAGGTTCTTCATTATTGCGTTCTTGACCGTCATTGTCAGTAGAATTTCTTAAATTTCTAATGTGAATAATTTTCTGTTGGAATTGATCAATTGCCTTTTTTGAGTTGAGTACCGTCAATCCCGCGCATTTGAGTCTGATTAAATAATATTTCAACGTGTGGCATGATGAAATGAAATATTTTTAGCCAGTAGAGAAATTCCGCACAATTCAAATGTTTCAATAAACCACTTGCTTCACTAATAGTAACTGAATCCATCCCATCTTCGTCAATAATTTTGTCTAAACATTCTTTGGAAGAATCCTGGTGTTCAAATAATGTGTTCACAGTTCGAGTTTTGAAAATCCAGCGTGTAGGAGCAGTGCGTGGTAATCTACGTTTGACTATTTCATCAAGAATTACCGTTCGTTTTGGCGATCGAGAAAAAAACCTTAAAAATGACTACAAATTTGCAAAGAAAATTTTTACATTTTTATTGCACTATGCCGCTCGTTCAATAATTAAATTAAATTGATGCGCGTAACAGTGAATATAACATGCTTGTGGAAATATTCTTTTGATAATAGCTTGGACACAATTTGTCTTACCACTCATCACGGACGCCACCTCGTAACTTTGAGCGATTAGTTTATTGTTATCAGACCCAGAAGGAGAATTTAAAATAGTTTGCAATTCATTTAGCAATGTTTTTGTTAATACATCAGCATTATGTCCACCCGGCTTAAAAAAAAGACCAAAAGCGTTCAAAAATTTGTCCATTGAACACGTATCGAATTATTATAGGATACGTCAGAAAATCCAGGTATTTATGTAGGCTTAATCAACTTTGCAGCTGAATTAGATGCTGTGCTTACAATACATATGAAAGGTTCACAAGTGTTTAAAAGCTCCTCAAAAACTATTCAGAACGAATTGCTAGATGCAATGTGGCAAATTTACAAGCAGGAAATATTAAAAGAAATTAATTCTGAAAATTTTATTGCTTTGGTGGCCGATGAAACTACAGACACCGCTAATAATCAGCAAATGGTTGTAATAACAACCATTTGCTTATTATTAGCGGTGTCTGTAGTTTCATCGGCCAAAATTTGTAGAATTAATTTCTTTTAATATTTCCTGCTTGTAAATTTGCCACATTGCATCTAGCAATTCGTTCTGAATAGTTTTTGAGGAGCTTTTAAACACTTGTGAACCTTTCATATGTATTGTAAGCACAGCGTCTAATTCAGCTGCAAAGTTGATTAAGCCTACATAAATACCTGGATTTTCTGACGTCAATGTCTCATCTTGGCCTCGTAACGCCAATTCAAAAGCTCTGCAAAATTTTATACACACACATAATTAACCGGCGCAAAATATGACGATTTTTTTCCACATCTTCGT
Source organism: Melolontha melolontha (assembly GCA_935421215.2). NCBI lineage: Eukaryota > Metazoa > Arthropoda > Insecta > Coleoptera > Scarabaeidae > Melolontha > Melolontha melolontha. The sequence goes on along the minus strand of OW285237.1, from coordinate 177,303,713 downwards.
TGTACTTAATTTTATGTCGCAAATAAGCACTGTCCAACTGTTCGTATGTCCACTTTGCCTAAAACACTAAATTCCACGGATGCATTCATGTGAGAAACGGAATTTTCGTATTTCTTTGCCCTTTCTGCGATGTACTTTAAATCATTCAACCCTTGTTTATTCCACGCATTAACCTCTTTCTTAAAAATTAAGCAGATAAAACAAAATAGTTTATTTTTTAGTGAACGTCCGCAAATCTACTCACATTTTTCATATATATTTTTATTGAATACTCTATTGTAAGTTCTTGAAGTGTAGTATATTTGAAGTTCAGGGATAGATCTTTCTTTCTTCTTAAATAAAAGTTTTTCCTCAAATGATAGCGGGTTTTTTAAAAGATTTTGCACACTACTAACTTCCATCATAATAAATGATAAACACGTGCAGTAAGCGCCGAAAACAATACTATCACAATAAACGCTAGACGTTAACTGGAGTCGGGCGAGTCTGTATCCCAAAACGACGTATAAAAATATATGGCGAAGATAAGCGGGACCAGCCCATCCATATTCGGAATAGGTACATCTGAAATCGTGCCCCGGAACATAGTTTTGAGCGTTTATGCGCTAGTGTCTGTGGTGCGGAAGGAAACTTTGATACCATCGTTATAAAAATACGTAAAAATAATAAATACAATAATGCACTGAATTACATGCGAATTTCTTTCTGTGTTTATCTTTGTGGTTGGGTGGGCACGTGCTCTTATGCCCCTTAATACCAGCCGCCACTGGACTTGAATGAGAAAATAATAAGTGGAGTCCAACTTGTGAGAAAATAATTTGGAAGGCTCACATCGAAGTCAAAAGATGCCAGTGGCGGTTCTGGATGACGTACGATGTAGGCTGGTGGATGAGACTGCTTCGTTTAAGCTTTGATATATACAAAGAAGCAAGTAGCTACAACCGAAATTGTTCGAAGCAGTCTCATCCGTGCAGCAGCTTACATTATACATCATCAAGAACCGCCGCTGAAAGATGCCAACTAAACCTTAAAGTTAGATACAAAAGTATTTTTAATAATATAAAATATTATTAAAAATACTTTTTATTATACAAAACTGGTGAGGTTTTACCCACTCATGTATGTTTCAATTATTCTGTTACTAAAAGTTAGAAACATGTACGGATTACTAAATAAAAATCATCATCTGTCCTTAGATAATAAATTAGCAATCTATAAAGCCATACTTGGATCAGTTTGAACGCATACGGTATAGAATTGTACGCCTGCATCAAACTATCAACCACAAAAGTTCCTCAAACATTCCAATCTAAAACGCTCCGAATGATAATTAGCGCACCCTGGTACGTTACAAATCAGACACTACACAGTGACCTTGGCATGCCATATGTAAAAGTTATTAGATCACACTTAGACAATGTAAGAACCGTAGCACTAAGCATAACAACCAACTCACAATGAAATTATTCGGCCAAACCAATGAAACAAGAAGATTGAAGAAATTATGGCTGGAAGACCTTAGTAGGTAAATTTCGGAAAACGGTCAATGGACGGTACCTATCTTGAGCCGACGATATTACATACCACTTACTTTGGTTCATTGAGATTCATTCAAGAAATATCGCCTAGGCTACTTGTCCTCGCGCGTATATATTTTGTCAGTCGTCGCCAGACAACGTTGACTGCACTTCGCTCGTTTAGAGTAATAAATTATTACTGCTAAAAATCGAAGGGCACCGAAACATATATAAATAAATAATAAGGTATAAATTGATAAAGGTGGAACACTTACCATTTTAAACGTCTTCCGTTAAATCACAAACTGGGTAAAATCGATTAAATATTTTCAATATCAGATGTGTTTCCACCAGTGGCGGCTCTTGATGACGTACGATGTGCGCTGCTGCACGGATGAGACTGCTTCGTTTAAGCTTTCATATATACGGAGAAGCAAGTAACCGTACCGAAATCTTCCGAAATAGTTCGAAGTAGTCTCATCCGTGCAGCAGCGCTCATCGTACGTCATCAAGAGCCGCCACTGGTTTCCACACTAGTTTCCGCAAACCGAGTCGGCTGCGGAGAAAAAAAATGTGCTTACATGCAGAAAACTAACGCTCTGCAGCTACTGGTGTTATATTTGCAAAATTAAAATAATCTTTAAAACAACTTAACGGTTCTGTTAACTCCTTCGCAAGTTTGTCTTAATGTGGCAAAATTTGAATCATTCTCTTAAACACTTTCAAGCCTTTCACGCACCCGTAGGTGTGGGTGACAGCCTGTACTATTTGCAAAGATTCCACTAACAACATTTAGGATTTTCTAATTTTCCTATTGCCTCCACGTCGTAATTGTCCTGAATAGTTTTTAAATCTGTTTGAACCTATCTTGAAATATTGACTGACTTTGCTTGATAGCTGCAGCTTCTTTGGGATTGAATTTAAAAACTGCGTTCTTAATATTATCAAAATATTTATGATAGTAAAACGCTCCCTGTAACCATGTTCCCTAACGTGTAAAAATCGGCTGTGGTGGATCGAAAATATCGAGACACAGTCTGTGAAATTGGCGAACACGTTTTGAGGATTTAAGAAACACAGGCTTTGTACTTGCAATTAACGCATCTATATCTGGATAACATCTACGATATTTTCTGCCACCGGGTATAAAGCACGTAATTTGTAACAAGTTAGCACAATCTTCTTTTGGAGACCGGTCTACGGAGAACATTACAAATGAAAAAGATATGTATTACATGTACACATATCTGTATTTGTACATATGGACATACATTTCATATTTTCCAACGTTCACTTCGGCCAGACATGTGTTTCTGTCTCAATAGACATCATCAGTTTGGCTAATGAAGTAAAGTATCTTTGTCTAAAGTGAACGTTGCAAAATACCAGGTGTATGTCCATGTGTACAGATACAGATATATGTAATATATATCTGTTTCATTTGTAATAAATGCGTAATGCGTACTTAACATATCGATGTACTCTAATTTCTTTGGTATATTTGCTGCCATCTGGCATCGTATTAATGGACTTACACCTATTTAGGTATTTTTCCCTTCTGTACCGGCACAGCTGGTCGAGAGAAAATTGCTATTTTAGGCGTAGTCTCTTTTGTCCGTCAGATGTCACTAGATTATCTGGTACCACCTGATGGGACAAAATTTGCTACTTACCTTTAAGGCGAGCCATCTAACTTTACCTCATTAGCCAAACTGATGACGTCTATTGAGACAAAAACACGTATCTTTGGCTAAAGTGAAAGTTGGAAAATACGAGGTGTATGTCCATGTGTACAGGTAATACACATCTGTTTCATTTGTAACAAATGCGTAATGCCTGCTTAGCGTATTGATGTACTCAAATTTATTATAGAGAACATGTTTGCGGCACCATCACTCACAAACTTTAACACTTGGTTTGTTGCAAGTTCAAACATTTCTAATGTATTTAATACTAACTCTGAAATTATTACGGCAGTACATTGTTGTACTCTTCTGCAAGTTAGTAAAATTAAAGGTGACGATATTGATGTGGTTCCATTATACCAACCATTACATTAACTATCGATTTTTTTACAATCTGTTGTTTCGTCCACAGATAACCACAGTTTCTTATTTCTTAATTCAGATTTTGTTACGTATTCGTAACGACTTAATTATTTGTCGCAAATTAGAGTTCTTACTTTACCATTTTATTCTTTTAATTTTGAAACTACCTGTAACTGTAGCTGTTCGTAATCCTTCGTATTCATCTAGCGTGCTTGTCGCGCGGATGTAAGATCGACACCGATACAGATCAGTCGTGCATACTGTCAACGAATTCTCTCTCGCTTTACCGCGTGGTTATTTGAATTAAAGGGCTAAATTATCGTTTTTTTAAGAGGTATCTTTTTTTGTACCATGCCCTCCTGCACTTAAGGGATTTAATTAAGCGAGAGGGGTTCGTTTCCCATAAACGACATCTAAGTTTTGTGTCATAAAAAAAACAACTAGGATATTCTGGTATGTAATTCTGAAGTTAATTTATTTCTTTTAATTTTTATGCGTTTATTTGCACCCTTAAATAGGTGTTTTTTTCTCATGGGTTACTGAAGCTCCCAGTTTTTTTCTACGGCTTGCCGAAAATCTATACGATCAATTCCTGGCTACATCAACCAAATTAATAAGCGGAAATTAGGACCGCCCACTTCCGACGTTCGGAGGACCAAGCTAAGAATTACTATCTTTATTTCGTCTTTTTTTTGTATAATTTGAAATATCGAGTTCTCTTATTAGTTAATTTAAGTTCCTAATTAGTTTTAGTGTAAAGATCCGTTAAAATACCTTCAGTTCGAAATTACCGTTTAACCTATTTATAAGTTATAAATATTCCTAGTTGAAACTAGAGATGGTTGCTCTGAACCGAACCTGTTCCTTTGAACCTAGTTCGCGTGCCGGAGCAGGTGCACCTAGTTCGCATTTTCCAAAAGAGTAGATCCGATTGAAACGATTCCGAGTCGTACAATTCTGATTCCGATCGTTCAAGTCGGAGCGCCCGAGAGTTGATCTCACAGTTGCACCTACATATTCGCATCGTATTATGTAAAAGAGTAGGTCCGCCTGGAACGAGTCCGACTAAGCGAAGCGAAATGTGAGAAATAAACGACGCAACTACTCCTATACCTATGTATAAATAAATACAACTGGCAATTGTAGTTGCTGCGATTCCGAATAATTGTATATAGAATTGTGCAACCAAATATGTATATTTATTTTTAAATAATTAGTATGATTTCTAGTCATAAGAAAAACTAAATTTTTAGCTACACAAAAAATATATAATAAAAAGTAAAAATAATAAGAACTAATACGTAAAAAATAGTTTTAATTTTTGTATTTAAATCTAAATGAAATCATCGTTCATATTCAGGAAAACTAGTTTTTCTACTTTACTCGTACTTAACCGTGTTCTTCTTTCATTTAAAATATACCCCGCTTTAGAAAAGAGTCTCTCGCATGGAACTGAAGTAGCCATTGCACAACATATTTCCTTTACAACGATACTTAGATTCGGGAATAAATATTCACTGTCCTTCCACCACTGAAATGGATCCTGATTTCGATCAGCCATTTCACATTCTAAATATCGTTGCACTTCCATTATTGCGCGAGAATTTGCAGACCCTGGAACTTCAACATTAGATAACATTTTATCTATTGAGATATTATTGGTATTATTTTTGTGATTAGTCTAACGAATGTTTCTTTTTTTCTAACTTTAAACATTCTTTCTAACCGCCGCCGTCAATAAATTAAATACATTCAACACATTGCATATTAGAATGACATGGGATTTTCTAGTGTTGCATTGAAAAGCATACAAAAATTATTTTAAACCTATGTATGTATGTATATCGTATGCACTTTAATTTTAAAAAAAAATCTATAAATTGCAATCTGACACCTCATTTAAAATGTAATAATTTGACTGCTATTTGTATATCCAAGCTGTGTGCCTAAGTAAACATAAAGATTACCCTGACTGATCGGACGCAAAATATGACTCACAATCGGTCGGAGTCGGAACTGATTTGTGCACCTAGTTTGCCGCACCTAGTTCGGAACTGGAATCCTGGTAGGTGCACCTACTCCGCTCAAGGAGTAGGTTATATCATCTCTAGTTGAAACATTCGCTGCCGAAACGTAAGTTAGTGTTGGAATAGTGGTGCCGGTTAAAGAAAAACTTGTATGAGCGGTTTTATCAACAAAAAATGATTTTTATAGCTATAATTTAAGTTGTTAAAATAATTATTGTTATTGTTATTAACAATAAAAAACACGTATAGGTATAGTCGGCACTTCTAACAAAAACGTCGTTCCCAGTGCCGATTACACCTATAGGTGTGAGTTCTAGAATTTATTGCTTATGTTAAATAAAAATAACATTCAACACAAAAACTAGGTGAACCATCACAGGAATTACAAACGTACATAGTTGCAGTCCTCTTCTTTTTACTTCTACAAACTGTACACTCCTTTCTTATTACACGTTTCTTCTTGATTGTTTGATCAGGTGTTTCATATTCTATCTCCGTAGATTTATCTATTTTTCGTAATTCGTGTTGGGTCACAGTAGCTTTGGCAACAACTTGTGGTAAAAGTGATTCCAAAAGTGCTAATCGGAATTCATAAATACTCTTATTTCTTTGGCCCGAGTTTTTTTTTGTTCAGAACATAGGAATGTATTACACTCATTTGTAATATATGGACAAATATTTTTTTTGACCAGCGCAGTGTTTTGCGGACACAGGGGTAATATGCCAGCATTTGATCATGTTGATCAATACCTGACATGTGTTTGTTGTAATTCATAATTTCAACAGGTTTTAGTGTTATCTGCCTTCTTTTATTTCTGGATTCGGCCATGTAATTTCCATATTCAGTCGTTATATACAGGACGCCGCGTTTGGATCTCCATTTACCAATGTGCACCCCATTATAAAATAAGGATTTGTTCTTCCCTGGTTTTAGTTTTGCTTGTTGAATGGCTCGTGGATTACTTTTTCTTTTTATATTCAGGGTGCCAGTACAGTACGTTTTCTTTTGGAGAAGGTCTGAAGCTAACTCATAGCTATAGAAATCCCGATCCATATAAACAGAATGTCCCTATGCAGACTGAACAACCTTTGATGTATGTCCAGCTCCGCTCAACGCATCCTTTGAGCCACAGTAAATTGTAAACTTTTGTACCAATATTTCGTTCCGTCAACATATAAAGCTTCACGCCGTACTTATGCTTCTTATTTTTTATGTATTGACGGAAAACTAACCGTCCTCGCTATAACACCATGGATTCATTCAAGGAAAGTTCTTTTTCAGGGCTGTAAATAGACTGCATTTTAGTATTGAAGTGGTCCATTACGGGACGTATTCCTGCTAAACTATCTTCGTTATTTTCATCACCAGATGAGAAATGCAAACATCTCATTATTAGCAAAAATCTATTTTTGACATATACATCACGGACAAAAAAACCCGGACACTTGTTTTATGTCAGAAATTGTTAATTAAAGATCTAGTATGTTATAAAATTTAATGGTTAAGTATTTTAAAAGATAGAAAAACGCATTTCAAACCAAGGTTCATGTAATTAATCATAAATACAGTATTAGAAAAAAAATCTTTTCGTCAAAACGGAAATGGCGTAAACCCAGTAACATCATTTTTCAGCTGTGGCTTAGATGTTTTGTGATTGTAACATTGAAATCACATTTTTAGTAACGCGTGTTACTCCCTCGGCATTGGATAACTGCATCCATACGTCTTGGCATGCCTTGAATCAGGTTAGAAATGGCTTCTTGGGGAATGTTTTCCCATTCTTCTAGAAGTGCTTCTCTTAACTCCTGTAAGTTTTCCGATGGTCTCTGCCGCCTCCTAATACGCCGTCCCAACATGTCCCACACGTGCTCAATGGGATTAACGTCAGGACTCCTTGCTGGCCATGGCAAAACGCGAATCCCCACTTCTTGCAGACAATTTGTGGTAACGCGAGCGCGTGTGGGCGCGTATTGTCGTGCATTAGAAGAAAATCATTGCCTATATGTGGACCAAATGGCACCACATGATTCGCCAAACATTCATTTATGTACCTATCAGCTGCTAGATTTCCGCCTATGAAAACCAACTCCGTACGAGTGTTCATACACACTCCTGCCCAAACCATCACTCCACCATCTCCAAATGGCGATCTCTCGGAAATACAGCACTGCGAATATCGTTCCCCTATCCTTCTCCAAACTTTTTCACGTCCATCAGGTGAGCGTAAATTGAAACGGGATTCGTCTGTAAACAGAACACACCTCCACTGTTCATTTCTCCAGGCTCTATGATTCTGGTGCAAAGCGCAATCTTTCGACGCGATGCATCCTTAGTAATCTGGGACCGGTTGCAGGTTTAGCTGACATCAGTCCACTTGCTTTCAACCTTCTTCTAACTGTTTTGGCCGATATTGGACGTCCATGCATGTTAAAAAACCGTTGGGCTACCATCGTAGATGGCAGGTTGCGCTCCCTAAGAACTGACACCACCATGCGCCTGTCTTCATTTTGCGTTGTGCATCGCGGGCGACCCGAACCTGGTCTCCTGGTGTATTCTTGCGTCTCTCTAAAACGTTTTAAGGCATCATGAATGGTACTTCTAACCATATTCATGACATATGCGATGTAACGCACACTGCGTCCATCATTATGTAAAGCAACGGCTGCAGCAATATCTTTGGGTCTCATTGTGTAATAAGATAAATTGTGACTACCGTCTTACACTCAAAACACTGATAACACGTGAAAATGAAACAAACAGTGATAATAAAGAATAAAAAGGCAGACACAAATTCTGCAGTGACTGTGACTTTCGACAATTAAATGGCGTATCTCATTACAATAGCTTGTTTACACGTATCCATGGTAACAAAATTATCACAAATTGATGTATTTTAAATTGCATTATCTACAAAAACTCTGACTAACATACATCTCATTTTTCTTTTTATAAAATAAATGTCCGGGATTTTTTGTCCCTGAGTGTAGTTGTGAAAGCAACTTCTATACAACCAATGTTTTTTCCAATAGTCTGATAGCCTAGGAAGTTGAACTGCACCAGAGAGTAGCAACAAACCAATAAATGTTTTCAATTCGTCTATCGTAAGATCTTTCCATTGTGTAAAACGAGATTGTACACGTGTTCGTTGTGCTAGAAAAAGATACTCATTCGTTTTTTCGATAATAAGAGTCATAAAAAAAAACAGTTGAAAATAGTCGATAGGATCGTGTCTCGTCATATTTGTGAAAAATGATTGAACACCCTCAAATTGAATGTTCTTTACAAATCCGTCTTCAGTCCATGTGATGTTTTCGTCATTATAATTATTTCTTTGTAACACTTCGTTTTGCACGCCATCAATTTTATAATCTTTATCACTCTCACTATCTGTTGTATGTCCTTCATCGTTATGTATAGAAAAATTATCGTCACTGTCGTCGTCTTCCGTCCCTTGAATACGTATCAGTTCATCTTCTGTTAACGGTCGCGTACGCTCGTATTTTGTTAATTTTCGTTTCGTACCAGAAGTTGACTCGCCATTCTCAAAAGACACCGTACAATTGAAAAACTATCAATTTAACCGAAAAACTAACCAATACTTTACTTTTTTTACGTAACTAGTCAATTATAAACACTTATGTCAAAAGTTGACTTCCCGTAATACATCCCTTCCAATGGCAATTTGACGGTGTGGTGTATACAACCAACTATACAAGACATTAATGTAAGATCCAATGAACATGCCTATGAATATTCAGATGTTTATTTAAAGCGCCAGTCGTACCTGAGCCAAATTAAATTGAAAATACACTTACCACCTATAGGTGTAGCCGGCCCCTCTGACGTCATGTAATACACTCTATACAAATGAAACAGACATGCAATATACATATCTGTAACTGTAGGGGAAGGGCGGGTAAGATGACGAATCGGCTAAGATGACGAATTGTTTCATTTCGGAAAACGTAAATAGATAGCGCCACGTCTTAGAAGTATCTCGTGTGTCAACATTGTTTCTTACTTTGCAGTGCGAGGATAGTAAAGTTTGTCATAGTTTTGTGGCGCGATGACGCCATTAATGTTTTGACCCTGTGCGCTTGTAAAATTAGTTCGTTATAAAACAAGCTGTAGATTGTTTGTTATTAGTGCTTTCTTTCCGCAGTAAGTATTTTATGTAAGATATTATTATTGTATGACCATAGCTTATAGACGCTTCTCAAAATACGTATACATTTTTGTCTGTTGTAAAATTTATTTAAAAGTAGTCGTGTAGGGTAAGTTGACGAACCCGACAAGCGGACAAGATGGCGAGCTCGTCATCTTACCCGACAAGTATATAATTTTATTACGTATATATTATTTTATATTTTAGCGTAAAGTGTCATGTTTAATTTGCAGTGAATAATTATGGTTAAAATTTACCAACGAAAGACGAACCGGCAAAGTTGGTCAAAGGAAAAAATGACCGCGGCTGTGGAGAAGGTGAAGAGTGGGGCGTCGGTGAATAGTACAGCCAAACAATACAATCTTCCGGAAGCTACCTTGCGGCGCTATGTCAAGAAATATACTGAGGAGACTATGCCAATTAATAGCGGAAGATTCAGGTGCACATTTACCGATGAGCAAGTGAACAACTTAAAGCAATATGTAGAGGATCTAAATAAAAGGGCGTTTGGTGTAACCCGAGAACAGTTTTCGAAGATTGTTTATGATTACGCCGAAACTTTGAAGATTCCTCACCGCTTTAATAATGAAAGTAAAAAGGCGGGGAAAGATTTTATTAAAAGTTTTATGACAAGATGTAAGTTTTCATTGAGAAAGCCAGAAGCTACTTCGGCGGCGAGGTTGGCAGCCTTTAACAGAACAAATATAGAATCATTTTTTGTTACATATGAAGAAATTTTAGCCAAAATAAATTACGTTCCTCATCAAATCTTCAATGTAGATGAGACTGGCTGTCCTACGGTGCCAACTAAGACACCGAACGTGCTAAGTCCAACAGGAACCCGTAGAGTCATAAAAGTATCTTCTGCTGAAAAGGGTACAAATGTGAGTGTGGCGTGCTGTTTTAGTGCTGTTGGCCATTATGTTCCTCCGTTCTTCCTCTTTCCAAGAGTCAGATGGCATCAGCATTTCTTAAACGATGCACCACCGGGATCTTCGGGCGTGTGCAATGGGTCAGGGTGGATGGACGCTGGGTCTTTTCTCCAATGGTTACAACATTTTATAAAAAATGTAAGACATTCTAAGGAAAGTCCAATTTTGCTGTTTATGGACAACCATTCTTCGCACGTTACTCTACGAGCAGTGAATTTATGTCGAGAAAACTATATTACTGTGTTGGGTTTTCCTCCCCACACAAGCCATCGCATGCAACCGCTGGATGTTTCTTTTTACGGACCTTTTAAAACCGCTTATAGCCGGGCATGCAATGACTATTTGTCGCAACATCCAGGACAAGTCATTACCATTAAAGATGTAGCCAAAATATTTAACGTGGCTTATGGCAAGGTTGCCACAATAAACAATGCTGTACAAGGTTTTAAAGCAAGTGGCCTAGTTCCACTGAATTCTCAAATATTTGATGATTCTGACTTTGAGCCGTCAATGACTACAGAGAAGTCATTCGAAGCTTCGGCAAACGTAGACAGAGAAACAACCGAATCGTGTTATGACATCACATTATTGCCGACTATAGCCACTGAAGAATCAGAGTCACATCATGATGTTCATTCAGCGAATCTGAACACCGAGGTGGCTGAAATATCTCAAAATACTTTCTCGGCTACCTTGGATAGTGCGGCAGCTGGACCGTCTAATGTTAAATCATTTGGTCTACCTCCTTTGCCTCTTACTGCTTCTAAATGGAAAAAAATACAAAGAAAGAAGCTACCGTCATTGCATATAACTAGCACTCCTGTGAAGAATGCCTTAGAAAATAAAGAAGCTGAGAAACAAACCATAGAAGAGAAGAAAGAGAAAAATCGAAAGAGAAGAGAAGAAAACCAAAAGAAGAAAACTGAAAAGCAAGAAAATAACGAGACCCTAAAGAGACGAAAACAGAAGCATGTCAGAAAAATAACGTTTGATGATGACAAGGAATCCTCTGATTCTTCCCTATAAATCAGTTATATGGAAGAAGATGATGATAACGATTATGTGGTGGATATGGAAGACGTTTGCATAATTTGCAATGATTTCGGTAAAGATGAGGTCTGGTATGCCTGTTTCTTGTGTAAGAAGTGGGCGCATGCAGCCTGTACTGGTCTGACCTCAATTGACTCTAAACGCAAAGCATATGTTTGCGACTTTTGTCAAGACAAGTAGATAATAAAGTATATTTTTAAGAGTTCTATTGTTCTTTCGTCATCTTACCCACCTAGTAAAGTCATCTTACCCGCACATGAGGGTAAGATGACGATTTTGATATCTAAATTAGAAAGGTACAAAAAAATAGGTAAATTTAGAAATACTAAAGTAAGGAAAATATGTTTTGAATCTGAATATAGAATGATGACTCTTAGATAAAAAACAAGACACTATATTGAAATCACGCAGAAAAAAGAAATTAATAAGCTTACCATCGTCATCTTACCCGTCCTTCCCCTACACATGGACAATACATTTTGTATAAATACACCTATAGATGTAATCGGCAGCGAATGTATTAACACGTTAATTAATGCTTCTTTTCTGTCATAGAGATAATTCGATTAATAAGAATACAACGTAAAATTTTTCATTCATGTAAGTTTTTTGTTTTAATAAAAGAAAACGACTTTTGCTGGTAAATCTAACGTGTTCTTCGTAGAGTTTTTTTAATTTTTATTTGCGCAAGACGTCAACGGATTAAGGTCGTATTGCTTACACCTAGACGTTAAAATAAATTCTTTTTTTTTCCCTAAAATTTACGACTTTAAAGTTAGATATACATTTTCTCCTTTAATTGTTTTGTTTAAATTAAATAATTCATTTATTTTTAAAATATTATAGAACCTCTGTCAAACTTTTGTTTTGTTCAATTTACGCTAATTTTCGCTTTAATTTTAACTTTAGTTTCATTTAACATAACGTATGTTCATTTGAAAAGTCAATCTAGGTTACTTTGAAAGTTTGATAGAATATGACGCAAATATATTATAGTCTATTTTTAAAGTAGAGAGACGAATTTCTGAACGTACACCTGGCCCAAAGTACATGCACGAAAATCTTGAAAACAATTTGTACGCGGCAAAATTCAAATAATTTTTGCATTTGTGACACGCATATATTAAGTATAGACATATGCAGAAATCAACAACAGGAATTTATCTAGGATGACAGAAGAGGAAAGAAATTAAGTAAATATTAGAAAGTGTAAACGGAGAATAGATAAGATACATAACATTTATTTATTATAATACAAAATATACATTAATAATACATTTATTGTAAACTTACTGGTTCAGCAAAAATTACATTCAAATATTTATTTACAGAAATGCGAATGTAATAAAAATATTTATCATAAACTTATGAGCTGCTCATAACTATTAGAAGTAAATTAATATATCTCTAAATTATGATGATGATATCGCATCAAGATCTTTCATACGGGATTCTTCTTTTATAACATGGTTTATGCATTTTAGCCAAGTAGTAGCTGTTACATTTCCCAAGGCGTCAAGTAATAATTGTCTCACTTCAGATAATTTAAAAGTTTTGTTTTTGGCAGCCACTTCATTCTTTATTTGGGCCCAAACAAGCTCGATAGGGTTCAGTTCGCAGTGGTAAGGAGGTAATCGTAACACAGTTTTATTTTGTGATTTTGCTAGTTCATCAATAACATAGGAATTATAAATATTCTTATGAATTTTAACCCAGCTTAACAGTTCAGCTCTGACCATATCCTCATCATATTGTATTTCCTTACTTGTTAGCCAATTTTGAATATCCACCTTTCTCCATGATGATGATGGTGGCTTTTCTATTTTACGACTATGATATGATGCATTATCTATAACTATAACAGCATTGTCAGGTAAATAGTTTAATATTCGAGAGAACCATTCTTCAAAAACAGTGGTATTCATTTCATCGTGGTAATCAGTGGTTTTCTTTCCTTCAAATAATAATAAACCATCTTTTACAAAGCCATTACAACTTCCAATGTGCAACAAAATAAGACGACGTCCCTTTCCTGCTGGATTTTTTAATCCAGTTGTAAGCCCTTCGATAAAGGCTTGTCTACGACTGTGAATACTTGTGTCAGTCCACACTTTCTGTACTGTATGACCCTCATTCACCCAAGTTTCATCCAAATAGAAAATTGATCTGTCCTGAGCTCTATATTGTGAAATATCTCTGAGATATTGTCGCCTCCATCTTACAATGTCATCTCTTTCGGTCAAAATACTATTTCTGCTCCTTTTTAAGTATCTAGAGGACATAGCACAATTATATACATGTATTTCTATATAATAAATATTTCTTACTTAAAATTCATTTGCTTTATTAGCAAATACAATGTTGATCGACTCATGTTTGGCAAATCTTCGTCATTTCTTACTTGCACTTATCTAATGTCAGAGGTTCATTTTGTCGAAACATATTGTGAACTATTTGGCGTATAGCAGTTTTCACAGTCTCATCAAAGGATTTCAGTAAAGAAGACCTACCACTAATCTTTTTAGGATCTGCACATTTTCCAGAGGCTTTATACTCCTTAACCACCCGATGCACTGTTGCTCTTGAAATTCCTGTAAGCATACTCTGTAAAATATAGATCATATGTAATAAATTGTATTCACTTGCCTACTACGTCAGAAATTTGTTTTATCATGTCAAGTTTCTTGATGTTGGGTGTATCGGCTATAATTTTCTTGTAAGCATTGATCAGGGTCTGCTTTTCGGTACTACGCAAATGATTCGTATTTTCACGCTTTTTCGGAGAACAAGCATGTTCACGGCCAGCGGCACTTGTACTTGGTTGTGCATCCATATTGGAGACCAACTATAAAACTTTTTTAATTGTATTTATTTCAATATATTGCTTATAAATTACTTACGAGTGTATTTGATAACTATTACTGTCGAACTCCGAAAGGAACTGGTAAAGTATATAATGAAATAACGGAGAAATAATAGAAACAAGGCTTAATTATAAACAATGTCAGTTGATCAGAATCTGAGCAAGATTTTTACGGTCTCATTTGGCCTTGCTTTCAACCAATGAGATTTCACTGCCAAAGTGGTCTGTTCAGAAATTCGTCTCTCTACTTTAAAAATAGAGTATAGTATGTGTTTGTTGTTCCGTAAACGCATTTCCAAATGACATTTGATATTTGATAATGTCAATCACATTTGTTATTTATTTGTATGTATGAAACTGTCAAAATATACAACTTCGTAGGTTAAGAAGTAAATTTTAATTTACGACATACTTCAAAATGTTCTCAGTAAATCACATGCTACTAAATTGATTTTTCAAATGAACACTTGTTATAGATAAGCCTCTAGACATATACAGAGTCTGCTCAATAGATCCAGCTTATAATTTTGCATTTAGGCTCACGCTCACAACTTGTGAACCAGACAAATACGTATTTTGACGGGGGGTGTTGTGAAGAGGTTATTTAGTTTTTTTTTATATACCTTATATTCTCGCTTTTCTTTTTTTTTAAATCAAATCTGCTTATTAATTCATTGTATTTAACGCCTATTTTAATAAAGATTGGTAGTACTTAGTCCGGCGTCCGAACATTGCTTTTTTTTCGTACTTTATTGTTTCGGACGATTTGATTGCGCCATTTACCCGCCGCGTGGCGTACCATTATTTCGGTATCGAGATTTCCGAATTTACGGCGTCTAGCGGTACCAAATTCGGTGGCGCTCTTTCCACCTTTCTTTTCCTTATTTTTGGTACCTTTGGGTATCCCCACCCCTGAGTGGAGACTTCGTGTTAGCAGAGTGGGCCGCTATACGTTGGCTGGAGTGGGTGAGTGTGGCAATCATAGTTGCCCGAAACCTTGGTTTGTTTTTTTTACACTACTCATAGGCGCCTAACGCCACGACGGCGCGACTGTAGCAATTTAATCATATGTTCAATACGTTCACGGAGGGATACGCCGGTGGTTTTGATAAATGGAGGTTCATAAAAAAATATATACATTGCTTCGTTTAATATATTTATTTTGGTAATAGTGATTATATTAGAAAACACAGTAAAATTATAACATAGAATACATATATTGATAAATACATCACAACTTCTTTAGATATATATACGTTCCACTATTTCAACTCTCAAGAAAAGTATTACATCCTTTGCTTTAAGAGATGGAAAACTATATATTCATATCACATAATATTAATGAGTTTAATTTTTAAAATCCACTTATAATTTTAGTGTAAAAACAACGGAAATATTACCTTTACTAATGCTAAATTTATTATTAAAAATTCTCAATAAAAAATTGCAAAAGACCTAAATAAAAATTATTTTCTAAAAAGTGTAGTGAATTCGAACTTCGCAAATTTGGTACAGCGGATAAACTATATACATATACCATAGACGTGAATCTTTAATAAAATCTATTTTCTACATTACGTTAAAGTTATTGGGATATTATATCTCCATGAGAACTATAAATAAAGCTTCGCCGATTGGAAGAAAAAAAATTAAAATTCGCGATCTCGCAAGACAATAGGAGCAATTAAGGTCCATCCATACAACGTAAGGCAAAGCCAACTGGAAATTGCCTTTATCCACATGGAAGCTGAGTTTGCGTTAAGCGTATCCAAGGTTGAATTTGGTCTGCAAAAAATATAATAATACACGTGTTATTACTAATTATTTAAAAGGGGCGAAGGGACTTAAGTTTCTTAATATCATGGTCAGAAATAATAGCACCGTATCAAAATATTATGTACTATCGTGAGCAATTGAAAGTTAACACTTTATTATGTTGGCATGTCGAAATTTCAAAATTTATCTAATGTATACAGTACTTTTGAAGTGTCAGTGTCAGCATTTAATCATAACATAAATGACATTAGCTTGACAATTTGGTAAAATTTACGCAGCTATAATAGTGCGTTTACTTTCAATTGCTCACGATAGTACATACCCCACGAACCATTATTGTTTTGAGAGGACGTGTATAATCAATAACCGGATTATATGCAGTTTCCATAAATTTGTATATTTGCATAATATATGCATTTTGTGTATTATTTGCATATTTTGTAGTAATTCAGCATTTATTTGCATATTTTGTACAAATTCAGAATTTTTGCATATTTTAAGTTTCCGAGTTTTATTTAATTACTAAATCAAATTTATTATAGGCATTTCTAAAGATATGTCGTGGATGTAACAAACACAAATTAAACAGCCCTCTTTAAATTAAAAATAGCATTCTATTAATCCTCTTCTCGTTACTTTTCCGATAAGCATCTCCAAGAATTTATTAATGCTCTTCCCATACATCCGGTTCGAGACAAAATTCCAGGAAAAGCTAATACCTTAAAACTTCTAAATAAATACAAAAATAGGAAAATTAGGAGTATATGTGTTTCTTTGCTATTCGGAGAAATTTATTCCAAAATTCGAAAGTAATTTTATTTTAAACGTCATTTTACGTTGGTTTTACGAAGTGTAAACTTGTGAGTTGTGATATATAATAGCAAAAATGCCGAAAATAGCGACTGTGCCTGGATGGATTGCACCTTATTCAAAATTGCGTATGGATGGAGAAAAAGTGTTTTGCGTAGCATGCTGCAAGATTGTAAGTAAAATTTATTTCCTCTTATTAATTAATTAATTAAGTTTTTAATTATTCCTTTATCTTTTACTAACATTTATTTTATAAGAAAACAACCGATGATGTGATATTTTTTTTGCAAATTACAAGTGAAAGTTCCAAGTCGATCAACATATGAAAACTCCATCTCACGCTGCAAAACCAACAAAGATGAAATTGGCGAAGAAGAGTCAGTAAACATTACCACAATGTTTGCCATCAACTTCCAAAAAGTCGAAACAAGAACAATTTAATGAAGATTTGTGTCAAATGTTTGTGTCTGCAGATATTCCACTACATAAATTAAACAATTTAAATGTCAAGTTATTTTTGCAAAAGTACATCAGCAAATAAAACATTCTCGACGAGAGCACGTTAAGAAAGAATTATATTCCCTGCATCTATGCAGAAACATTGAATAGCATTAAGAAGGTTGTTGCAAACAATTATCTTTATATATGCGTAGATGAAACTACTGATAGTATGGGCCGATACATAGTTCATTTAATGATTGGTATCCTTAACGTATCGGTTCCAGCAAAATTTTATTTAATTTCATCCAAACAGTTGGAAAAGGCAAATAATTTGACAATAACAAGGTTTATACAGGATGAACTGGCAACTTTCTCCATACCGGAATCGATTCCAAAAAAGAAAATTCTATTCTTTTTGACGGATACTGCACCATACATGGTGAAGGCAGCTTTCAACTTGAAAATCTTTTACCCAAATTTAATTCACACAACTTGCTTGGCGCACGGACTAAATCATGTTGCAGAAGAAGTCAGAAGCCATTTTCCCTTAGGAAATCCTTTAATTAGTAGTGTTAAGAAAGTATTTTTAAAAGTCAAAATTAAAAGTCCCTCTCTGGGACAAGCAGCCAAACGTACGGCAGTTGCCGAAAAAATTGTACACAAAAGACGGGCGAAGAAGTTTTATTCAAAAATCCAGCAAATTAGTGATATTTGCAAAAAGGAAGACGACACTATGGCATATGTTTTGACTTTATGCAAAACATGCCTATGCCTAACAATCCAATCCAAGATGTCTTTTATTTAAGACAGCTCTGGTTGTATTGTTTTGGAATACACAATTTAAAAACCGACAATACTAAATTATAACGAGCCATCGAAAAAATTCATAATTGGAGTAGACTGTGAAATTGGGTTGGTACTTTAGCCACTTCCACATAATGACACATTACTTGATGCTTGACAGTTTCATTTGGTTTCATTGTAAAAAAAGGTTATGGCATTGAAATGATACTACAACAAAAAAGAAAACAAATAATTTATTTAATATCGAAATCATAATCAAAATTTACATATAGCTACAAAAGTTGTTGAAAATGTTGTCCATTTACATCTAAACACAAACCAACTCTAACTTTTTAACTTTGAAAAATTTGACACAAACTTATAGTTTCAATGTCAAATAATAAATGTCATTATGTGGAAGTGGCTAAAGTACCAACCCAATTTCACAGTCTACTCCAATTATGAATTTTTTCGATGGCTCGTTACCTATACCATGAAGGTGAAGCGAAAAAAAGGAGCGAATGAAGTGTGTTCGATGCTAAAAAAAGTTAATTGATACTTCAGTCAGTAACACTGTTCATAAGTTATACCATTTTTTTTTATGGTTGCTCTGGGCAAAACAAAAACAATAAATTGATACGCTTTTATTTAGCTCTTGTGGGTGCTGGCCGATTCGATAAAATTGTGCACTATTTTACCATAAGAGGGCATTCTGTTCTTTCGAATGACCGCCGTTTTGGTACCATTAAAAGGAAGCTAAGGAAATATGACCGTATCTATGTACCAAATCAATATAAAGAAATTATTAAGGTCGTAAGTCCAAATTCGATGTTGAGACGATCAGTTCTGAAGAAGTTTTAGATTTCTCTTCATGGTGGTCCAAATTTTACAAAAGATCTTGTTTCTCCACAGAATCCTACGGAAAAGAAGTACCAAAATCTATGAAAAGAGCCTTTTCAACGGCAGAATTTATCGCTTTTGAATGTAATTCTGTCAATAGAGGGACTGTTGTGACCAGAGAATACAATCCCCCGGGATCGCGGCCGGGTTTGATCCCGTAAATCCCGGGACATCTCGAGATTTTCGGGATTACCAGTTTGCATTCCGTAATCCGTTGTGCCTTGACAATGACCTTACCTGCATTATATTAAGGGCACTTATTACATAAAGACAAAAAAATCAACCTTAGGTACGCCGTACGATAAAAGAACTACACAGGTACAGCCCAAATAATATGTAACTTCCCCGCCCCGCCCGGCATACCACAGTACAATACTGTTAAAGTATTTCCCAACGGGCCAACAGGGGAATCACCCGATCACCTCATATATCATAATATTGTTGCGAGGGATTCCCCGTCGAGGATTCCCTGTACGAAAGTATACGCTTATTAGGATTTACTTTATTCATTTATTATTCTACCAGCGACAAGGTTACGTCATTTAAATTTAAAAGTCAATTATCTGAAAAAGTTATTTTAAATGGCGGGAGACTTTGTTCAACATTAAAAAAACAGTGATACGTCGTCAGCGTGGAGTTATTTTTTATTTGCGAAAGACGAAAATAGTGCTAAATGTAAGCGATGTCCTGCCATTCTCAAGACTTTGGATGGATCGACTAAGGGATTACATACACATTTGTCATCAAAACATAACATTAAAAATTTAACTGATGTTAATCGTTTAACAGCTTCAACAAGTCAAGATTCTGAAAATCTGAACGCAGCATCGCCGCCAGCTAAACGAAAGTTAGATTTATTTTACTAAAAGTGTCGACGATAGCCTGGATGATGTTTTGGCAAGAATGATTGCATTAAATGGATTTCCATTCAGTGTATTCATAACTTCAGACGATTTGAGAAAATTGCTCTTAGCGAAATACACGGATTTACCAAAATCAGCCGTCACAATTCGAAAAGCGTGTTATAAATTACAGTGAAAAAATCAGAAAGCAAGTAACTGCAGAATTAGAACATTTGAAAAGTGCAGGTGAAAGATTCAGTCTATCGTTCGACGAGTGGACATCAACGTCCAATAAACGATACATGGCTGTCAACGTTCATTCATATAAAAAAATTTAGAGCTTAGGACTCGTTCCTATTCATGGAAGTGTGACGGCTGAAAATTGTCTTCATATATTGAAAGAGCGTCTAAGTAAATTTGATATTTCCTTGGAAACTGATATCGTGGCTACTGTAACCGATGGACCGAACGTTATGATAAAGGTGGGACAACTTGTTTGCATTGAACAACTGTGTCTCGCACATGGTATCAATTTGGCCGTCTGTGATGTGCTTTATAAAATAAAGAACTATTTTAAAGACAGGCAAGACAGCCCTACTTCAGACGCAGATGATACTATAAATGAACCAGCTATGACTGCTGATTATATGAACGATAGCGATGATGATGACAATTTAGAAGACTTAGACTGTCCAGAATCAGGTTTAATCTTAATGTCACAAAATGAATTGCACGAGAACACATACCAGAGTTAACGAAAGATGAAAACATTAATTAGCTGATAAAGAAAATCCGCAAAGTTGTAGTGTATTTCAAAAGATCACCATTGAAAAATGAAACAGTACTTCAAAAATATGTGAAGAAGGAACATGAAAAAGAGCCGTCACTTCTTTTGGACTGTAAAACCAAGTGGAATAGTCTTAACCATACTGGAACGATTTTCTGTTTTAAAAACCTGCATTCAAAAAGCTCTTATAGATCTCAATCAACCAATCCGTTTAGAAGATGCTGATTTTGACTTGGTACATAAAATTGTTGATGCGCTGACCTCGACTAAATTAACAGTAGAAGCAATCTGTCGACTAATTTATGCACAGCTGATGCCGCTTTGAAATTTCTTATAAAACAATGGCCTAGCAAAAACTCAGCACTCGCCAATAAAATGAAAACATCCTTAGTGGAACATATAAAGCAACGACGAAATGATTATTTAACTGGTGTGTTGAATTATTTACAAAATCCACGAAAAGATGATGAAAATCAGTTATTATCGGATTTGGAATGGCTTGACTTATTTCCAGTTCCTACACAGGCTTTAGTGAGGGTGCAAATAAAGAGTATTGTTAAAAGACTAAATAAATAGTCGAGATGACACGGAAAAGGAAAGAAAATCAGGATCACAAACAGATGATGAGTCAAGGCAACAAACCTCCCAACCCCAATTGACACTAAAGGAAAAGTTACAGCTGGAAATTAATAAGAGCATGGAATTCCCAGATCCTGAAGTACAAAATGAATCGGGGTTGGTAAATAGTATTAGACGCGAAATGAGCCTGTTCGAAAATGGAGGAGTTCGTGGATATCACTTAGAATTAGCATATAAATATCTATTGTCTAATCCTCCAACCAGGGTAGAACCTGCGCGAGCGTTTTCAGCTGCTGCTTATATTGGCAATAAACTACAAAGCAGGTTTGGAAGTCAAATATTGGATGCTTTGATATTTCTGCGATTGTATTTTCGAAATTCTAAATAGTTTTTTGTATTGTCTTTTTTGTTCCTTATTTTAGTATATTGTGTTTTTTTCCATTTGAGCCCAATTAGAAACCGCATAGTCTAATCCCGGGATTACGCATCAAAAATCCCGTAATCCTGGGATTGAAAAACATGATCGGGATTGTATTATCTAGTTGTGACTCATGAATTCATTGATGGACTTTCTAGCCACTCTTTTAATCTTCTAAAACCTCGAACCGTTCAACATATCTGTTTACCTATTGAAAAGGCATATCCTGACCTAAAGGTGCATATACAGAAAAAAGAAACTTCTCAACATCGCACATCTTCAGACGTTCGTTGAAGATGAGTATAACGATTTTTATGAACAAATACTACAATGGCCAGCCGTTGAAAAGGAAGAAGAAGAAGTGGAAGATGATTTTCTTTAATGGTTTTCTCTTCTTTATTTTGTGTTAATTTCATTATTTTGTAGTCTCCTTAGTTATGAAATAAAAGTTTCGTTCATGCTATACACTAATTTGTGATATTGAAGTATGTTAGAGACAGAAACAACTTCAGTCTATGTTCTTGTTTTTACTATATCGCTATTGTTTTAATGTCAACCCTACGAAACTTTTACGAATATTGTTGCGCATGTGCGTAAGAATATATTTCAGCTACATACAAACTGAAACCGTTAATTAAGACGCGTATAAAAAGTTTTTTCTCTCTATTGAAAAGTTACCAATACCTTACTTATGATATTTCTGATCTCGCCGATTCAATTGTTTTACGAATATTATCTTTTCTAAATTCGCACAATTTTTAAAATTAATGTGTCATTCTAAGCTAAAATTAGCAGATATACGCCTGGCATATGCCGCAACAATTTCTTAATTTCAATTAAGTATTTTGTAACACCTCAACGAGATGTTTCCAAATATAAGTTTCCATATTTAACTTACTTCTATCATAACACGAAGCAACCCTTACAAGTTTGCCATTTTTATTCAGAAACAACCTGTTTATGTGCGCAAAGAAAAACTGAAGATAAGACATTCGTGCCATAATCGATACGTTTACAAAGATCATGAGCAATTTAGAAGGGTAAATAGTTATATATTTTTTAGAACAATAATACTTACTTGTACCAATTGGTCAACGTCATCATGACGTACAAAGTAGCAAGAGCGAACATTATATGGAAAAAGCTCCAACTGTAAGCAACAACCTCCTCTTCATTATCCCAAACCTTCTTTCCGCCACTCTCACCGCCATCATTAGATTCACCACCTGGTATAGAGTCATAACCGTTATTTTCTAATGTGAGGGAAACAATGAAAAAGAACAAAAATAAAGCGAATATATTACATCAGCCAAGAGCGTTGTAAATGAAGAGAATCATAGCATTATGTACTGTGAAAAAACATTTCCTTATTATTATAAATATCGATTGGCTCGGAGATATACTAAATGAACATATATTGTATAAAGCTAAACCGAAACTAAAATACATTTTTCTGAAAGCAAAAAATGTCAATTTTACGCATACTAAAGCGATTTCAATGAACCCCAAAGGTGTAGTTGGCAATTCTACGGCGTAATAAATACTACATTATTTTCAAGCAACACATAGTTAACACATGCCTTTACCTAATAGGTACATATATAACTGAATAGTAATCATACCTTCATTGCCAACAAGTCCATCTTGGTCATTGCGTACTGTGATAAAATAAAAATTAAATTAGTTTTAAAACAGATGAGTTATTGAAAAAACATCACCATTACATAATGCCATGGAATTTTATAGGTAAAAGTAAAATTTACTTACCTGCACCAGTATCCTTAGCCAAGACATGTTCCGTCATCGTAATCTTCGATGAATTTGAAGCTGAACGGAAGGATGAGTACATAACGCAGAGTAACCATATTATCAGACCAATTATGCTTTCGACATCGAAATGAGTTTGCGAATTGCTATCACCTTCAGAAGTAACGATGTCTAAAAGTCCATGATTACAATTCTTATCTGAAAAAGTATGAAATTGGTGGTTTAGGTCATATATGTGGGCAAGATTTATATCGGGATACAAATGAGCTCCAACAAAGCAAAATTTTCAACTGATACTTTTAAAACGTCACATTCGGTAACATCTCATATTCATACAAATTTAGATCTAACTCCCTCGGAATGTTGTCTTGTTTATACTGAAGTACGCTCTCAAGATGTGGAAAGTGACAGAGATAAAAATGATATACAAACTTGAAAAAGATCTTTATAAAGCGTCACCTACAAATTTCTCTACATCCTGTAATATCGAAGCTACTTGAAAAATTGTTGCTCAAAAAGCTAAAACTAATCATGGAGGAAAGAAACTTAAGACAACATCATCATCATCAATTTGGATTTAGAGAAAATCATTCAACATACCTAGAGAACGGATGCAATTTCCATAAAACGCAATCGGCAATTGGAATTGTGTTCCAATTTTCAATGACGCGTTCTAGCATTTCGAGTGGTATTTGTCCAATGACCCGAGTAATATTGGCCTCCAATGCCTCAATTGTAGCCGGTTTATCCATGTAGACTTTAGACTTCACGTAGCTCCACAGAAAAATGTCTAATGGTGTGATGTCACAAGATCTAGGCGGCCAATTTACCGGTCCGAAGCGTGAAATTAAATATTCACCGAATCGTTTTCGCAGTAAAGCCATAGTTTCACGAGCTGTATGGTTAGTGGCGCCATCTTGTTGGAAGTAAATGTCTTGCAGACCACGGGTGTCAAGTTCAGGCAGCAAATAGTCCCTTATCAAGGCGCGATAACGGTCGCCATTCACAGTCACATTCCGGCCGGCTTCTGTTTTGAAGAAATATGGACCAATTATTCCACCGGCCCATAATCCGAACCAAACAGTTGTTTTGTCTGGATGTAATGGTAGCACTTCAATCTCTTCAGGTTGCTCATCACCCCAAATACGGGCATTTTGCTTATTCACGTACCCATTAAGCCAGATATGGGCCTCATCGGAGAACAAAATTTTTGTCGAAAACAGTGGATCTTCTGCAAGTTTATCAAGAGTCCAACGGCTGAAACGGAAACGATTCGGAAGGTCGGCCGCCTTTAGTTCTTGCACTAGTTGAATTTTGTATGCTTTTAAACCAAGATCCTTTCGTAAAATACGCCAAGTTGTTGCATACGACAAACCAAGCTGTTGAGAACGGCGACGAATTGATTCTTCCCGGTCTTCGCGTACACTCGCTGCTACCGCCGCTATATTTCCTTCACTACGTGCTGGATGAGGTCTATGTGGTCGCGTATTATCCATTATTGTAAATTGAGTTTCAAACTTATTGATGGTATAGCGAATTGTGCGTTCGGTAGGCCGATTATGTGGCCCATATGTTGCTCTAAGCGCACGATACACATTCCTTGTAGAACGCCCATTTTCGTAATAAAGCTGTACTATTTGTAGACGCTGTGCCGGGCTAAGTCTTTCCATTACGTAATGTCAAATAGTACTGAACCAGAATGCGCAATCCGCTGACGCGTCGCATGCGCGCTCAGCCATTAAATCCCCACCTAAAAAAGTACCTCCAAATGAATCACCCATTATGAAGAAATAAAAGAATATTTCCAGTATGCACCTATATCCAGTTGCGATATAGAAAGCACGTTTTCTATTTATAAGGATGTACTTAATTCAAAGAGAACAAAATTGACAGAAGAAAACCTTGAGAAACTATTGCTAGTCAATATTAATACTCCTTTACTCAACTTGAACGACAAAATGAACAAATAAAAATGTTCCAATTATAGAAATAAAATTAAAAACTTTAAAAATACAACTTTTCAACAAATACATATGTATTTCGTAATTTTATAGATCACCACCCGTTTGTTTTCCAATTATATAAATAAAATTAATTAATAAATATGTATTTCGTAATTTTAGATAGATAGATCACCACCCGTATGTTTTCCAATTATATAAATAAAATTAAAAACTTTATAAATACAACTTTTCAACAAATAAATATGTATTTCGTAATTTTATAGATCACCACCCGTTCGGATTCCAATTATATAAATAAAATTAAATATTTTAGCCTTTTGCCAGTACTGCACTGGGCTTTGCGTCATGTGGTAAGCGTGTCCGTTCTCTAAACATAACTAATATCATAGAGAAGTCTTTAGAGGAAAGAAAGCTTTATTTGGCTACCTTACTTGATGTACAGCAGGGTTTTAATAAGGTATGGCAGGGACTCAAGCACAAAATGAACTGTCATATAACTAAAAGAGTAATCGGATCTGCTAGAATCCTACATATCAGATACAAGTTTTTAGAATAAAGCAAGAGGAAGCTTATTCTGAATTGAGAGAAATCCCAACACGCAAATACGGTCCTGTATTTGTTCTACACCTGTGACTTTCCTATTCTACGTGTTTCAAAAAGAACTGCATCTAGTTGTCCATGAATTTCTCCTATAAATTATGACGTTCTGCATTCTACAAAATTTATCATCGAGAGATATGGTGATGAAATTAATAACAAGTACAATTAGATTATTAATTTATTTAATAAGAAAACTTTAAAGATGGGATATTAATCAAACAACCAAGGCAAATAACTAATTTGTAGAAATTTTAATTATTATAATTTATAACAAGTGTTCAAAATGGTCACCATTTTGTTGAATGCATAACGCAATACGACGTTTCATGTTGTCAAAAATATTCTGTAATACATTTGGTCTTATTTGATTACGTTTAATTGTAAATGTATTCATCAAGTCATTTAAGTTATTCCTTCTTGTCTTATATACTTCATTTTTCGCAATCCGAAAATAGAAAAATCTAACGGAATATGATCTGGTGACCTTACTGGCTAAACACCTCTGCTTATAACTCGATGAGGGAAGTAATATTCTAAAAGTCCTAAATTTTCACGAGTTGTATGTGCAGTAGCCCCATCTTGCTGGAAGTAACCCCCACTGAATTCGTCTCGTTGTATTTGAGTTAAAAATTGTGTTAATAACTGTTCTCGGTGTGATTGGCTATTAATGTTATTGTGAAAAAATACTCCAACTTTATTTAACAGGATGTAAGGAACTTCGATGTGATTGTTTGAATCGTTTATAGGTCATGTTCTGTAATATTGTTTATTTACAAACCCGCTTAAATGAAACCATGCTTCATCAGTAAAAAAGCTTGAATCAAGAATTTCGTCATTATTTAAATTTTCTTGAAAGAAGTTGCAATAATTAAGCCTGCTAACGTGATCTTTAGGTAAGATCTGCTGAACAATCGATACTTTGTATGGACACATATGTAAACGACGCTTCAAAATTCTATGAACGGTACTAGAAGATACGTTCGTTTGAACTGATAAACGACGAGCTGGTGTATGTGGGTTTTCTCCAACAAGGTTTTCTACGTGTTCAACAATATTTTGCTGCGTACGTGGTCTACCAGAACTTTTGCATTTTAAAACAGATCCTGTAGCCCAAAACTTCTCCATGACTAGACGAATGTGATGTAAAGCGGTATTATTCTCAACTTTATTAACTGAAACTGTCGCTTACATTCTGCGTAGGAATATTGCCATTCTCCGTTAAGAAATTGCGCACTTCGGAACTATGCTTCAATAATAAAAATATTGTCTCACAATGTGTACATTATTTAGTAGTACGAGGGAAGATCAGTAAGTACCCGTGTTTGAAGACAGGTGGCGCTGCTGAGGGATGTTGGCATTACCGTCGTGTACTACCATCTGTCAGACAACACCATAATAAATTTCAGACTGATTCATAGGTTAGTTTTTATTTGGCAGCCAGTTGTATCACACGTGTTTCGTGTTTCTCGATAAAATGGAAAAAGAGCAATATCGATCCGTAATTCGCTTTTTATTTTTGGATGGAAAAACATGCGAAGAAATAAAAGCGAAGTTGGATGCTGTCTATGGGGACCCTTCACCATCTATGACAACCGTAAGATATTGGTTCAACGAATTTAAACGTGGTCGTACATCTGTTTTTGACGAGGAGCGCCCAGGCCGCCCGGCAGACGTGGTTACCGAGAAAATCGTTGAAAAGGTCCACGACATGATTCTCGCTGATCGCCGAACGAAAGTGCGCGAAGTAGCAGAGGCCGTAGGCGTGTCGTACGGAACGGCAATTAATATTTTACATGATAAGTTATCGGTGAGAAAGGTGTCGGCCCGATGGGTGCCGCGATTGCTTACGGTGGACAACAAGCGGATACGGTTGTCAATGTCGAAGCAGTGTTTAGACCTCTTTAAGAGAAATTCGCAGGAGTTTTTGCGTCGAGTCGTCACCGTTGATGAAACCTGGATCCATTATTATACGCCAGAGTCCAAGCGACAGTCAAAACAATGGATTTTTCGGGGTGAATCTACTCCGAAGAAGGCAAAGACGGTCCCATCGGCCGGAAAGGTCATGGCCACGATTTTTTGGGATTCCAACGGAATAATCCTCATGGACTTTTTGCAGAAAGGAAGAACGGTCACGGGGCAGTACTACAGTGAATTATTGGACCGATTCTATATAAAATTGAAGGAGACACGGCCCCATTTGGCTAAGAAAAAAGTGCTGTTTCACCACGATAATGCACCAGCACATTCATCCAGAATTGTCGCGGCAAAATTGCATGAACTGCACTACGAATTGCTGCCGCACCCACCGTACTCGCCCGACTTGGCTCCCTGCGACTTCTTTCTGTTCCCTAACATGAAAACGTGGCTCGGGGGAAAAAGATTCAGCTCAAACGAGGAGGTTATCGTCGAGACAGAAGCGTATTTTGTAGAGTTTGACAAATCGTATTTTTTGGAGGGGTTAAAGAAATGGCAGAAACGTTGGGAAAAGTGTATTGTACTAAAAGGTGATTACGTTGAAAAATAAAAAAAAAATTTGTGAAAAACTTGCGTCTTCTTTCCTAACACGGGTATTTATTGATCCGCCCTCGTATTGTTTATTAAATAAAAAAAATATTTGTAAGAAAAGATTATATTGTTAGTCACAAAATGACATTAGATAAACAGTTATAAATAACTAACGGCAAGTGGCTTATAATAATTTGCAAGTACTAGTTACTCAGTGCCTACTGAGATGAAGTTCTTTTTGAAACACGTTGTATAACATAATACCTTAACCACGTTTGTCAAAGATCACGAGGAAGCAGCAAACAAGCTACAAATCCCCATGGACCATATCTACCAAAAAAATGGGGAACAAAGTTGAACGAGACAAAGTGGGTTCATATTGACTAGCCCTAAAGATATACGACAAAAACATCAATTATTACTAAACCTAATAGATATTTCTGTTTTGTTATTCCAAGTAGATTTAGTTGTCCCGGCTCGAGCTAGCTGATTGTGAAACACATTCCTTTACCCAGAGTCAGAACGAATATTTCTAAAATAACACTGCTATCACATATAACAGTAGGATGAGTCATCCGCAATACGTCAGGCGACGATCTGGTAATGACTCACACGGCCTAGCACCGTCTAGAAAAATGTCGATACAGAAGGATTGAGACTATCGAAAATGCGAGAGTTTTCCCTTAAATATAAATAGCACTCAAGAGGGATTTAATTCATTCAACGAATAACCGTCGTGGTGTGAAATGCAAATAAATACTGTGAAAATAAATGTTATTAGTTATTAGTTTTTAAGTTGTTATTTAGTGTATTCTATTTTTATTGTTAATATAGTATGTGTTTAAATTACCGTTAGTTTTATTTATGGACCCAGAAAGACAAGTATATTACAATAACAAACCTTCCCCAATCCTTTCCGTTAACTTTTGATCTAACTACCATATGATCATATATTTCTACCCTCTAGAAGGCAATGACATTTTTCTTTTTTAAACTTAAGTTGGTACCATCATTTAAGTTAACTTATTTTGCAGCGTGTGTGTGATATAGGTTATTTTATACTGATGACAGATTAGGTTTTGTCATTTTGACAAATAATTACATACAAACGTTTCAGTTGAAAAAATAAAAAGTTTAATAATAAAAACAGCTACAATAAATGTTCAAAGTGAGCTCCTTCATTTTCTATGCATAGCGCAACTCTTCGTCTCATATTATTGAAGGCGTTCCTTAAATTATGTGGTGTAATTTCCTCTCCTCACAGACATTTCGGATAGCATTAGTAAGTTCTTCAATTGTATGTGGACGATTCTTAAATACTCTATTTTTTAGATGTGGATAAATGAAATAGTCCATAATTGTTAAATCCGGAGATCGTGGTGGAAAGTCTACTATTCGATTATCAAAGAATTCATGCAATAATTCCATCGTTTCTCTTGTCTTATGGGCTGTTGCATTATCTTGCTGGAAATATCCCTCGCGGAGCTCATCATCATGTAATTGATTTACAAATGGTAGCAATAAATTATTACGATATCGTTCTGCATTTATCGTATTATTAAAGAATATTGGACCAATAATCCGTCTACGAGAAACAGCAAGCCAAACGCCTATTTTTTGTGAATGCAAGGGTGTTTCAAGAATTTCATGTGGATTTTCACTAGACCAGATGCGCATTGTTTGTTTATTTATATATCCTGATAAATGAAACCATGCTTCATCGGACCAGAAGGATTTGTCAAGAACATCATCGTTATTAATCGTACCTAAGAACCACTGACCGTAATTAACTCTGGTTACATGATCGATTGGTAAAAGCTCTTGCACGCAATGAAATTTGTATGGAAATTTTTGTAAGTCTTTTTTAAGGATTCTCTGGCAGGTCCCATATGACAGTTGTGTTTGTTGTGAAAGCTTACGAATCGATTTCTTAGGTGATTGATTTATTCGTCCCACAACATCTGCTATATTTTCAACTGTCCGCTTTAGTGGTCTACCAGCACCTGGTTTTCGAGACACAGACCCTGTTTCACGGAATTTAACCACTGACTTTTGAATTAATTGCCGCAAACTGTCATATGTTGTTGGAAAATTTGGAAATTCTGCCCGAAATTCTTCTATACAAGTCTGCAAGGAGTACGACCATTCTCCATTTTCTAATTTTACACCATTCCTAAGGTATGATTCGATCAGAAAAACTTTATGATTTATTGTAAACATTTTTAAGTGTCAATTAATAAATACATTAATGACAGATGAGTTTTATTTATGAGAACATACACATAATGACAGATGTATTTTATTTGTCACTACCAACACGATATTTTCAAGAAATAATTTCATGGCTTGCTAGAGGGTAAATATAAATGATCATATTGTATAATATAGTTTTGTAGAAATATTCGTTAGTGTTTTATTTTTTTAATATTCTCTTATGGTTTAGGTTTATTGATATTTATCTTTTGTTAATTAGGTATATAACACCTTCTAATATATCTTTTTTAATGTTGTTATATAATTATCCTGTATTTGAGTTTCTCTGTTGAACAATATAGTATCATTGTTATTGATTTAAAACTATTTTTATATACAGGGTCCTTGAAAGAAAAAGACAACGTATGAAAAATGGAAAAATGCAATTATACAAAATGTGAACCCAAAAAATTGTGAGTTAATTACAACTCGAACCCCAAAATTAAAAACCCGCTGAAAATTGTATTATGTACCGCATATGAATTCAGAATGTTTATAAATACGAGGGCAGTTCAATAATTCCTTAGAAAAGGATAGAAAAACATAATTTTGAATTTATTTTTTTTTTAATTTTTCAACATAGTCTCCTTTTAGTAGTATTCACTTTTGCTAGCGTTCTCCTACTTTTTTTAAGCCGTCCAAAAAGTAGGATTTCGGAAGGTCCACAAAATAGCCATTTGTTCAACCTCCTCGTTCGAGAATAAAAAAAGTGACTGGTGGCCAAATCTGGAGAATAAGGTGGATGTTGTAATCATTTGAACTTTAATTCGATGGTTTTCACCATCGAAACTGTGCAAGTGTGCACCCGTGCATTGTCTTAATGTAGAATTTTTTCTTTGACAAATGAGGACGTTTCTTTCTTCGCTTAGCCGGTGAAATAATGTTGCATAATACTCTCCATTTATCGTTTGTCCATTTTCCAGGACATCACCTTGTTGGCCGATTTCACCGTCTTTGCTTTCTTCGGAGCCGGATCGCCTTTAAAACCCACTGTTTCGACTGTTGCTTTGTTTCTGGAGTATAGTAGTGTATCCATGTTTCGTCCAGTTATGTAGAAACTCAGGATTGCAACGAAAAAGTGTCCGATTCGACCACACGATTGCGTTTATTCTCCAGTGAGAGCAAACGCGGCACCCATCTTGCCGAGGTTTTTTCAAACCCAATTTTTCGTGTAAAATTGAATGCACTGTGATACCTTGTGATATGCCTGTTGTCTCAACTATTTCGCGCACTTTGATTCGTCGATCAATCAAAATCGTATCCTAGATTTTGTCAATCATTTCGGAGGAAGTCATTTCCACTGGACGTCCCGACACTATCTTCATCTTTTGTGGATATACGGCCACGTTTAAACTCATTTACCCAATTGTAAACAGTCGCAAACACAGGTGTAGATGTGCCATGGCCCATGAAGTTCATCCAACTCGGCTATGATCTCTTTCGATGTTAAAGCTTTTTAAATAAAAGTGTTTAATCACCTCACGAAACTCATGCTTTGCCATTTTTCTAAATGAACCAAAGTTTGTTTGTTTGCTTCAATCGAGTATAAAAATTAACCTACGCTATGAATTTAGCTGAAACTTTGACAGCAATCTAATGACAAATGACGCTTACCAAATGCAAATTTTTAGCATATTACTAGCGCCATCTCTTGGGTTTCCAAATAGTTATTGAACCAGCCTCGTAATATCTCTATTGAACTTACGCACGAGGGTGGTTCGGAAACTACACGGCCCAACAAAGAAAACGCAAGTTTCTTTGCCCCCAAAAAATTTATTTTTCAATATAGTCTCGTGCTCGCTCAACACACTTATTACAGCGATATTCCAAATTAGTAATGCCTTCATTATAGGTCGATGAAACCAAGTCCTCGAAATAGTTATTTACGACAGCAATTACTTCGGAATCAGACGAAAATCTCTTACCGCCGAGACATTTTTTTAGGTTCGGAAAGAGTTGACAATCGCTGGGAGTCAAATCTGGAAGATAGGGCGAATGAGGCACTAATTCAAATCCCAATTCATTAATTTTTACCATTGCAATCGCAGACTTGTGGGCAGGTGCGTTATCTTGATGGAAAACACTTTCTTCTTTGTCAAATGAGGCCGTTTCGCTATGATTTTGTCGCTTAATTGTTGCAATAAATTGGTATAATACTACCCATTTATTATTTTCCTCTTTTTTAAATAGCCGACCAAGATAATTCCATGAGAATCCCAAAAAACAATTGCCATAACCTTTCTTGCTGGCGAAACTGTTTTCGCCTCCTTCGGTGGCGGAGCTTTTTTTGTCCATTGTTTGGATTCGCGCCAACTTAATTGGCGCTTGCTATACACATGTATAGCAAGCGCCAATTAAGTTGGCGCGAGAAGGGGGTGCGCAGAAGCCGTTTTTAAAAACGTCCACCCCCACTACTCAAGTATAGCAAACGCCAATTAAGTTGGCGCGAGGGGGTGCGCAGAAGCAGTTTTTAAAAACGTCCACCCCCACTACTCAAGTAATTGTCAGAATACATTTGTCATTGACGTTTGACGGAACATAATGTCTTTGCTAGGGGATCATAAAGTGATATACGCTCAGAGGTTTGAATTATCTGACATTTGATGTAAAACCAAATACAAATCTCCCCACTACTCCCCACTACCCCCCAAATCCTGCGCGAACTTACCCCTCCTCGCGCCAACTTAATTGGCGTTTGCTATATGTACACATGTAACGATTGAAACAGAATCGGCGAAACAATTGTTTCGCTACTTAACGATACCTTTATGTTATACTTCTTGAAACACAAATGTTTTATACATATCTTTATGATTTTTTTTCTCGCGTCTGCGAAGGAATTTGCGGAAAATATTTTGGATTCGTATTCTATATAAATCCATCTTTCCATTTTTCATACGTTTTTTCTTTCAAAGACACCTGGTTTATTTGCTAAATATGTCCAAGTTGAACATAATTTACAACAAAAGAAGCTTGAGTAGCTGGAGCTCAATTTAAGTAAAATTTAGATATTGTTTAATAAAACAATTTCTTTCAATGGCCAGTATTACATTACATATAAATATATTAATATCAATGTAAAAACAAACATCTAATTAAGTTCCAATTTTATTTGATATAATGTACTTATCTGATCAAGATTAAACTATAATGTATGACTCAATATGTTCCTGTTCCATATATAATAACAAAACTAATTAGTAACAATTAAACTGTTTAAAACGTAATTAAAAAATTCACCTTTGATAACATTGAAAATATATTTTTAAACATATCCAAAATGAAAATTTGCAACATGTAAGAATAATACTTTTCAAAATATAACATACCTGGTTGATTAGACACTGAAGACCAAGTCAAATATGTTACGTAAAGAGATACAACAGATGATTGCAATAGGCCAGATCTGGGTAGTTTATCTTGTACTTTAGGCAAAATTGATATGATACTCACAATGAAACACAGAATTAAATTAAAGGAAATAAAAAATTTATTAAGTGCACAGGAATCAGCCTAGAAATAAATAAATTATTAAATTTTTTCTCCTTCATTCTTATACAACTTACCTTTGTAAAGTAAACAAAAAGTAATGTAATGCCAGTAATAGTTAAAGCATAATTAATAAATGTTACAGCTAAAAGTGCAACATACCATCCTTTAGATTCGGTATCTTCATATTTACCTACCCAACTTTCAGCCCAAGTATGAGCAAAATCAACAATTAATATCAGTTGAATTAAAATATAAAAGAACCCTCCTATCATACCAAAATACATCCATGTTTTACCAAATGATGCTTCAGGCATAAAGAAAGCTCCAATAATACCACCAATAACTAAAAGATACTTAATACCCCAAAAACTAAAATGTTAAAATGTAATATTTACCAGAAAATATCATAAATTAAATTGTTACCCGTTTTGTAATCCTGCTCTCGGATCTTTCGATGTTCTAACACCTATCATTAAAATAGCCATGAGCACAAAAAATAAAGTTAATATAAAGTATATTCTGTAAACAGCTAAATAACCAACAGCTCGACTGCAATCAACTATAACGGAATCAGGTATATATATAGTACTATTATTACAAAACGGAACCTAAAACAATTCATATAAGATATCATTTACTATAGAAGAATAGTTCATTACCTTTTGTAATGCGCTTTGAAGATTTGGTGCTAGCATAATGCAAGCAACGACAGTACTAATTATCAACATAATTGCATACATAAACCTTGAAGATGTTGAATTTTTGCATGATGGACATGCTGAACAACAAAGAGAACATGCTGCACTTCCACAACAACAGGCAAGCTGAAACAACATATAAGATATTACAGTAATTTTTGTAATTAAGAAACGATAAATTATTGTATTTATGTTTACCTGTCCCACAGAACACAATGCTAGTACAGCACCCATGTTATTAAGAGAAAAGAATTTCTTTCTTTATAGTAGGTATAAGAAAATCCGCCAAACTACAAAATTACGTAAAATCAATACTGCGAACAACAATGGATATACACAAAATACTGATTCTAAAAATAAATTTGTTGTTCTTTAATCATCTGATGATGAATAACACTAAAATTTGAGTATGAACCAATTCCAGTGTGTCCTAAATTTTCAAATAAATAATGAAGCATTAAAAATACTACTCAAGATCGCAAAATATAAATCTCGATAAATAAAATAACTAATTGAAATAACAGTTACAAATTGCAAATTGTACTCTATATAAAGCAAACTTTTAATTATCGTTCAGACATTTTTGATCTACTTTCGTTTTGCCTAACCCGTTTAAATTTTTAGTAGTTATATCTAATGTAAATACTAGTGAAAGGAAAATTTGCCTTTCAATTTAAAAGTTTTCTTTACTTAAGCATTTATTACATTCTGCGAAAAGAAAAAATTTTTGTTAGTTTTCAAACAATTTTTTTATGTAGGTTTAGCTGTATTGTTTAGTTTTAATGGTTTTATTTAATTGGCAATTGGCAGTACTTTGTTGTGGTGTTATTGTCAAAAAATTGTCAAATTAATTATTAAAAAATCAGTTATAGGTTAGCTGTTTTTAAAAGAGATTAAAATGACTAGTGGTTCGGAATCATCAAATAGCAAGGAACAAAAACGCTCAAAAAGTCCACAATCGTTAGATGTAAAAAAAACTGACAAAGAAAACTCATCACAGGAAAGTGATAAACATAGTAAGAGTACCAGTAAAGGCAGAAGAAGACGTCGAGAAAGAAGTAGATCACGTTCCAAATCGAGATCTAGAAGTCCTCGAGGGAAAAGAAGTAGACGTTCCAGAAATTATATTGATTTAGATAACCCCGATCAGTCTTACAGTAGATACTATGGTGAAGATGATACAAAACAAAACAGTGATAGATATTGGAGTAAATATCCAAAGAAAGATGAAAACGTTGTTGGTAAACGATACTATGATGTTGAAGAAGATAAAAAAGAAAAAGATAATAGAAGCACTGAAGATAAAGCTGTAATAACGGCTCGACAAAGAAAAACTGTTGATTTACTGACATCTAAAACAGGAGGAGCTTATATCCCACCTGCAAAGTTGAGAATGATGCAAGCAGAAATAACTGACAAATCGTCTGCTGCCTATCAAAGAATTGCTTGGGAAGCATTGAAGAAATCAGTTCATGGCTATATCAATAAAATAAATACCTCTAATATAGGTATAATTGCACGCGA
The DNA here is from genome assembly GCA_935421215.2 of Melolontha melolontha. Taxonomy (NCBI): domain Eukaryota; kingdom Metazoa; phylum Arthropoda; class Insecta; order Coleoptera; family Scarabaeidae; genus Melolontha; species Melolontha melolontha. The sequence goes on along the minus strand of OW285237.1, from coordinate 177,266,971 downwards.
ACTTTTACATGAAAATATTGTAAGAGGCCGTGGTTTGTTATGCAAATCATTAATTCAAGCTCAAGCAGCATCCCCAACTTTTACCAATGTATATGCTGCATTAGTTTCAGTAATAAATTCAAAATTTCCAAATATAGGTGAACTGTTATTAAAAAGGTTGGTACTTCAATTTAAAAGAGGTTTCAAGCAGAATAATAAACTGATTTGTATATCAGCGGCTACCTTTATTGCACATTTAGTTAACCAAAGGGTTTCTCATGAAATTTTAGCACTAGAAATTTTAACATTGCTTGTGGAATCTCCAACAGATGATTCAGTAGAAGTTGCTATTTCTTTTTTAAAGGAATCTGGACAAAAATTAACTGAAGTTTCCAGCAAAGGTAAATATAAAATGTCTACAAAAATTGATTTGAACTTATTATTTGTATTTTTATCTTTCAGGAATAAATGCAATATTTGAAATGTTAAGAAATATTTTACATGAAGGCACACTAGAAAAACGAATCCAATATATGATTGAAGTTATGTTTCAAATTCGAAAGGACGGATTTAAAGATCATGCTGCTATTATTGAAGAATTAGATATTGTTGAAGAAGAAGATCAATTTACACACTTAATAACTCTAGATGATGTAAAAGCTACAAACTCAGAAGACGTTCTTAGTAAGTACACATGTTTACCCTTTATTTATAAATAAACTCATAAAATATAATTTTCAGATGTCTTCAAATTTGATGATAAATATGAAGAAAATGAAGGCAAATATAAAACTCTAAGTAAAGAGATACTTGACAGTGATAGTGAATCAGGTTCAGGCTCAGAGGGTTCTGAAGAAAGTGAAGAGGATGATGAAGATGAAGAAGAAACAAAAGATAATGGCACCATTATCGATAATACAGAAACCAATCTTATCACCCTGAGAAGAACTATATATTTAACAATACAGTCTAGTTTGGATTTTGAAGAATGCGCTCATAAACTGATGAAAATGGAATTAAAACCTGGGCAAGAAATAGAATTATGTCATATGTTCTTAGGTACATATTTAAAATTTATTATAATTGAACTGATTAGTAGAGCTGAGGATGTTTGCGGTATAACCATGGTTATACCGCAAACATCCTCAGCTCTACTGATTAGTATTGTTTGTTTGAAAAACATATGAAGTTTATGTGTTCCTAGTTTATAAATATGTACTTTTATTTAATGAGTTTTCCTCAAGTGAGAATCCTAAATAAAAATAATTTTACACAAATATTTATGATATTTTACACCTAATTTGTTAACTAAAATTTGTTTTCTGTCAATTATAGATTGCTGTGCAGAACAACGTACTTATGAAAAGTTTTACGGATTATTAGCTCAACGATTTTGCCAAATAAACAAAATCTATGTGCCACCTTTTGAGCAGATATTCAAAGACACATATGCCACAACACATAGATTAGACGCAAATAAACTCAGAAATGTAAGCAAATTTTTCGCACACCTTCTCTTCACCGATGCTATAGGGTGGGAAGTGTTGGAAATAATGAAATTAAACGAGATGGACACTAATAGTTCCAGCAGAATCTTTATAAAGATTTTATTCCAAGAATTAGCAGAGTATATAGGTCTGGCAAAATTGAATACAAGATTGAAAGACATGTAAGTATATACTGCAAAGTGTTTAATTAGAGACTGAGGACATGTAAAAATATAAAGATGGTATAAAACCCCTTGCCTCATTGCTATTCGTATCCTAAATACGCATTTCGACAACTAAGTTATTATTTTCGGCAGGAAAAAATAACAGTGTTGAACTAACACAAAACTCGCGGAATACTTTAGAAAATGTCAATTTATACGCTGTATTTTAAGAAACTTAAATTTGGGTCACCTACACCTCTTCAAAAATGACACACATGTCTTCTTACGCCCTCTCTTTATATGTATTCTAGACCGCCATACAAGCAGGTATATTTAATTGGACCGTTATCTACGTTATAAACGTTATTTTTGTCCTCTTACGCCCTCTCTTTATGTGTATTCTAGACCGCCATACAAGCAGGTATATTTAATTGGACCCTTATCTACGATATAAACGTTATTTTTGTTTTTAATGATACAAATATTTTCATAGATGTCGAATTACCTTGGATTGTTTATATTTTTAATTAATTTTAAACAATCATTATTAGTGTGGATAATACTATCGGGTGATCGAGAAAGATTAATCGTGCCGCCACTATGAAAAAAAGTGAACCTAGAAAAATGCCGCTTACTTGAAATTGTTTTCAGTGGCGTACCGATGTTATAATATAAATAATAATAATAATATAAATAGGCAACTTAGTAACCACTTGTGTCAGGGAATTACAAACACCAAAATATATCTGTTAATATAAATTTAAAAAAAAATTAATTATGTAAAAAGATTGTTTGTTATAGAAAAGAAATATTTAATAATTGAATGTATTTTGTATAAAGTAACAGTCCTGTTTATAAAAATCAAAAACGTTTTCGTTCTAGAAGTCGTATAAATAAAACAAAATTCAGTTTTTACATTTTGGTTTATTTTATAATCAACAAATATACTTTAAGAAATCAAAAAATTTACAAATTATGATCTATGTGTCCACCGTTATTTTGTAGGCATGTGTCAATCCTTCTCTTCATACCTTCAAAAACATTCTCCAAGACTTCTGGCGTAATTCGATCTATTGCAGTTCTTATGGCTTCTTTCATTTCATCTATTGTGTGCAAACGATTGCGAAATATTGTATCCTTAAGGTAACCGAACAGAAAAAAGTCTAGCGGTGTAAGATCAGGAGATCTTAGGGGCCATCGGTTATTACTGATAAGTCTATTACCATAAAATTGTTCAAGATATTGGTTAGTCTGTCTTGCAGTGTGGGGAGTAGCATTGTCATGTTGAAAGAAACCTGATAATTTGCTGCTGTTATTGTATTTTCAAAAAATATTGGACCGATAATTCTCCTTCGTGACATACCAACCCAAACACCAATTTTCACTGGATGTAACTGTGTTTCATGGTAAACATGGGGATTTTCAGCTGACCATTATAATTCTGCGAGTTAACATATCCAGATAAATGGAACCACGCTTCGTCAGAAAAAAAGGATAAATTTAGCACCTCATCATTTCGTAAATTTTCATTGAACCACTGACAAAAATCTATGCGTTTATTATGATCCAATGCATGTAATTCTGGCACGACTGATATTTTATATGGGTGATAATGCAATTTAGTTTTTACAGCCTTGTGACACGAACCATAAGATAAACCTAAAAATAAATTTCATGTATTAGTTTAAACATTTACTATAAAACAATCGGTAAGTTACAACAATTAGGCATATTAATAATTTACACCTGTTTGTTGAGCCAGTTGTCGTAATGACTTTTGTGGGCTCTGATCCAAACAAGCTCGAACATCCTCAACCAGTTCTTCAGTAAGAACCGTTCAACGGCCAGGACTCTTCCCTTTGGCAATACTACCTGTATCTTTGAAACATTGAACCGTTCTCAACACATGTCGTGACAACGATTCATAATCAAGATTGATATCTGGAAATTCGGCATTTAAATCGTCAATACATAACCGCGTCGCATACTTCCACTGCCCATTTAGATCACGCTGTCCACTTCGGAAATACGCCTCCAAAAGGAACTTTTCTTGCTCAAAGCTTAACATAATAACCTAAAAATTCAAGTTGGATGAAAAGGATATTTTATACTATTCGAGTCATGTTAACGTACCGTAAATGTTGAGAATGAAATTACATATATAATTTTGCAATACTTTTTTAATAAAAATAAAACATGACAATAGGTAAGAATTTATAATAATACAACAATAAAACAATGAGACACCAATGATCGAATAAACACGAAAAATGACAGATTGTTAGTAATATTTGTATAAAGCTAAGTTTACACATATAAATGGAAGTAGATATAGAGCCTACCACCTTGGGAAATCAGTATTTTTCAGACAATCTTTCTCGATCACCCGATATTAAGATTAGTTTCTAATGCATGACGGGGAACACTCGATTTATCCGCTCTATTGAATTAAATATGTTCTTTATAACGGGTTACTATCGAGCATTATTATTTGGCCAACATATTTCAATTTAGAATCGCGGTAATTAATTTCATATACCGCCTAATTCTGAGCAAACGCAACGATGCGAATGTATGAATAGTTCTCCCGCTTCGAATACAAATCCCCTGAACGCGTTTAGCCAATCACAAAACAGTCTGTCGCGCCACGATTTGACAATTAATGTCACAAATTAGTGTCACCACTATCGCCCTATACGGAGTCTCTTAAGCGTTTGAATAGTGATAATGCCGCGTTATACTCTAGAAGAGAAAGCCGAAATGATGAAATGGTACCACGTTGATAATTCTTATCAAAGAATATGTGACTTATTTGCCGGAGTTCCTAATGATACGTTCATTTTAGTATGCGCTGCAATAGAACTAAATTCAAATTTGACACATAGCGATATTTCCAACGATTTAGGCATATGCTGCTCTTCCGTTAACCGCATACTAAAATTAAATGGTTTTCGTAATTATAATTATTCCAAACATCATCAATTATTTTACGGTGATGAGTTTAAACGGATGAATTTCCGTTATTATATAATTAATTTCTCATTATGAACAATTTATGTTATTATCTGTAAGAGTAAATTTTTCTTTACATTACTAGAATTTAATTTAGTTTTTATTTATTTCTGAAGTTTATTTAGTTTACTATGAATAGTTTTTGTTACCTTTATTATTAAAATTTAATTTATTAAATCTCTTGATGCCTTATTTGCAATTTTCTTAACCGCTTATTAATAATTTTATTACGCTTTGTGTGACCATCCTCAGTATAACGTATTGCAATTTATTTATTATAAAATCATTACAATAACACAGGACTAAACAATTTAAAGTCCTTTAATAGTAATTTGGTAATCAGATAATTTTTCTTACGCGGCTCCATAATATGTAAGTATGTATGACATATGACATCGATGTTGACACGCCTACAGCATTCAGGGGAATTCTATTTGGAGCGGGAGAAATATTCATACATTCGCATCGTTGCGTTTGCTCAGAATTAGGCGGTATACCGGATTTCAGGTTCACATAAGTTTTGTGTTTTGCGTTTCCCAGAAAGGATTTTATTGAGTTTCCAAACCAAAAGGCAACTTAGAGACACTGTTCTTTAACAACGCTATTTAGATATTTCGTAATTTGATGATGTAAACATATGAACTTTTTGTTGGCGTAGGTAACGGGCAAGTGAAATGGCGGATTGTCTTTTTCAATTAGCTTTTCCGATTGATTTGTTAATTATTACTAATTACTTGATTAAATATTGAGAATAAAGCATATTAACTATATTTCACTAATTTTGTGAGAATAAGTCTAACATATGCTTCGGCTGTTATATCATTATCAAAGAAATATCTTTAAATCTAAATATGTCTTCGCAGAAGAGTGCTTGTCTCATAAATTAAAATATCTCAAGTTTGTTGCGATCCCATATGAACTGAGGTTGAGTTTTACACATGTTCGTTGTCAACTTCGGTTACTCTTAACTGTTGAGAAACAACTTTCAAGAATTTAGTAGCGGAATGATATAATACTAGTAATAAAATTGTTTTGTCCAATGGTAAGTATTTGCAAAACAAATTAAAATAAATTCGAGGAATACAAAACGTGGGAATTAAAATTAATTTAATTAGTTTATTGAATTAGAAAAAGATATAATTGCTTTAAACTAACTAAGAAGAAATGAGCGTAACACAAGCAGCGCACAATATGTAATTGACATGTTTTTCATCTACAATAATCTTTTCATACGAATTGCTATGGATGTGGAATATTGGACGAATAAAAAAATATATTGCTTATATGTATCTAGTTTATGAATTTCTTGCCATATGTTGTTTTAAAGTGAATTTCATACAGTCTCAATAAATTTGAGTTTGTCTCAGTTATTTTATTCTATAAATATATTCTTTTGTTACTTTCAGAACAATGGAGCCACACTTCGGCGGACTTTTCCCCAGAGACAATCCAAAGAATACCCGATTCTCAATAAACTTCTTTACATCGATTGGTCTTGGTGGTTTGACGGATGAACTCAGAGAACACCTAAAAAGCGTTCCCAAAAATGTCGAAATAAACCCAACCCAAGAACTTTCAAGTACGAGCGACGAAAGTTCATCAGATAGTTCTGACGACGATAGTTCCTCGTCAAGTAGTTCAGGTACCTTTCGTAGATTATCCTAATCTGTAACTGATTCAACATTTTTTTTACTATTCTTACCTCTATAAAACTAGTCAAACTGTGAAGACCCGCAATCACATATTACATAAACTGCCAGCAATTCATGTGAAGCAAATGGAAAGATCTTGCGAACGGCAGCCACTGAACTGGATTAAGGTTGTCGTCCATTAGACCAGCACGGCACGGCACAGTGCGGCCCGTCAAAAAACTGTTAGGATTATATCAATACAAATAAATAGACGACCGCCCACTAGTCCAACGCAGCACAGCACAGCGAGAATGTCGACGAACAGGATTGCTGGTCCCCGATCCTCGCCGACAAACGACGGGATGTATCGGGCTGTACTGGTCTAGTGGGCGCATCGCCGGCCGTCGCTGGCCAGCATTTTAACTTGCCGAAACCTGTCGGGTGCAAATATGTTTCGTAGTATTTAGGTAGTTGTTCAAAGTTCAGAGCACGGGGAACCTCAGTAAAAATGGATGAGGAAATAGTATATTACATACCGAGCGGGGAAGTGCTCTATTACAGCCGAGCGTCAAGGTAGCTTACCGAGGTGCAAAGCACCGAGGTAAGCTGCAGACGCGAGGCTGGAATGAGTTCTCCCGAGGTATGTATACGATTTTACTCACAATCTACTATTAGTAATTCTATATAAGTTTTATTTTAAATAATAATAATAATACATGAGTATCGGTATTTATTTTTATGATAATTTGATAAACTATTTTAAGGAAGATACTTGTAAAATCGTTGCTAGGCAATGTAATAAGTTTGTTGAATCTGACAGTTAGGTAATTATTTTGCCAGTTACAAAATATAGTACGGCATTTTTAATAATAAAAAATCTTTATACGTGTTATACTAAGAAATATGTCCGACAGTGAACTTGAATGCACCCCACCAGAACTGTAAATAGGTTTATTATTGTTTCTTTACTAAATAAATACAGAGTTTGATTCCAATTTATTCTTAAAAACATGTTTTAATGCCAAAATGACAATGATGTCATAATTGTGACTAATGAACTGACACTTGCTAGCTGGGAAAACACTTTTCCGGCTATAGCTGGGAAAGTGAAGTAGGTACGCAATAAGTCGCTTCCCGACTGTTTCGAAGGGTACAAATATACAGATTACTAACCGATTGTGAGTAAAATTAATTTTCCCACTCCCCTTATAGTAAGCATACCATTAATACATTGTTTCTATAGACGTAAGTTGGTTTACTCATAATCGGTTAGTAATCTGTAGATTTGTACCCTTCGAAACAGTCGGGAAGCGAGTTATTGCTTACCTACTTCACTTTCTCAGCTATAGCCGGAAAAGTGTTTTCCCAGCTAGCAAGTGTCAGTTCATTAGTCACAAATATGACATCATTGACATTTTGGCATTAAAACATGTTTTTAAGAATAAATTGGAATTAAACTCTGTATTTATTTAGTAAAGAAACAATAATAAACCTATTTAGAGTTGTAAATATTAATGGTTACATTAGAATTATCATTACTGTTAACTGTTAAAGAAAGACCATGTTGCTTAAAATTATACTGTTCATTTTTAGAAATCGACGATCTTGATTGTTCTACATTTGACAACATATTAGCAATTTTTACTTGTTCTATGTAATGAGTTCTCCACATATCCTTCAGCAACAGTACTGGATTTCCATCCCCCTAATCTTTTCAACTGTAGAATGTCTCCACCTGTATTTGCCAGTAATGTCGCTGAAGTACGTCTGAAACAATGTCCTGTAAACCCATTAACGCTTTCCAGTTTTAAGTAAGTTGCTATTTTTTTGGGAAAATTTCCGATAGAGTTATGCCCAAAAGGCTGTCGTGTAACTTTGCCATTCCTCATTTGTAAAAAAAAATCTTTCAGATTCAATTTTGTTGCGAAGGTCGTAGTATTGCTTTATTACTTTCATCCATTCCGGTTTTGTGATTACGAATGTACGGGAGGAGTTGGTTTTCGTTACAGGAATTACTATTATAATTCGGTTTTCTAAAATATCCAGATCACTTATTTTAATTTTTAAAAGTTCATCGCATCTACAGGCTCCAGAGATGCCAATAATTAAAGCAACCTAAAAGAAATATGTAATTTAACATAAATTTAATATGCACTGAAGAAATTAGAATGTTACCTTTTGAGGAAGATATTCTATCGGAGCGTTGTTGAGAAAATTATCAATGTCTGCTTTGGACAGAACGCTTGACTTTTTAGCTTTGTATCCCACATTCTGCCTTTTTAGGTATGCTCGCAATTTTGCATAATTACTGATATCAACATTTTGTCTAATATTAAGAACTGCTCGCAACATCGAATACCTTGACCATAATGTGGTAACTTTATTTTGTTTACTTAATTCAGCAAAATAAGCAAGGAGTACCGTTTCAGAGGTATGCTGCACACCCTTAATCACGCACCATTTACTATATGCTTCGTAAGTCTTCTCGTACCTCTCCCTGCTTTTTTCCGGAATCATGCCTTCAGTAGCTTTTTCTGCAGCTACTCGCAGTTCTGGTGGGGTGCATTCAAGTTCACTGTCGGACATATTTCTTAGTATACACGTATAAAGATTTTTTTATTATTAAAAATGCCGTACTATATTTTGTAACTGGCAAAATAATTACCTGTCAGATTCAACAAACTTATTACATTGCCTAGCAACGATTTTACAAGTATCTTCCTTAAAATAGTTTATCAAATTATCATAAAAATAAATACCGATACTCATGAGTCATGTATTATTATTATTTAAAATAAAACTTATATAGAATTACTAATAGTAGATTGTGAGTAAAATCGTATACATACCTCGGGAGAACTCATTCCAGCCTCGCGTCTGCAGCTTACCTCGGTGCTTTGCACCTCGGTAAGCTACCTTGACGCTCGGCTGTAATAGAGCACTTCCCCGCTCGGTATGTAATATAACTAATATACTATTTACTGAAATGACTGTGATTGTTATGACAACGAGGCGTAAGTAATTTACTTTCGTCCTTTAGGGAAAAAAAGTGCATCAAAACACGTGTTCTATTAATTTATATTTATGGTAATATTACAGTTTGTACAGTTAGTAACATTATTAACAAAATTGGGATATTTATTTATATTTCTTGATAATTCAATGTTATTATCACCTACTTTATTAGCAACACTTAATGTCTAATTTATTAAATTCCGAGGTTGTTCACCGTTACTGTTTATCATGATTACATTTAATTTTTGAGGATTTTATTGTCTGGGGAGTGGGAAAAATGTTATAAGCAATTCGGGAGGTAACATTTACCAGTCTCGAACTCTATTGCAAGTCCTCGGGCAAGCCCTCGGACGCAAACTAGTCCTCGACTAGTAAATGTTACTTACCTCCCTTATTACTTAAATAACTATCGTTTAGTCCAAAAATATAAAGAAATTTACGATTTTAGTGACGTGAACTACCACAATCAACAACGTAAGAATGACGTATGGGAGGAAATTGCCGAAGAAATTAATAAACCCGGTAAATAATTCTATTCATTTTCTTTATTTATGTAATACAATATTCAATGAGGATCTATCTAAGTTTTAACAACGTTTTACAAAACCAGCCCCAGAGAAGTAATTTTTAAATTTATTTCTAATATCTAATGCAACTGAAGTTGAATGTCCCCCTTATTCCTTGTATATCTCTAAATCCATCAGATTCGGTTACCTTCATCGCCTTCAGTCCAATGGCATGTATCATTTCGAAGAAAGTTATGCAAGCAACATGTAGCAAGTACAATTTTATCCATATGCTCAGGAATAATTTGCAGGCGGCTCTGGTAAATACGAAATCTCTTTGTCAAAATTCCGAAAGCATTTTCTGATACTCGCCTAGCTCTACTAAGCCTGTAATTATATATTTTAATGTCTTCGTTATTCAATATATCGTTACCTGGGTAGGGACGCATTAAATGTTTGTGTAAAGGAAAAGCCTCATCTCCGACAGAGACATGAGGTAGAATTTCATTAGTACCAGATAAACACTTGTCTTGAAGTAAATCCAGATTATTTTGGAACAATTTATTTCCGATTGTGGAATTTGCAAATATTCCCCCATCGCTATTTCTTCCATATGCGCCTACATCAATGGCACTGAATTTACAATGAGCCAGTAAAACAATGCTAAATGTCTTCTTGTAGTTAAAATATAAGCATCCACTATTGAGTGGTTTATCAGTAAGCACGTGCTTGCCGTAAATGGCAGCAATGCAGTTTGGAAAATTCCATATTTTGTACAAGTCCTATTCGTTTTTTGCCCAAGTTTGTTTTGAAGGTGAAGGTAATACCAACGGTCCCAATTTTTTCCATATAGCCTCACAAGTTCCATAAACTATTTTACCAACCGTTGTTTCTCCAAGTCGGTAACTAAACGCGATTGTTCGGAATGTGTCTCCAGTAGCAAAAAAACTTAAAAAAAAGAAAATGTATTTAAGTAGTAAAGATTCGACATCTGTAGTATTTGTCTTTTTTAGTTTCCAAATGCAAAAAGAGATGGAGCACCTTAAGAGACAGTTGGCGAGAATACAGTAAAATTCAGAATAGTGCTAGAAGTGGCGAATAAGCAAAACAAAGAAAGACTTGGCGATATGATAAATAGATGTCATTCCTGCGACCTTTCTTAGCGCAGAGAAAGCATATCAGTAATGTTGACCACTTTGATTCATCAGAAGCTGAAACGCAGCAGCAGATCATAGATGATAATACTGAAGAAGATAATCAATCATGTGGACGACGCTAGCAGTTCTGTCAGCATTACAAGCTGCTCCACTGCGAGTAGACCTTCCAGTGCTGCTACAAATAAATCACAAATAAAGTCAACTCAGAGAAGCTCCAATATTCAACAGAAGAAATTTATATTAACATCAGCTGAGGTACTCCAAAATTATTTGAATGACAGAAACAACCGAAGAAACCCCACCTCTGAAACATCAAATATATCGGACCCTAAAACTAAATTTTTTGACTGCATGGCCGAAACTGTAAAAACGTTTTCTCCAGAGTTACAGGTTGAGGTTAAATCAAAAATAAACTACTCAAAAATGAATAAGGAATTTTTACTTTTTGTATTTTTTAGATAGTATGGGTAAATATTTGTAGTGTATTATATTAGATACATAATTGTACACAACAATTTAAAATTTTCAAGTATATTTATTCAGAAAAATCGTTAGATTACTAAGAAATGATCAAGAATGAAATAAGCAACATTTTTAACAATAGCTAAAATAAACATTTTTCTGTAACAATTAATTCTAAAATCGTGTATAATGGCCACGGACATCTCTCACAGCTGTACATCTACAGGGCATACTCATAATGCAATTATTAATGTGTTCTTGTGACAGTCTTCTCCAACGCAGCGGTAAAATTTCCCGCAAGTGTTGCGCGTTATGGGGGTGGATTATGTTCGTTGAGCTGTTCTTGAAGTCTGTCCCAAATGTGCTCAATTGGATTCAAGTCGGGAGACGTTGGTGGTAAAGGTAGATGGTTAATATGGAGGTCATTTATTGCTTGCACTACAATTTGTGCACGATGAGGTCTTGCATTATCATCAATAAAAACCATGTTTTCATCCACAACCTCACGAAAGTCGGCCGCATATTGCTGAATAATGTCATCTCTGTATATGTGTCCATTGACATTGTTTTCAAAGAGATGGAGGTTCATACGTCCATTCAAACTAATGCCCGCCCACACCATGATACCACCGCCGCTAGAAGGCACCACAGCTTTTGTAAACTCGCGTCTATAACGGTCTCCTCGAGTTCTTCAGACCCTTACTCTACGATTATCACTAAATAAGCAGAATCTGGATTCATCGATGTATAAACCATTGAAAATTTTCTGCTAGTCGTTGGTTAACCCAAGTTCTTCTAGCCATTCTATTGGCATTAGTTAATTTTGGGCATCTCACAGGCCTGCAGCTATGAAGATCCATTTCCCTCAGACGGTTTCTGATGGTTTGATCCGAAACTCTAACTCCAGTGGCGGCACGTAACTGTGTTTGCAACCATACAGCACTTCTAAATGGATTCATCCTTGTCTGAATTCGTATGTAGCGGTCTTGTCTTTGATTTGTTTGCCTCTCAGATCCACTACCCGGTCTTCTCCTTGCAGATCCTACCTGTTGGAATCTTGTTAGAGCCCTACTAACAACACTTGGAGACACATTAAAAATTGCGGCAATTTCTGCTCCAGATTGCCCTCGCTGATGCAATAACGCAATTAAATCAAAAGTTTCTTTATTTAAATGACGTCTTGGCATCGTTAAAATGTGAAATGACGTTTAAAATGAATAATACATGTCAAAAAATGCGATTTTTATAATTTTGTATTCTAAATTAATTTAAGGTTAAAATACAAGATTCAATATTTTATCACACAGAAAAGACATTTACCAAATAAAAAGTCCACAAACGACTGTGGGCCTTCTAATTTATCTATAGTTTGAGAAAATACGTTAAATTTAATCGAATTAATTAGATCTGTTAAAAAAAGATCTAATTCCCTATTCATTTTTGAGTAGTTTATTTGGAATAGTAAGTGAAGCAGAAGCAAGAAATATCAATTACAGTCGAACAACTAGTAGATAAACTGCTTTTGTTAATCAACCTTCCCGATTTCATTTTCATCAAGAAAATAGGACCGCCATGCTACAATTTCAGTTACCATCTGAAACACAATATTCTACACCCATATCTCACACACACTATTCTCAACCAATAGTGTAAAGTTCTTCACCATTTTCTCAACAGCAAATAAGTGTCTCGGCTCCATGCCGGCAACTTCAAACGATTTCACCGAGGATAACAAAAAAACATTAACCATGACAGTACTACTTACTAGAGTTGCATTTACATTTTATTATTTTATAAAACAAATACTACTGATAGATCAGGACCAAAAGAAATGTTATTTTATTTTAATATTGTTTTCTAAGAATAGATTTTAATTTTTTTTACTTTGGTAGACGTTGACTTTAATAAACATTAACAGTGCTTAAAATAATAATTTATTACTTACCTTAGTGCTACAGCAAGCCTTTCTTCTCTTGAAATTGCTTTTCGAAATGAAGTGTCTTTAAATGTTAATTTAGATTCTAGGATGTCAATAAATTCTACAAATTTACTAGGTGACATTCTAAAATACTGGAAAATTTTAATTTCATCTTCTTTTAGATCGTTAAACAAATGATGAAACTCTCCAAGATTTGCTCTCTTTTGATTAATGGGATGAATCCACATATACCTTTTCTTTTTCTTCTTATGTTCTTCCTCTTCAGCGAATAATGTGGCGCTATTACACTAAGTTCTTCATCATCGGAGTTATTGCTAACAGACATGATGTACCTGTTACATAATATAAACTGAAAAATTTAAGTTCACAGCATACGGCTTGCCGGTTGCCGCCGGAATAGTGAGCAATCCATCGCCGGCAGGCGCTGGACAGCATCGGGCCGTGCCGTGCTGGTCTAATGGGCGACAATATTTACTCTTCGACTGAATACTGTGCTACTGTCAGGTGTCGAAGCTCTCATACTAAGCTAATAGATATACAACTTAACGATACAATGAGGATCGTCGCCGGTACTGTTAGATCCACACCTACTCTCTGGCTACAGACAACATTGCTCTGGCGGATATCAGATGTCTCACTGCAGCACAGAATGTAATGTTAGAAGTGGTTGGGGAAAGATGTGAGAACTAAAGTAGGTCACCTATTTTCACACATTCAATGTAATGTCAGAAGTGGCTGGTAGGATCACCATGTAAGTCAGTCAGTCTTGTGTATCAGATCATAATGTTATACAAGTAACCATTGTAATTTGCAATGATATTGTTATTTATTTAAATTAAAATTTATTATATCGTTCTCGAATGAGTTATTCTACCTCTATTGAGTCCGCCTTGGAAACGAAGCTATGACCAGGATCAGGGGACATCACATGGCGATCCTGCCTCTCGCTAGCTAAACCGACTTCACATGGCGATCCTACCAACCACTTCTGACATTACACCAATAACATTGATCTTCCTATACACGATGATTTGGAGAGCGTCCCCAAGGCTCGACTGAAATTTGGAGACTAATTTGTCTGGATAAGTTCAGCACCCCTTTAATTTGAGTGATTAGTAAAGAAGCCAAATTTAGGTGCGCGTCACAGGCATGCACTTTATAATGGGTGATTCATTTAGAGATACTTTTTCCAAAAGCAAAGAACAAATGAAAAAGGCCAATTTATTTAAGAAACTTGATTATCATACAAAAGAACCATTCTTTACACTTATTTTTTAAAGATTATTTCTCTCAAATGTTGGCCGCGACTGCGGTTAACGTAGTCTATTCTGCTGTTCCAATTTTCAATGACGCGTTCTAGCATTTCGAGTGGTATTTGTCCAATGACCCGAGTAATATTGGCCTCCAATGCCTCAATTGTAGCCGGTTTATCCATGTAGACTTTAGACTTCACGTAGCCCCACAGAAAAAAGTCTAATGGTGTGATGTCACAAGATCTAGGCGGCCAATTTACTGGTCCGAAGCGTGAAATTAAATGTTCACCGAATCGTTCTCGCAGTAAAGCCATAGTTTCACGAGCTGTATGGCTAGTGGCGCCATCTTGTTGGAAGTAAATGTCTTGTAGACCACGGGTGTCAAGTTCAGGCAGCAAATAGTCCCTTATCAAGGCGCGATAACGGTCGCCATTCACAGTCACATTCCGGCCGGCTTCTGTTTTGAAGAAATATGGACCAATTATTCCACCGGCCCATAATCCGCACCAAACAGTTGTTTTGTCTGGATGTAATGGTAGCACTTCAATCTCTTCAGGTTGCTCATCACCCCAAATATGGGCATTTTGCTTATTCACGTACCCATTAAGCCAGAAATGGGCCTCATCGGAGAACAAAATTTTTGTCGAAAACAGTGGATCTTCTGCAAGTTTATCAAGAGTCCAACGGCTGAAACGGAAACGATTCAGAAGGTCGGTCGCCTTTAGTTCTTGCACTAGTTGAATTTTGTATGCTTTTAAACCAAGATCCTTTCGTAAAATACGCCAAGTTGTTGCATACGACAAACCAAGCTGTTGAGAGCGGCGACGAATTGATTCTTCCCGGTCTTCGCGTACACTCGCTGCTACCGCCGCTATATTTCCTTCACTACGTGCTGGATGAGGTCTATGTGGTCGCGTATTATCCATTATTGTAAATTGAGTTTCAAACTTATTGATGGTATAGCGAATTGTGCGTTCGGTAGGCCGATTATGTGGCCCATATGTTGCTCTAAGCGCACGATACACATTCCTTGTAGAACGCCCATTTTCGTAATAAAGCTGTACTATTTGTAGACGCTGTGCCGGGCTAAGTCTTTCCATTACGTAATGTCAAATAGTACTGAACCAGAATGCGCAGTCCGCTGACGCGTCGCATGCGCGCTCAGCCATTAAATCCCCACCTAAAAAAGTACCTCCAAATGAATCACCCATTAGTAGGTACATAAAGGAAATAAAAAGTTGTAAATCTATAAAACGTGATGGAACATCTTTATAATAAATTTATTGCGTCTGACAATAGTCGTTTTGTCGACATTATTACGTACAACATTCCGTACAGAAGTCTAACTATATCCTTAGTTTTGTATAGTGCCAAACAACAAAGAGGTCACAGTTACATATGAGTAATGCCTTCATACAAAAAAATCACAGTCCGATGTTCACGTAGTAACGAGAAAATGATTTTTATTTATTCAAGTCTGGCCCTGTCGCAGAATCCATCACTACAAACGATGCTAGGATTTACATTAATATGGACATAGTCTTCGCTGTGGCTAGGTGCGTTCGCAATGGCATCCTATACGAATATCGAATATACTGATATGATTTTAATTTATAGCGCAAAAAGACAAAATAATCTTGTGGCAAAACATTTGTCCGCAGAACGCTTCCCGAATCGATGTTTTCTTTCGACTAAGACAATTGTAAAAGCCGTGTATCGACTTCGAGATACAGAATCAGTAATTCCACGTTTCGAAAGTCGTGACCCTCAAAGAACACACAGAGTGCGACAAGCAGAAGAAGATATTTTAAATATCGTGGAAGCGGATCATGGCGAAGTACGACAACCCTAGCACGGGAAGTAAATGTGTACCAAACTACACTATATCCAACGCATGCAAAAGTCAACGGAAATAGATTTTCATCGCTGAGTTGCCTTCTGTGAGTGGTTTTAACACGGAGAAGTTTATCAGCCAGATCTTGCATTAATAATTCGCCTACATCGGTATTTGTCTGTACCACCACAAATTTAAAGAAAAAAGAGAAAATAAATAATTGCATACAAATAATTAAAAATCTGGTATTTGAGTTTAATAACACATTCCATGGACACGCTACATAAAGTTAACGATTAACGATTTTTGTTTTATCATATGAACATAATAATTTAATTTTAAAAGAAGTCCCTAATGTTCAAACTATTTAACTACAATTACAAATACATAAGGTTGTCGACACGTTTTTTTTTATATCCAGAAAGAAAAGCATCGCAATAAAAAGACCATATCTGCAACTAACTAATATGGCATAAATCCTTTGGTCTAACAATAAGAAATTTTATCGATTCTTTTTGCAGGTCCAATGAACTTTAATTATCTGCTATTTTCATAAATATAGGATGAACCGACTTTGTTTAGGTTCATCGACTTTAACTACATTTTGACTCAAAAAATTGGAAATGTTTGTTGAATTACAAATAAATTTCTTTTTTGTTTTTCAGTTATACAATTTATACGTATTCTTTAGATTCGCATAGCTTAGGCGCTATTCAGCGGTAACCCTGTATCCGTAAAACACACCGACATATATATGTGACATTATTATTATTATATATAACAGTTTGTTGCAAAACAAATACTCGTCATTCTCAATATAGATACTAATATCAAATATCGCAGACGAAATTATAGAAACCGCAGTGGAGCGCACTGGATTGTCCTCTTCGAGCAACACCTTGAAATGAGAAATATAGATTTAATTTCTAATCCTTCTGAACCTCTGCCGGGCGTAATCCTTCCACACATGCAGTGGTCTCAACTAAATAGGTTCCACACAGGCCACGGAAGGTACAACTCAATGCTGCAAAAATAGAAACTAGGAGATAATGTAGTCTCTGCGACTGTAGAACTGTATTGCATAAATGTTTTAGTAAACAAACGTTGACTATTCTTATAAATAGTAAACTTATTGTTTAGACGTTATCCTGTAACAGTAAGTTTAAAGCTTAAACTTACAGTTGTATTTTCGTAAATACAGAATAAACAAAGATGTAGTTAAAGCCAGTCCATGCTTTAACTACATTTTAGGCCTAAAACATTGGAAAGTTTTGACGAGTTATAATGAAATTTCTTTTTTTATTTTCAGTTAGACATTTATACATATTTTTCAGATTCGCTTTTGCGCTATTCAGCGGCAACCCTATATATATATATATATCTAATTTTTAAGTTTTTTACATCGTTTCTCTTAAATAAAACAAATAAATACTATTCTTTATTTCAGATTCATCGGTAGACGAGAAATCATCTAAAAAGAAGAAAAAGAAGAGATCACTAAAAAAGGATAAAAGCAGAGGTTCGCCAGAAGCAGAGACCATCGATGATTCCAATAAAAATACAAAATCAAAAAAGAAGAATAAAGAGGAAAAAGATAGTAAATACGAAGAACGCAATAAGAAGAGAGATCTACCTCCAGAAAGAAACAGAGAAAAAAATAATCAACGGCCAAATCAACGCGAAAATGAATTTTTAAGTCAGTTTATTAAAAAACGCGATGACAAACGTTCAGATCGTGATAACAGTGACAGATACCGAGATAATAGAAGGAAAGATGATGATAGGGGAAGGGACGAAACACGGAGCAAATATGGTAGAAGTAATGATGATAATTACAAAGAAAGAAATGAACGAAAATATAGAGAAGAAGAAGAGAGACGAAAGGATAGATATAAAGAATCATATAGGCGTAGAAGTTAGATAATATTGTATTTTTTTACAGAAACAATTTTGTTTACATTGTACATAATTTTGTCAATAAATAAAAATTAATAATCGCATTTACTTTCTTCTATGTTCTTAAAAGAGGGTGGCGGTAAAGTTTTAGCGATTAATTTCTTGAAAGTATCCACGCATACAGAACCAGTTTTGTCCAAGTCCACACCCATTTTCCATAATTTATCGAATATGTCATCTGGGAAGTTGTAGCCAATATTTTCAAACAATTTTCTTAAGTACTCTTGTTTTCGAGGCTAAATAGGCAAATACATTACAAATAGAGCATATTAATAATGACCTTCTTCCGACTTTGTCGTGAAATTGTCCTTAAACCCACCTAATATTTTTCGAGCGATAAATATCAAGTGTTGATATTTCTATAAGAATATTTCTCTATACTTTATTCATTGAACGTATAGAGTAATCCCGAATGTCCACGCGTGAACGGTCCAATTTAGAATTATGCTATATAACAATAAAGATTTAAAATCTTTTAATTATGGCATGCAATTTAAAACAAACAATATACAAGTGTCCCGTATCGTTATGTTCAAATTTTAGGAGTGTGAAGTAGACTTCATTTCAAGTAACAAAAACGCAAAACATGTATATCCATTTTTATTTGTTTCGAAGTTACAGATCTATGAATGTGATTGTCAATGTAATCCTAAAGTCAATACAAACTGATTTTATTTAAAAAAAGTTATACGATTCAATAACAGGCCTGTGATTGTTAACGTCGCATAATAAAATGTTATCCTAAAATAAATAAACACGTGTCGTAGTGCATACAGTAATTTCTTGGAGATCTACAAAAAAGAGTACTGGAAATTGATTTATGATGAAGAAGGTTCTTACTTATTTCGTAAATGCTGAACCATGAATACAATAAACAAATGTTCAGATGACTGTTAACGTTGCATTTTTTAATAAAGGATTACATTACGTTTCAGTTCATACAACAGCTTATTAGTGAGTGGACACGTTTTCTTTATTCAAAATGCCTTACCGATTTTCTTCTCAAGAGTATGCGGGCATGCATTTAGTGTATAGCTACTGTAACGGCAGTGCACGTCAAGCAGTTATTGAATACCGACATCGGTTTCCCGATAGGCGCATTCCTCATTACAGAACGTTTCTGGAAGTACACAGACAATTTCGGGAATGCGGACTTGCGTGATTATCTTTTCGACCGAGGAGTAAATTTGCCAGCAGACTTATAGGAAGCAGCAGTAGCTATTGTTCCAAGGGATCCAACTCTCAGTGTACGTCGAATCGCTAGACAACTAGAAGTGCCACGAACGACAGTTAATGGCGAATTTTAAAACAAGGGCTTATATCCATATCACTAGCGCAGGGGATACGGTTTGCTTGAAGCAGACCACTTTGCTCGTCTAGTTTATTCTACCTGGATATTAAAACAGTCACGGCTTCATTTCAATTTCTGCAGAACATTCCTCTGGATAGATGAATCTACGATCACGAGAAGTGGTGTTACAAATCTGAGAAACTTGCACAGGTGATCATCAGAAAATCCCAAAGCTATACATCCATCTAAATTTCGACATGAATTTTCTATTAACGTTTGGGCGGCCCTAATCGATGACTTGTTGATTGATTACCTTCAATTTCTTATTGACGAACTGCCAGGTCTTTTAGAGGATATCCCACTGAATGTTCGACGAGACTTGTGATTTCACATGGATGGGGCACCACCACATTTCAGAATTGCTGTCCGAAATTGGGTTAACGTCAATTATCCAAGATGGATTGGTCGAGGTGGTCCTGTTGCATGGCCACCCAGATCACCCGATCTTAATCCCCTTGACTTTTATTTATGGGGGTACATGAAAAATTTAGTCTACGCGCAAATTTCGAACACAAAAGAAGAGTTGTTGGATCGTATTCACTTGGCTGCCGAGCAAATTCGACAAAACAAGTATGAATTCGGCAAGTACTTCTTCTATTGGCTTACGGGCGCAAGCCTGCATTCAGCAAGGAGGTGGACATTTCGAGAATGTTATTAATTGAACTTTTTTAAATAAAATCAGTTTTTATTGACTTTAGGATTACATTTTTTTTCATGATCTGACAATCACATTCATAGATCTGTAACTTTGAAACAAATAAAAATGGATATACAAGTTTTGCGTTTTTGTTACTTGAAATGAAGTCTAACCGAAATCTAAAGTTTCCTCAAGATACAGCAAGTGATTTTAGTCATTGCGAATTTTTAAAGTTTACAATTTGTCCGACAAATGGGATTGAGTCGAGAAAATTTTTTCTCAGCAACAATGTCTTGTGAGTTATTAGTGTTTGTTTCTGAAGATGAAGCACCACATCAATCGACAATTCAACGTTGGTATTGTATATAACAACGCGTTAATTTCGCGTTCAATAACGGAATCTCAAAAAACGTCTATAGCATTGCCAGAATTAATCACTGTTTACCAAGAAACCAACCCATAACGGCGAATCATCCTGCATCATGACAATGCGAGTTTGCACACAGCTCAAAAGACAATCGAGTTTTTGGAGCGGTAAAGTATCGAATTCAGTATAGTCTCGACCTAAGTCCCAACGATTTTTTTACGTTCCCAAAGATCAAGAATGGAAGCCATAATCGATGACTTCAGTCGCCGGAAGAAGCAGTAGATGTCTTCAAAACGCCAATTTGACTGTTCCCACAGAAGACTGGAATAACTGCTTTAACAAATGGTTTGAACGAATGCAGAGGTGTACCAATTTTTGTGGAACAGACTGTTGATAGAAATGGACAAAAATTATTAATTCAATTAAAATTAAAACTAATTCAGTGATTAATTTAGGGGAACCATCAAGGATAGAAAAAAGAAAGAGAAACAAATAAAATCATGGGTCAGTTCCATTAGAAGAGGAAAACGTCCTAAATTGTCGCGCAGGGTTGTTCGATAATGCAAAGACATATCATCGGAAAATCTTGAGATAAACGGATATTTTATCTAATTTTATGATATTACAAATTATTGGTTCGTTTATTTAATTCGCTTATATTTAAATATGTAATTACCAAGAAAAAATCACGATGAGTTAAACCATAGTTGGTAAAAATACTTGGATTTATAACCGCTTTAGCAGTTGTTTCATCCCCTAAACTTTCAATATCTGCTCTACACTGTCCTTCAGGAACTATAGGTACTCCAACATCCATTCTAATGGTAGGCACACCGGCAACAGGCATACCTGGGAGAAAAATCAACTGTAACACTGATTTCTTACGTAGCCCATATCTAAAAAGTTATATAAATGTATAATTATGTTTTACTTACATGAATTATCAATTGTAAAACGGTCTTGATTAGCCGCCATACTAGTTGTAATAAAATATTGATGATTTCTTTCTATATCTACAAAAATATTTAGTCATTTTTTTTCTTTTATACTACATCTGAATACCGTTTATTTTCATCAATGCGGGGCACGGTTTATTCACATCTATTAAAGTCATAAATCCGTTGTAATCAATTATGCCGTCTTTAAGAATATCTAGAAGACTTGCCAAACTTTCTAGCTTTTTGCGATCTAAACTCAAGCGGTTACATCTACATACTTCGTACAGTATTTCCAAAGGAATCCAACCAGTTTTTGCCTTTAATAATTAAGTATATATATTTAGGAAATAAATACAGAATAATATAATTATAATATTGCTAAAAGGAGTACAAGTATATATTTTTTAATTCCTTTAAATAAGAATCTTAAAATTTTCAAATGTAAAATTTATTAGAAAATTATGTGAAATTAATTAATTCAATTAAAAAAAGAACCTTTATTTTCATTTATATTCAAATATGTATTCCCATATAAAATGAATAATAGGGGAATATTATATTTACAATTTCCAGTCTGAGCAGTTGGCAGTAATGTTCTGATATTTAGAATAAACAGCATCTGCTTCCTTTTCCCTCGTGTATTTTGCATGGTACAGTTGTAACGTTCTGTGCTTATCAAGGTGGCATAAAATAAGGTAAATCAAATTAATTTAAACAATTGAAGATTATTTTAGTATATATTATTTCTTTCACAGCAGGAAGTTACTGGTCTAAAATACTTTCTATTTTCCGAAATGAGAGCTAAGTGGAGAAAGAAGCGTATGCGAAGGCTAAAGCGAAAGCGCAGGAAGATGCGTGCGAGGTCCAAGTAAATAGAAACGCAGTAATAACTGAAAATTCATGAAATACATGAAGGAAGGTTATGAAGCATTATATTTTAATATTATTTTGACCTGTTACTTTCTTACTTTGTAAGATAATAAAATTCTTTTGATAGTGAGTATCTGTTTTTGTTTTATCAATATTTGCCTAAATCATTAAATAATAAATATAAAACATTAAATTACCTTGTCCAGAAAAATAAAACTATCATATATATCTTTCAAGTTAATAAATGTTTCTTTGCGTTTTTTGATATAAGATCTTAAAGAATTTAAGTGTGCAATCCAGTAATACAATTCTCTTTTAAGACGACATGGATTGCAAAAAGGATCTTTTAAAAGTTCATGTACACCACACATTTGCCTAACACATGGTTTTCCAAATCTATAATTACTAGGTACATAGTTTATGTTTTGATTTCTAAAATATTTACTATCAATTATTAGTTGATTAATTTTGTAGCAAGTTTTATTTACGGAGATAAAGATTTGCCCAGCTTTGGAATTTTTTTTTCTGCAAAATCAGCTTGAATTACATTAGCCACTTGTAAAGGATCATCCAAATGCCAAGTTGTAGCACATTTCACCCATATTCCTTTAGGATCATGTATAGTATTCATTCCATATCGTTTCTCTGGATCATAAGCTGGTTTTACATATCTGTAGAATGATAAGTACACATTTTATTCTATCTGATTTTTATAGGCATATTGCAATGTTTAATTTTAAAATTTAATTTTAATAACTTGAACAAGTAATGAGCAAACAGAAACCAATATAAGATTTCATATAATGTATCGTTTAAAAGAATAGTAAGGTATATGGACACAAATAAGGAAGTGAGCGATTCCTGAATTAATACAATACAATACAAAAATAAAATGTGTTGTATGCAATTACATTTTTGGTCTAGATTAAATAGAAAATTCAACTATTGTACTACAATGCTTAAGCAGATTTTAATATCCTTAATGCAGTATTTGTTGTCCAACTTGCAATAAAAAGATAGAATACCTTTATTACATGCACTTGAGACAAAACATCTTGTTTGAATTTATCTGATTGCTAAGACTATTTTGTATTTAATATATCTTTAATAGTTTGCTAGACATGATGGTTCTATCATCTAGAAGTAAGATAGACTAGTGTTTTAGGCCAAAACGCCTAAAAGTATTCAACAATTTATTAATCCTAGTTATGCAGCACCCCATTAAAGTATCTTAATATTTATGTTTTTGGTGTACCTTCTACGGTTAGAGGGTATTTTATCTATGAGTTAAATGTACTTTTCAATACATGCAAGTACAATACAACTTTATTAAATTTGTTCAACTAAATATTCGGCGAGTCCGTTTTAAAGCATTTCTATAACATTAACTTTTCAATCATCAAGTGATCTATTGTTTAAACTATGTCTTAAGCAATACTGCCACATTACATGATTTGCTATGTAATATATAAATATTTTATAATTTAGTATATATGCCTTCCTATTTATGATTTTAAATAACTATTAACAATTCAGGAAATCAAATCTTTGGTATCTATGCTTTAAATTATATATTTTGCATTCGTGCAACTTTGATCTTAACCTAACCTAAATACAGTTAGCTATAATTATTCTGTATCAAAAAAGAATAGAAAATAATTATGTTGGCAGTAATGAAAATATTTAGAGATCTATTATACCTAAGTATTTAAGTTTCAATAGCATTTAGCTTCTAAGTAACAGATGTCTCTTAGTTATTGTACAAAAATTTTAAAGTATTTATGAAAATATATATAATAAAATATAAATATATATTATTTATAAATATATACTACTTTTTTTATTAAACAAAAAATTTTATATTTTCCCAAGCAAATATCTAAGATCGTTTTAATTTGTTTGTAATAGATTAACCAAAAATTCAGAATATTTTCATTTGAGTTTTAGAATGATTTTAAATTAAGAATTTCGAAAAATTGATTAAATAAATTTTCTATTACCGCAATAAATGTTATACGACGTTATAAATACAGATCTTAAATTATTTTCTGAAAGTAATCTTAAATTCCTACCCTCGATTTACACGTTCTCCAGGATTATAATCATTATGACTTTTTCTGTATAAATCATGACCTTCTTGACTATCTAAGAGCACTTCAAAAACGCCTTTTGATGGATTTATTAATTCCTTAACACCATATTCTGAAATATGAACGTCTTACATGTATATAAATAATGTAAATATACAGTAATATATACCTCTAATATAAGGCTGTCCAAAAACAGTAGTTTTGGGATCTATATGTGGAGGAAATGCGCCAGTGCTTTCTCTAACATTACTTAATTGCTTGTTCCAGTAGGAATGATAGGTGGTTTCCCGTAAATCGTTGAGGACAGTGTCATATCTATCAGTAGGCGGTGGCCGTAGAAGATCTTTAGACTAATAAAAAAAAGTTATACGTATTTATTATGATCGCATGTTTATATTAAAAATATGTCTCGGATACAATGCACTAAATTCTAAATCTCGCATTACCACTAAACGCATTGAAACCACTTTATCTTAATTTGAAAAAAAAATAGTTCATACTTCGATAAAAATTCCTTGATGTCGTGTATTTATGCTTCTTTTCGGGTGAAATGGGAAAGTTTCCTCTTCTTTAATTTTCAAATCATGTTTAACAGCATCGACTTTATCAACTAGCCTATAATATTGCAAACAATCCTTAACTTTTTCTTTCCTCTCATTTACTTTACCAGCCTATATATTTGAAAAATTAAAGTATTTCGTGAATACCAAAATATAATTATTATTACCGGACATATTATTGGAGTACGATCCACATATTTTCCTTTATTAGACATAATAAATAAATATTATTGAGAACAAGATTCAAATATATAAATTATATAAAATAATTTTTGACAATAGTCTGACATTTATTTTTCCCGCCACATAGCGTTTTGTTATTTAGACGATTGTGTCCGGTGGTGTCACCAATGTTTTCGTTATTCATGGTATATTACAGAGAAAAATTAATGTGAAAATAGTATAGGTGAGTAAAATTCAATTTCATTTATGTATTTATCGTTTGAGCACGGTAATAATTGTACGATTTTCCTTAAGTAAAGTGTATTTATGATGTGGCGCTGTAGGGTGACTAAAGTTTTCTAATCTGGCAGACCTGTCAGTAATAATCTAACTGTCATTTTGTGTCTATCCTTAATTTTATGCATTTCATTTACTTAGGTGCTAATTGTATATGTAGAATTTGAATCAGTGTTTTATATGTGTGCGGGTTTATTAATTAGTATTAGTGTTACGTAAAATATAATATTGATTGTGCGGAAAAATCAGCACGTAAGGTAGGTTAGATGATGATGGTATATCAGTTGTTTTTTTTTATTTGTCAAATGCGTCATAACTGCATATTTCTCGGACTGTTAAATTTATTAAATTTGTATTGACCTGTTGATTATTGATTACATTAGAATATCACATCGAATTTTGACAGTTTTTTGATACTTCAATATGGTCAGCTGATTTAAGACATATCCTTCGCCCTTGAATAGTAAAGTACGCCCCCCTAAAAAACTTTCTTTGTGTATGATTTCCGAGAGACTATTTAAACTCTCTGTTATCACTGTTTTCTTTTGTAAATTTCACATGTCTATTTGTGAGATACCTTTATGCTAATTTTCATTCATTCATTCCGAAACGTTTTGTTTTTTTTTAAGTACATATAATGATAAATTGATTT
Source organism: Melolontha melolontha (assembly GCA_935421215.2). Taxonomy (NCBI): domain Eukaryota; kingdom Metazoa; phylum Arthropoda; class Insecta; order Coleoptera; family Scarabaeidae; genus Melolontha; species Melolontha melolontha. The sequence continues at coordinate 177,240,652 of OW285237.1, read as the reverse complement.
CTGAACATTGAAAAGTAATTGTATTCCCTAAATTTACCCATACTTTTAAAAGAATTTATAAGCGACTAGCCTTTAATTAGGAACTAATCTGTATGCACATGATAAATGTAAATATTTTGAAAAGGAAATTTGTTACTAATTGCTAGCAAATTAGAAATCTTTATCTTAGAGAATGCGGACAGTGTCTCTATTATTGCTTGCTATGGATGTAGTTACAATTATCTTCTTGGATTTTCTCATATCACAGTGCAAATTGCGAGATAACATTGATATGTATTATTTATACAATTAAAAACTTGTGTAGTATACCAAGCTGTTTAAATGTTTGCTTACAGTATATTTACCAATGTTTTTTGAAATATGTGTGTGTAAAACGGTCTTTTTTTTCTTATCGGAACGATTAAAATATATAAAACTTAATTTTTAATCATGCAAATATTGAAATTCAATAAAGCTAGTTTTTATAGGTTATACATAATAATAATAGTAACCTTATGTTTCATCAGAAATACGACACGAGACAGTGTAAATTCATTTTAACTCTAATTGGAGAAATGCATAAAATTACGTCCATTTATTGTGTAAATGCTGCCTAATTTGTTACGTGTGTGGGTTTCTAAAAATATTAATATGTTATTCACTTAGGGCTTTCGTTATATACAACAGTTTGGTATTGTATACAGGAAGTTTATAATATAGATTCACGGAGCGATTACTATTTGATTAGTGACTCGGAAAACTTTTGAAGTATATTTGTGTAATTTATAATTTAAAGCAATAGATTATCCACGTGTGTGTTAAGTTTCGGTCACCCAATAACAGTTGAAGGTTTTGTTATCAAGAGAACGTTTCTTTTGTTTTTGTTTTCTTGTTAGATTATTTTATATGTGTATAATTTGTTTACTGTAAGTATAATCATTGTCTTTGTCTTAGAATATTCGTAAATAGTTATTTACGAACCAAGTGCGTGAAATCATATTTCACGAATGAGTGATCAGTTTATGGACACGAATTCGCGAAATGTTTCACGCACGAAGTTTGTACAATATTTTTTGTACGAGAACTATAATAATAATACATATTGTTAAATACGTTATCGTTTAAGACACACTACTAATCTCTTGATATTAATTAAAAAAATTTGACTTGGCAGTATTGATTATTTGAAGTTACATTTAATTTAAAATTATCAAATTCAAAAAATTCCATACAAAATAAAAACCTCACCAACATGAATTCTGATAATAAAATGCAATGTACACCGCCTGAAATTCGCGAAGCTGCCAATACTGCAGTGGATAATTTATTACCCATAAAATCAAAAAACATATACAAAAGCATTTATACTAAATTCGTAACTTGGGCTAGATCTAAAAATATACAAAAATACTCCGAAAATTGTTTATTAGTTTATTTTCAAAATTTACAATCAAATAAATCATGGTCCACTTATTCTATGTTAAAATCATACTTAATAATATATGATAATACGGATATATCTAAATATACAAAACTCATAGCGTATTTAAAACAGATAACGAAGCAACATCAGCCTAAAAAATCAGCAGTATTAACCGAAGAACAAATTACTAAATTTATTGTTGAAGCACCAAATTCTTTGTTCCTACTAATGAAGGAAAAGTCATTTCCATATATTTAAATTCCATACAACACTATATGTATTTATAGGCTGTATTAATATTGGATATTGGGTATTTCTGGAGCGTGTCGACGTGAAGAACTTTGCAAAATGTCATTGCGAGACATAGAATTTAAATCGAATTTAATTATCGTAACAATTCCAGAAACTAAAACAGGTAACAGCCGTACATTTGCAATCATTAAGCCTGAATGGATTGCATTAATTCGGCAATATGCAAATTTAAGACCGGACAGCCAGCAGCGATTCTTTTTAACATATCGCAATGGCAAGTGTGTTTGTTCACCTGTTGGTCTTAATACAATTGGCAAAATTCCAATGCGAATAGCTGAGTACCTTCAGCTTGATAGCGCAAGTAACTTCACAGGTCACTGGTTTCGAAGGAGTTCAGCGACATTGTTGGCAAACCAAGGAGGTGACTTGCTTTCAATTAAAAGGCATGGTGGATGGAAATCATCTACGGTTGCAGAAGGATATATCGAAAATTCTCTGCATTGTAGAATTCAATTAGCTAAAACAATGACCCCGTTAGAGATATCGACTCCGCCTGCAACTTGTTCGACATCTGAAATACAAGATATATGTAATAATACAATCAACGTTACTCTACCTTCGCAATCAAAATCAATTCAAACAAACCAGTTAATCCCTGGGGTATCAATCTCTGGTTGTCAAAATTGCCCAATCAAAATTTTTAATGATTGTTCCGTTTCAATTTCTGAAAAGAATGAATAATGGTAATTTATATAATATTTGTTGCTGTTCTGACATTGAATTACATACCTTCCAAATCTATTTCATTTCTTTTTATTTTCATAGAAAAACAACGAACTGGGTAGCATATTATTAAGGTTAGGGATTTATGATTTTAAAATGTCACTAAATTAATCAAGTTCCAGGAAGTACCAACTTTACTTTTACGCACTCGTGTTCAAAGTGACTTTTTACGCACGCAAATCGAATCGTGAAATGACAGGTTTTGATAAGCGAGTACAAAAACAAAATTAAATTTGAAAGAGTTTATATAATTGTTCAAAGTCCTGTTCAGAAACAACTTAGAAAGTACTATTTTATTGGTGCATGTGAAATACAAGATGCTACCCAGATTTTCTATTATTATTAAGTTCTTTCAACTTATTCACTACCATCCTCTTCAAAGTACTCTCCTTTCGCACGAATACACCGAGCTCAGGGACTTGTCCTTGACTGGAAGCTGAAGCCTTCGCGTGTTAACGTGTTCAACATTGCCTGCGATTCGGTCTGGACCTCCGAAGTCGTCTCAAAACGGCGCTCATTGAGGTTCATTTCAACTTCGGAAACAGGAAGAAGTTACAAGGGGCAAGAGCTGGAAAGTAGGGGGAGTGGGGTAGTATTTCCATCTTCGTTGAGGCTAGAAACTGACGTACAACAAGTGACGTGTGGGTTGGTGCATTGTCGTAGTGTAGGATCCACGAATTTTTGCGCCAATTCGCAGGCCGCTTGCATTGAATGTTTTCTCTTAGTCGCTGAAGAACATTGCAATAAAATCGTCCACTAACTGTTTCACCTGATGGGAGAAATTCTTTGTGCACGATGCCATCAGCGTCAAAGAAGCAATTCAACATCGATTTGACGTTGCTTCGAACTTGCCATGCTTTCTTCAGTCTTCGGCGATAATGGCGTCTTCCACTGCGATGACTACTGCTTTATTACAGGATCATGATTCTGGTTTTCTTTCAGCTCTGTGCACACATAAACACGATACCTTTTTTGTTCAATGCTGAGTAACTTTGGGACAAACTTCGCAGCAATACGCTGCATGTTACAAATGTCTTGGATTTGTTCTCCTTCGGTCTTACAGGATAACATGACGCATATTTTCCACATTTTTTTTTGGCATGTTTTCCATCGATGGATGACGCGAATGTTCATCGTCAACTGGCACACATCCATTTTAGAAACAGTTGTACCACCCATAAGTTTGCGCCTAGCCTCAAGCATCCTCACTAAATGCTTGTTTAAGTATTTTCAGAGTTTCCCTTGCCGTTTTACCAAGTTTGAAGCAGAATTTGATGCACTTTCTTTGCTCTCTCACATGAGCCATTATAGTGTCGCAGAATAACTCGAACACAACTCAGCAAATATAAACACAAAAAACTGTTTATCGCCACGTAGCAAAGTACCGTTTAACAGTCTGACTTACGGCCGGTATTATCAACTGATATTAAAAGTAGTTTTAGTTAAAAGACATTTAAATTAAGTGTTTCTTAAATTAGGTGTTCTGTATTATGAAATGTATTTAAATAGCATTTATCTAAATGTGATATTTAGGAAGGTTGGTAATACTTTTAGAACAAAATTTACGAATTTAGTACATTTGAACAGTTTGTGCCTTGCTTCGCTTTAGTTTGTGTTGCTTTTAATTCAAAATTAATAGCAGATCTTCAATGTTATACATTTCGTTGGAATTAAGTTTTAGTTGTAAAATGGTTTTTAATTGATGTACATAGTTTTGTATACTGTAATAAAAAAGTTAACAATATTTAACAATTGCATTAATATACAAGTAACCCCGGTATAACACGGGAGTTAAGTTCCAAAAAATTGCCGTATTATGCAAGTCCGTGTTTTACAAAACAAATAACTAGTACGGAAAAGGGGGCTAGGTTCCAAAAATTAAAGAACATGCTATATATTTTCATTATTAACCCGTAACTGCCGTAGTGCCAATCTTATCGCACTATTACTGTCGTGAGGTCACAGAGACCGCCGTCCAAACATGTTTCAAAAAATCTACTTTTTTTAATTTTTGAACTAGAAACTTTCAAGTTATAGCTATTCTTAATAATATAAAATATTATTAAAAATCTGGCGTGAAGAACACAAATGCAGGTTCACTATTAATATTTTCTGTGAACGTGTCCGAATATATCCTATCCCCAGAGACGTAGATACGTATTTCACCTTTCTACAGGCTCATCGGTACGCCCCTCCTGGAGAAAGGATATTCCCAGACACATTCACAGAAAAGAACCACATCACCCTATCACCGTAATTATCCAGACCGAGCGCAGAAGTAAATTCGGCGCTGCCTGTTGTCAGACAGCCGAAGTACCTCGCACACCGTCCACATAATTAATGTGAAGTAACGACGCCCTTCCAAAGGTTGGCACAGCCAATCTCTCTAAAAACTGCATTTTGTTTGTGTCTTCACTCATAACTACGGCTTAACCGCATGTGTAATGTATCAGAATAATTGAAACATACATGAGTAGGTAAACCCCACCAGTTTTGTATAATACAAAGGTATTTTTAATAATATAAAATATTATTAAAAATCTGGTGTGAAGAACACAAATGCAGGTTCACTATTAATATTTTCTGTGAACGTGTCCGAATATATCCTATCCCCAACTGGGGATAGGATATATTCGGACACGTTCACAGAAATTCGGACAGGTTCACAGAAAATATTAATAGTGAACCTGCATTTGTGTTCTTCACACCAGATTTTTAATAATATTTTATATTATTAAAAATACCTTTGTATTATACAAAACTGGTGGGGTTTACCTACTCATGTATGTTTCAATTATTCTAATTATAGCTATTCATTAATATTATTAATAAAATTAACAGTATATTTCGAAAATTTATTTTATTTTGTTAAAAAAGAATAAATTTGTGCAACACACACTCTTACTAACGTTAAACTAACATATCATAATTTCATAACGAAAATATTTTTTGTATACTAGAGATTACTTGAATTTATTACGTAGTCTTAAAATATAACCTACGTAAAATATATGTAAATAAAATGTACCAATTTAAACACGATTAACATAAAAACTGCAGACCTTAAACTTTAGTAACTTTCTAAGTATCTTTTTTACATTCAAGGCAGATTTTTGACGAACACTCTAAACAAATCGGCTTACGGCAGCATAAACAAAGATGAAATGTTTTTCGCTTCAGTCTTGATGGACACAAGTAACAAGTTTTTCGTACTGTTGATTTTTCTTCATAACCATCTTTCTCTTTCTGGTATTCGTAATATCTTGCAGATAGAGTTTCTTAGATCGCGCTTCAACCTTATATTATTGGCTCGTCTTTCCAATTGCGGTCTAACAAGTTGATCGGCCAGTTTTTTCAAGAAATCTGTTTTTTTGTAAAATATTATTATTTTTATTTACTTGATATAATATGTGTGCGTTAACACCACTTATATCAAGTAGCCTGAAGAAAATTGCCATAGGCCACCTCCGTGTGCGACGACTGGTAGAGTGCATTTTTCATCCAGAGCATCCACTCCTCCTTTACTTGAATTATAAAAAGTAATTTTCTCAGGTTTACTTGTTTCTTGATCTATTGCATTAGTATGATGCATAGATGATATCAAAAGAGCGGTTTTGCTCTTTTTGGGGGACATACGATAAAAGTGTTAGTTCTTTTGTGAAACCAAAAAGCGAGGATCCTACTAAGCGATTTCTATTAGGTAAAAATTGAATGGGTATTTCCCTTTTATTTTTTTTAATAGTTCCAACATAGGTTAGTCCACTATTTCTAAATTTTTCTGTCAACTCAATAGACGTAAACCAATTGTCTGCTGTAATGTTGCGGTTTGTATTTTGAATTGGTTGGGATAATCTTATTACCGATTGGATTGGTTTGGCCATTTTCTTTTGTTCGTCTGAAAGTCCCCTGCCATCTGAATCTTTGCCAGAATATATATAACCATTATAAAAATAATTTGTGCGCGCATCGGTTAAACAAATAACTTTTATGCCATATTTGCATGGTTTCTGGGGCATGTACATTTTGAATTTACATTTACCTCTAAAGGATACTAACATTTCATCAATACACATATTCACTTCGGGACTGTATACTTGTTGACAATTTTTAACAAATATTTCGAATATTTCTGAAATTAGAGCTACAGGGTCACTTTTCTTCCGAACGTGCCTATCGTTAGGATTGTCGAATCGTAAGGCAGTATGTAAAACAGCAAATCTGTTTTTACTTATCACACAAGGAAAAATTTGCCGACCTGTTCCATCAGTAGCATAAATCATATTTATATCTTCATGGTTGGATTTAAAAATTGCTGTGTAAAAAGTAATCCCATGAATGCTTTTAACTCAATATCATCTACGTCTTTTAACTCGGCTCTATTTTGGTTTTTATATTTTTCCCTCATAGATCGTATTTTTATGTTTGTCCACTGTAAAATTATGTCTAAAATATCTTGTGAAAATAACAACTGCAAGGTTGCTATATAATCTGCTCTATCAATGTGAGCTGATGGTTTTAGTCCAGGTAATTTCAGTACAATATTATGTTTTTGGATTCTGGTGTTAGATGAAAATGATTTTGAAGACCACTTATATCTGTTTTTTCCATAATAACTTTTTATGCATTCGTTAGCTATAGTATTTGTGTCATCGATATTTTCTTCTCTATTTTCCTTATCAATATCAAATGTGTCCGTCGCACTTTCATCTTCAGACTGTTCCTGTTCTGAATTGGAATTATGATCTGTAAGTTCATAGTAGTCTTCGTCTACTTCTTCATTATCACTATTTTCTTCATAGTCATTACACAACTCGGTATACCACTCAGTTAACTGCTTTTCAAAGTCAGGATCTCCAAATTTAACACGTTTTGATGGTCCTGGTAAATCAGACATTTTGTTTCGTACTAACCGTAGTGCGGTCAGGCTGACCGTATTAAAACTTTGAAGTGTACTAGAGCAACGCACATGCAACCTATTATCGCTAGCTTCTAGGATTAGACTGATTTTTACTTTATTTGAAGGTACTGCGCAGGTCAGAGAAGTGGGGGATACAGATAAAAAGATACAGTGAAATCACAATACGTTGCCGGTCTCTATGACCGCACTACGGTAGTTACGGGTTAAGATAAATATCTTTATTAAAGCAATTTTCTTAAAAATTAATATCTATTTTTTCTTCATCACTAATCACCATTGAGGGACCACGTTTTCTTTTCGGCAAGATATCCTCATCCTCTGACATTTTTCTATTGATTCATGTTCTACCTTTTGTAAACAGTGAAATCATAACACTACGGTAGTTACGGGTTAAGATAAATATCTTTATTAAAGCAATTTTCTTAAAAAGTAATACGTATTAATATCAATTAATATCTATTTTTTCTTCATCACTAATCACCATTGAGGGACTACGTTTTCTTTTCGGCAAGATATCCTCATCCTCTGAGCATTTTTCTATTGATTCATGTTCTGCCTTTTGCAAGAAATCTGTTATTTTAGTTTGCTCGCTTCTAGGTAGAAGTTCTTTGTAAATTTCCTTATATGGTGCTAAGCACTTTTGAAATTTTTTTGTAAGCTATGCTCGTTTAAGAAATGTGACTTTAACTGTTCGGCTAAGCCTAGGCATTTCTTTACGCTTTGTAGAGTAAACTGTTTAACTTCTTCGTCTTCGCCTATGCTATCGTTATAGTGATATATTCCAGATATTTCTACCAAACCTGTTTCATCAATTTATTCTTCCACCAGTAATTCTTGGATATCTTGAACAATCATCAAAACCTTCCCCTCCTTAGCAACTTCTACAACTGCATCCATTCTATTTTCTCCTCGCTCGATCAGATTTTCACTTTCAATTGACTTCGGCCATATTTTTTCCAACAACCATTTAATGTCGTCAGTTTTATTTCTCCGATAAATGAGTTTATTATATTAATGCAGTCCAAAATTGTAAAAAGTTCCCACACCTCCCTGACGTCCATAGATTCATCATTGACTTTGTTCACAACCCATTGTAATGAGCTGCTTATGTAATTCATTTTAAATGTAGCAATAATTCACTGTTCTAGCGGTTGAAGTAAAGCAGTTGTATTTGGGGGTAAAATAGGTATTTTGACATTTGGGTTATTTAAATTTTGCGAATGGCTGGATGCCTTATCCAATATATGGAAAAAAATTAAAATCTAAATTTTTCTGTTTTAAGTAGTTTTCCCTAATTTCAAATTAGATAACGTTCGATTTTAAAAGTTTTTATTACAGATCGTGTTGTACGAGGGTTTTACCCAAATTTTCGAACCGTGTTAGAGCGAAACCGTGCTATAATAGCACCGTGTTATACGGGAATGCGCCAAAATTCTCGAAATGTGTAAAGCGTGAGTTACATTACACTTTTTTTCGTACTAGAAACTTGAACAAGTTCTCGAACAAGATTTCATACAAGTTTTAATATATGCTATGTTGAATAGAGGCCACCAAACTTTGAGTGCGTTACCAACATAAAATAAACATTTCTGTTTTTTTATTATTATATATTTGACGTTTATATGGGTTGTGATTATTTATTAGCTCTTATAGATACAACAATACTAAAAAAATGAATTCTTGAACCGTTACATCGGTGCCCCACTGTTACTGTTTGTTACTGGACATTCTTACACAATTTCTATTAATTTCCAGAACAAAACAAACACTACGTAACCTGTAATTATTTTTATTTAAAATGAACAGTTGGTTCAAACGAAATGGTGTTTAATGCGCAAGTCTAGTATGAAACTTGGATGAAAAGTGGGATAGGATCTAGTTTTGTAGTTTAGAAACTTTGATGTGTTTCTTCTGAATTACACTATCAAAGTTTCGACAAGTTCATCTAGTTTGAAAACTAACCAAGTTTCTAGACGAAAAAAGTGTAATGTAACTCAGGCTTTAGAGTGAATCCATACTATAGAAATGCCTTGTTATACGAGGGTTATTATTAGAAATATTTGCAGAAAGTAAAAAATTCATACAACAATGAAATTCTCTTTAAAAAATCACAGTAAATTTTGAAAATTTATTCGTAGAGAAATGAATATTAAACAAAAAATATATAGCCTATAATGTTTATAAGTACACAGAAATTTCGAGGTTATGTAAATATATCTGAGTTAGAGATTACAAAAGTATACATATACAAACATGCATATACATAAATACGCATGCGTTCATTCTCCTTTTAATACTTGAGTAGTACAATTCAGGCACTTAGGTTTAAATGCGTGTTTAGAGTTAAATGTTCTTTTAAACATCTTGATTATACACTTGCCTTACTTTTAAACGCAATTTAATATTAATGCCCCTTTAAATACGTTGATAATACCCGCCGTTAGTATAAACGTAGCTCACACCATTTAGCGCTATAGAAGATGGTCGTACTACCATCCTTTCACGCGCCACATCCAAATTCTAGAATTTTCAGGGTAGCACCTCGAATGATATTTGATGAATAAAATTTAAAACTATTTGGTTTCTAGAAAATGTTCAGTACCAAAATAGTATTTATTTATTTGAACACACGCCTGCAGGCGTCTAAACTGGTATAAATTTAACTGAAAAGAGAAACAAATTTTGCTAAAGATTTCACAACGTTAACTTAACCTTTTCATATGCCTATAGTGCTTTCGCACCTTAGGAAACAGTACAGTGCTTATGGAAATATCGTACAGAGTTGCCAAGTCTTATCGTGGAAAATATTTGAATAAAGTACAATATGATCATTTATATTTACCCTCTAGCAAGCCATGAAATTATTTCTTGAAAATATCGTGTTGGTAGTGACAAATAAAATACATCTGTCATTATGTGTATGTTCTGATAAATAAAACTCATCTGTCATTAATGTATTTTATTAATTGACACTTAAAAATGTTTACAATAAATCATAAAGTTTTTCTGATCGAATCATACTTTAGGAATGGTGTAAAATTAGAAAATGGAGAATGGTCGTACTCCTTGCAGCCTTGAATAGAAGAATTTCGGGCAGAATTTCCAAATTTTCCAACAACATATGACAGTTTGCGGCAATTAATTCAAAAGTCAATGGTTAAATTCCGTGAAACAGGGTCTGTGTCTCGAAAACCAGGTGCTGGTAGACCACTAAAGCGGACAGTTGAAAATATAGCAGATGTTGAGGGACGAATAAATCAATCACCTAAGAAATCGATTCGTAAGCTTTCACAACAAACACAACTGTCATATGGGACCTGCCAGAGAATCCTTAAAAAAGACTTACAAAAATTTCCATACAAATTTCATTGCGTGCAAGAGCTTTTACCAATCGATCATGTAACCAGAGTTAATTACTGTCAGTGGTTCTTAGGTACGATTAATAACGATGACGTTCTTGACAAATCCTTCTGGTCCGATGAAGCATGGTTTCATTTATCAGGATATATAAATAAACAAACAATGCGCATCTGGTCTAGTGAAAATCCACATGAAATTCTTGAAACACCCTTGCATTCACAAAAAATAGGCGTTTGGCTTGCTGTTTCTCGTAGACGGATTATTGGTCCAATATTCTTTAAAAATACTATAAATGCAGAACGATATCGTAATAATTTATTGCTACCACTTGTAAATAAATTACATGATGATAATATTTCCAGCAAGATAATGCAACAGCCGATAAGACAAGAGAAACGATGGAATTATTGCATGAATTCTTTGATAATCGAATAGTAGACTTTCCACCACGATCTCCGGATTTAACAATTATGGACTATTTCATTTATCCACATCTAAAAAATAGAGTATTTACGAATCGTCCACATACAATTGAAGTACTTACTAATGCTATCCGAAATGTCTGTGAGGAAATTACACCACATAATTTAAGGAATGCCTTCAATAATATGAGACGAAGAGTTGCGCTATGCATAGAAAATGAAGGAGCTCACTTTAAACATTTATTGTAGCTGTTTTTATTATTAAACTTTTTATTTTTTCAACTGAAATGTTTGTATGTAATTATTTGTCAAAATGACAAAACCTAATCTGTCATCAGTATAAAATAACCTATATCACACACGCTGCAAAATAAGTTAACTTAAATTATCGTACCAACTTAAGTTTAAAAAAGAAAAATGTCATTGCCTTCTAGAGGGTAGAAATATATGATCATATGGTATGTATAAAGAAATATATTACTTGGTGGAACTAATTTTATTGCAATAAGAAGTATCGTAAAACTGCTTCGTTAGGACAAATTATTAAGGTAGGTTTACACGAGACGTGAGCCACGAGCGTATTTCACGATCGCGTAAGTTGTGACTCACGAGCGTGGTTTCAAAAAGCGTCTCACGAATCGTGAAGGTGTTTACACGTTAACATGATTTTAGTTCATTCTGTTCATTTAGTTCAAGATGGAGTCGTTAGTGGCGGAAGCATGTTCTATTTTGTCTGGTGTGTTGGCTCAACAATTGAAACAACGATTAACAGAAAGTGATAGATCTAAGTTAAAAAGTAGAAAGAAAAGGAGATGGTGGGTAAGGCAATGGATTCAAAAGCGTAAAAGTAATGGCGGTTCTATGTTTATTTCACGCGAGTTACGAAATGAAGATCTGGAAGATTTCAAAAACATTTTAAGAATGTCAGATACACACTTTGACTATTTGTTGAATAAAATAAATGAATTATAATTAAATAACTTTCAATTGAGTAAAATAATTTAAGTTATTACAAGTATTTTTAGTCAAAATGTTATAAAAAGATATACATAATCAGATAAACAGTACACCACGATTGAGCTTTCACGACTGAAATATCTAACATGGTTTGATATTGCACGAGCCAGTCGTGACAGGTTCGTGGACGATAATACCACGATCGTGAAGTACGAATTGTCTGTTTACACAAACCGTGAGCCACGCTTCTAAAGACTACGATCGTGGCTCACGTCTCGTGTAAACCTACCTTTAGCATGGTTAGCGATAAATGTAGCAGAAAAATTTAAACAATTTTAAAAGCGTATGAAAAATTATACAGTTCAAATTATAACGTGTAATAAGATAAGGATATCCTTTGATCGTAATAGGTAATAAGCAACTGATAATGCAGAGAAATTTTGCTTACTTTTAAAATTATTACTATACTACAGTTAATAGAGGTTATTGTTTTAAGTCGGTCACGAATTTTCACATGTGATAATGGTTACAATAAATCTAGAATATTTGTGGACATTTCACCGATTTATTTTTGTTTAAATGATGCGGAGTGATATTTCTGCATTAAGAACATGTTATTTATGTAATAAATTAATATTTTTATGATTTGTTGTAATAAATATTAAACTTTCTGTTTGTAACTATACAGAGGGTCCTAAAAATAAAAAGACAACGTATATAAAATGGAAAGATGTAATTATATAGAATATAAATCGAAAATATTGTTGAGTCAATTACGGCACGAACCCGAAAATTAAAAACCCCATGAAAATTGTATTACGTAACGCCTATGTATTCAAAAGATTCAGAATGTAAATACCTTTATCGAAGTTAACACACACACACGCCACAGCGTATGTTTACATAAGTAACAGCTGTTGTAGGCTAAGGTAACTTCAATCAAAATCGGTTGCTTATACAATTAAGTAAATTATTAATAATTTTAAGAATGTTTTTTTTGTTGCGAGAAGTAGCAAATATAAAATATAGGGGGGAATAGCCTAAATTGTACCGGTTTTTGAAAAATGGCCAAAGTTGTATGAAAAACTATAATTTTTATTTCATCATGTACAAAAACAATAACTTTGTTGTGTTGGGATTAAATACGAAATACATGAAAAGATCATAAACGAAAACATTATTTAAGAAAAAAAAAGTGTATTTCTTCTAAATTAGGAAACCCTCTTCCTAAATTGGACTGTTAGGTTTCTAACTTGGGCTAACTCTAATAATTGTCCATCATCAGCACAAATCACAAACAAAAGCATCACGTTTCCCAATTCCATCACATCCTTCGTGCGCCCTCTCCTTTTTTCGAGCACAGATAGGTGTCCCCACAATACAATTAGTTCTTCATAGTAAATATCTTGAATGTCAACTACTCGCGTACACGTTCGCGCAGGGATGAACTCTATCCATGTCCATACTTTGTTGCGAATGCAATAAGAATAAATCAAGTTTGGACAAGAGAATTGAATAGTCAACTATATTAAAGGCTTCGCTTCATAAATGATTTGCTGCTTGCCTCTCTTGCCCGCCCTTACACATACGAATCATTTAAATTTTTTTTTGGAAATTTCATCACTGCAAGAGACGATGAGGTATTGGTAACTACTCAGCCATATAAAACACACTACTTCAATACAACATAATCTCTTTTAAGACGGTAAATAGCGCTATAGTCTATTTTTAAAGTAGAGAGAAACGAATTTCTGAACGTACGCCTGGCCCAAAGTACATGCACGAAAATCTTGAAAACAATTTGTACGCGGCAAAATTCAAATAATTTTTGCATTTGTGACGCATATATTAAGTATAGACCTATGCAGAAATCAACAACAGGAATTTATCTAGGATGATAGAAGAGGAAAGAAATTAAGTAAATATTAGAAAGTGTAAACGGAGAATAGATAAGATACATAACATTTATTTATTATAATACAAAATATACATTAATAATACATTTATTGTAAACTTACTGGTTCAGCAAAAATTACATTCAAATATTTATTTACAGAAATGCAAATGTAATAAAAATATTTATCATAAACTTATGAGCTGCTCATAACTATTAGAAGTAAATTAATATATCTCTAAATTATGATGATGATATCGAACTACAATCAAAATCTTCACTGTCAGTATCCTCTTCAACTCTAATGATGAATGGTTCTACTACTTCGTCAATTATTGCATCAAGATCTTTCATACGGGATTCTTCTTTTATAACATGGTTTATGCATTTTAGCCAAGTAGTAGCTGTTACGTTTCCCAAGGCGTCAAGTAATAATTGTCTCACTTCAGATAATTTAAAGGTTTTGTTTTTGGCAGCCACTTCATTCTTTATTTGGGCCCAAACAAGCTCGATAGGGTTCAGTTCGCAGTGGTAAGGAGGTAATCGTAACACAGTTTTATTTTGTGATTTTGCTAGTTCATCAATAACATAGGGATTATAAATATTCTTATGAATTTTAACCAAGCTTAACAGTTCAGCTCTGACCATATCCTCATCATATTGTATTTCCTTACTTGTTAGCCAATATTGAATATCCACCTTTCTCCATGATGATGATGGTGGCTTTTCTATTTTACGACTATGATATGATGCATTATCTATAACTATAACAGCATTGTCAGGTAAATAGTTTAATATTCGAGAGAACCATTCTTCAAAAACAGTGGCATTCATTTCATCGTGGTAATCAGTGGTTTTATTTCCTTCAAATAATAATAAGCCATCTTTTACAAAGCCATTACAACTTCCAATGTGCAACAACATAAGACGACGTCCCTTTCCTGCTGGATTTTTTAATCCAGTTGTAAGCTCTTCGATAAAGGCTTGTCTACGACTGTGAATACTTGTGTCAGTCCACACTTTCTGTACTGTATAACCCTCATTCACCCAAGTTTCATCCAAATAGAAAATTGATCTGTCCTGAGCTCTATATTGTGAAATATCTCTGAGATATTGTCGCCTCCATCTTACAATGTCATCTCTTTCGGTCAAAATACTATATCTGCTCCTTTTTAAGTATCTAGAGGACATAGCACAATTATATACATGTATTTCTATATAATAAATATATCTTACTTAAAATTCATTTGCTTTATTAGCAAATACAATGTTGATCAACTCATGTTTGGCAAATCTTCGTCATTTCTTACTTGCACCAGCACCTAATGTCGGAGGTTCATTTTGTCGAAACATATTGTGAACTATTTGGCGTATAGCAGTTTTCACAGTCTCATCAAAGGATTTCAGTAAAGAAGACCTACCACTAAATCTTTTTAGGATCTGCACATTTTCCAGAGGCTTTATACTCCTTAACCACCCGATACACTGTTGCTCTTGAAATTCCTGTAAGCATACTCTGTAAAATATAGATCATATGTAATAAATTGTATTCACTTGCCTACTACGTCAGAAATTTGTTTTATCATGTCAAGTTTCTTGATATTGGGTGTATCGGCTATAATTTTCTTGTAAGCATTGATCAGGGTCTGCTTTTCGGTACTACGCAAATGATTCGTATTTTCACGCTTTTTCGGAGGAGAACAAGCATGTTCACGGCCAGCGGCACTTGTACTTGGTTGTGCATCCATATTGGAGACCAACTATAAAACTCTTAATTGTATTTATTTCAATATATTGCTTATAAATTACTTACGAGTGTATCTGATAACTATTACTGTCGAACTCCGAAAAGAACTGGTAAAGTATATAATGAAATAACGGAGAAATAATAGAAACAAGGCTTAATTATAAACAATGTCAGTTGATCAGAATCTGAGCAAGATTTGTACGGTGTCATTTGGCCTTGCTTTCAACCAATGAGATTTCACTGTAAAAGTGGTCTGTTCAGAAAGTCGTCTCTCTACTTTAAAAATAGAGATTTGCAAACGTTAAGGTACTTTACATACAGAAATACATTTACAATATTCTTATTTAAATATTCATAAGGCTCATTGTTTAGATGTAAAGCGGCTGTTTTAGTGGATTTGTTCTTATTGGTGTAGTGTAGCTTCCACGATCACTTCGTTGAGAAATTTACATGTTTTATACACAGTTTATATTAGTAATTATGAAATAGCTAATAACTAGAGTCGGCAAAGAGGCGCAAGTTTCAGTGCAGTGTAGAAAACAACGTGGAGGGGCCTAGCGGCCGTATTAAAGCGAGCATTCAGTAACGTTTACGTACTCGCATCATTATGTTCGTGACTTTCACGAGTGATCATAGGCGATGCGGACGCATGAATGTTTACACATAAAATAATGATAAAACATATATTATATGACGTGCTGAAACAGTTACTGTTGTAAAAAGCTTCCATGAAATCACAAATGGAGAATATTTTGAAAAACAATAAAGCCATTTTCAATAATAAATAACAGTTGTTCGCCTGGAAGGTATACTAATTTGTTATGCCGCCATTTTGATAAATATTAGTTTTGACCATTGTTATTTGGTATTCATGAAGTAAAAACGTGTCAAATTTATTATGAATAAATATTTGTTTAACCAACGTGTTTTAAGTGTTAAAAGATTTTATGCAAATCAGTCATCGATTTCTGTAGCGATGAGAAAGTTACGTGTCGTGATAGGCCCATGTGTGAACCACAACGTACGACAACGATTCCCTGAGAACATTGCTGCTGTTCAAGAAAGTGTTCAAAACAATCCATCAACCTCAAATCAGGAACTTGATTTACGAAGAACAACTTTGGCCACAATTATGCACAAGGATTGGAAATTGTTTCCATTTAAGATTCAATTAACACAACAGCTTCTTCCACAATACCATTTACGCCGCCGTACATTTGCCAATAGGATGTTACAGATCGCCTTTGGCAACCCTGATTTTTATGAAAAACTCATAATGAGTGACAATGCGCATTTTTATTTGAGTAGATATATGAATAAACAGAATAGTCGGTTCTGGGCAATGGACAACTCATTAATTATTCATGGCCACCTTTACATCCATTAAATGTGACAGCCTGGTGTGCAGTTTAGTCAGGAGGAATCATTGGACCTTACTTTGTTGAAAATGAAAACGACTTAACGGTAACTGTCACTGGCGAACGATATCGTGACTTGATTGAAAACTTTGACGCCAGAACTGCATACTTTGGGCTTAATTAACATGTGGTTCCAGCAAGACGGTGCCACATCGCATACAGCCATACAATGGATTACTGCGAGACCTCTTGCCACAAGTTATCTTAAAATATGGTGATGTTGAATGGTCTCCACGATCACCGAATTTGACTGCCCCGGACTTTTTTTGTGGAGATATCTGAAGAGCACGGTTTATGCAAACAAACCAGAAAACCTCGAGCAATTCAAATAAAATATTCGTGATAAAATTAATGATATACCGATTGGAATATGTTAAAATGTAATGAAAGGCATTTGTGAAGCAAACAGAGGCGGATATTTATCTGACATTGTATTCCAAATAACATTTAATAAATCATTTATCGACATTAGATCCATTCTCTTTCTTTAACCATAAGTTATTATCAAACAAAGTAGCATACCTTCCCGGCAGACACTTCGTACTTGTTTTTATTTATTATTTCGGATACATAAATAGCAACCCTCGAATTATAGCCACTCCTCCCCCCCCCCATACTACCGATATTGTATGTTAAACAATATACATATTTTTAATATAACAAATAGTAAATAAAACATAATTATTTTCTTTCATTTCAACTTTCTATTGAATTCCCCTTTTATTATTTTAACGATATCTTATTAACTTACATGAATATATGTAATAGATCGATGAATTTACATAACCTCTTTAGTATTAAACTCTAAATTTCCATAACTCTGCCTTTAAATAATTTTTTTACATTGTATCCATAGCAGTTACCCACCCTAGTATTGCGTGATATCTGTAAATTAATGAACTTAATAGGGAATTTTGCATACTTACTAGTAATCGTTCTTGTAGGGTCTTTTATATGAAACAGGAAATTACTCTTAACCTTGTAAGCAACAATATATTCAAGAAGAAATTTACTCAAATATTTCATCTTTTAAAACTATTTACTTATGTAATCTTCTTAAAAAAGACCTATAATTTATTCGCAATAAATGTTTCCCCGATTTGTAAACTAAGTTATCCTAACAATGTTGTAAATCTTTATTATTCATCTATTTTAAAAATACAAAGTTACCATAAAGTAATTGATATATTTCAACTTATTACAGAACTTCAACGCATTAACCAACAATAACAAAACAATATAGAAACTGAATTTCTTGAATGTTGAATGTTATAAATACGTCACTTCGAACTGGTAAAGATTGGAAAACGACATATGTGACGCCAGTACCTAAGGTTAACGGAACGTGTCAGCATGAGGAATTTAGACCTATTTACTTAGTAGCTCCTCCATATGAAAAAGTTTTGGAAACGTGTGTAAAAGTCCAATTAATGGAATATTGTGAAAAAAATTCTCTAATTGAGTCGAATCAGTCGGGGTTCAGAAAATATCATTCGTGTGAAACGGTTGTGCTGAGTGTTTGCGATGCGTGGGCGAAAGTAATTGATAAAGGCAAGTTTGTTTTGACTGTATTCTTAGACTTTAAGACGGCTTTTGAGACTGTTGACATAGCCTTGTTGTTGTGTAAATTAAATAAAATGGGAATATCTGGGTTAGCATTAGGATGGTTTGAATCGTACCTAAGTAATAGATATCAAGTAGTCAAATATAAAAATGAGATGTCTGATAAGATTATTACAAAATACGGAGTGCCCCAGGGAACAGTGTTAGGTCCACTATTGTTTATTCTGTACATTAATGATATAGTCAAAGCGGTTGATAATTGCGAAATATGTATGTTTGCTGACGACACCATGATCTATATAGTTGGTGATGATATTAGCGAGATGGTGGATAGCATGACTGTCCAATTAAATAAATTGTATAAATGGGTATGTGAGAATAATATGGCACTGAATTTCAGTAAAACTAAGTTCATGATAATTGGTACTAAATATAAGATTTCTAAATTGAATTTTAATGATGTAGATTTGTATATGGACTCCAAGAAAATAGACAGAGTTGAGAATATGATATATTTGGGGGTAATATTGAATACTAATTTAGATTTCAAAACTCACGTTCAATACCTATCTAATAAAATTTCCAAAAAGATATTTTTCTTAAATAGATTTAGTCATAATTTGTCACTGTATGCCCGATTGTTGTTGTTTAAATCTTTAATAGCACCACATTTTGATTTTTGCTCTGCCATTTTATTTAGTATAAATGGGAATGAGATGCAGCAACTCCAAGAACTACAGAATAAGGCTTTGCGAATAGTATTAAAATGTAACAGATATACTCCAATTAATCTAATGCTAATAACCAACCATTATTATATTGAAAACTATAATAGGGTGCAAACAAGCAAGAATGTGTTTGTGAACGGACTGAAACTGTTTCATAGTTTACCTACGCACATGAAATCCAGTGATAGTTTGAATAGATTTAAGATCCTTGTAATTGAATTTGTTAGGGAAAACTTTTAGTTTAAGTCTTCTGTTATTGTTCTAACTTTCATGATTTATATTTTCACAAATTTATTGTGCATGTACAGTCATGGCCAGATAAATGTACAACCTTAAATTTCATATATGTCATAAATTTGATATATTATTATTGTAAGACGAGCTTCAGCTTAAGCTACTTGTCATAATAAAATCAAATGTCAGATCATACTGGAATATATTTACTTTATTATTGTTTGAGTTAAGAAATATAAGTTAAAAGTATAATAATAAGTTAAATTTAAATTTAAAATTGAATTAAGGAATACGAAAAATAACTTTAATAAAAATTTTTTAACAAAAAGCTAATATTTTGTTGGACCGCCATCAGCATCAATTACTGCCCTTAACCTTCTAGGCATGGAAGCTAACAAACTTCTAAAATAATTTGGTTTGTGAATGAGAGATTGCCAAGCATTTTGAATTGCTTCCCACAATTGGTCCTGATTTTGAAATCTTATACGTGATATACTTTTGGTCATCTCGGCCCATACGTTTTCTATTGGGTTCATGTCCGCACTCTTGGCACTCCATTGCAAAATCTCAATGTTATGCTCTTCCATCCATCGCGACACTATGTTTGCACTATGAACTGGGCAATTGTCATGCTGATATATAAAAATGTTTTCAGGATACACATGTTGGACTGATGGTAAAAGATTTTCCAAAATATGAATATAATTCTGGGAATTAAATCTCCCATTTATTCTATGACACATTCCAACATTGTGGTAACTTATCCATCCCCAAATATTTATAGAGAATCTTCCTTGCCTATCTGAATTATCTATATATTGCTCCTCGTATCTTGTACGGCCAAGTCTGTAGACACGAACAGAACCATTAGGTACTTGTGGATTGAAATGTTTTCTCATGAGTGAAAACTACATTTTCCCAAAACTCAGGTCCATGTCTTATGATTTATGATTTAATGTGATTTAATGTGAACAAAAGCCTGGCTTGCTTCCTTTCTTCACTAACCTGAATTTTTTTGGCTGCAACACGCGACCTTATGTCGCTGTCTCTTATTCTCCTGCTTGCAGTTCTACGTGAACCAGGAAAAATGCTGTTCGCTGTTCTGTCGAAATTCTTTTAAGCCCAGTACCCGGCTTTCTGTCTATGCTCTCATCAGTCTCCCATCTTTTCTTAACCTTCATCACGGTGGTTTTATTTAACTGCATTTGCTGCGCAATTTCCCTAATACTGTACCCTTCTTGTAATTTAATTAATATACGAACTTTATCAGTTGCGGTTAGCTTTCGTGCCATCGTAAAAATATGTTTGACGTTTAATAAAATTTAAAATGATTTGACATATAATTGTCAAAATACTAACTTACACCATAAAAATTTATTAAGAAAAGCTTGTACTACATTTATCTGGTCACGACTGTACATAGCAGTTACTAAATAAAGTTATTATTTTTATTAATAATAGGGTTTCTTATATCCAACACTGTTTACCGCAACTGTTCAACATAACCTCCATTTTGGTGGTATAAAACCACCAACCTTTCCTCTAAGTTATACACCGTATTATGTAATATTTCGGGTTGAATTGCAATTTGCCCCCTAATACTGTGTTTTAATTCTTCCAGCGTTTGTGGTCGCATTCTAACACTAATTTTTTTTAAATAACCCCAATGTTAAAAATCCGCAGTTCAGATCAGGCAGTCTTCGTAGCCATGAATCTTTAAAATGTCCGGTGATAACACGATCTTGAAAAACAAGTCTTTCTTTAAAAAGTCTTTTTTTGGAGACTGTGGTTAAGTAAAAACTTAAAAAAGGTATATAACCCCTTACCACAATTATTAATCGTATCCTAAATACGCATTTCGACAACTAAGTTGTCATCATCAGTAGGTAAAACCACTAATCAAAGTGTCGCACATGGAGCACAGTAAAGCTAGCACAACTGATCACGCAACAACTTTAGACGGCGTCCACGTATACACTGACTTAAAAATACAAATATATAGACTGAAAAGTACGACAAAATTACCTCTCTTAAGGAAACGTGTGTTTATACTCTTTTTAAACCGTCTACGACCTTTTTACCTCCTTTTCTAAGAACGAAAAGAGACAACTGTAGGCGATCGGTCCCTTATCTCCGTTCATAGAGTTCTGTTTGTTTTTAGCGATATGAATGCTTTCGTATGCGTCAAGATCGCGGGGATTATTGATGGCCTTGACATGTTTTAACCCTTTAATCGACATATTGTGTAGTGTATTTAAAGCATGGTTTGCAACGTTAGATTTTTCTAGTCTATTGTATTTAATATGTGATATGTGTTCTTTAAACCGAGTTATTATTGATCGTTTTGTTTGGCCTATATATTTCAAATTACAATCAGCGCAATTAATTTCGTATATGCCTGATTTCGTATTAAAATTAACTTTATCTTTGGTATTCCCTAGGAGACTTTTGATAGTATTTTCGGACCGAAAGACAACTTAAAGACCTCGTTCTTTCACAACTTTATTAATGTTTTTCGTGATAGGGTGGTATGGTAACCAGGAGAAAAAGTACATGTGTTTACCATACCCAATCACTGATGTATTTTTGCAAAAATAACTTAACATTTGACATAAATCTTCATTGTTCTTGTTCCGATTTTTCGGAAATTGATGGCAAACATTGCGGTAATGTTTGCTGACTCTTCTTCGCCAATTTCATCTTTGTTAGTTTTGCAGCATGAGATGCAGTTTTCATATGTTGGTCGACTTGGCACTTTCTCTCACTTGTATTCTGAAAAAAAAATCACCTCATCGATTGTTTTCTTATAAAATAAATGTTAGTAAAAGATAAAGAAATAATTAAAAACTTAATTAATTAATTAATAAATAAGAGGAAATAAACTTAAAATTTTACTCACAATCTTGCAGCATGCTACGCAAAACACTTTTTCTCCATCCATACGCAATTCTGAATAAGGAGCAATCCATCCGGGCACCGTCGCTATTTTCTAATTTACTGGTAAAATGTATTTTTGTATTTATTTAAAAGTTTTAAGGTATTAGCTTTTCCTGGAATTTTGTCCCGGCCTAGATGTTTGTGACAACCGAATGTATAAATAATTAGGGATGCACGATTCAAGTAAGCACATAATTTTTGAAAGACTATAAACAAATTTTGCAAAGGTAAAACTTTTTCTCTGCGCGTTTTCACAATTATTAGGTCAAAACAATGAAAATCATACCATTTTAATTGAATATTTTTTGCTGATTTTTAAATGAATTAAAATTTAGAAGTACATATATGATTTAACGATGAGATAACCAAGGTTGTAATTCTGAGATCCAGTTTCAAAAACTCACTATCTATGACCAGCTCTCACCATTAATTATTCATCATAGTGCTATATCAGGTATCACGTAGGAACAAAACCACGCATTCCATTTCTTACTCGATTTTCTACGGGTAATATAACATGGGTTCAAGTTGACCTTGAATTTGAATCCTATGTGATATAACTTGCAACTGAATGTTTTAATTTGAGAAATGTTTAATTTAATTATTTTATCCTAATATAATAATAATTTAGTGCAATATTAGATCATCCCCTCTTTTACCCTTCGTTGGGTTTTAAAAAGTGGGGCGAATAAGACTTCTTTAAATCTAAAATATATTTTCCTTCACTACCTACAATGTCCTTTCATTTTTTAATGCACCTCTAAAATTTACTTGTTCCTATCACAGAACGTGATATTGATGGAATGGATTTCAGGAATTTTTTTTATTCTATGAAGGAGACTATAATTGCGGAAGTGCAATTAATTCGTGAGGAGGCTTTGGCAAATGTTATTGAAGAATTTGTTCACAGACTTACATATTGTCAAGAAGTGAACGGTCATCATTTCGAAAACTTTCTTAACTAATATTGATTTTGTTTATATTTTTTGTGTTTCTTGTTTTCAATAAAATTTGCATTATTAGATTTAATTAAATATCTCGTTGTTGAACAAAAGGGTGCCAAACTTTATTATTGCTAAACTCTCAGAGCAGAGCTCTATTGAAATTTGTAAAAATATACAGGTTATTTCGTTTAAAATGAAAATGTTAAATGTTAAAATGTTCTGGTTAAGCGGGAAGTCTGATTTGAAAATAAATTTGCTGTTCAAATTCCCTATATGCATTAACTATTTTATTAAAATCTAGGTAACCGTATCAAAGATATTCAAATGGATTCATATATTTGCCTAAGCCTGTATATGAATACAATCAAATCGAATCTTCTAAATATGAATAGGAACTCGTTGTAGACAACTAACACAAATGACATTTAACAGAATCCAAGCTGGCAACCATGCCCCCAGTTCTGGTAACATAATATATTCACTAATTTGAGAGAATTAATAGGATTATTAGGTACTATTGTAATCTAAATGTTTCTTGGTCCGAAGTAACTGTTTATCACGTGTCTTGTCAGTTAACGTGAAAGACCTATAGAAAGTATGTATGCACATTTCTTGTGCAAAAATGAAATGAACATACTTTTTTTTATTAAACACCCGAAATTTATCTGATCTGTATTTTGACTATTTGATTATATTTTAAACTAATTATGAAGTACATACGTACATTTTACGAATTAGCTCTGTTCTTCGATTAAATTGCAAACCGAACAATAAATACGTTAAATAAAATTTAGTAGTTTTGTTACTACTGTATTAATAACAAGTAATTATTTTGTTTAAATATTCTGTTGTTAATATAGGTTATCATGTGGGTTATCATTTATTAACAAATATGAACTGAAAATATAAAAATAAATTAAAAATAATTGAACAGTTACATATATAACCTCCTTAAGTATTACCGTAATATAATTTCATTGTATAGACCTCATAACCGATAGCCAACACTACTTTACACCGAAAATGTACATTTGATGAGAGATAGATTTCCTTATGTATTTTCTACCGCTGAATTCGAAAATCAAGGTTAAATTTTTTTTTTATGGAACAGTTTTTGAGATATTGTAAATTTTTCATTTTTTCGACCTTTTTTCACTTGACAAATCATATCTGGAGCTAGAAATGTCCGATTGGGTCGTTCTTGGTACCCAAATGCAAGGTATTGAGATGACGAACAAATATGTATAATCGGATCTTTGATTGGTAAAGTGGTTCAAAATATATCGATGAAAATAGGGCACATTTTCAAAAAAATCATATTTTACAGTGATTCTGTGCCGACAGAAAAGTACAAATCGTTAAAAAATCGTCTGGTTTCTGTTCATGTACGTAAAGATGATACTTTTACGTAAGAACTAAGACCAACCAGAAGAAAATTGACCGAAAATGACAAAGTTATAAGCAATTGAGTGAATAAATCCAAATCCCATATTTTCCGAATATTTTATTTTTTTCGACAATTTATTGTGTTTAAACGCTTGCAATACATTCTTGACATTATTGTGTTAGAAATAGTTGTGGCTCTTGCTTTGTCTTCGGTTGCTTTTGGGATCCGTTTCTCTAGTGAGAAACCATACATAGTCTCCCAACATTGCTTCATCCCAAAATCCTTGATAGCGCCGGTCTTAATTTGTTGGTGAAATTTCTCGCCGTGTTCGTCACTTACGTCACCAACATTGTCCGGAAAGAAATTCAAATGCGAATGCAAGAAATGGATTTTTAGAGACATATTTACACCTGTAAGAAATAAATAAAATGGTAAAAACAATACAATAGAAAACAACCAGGAATGAAATTAAATAATGGCATTCCGTACCCATCTTGTTGTAGTTCTCCAGCAAATCGGTAATAATTCTCTCGTAGTTAGGGCTTTTATTGTTCGCAAGAAAATTGGTAACAACCCGCTGAAATGAATTCCAGGCCTCGTTTTCAACGGGTGTTAAATATTTTGGAAAATCTGTGCTTTTTACCAATTTCTTTATGTGTGGACCATCGAAGACGCCTTCCTTGATTTTTGCTAAAGAAAGCTGCGGGAAAAGGGTTTTCAAATAGGAAAATACTTGGCTTTCGTTGTCTAAGGCCTTCACAAAATCTTTAATGAGGCCAAGTTTAATGTGCAACGCTGGAAGGATTATATTTTCTTTTTTGACAAGAGGCACGTATTTAATATTGTCTTTGCCCACTATGACGTTCTCCCTTTCTGGCCAGTCTTTTCTTCTATAATGATGTTCACGGGCACGACTATCCCAGAGGAAAAGAAAGCAGCAATATTTTGTATATCCACCCTGCATTCCACACAACATGCCGACGACTTTGAGATCGGAACATATTTTCCAGTTGTGATGCTCATATTGAATGTATTTTAGCAAACTGGCCATTGTGGCGTATGATTCTTTAGTGTTGATGGCATGAGCGATGGGGATAGAAAGTTTTTCATTTCCAATATGCAGTAGGACTGCTTTCAAACTCTCCTTACTACCGTCAATGAACAAGCGCCACTCATTTGGATCATAAGGCTCTCCGAGTTGCTCAAACAATGCAGGAATATCGTTGCAGTAGCATATGTCGTTTTCCTTCTTAAAATGTTGTGCGGAAGGTTTATCACGGTTTCTGTAAAATGTTCCATTTACTCCCGGAGCCAAACAGTTCCGTTGCTTCAGGCGAGATGCAAGTAACTCCGCTTTTTCCTTTGACAGCTCGAGATCTCTCACCAAATCATTCAGTTCAGGCTGCGTAAAATGTTGCAATTACGACTCCTGTTGAAATTCATTATCACTGCTTGTGTCTGTCTGTAGTGATGATTCGAAAAATTCAATCGTTGAATCGGGGCACTTAGGATGAGGAAATTCACTTGAATGTGGAACTGGAAGCGAAACAGATGCTACTGTCGCATAAACCCATTTGGCACTCTTTCCAAAACCAGTGGATTTGCTCAGGCAAAAGTAACAATGAACCGAATGGCAGAGCGGCTCTCTCCATATCATCGGTACACCGAATTTCATGTATCGTCTAATTTGGAATAAAAATTCACTTTATTATTAATTCAATTGCATATATAAATTTAATCTTACTGTGATGAACCAGAAGCCCACGCGGCAAGAGTTATATGGCACGATAAACAAACATTATTTGGTGTCCATTGCTCATGAAAAGTTGCAGGTGCTATTCTAAAATATTGGACATAATTATGTTGTAATGAATCGGTGAATCTACGTCTATTTGGTTGGGGGACAAAATTGCCACACACGTAACAGAAATTATTTCGATTGTTTACGCACTTAAATACTCGTTTTCTTTTAGGCATTTTGGTGAACACAATGAAATATAATTTCAATCAAATTTGTGAGTTCCTATTATATACAAACAACCGACACTACGTTTTATAGAAGATGTCAAAACAAAATGTCAGGGTTCTAAGGTTCCTAAATGTGATGTGTTGTTGTTTTGTTTGGAATAAAATCTAAGAACTCTAGCGTCAACGTGAGAACTAATATACGTTGCCAATATACCAACAGGCTATCGATATAAAATCATGTTCCTATACCAAAGACATATAAATATCAAGATATAGCAAGAGTCAGCTGTTTATTGGTACGAATAATAATTATTATTATAATAGTAATAAGAAAGTCAAAATACATAAAAATAACAAATAATAAATTCAATATATTTGCGTGTGAGCAACCGAACTCATAAATTGTCGAAAAAAATAAAATATTCGGAAAATATGGGATTTGGATATATTCACTCAATTGCTTATAACTTTGTCATTTTTCGGTCAATTTTCTTCTGGTTGGTCTTAGTTCTTACGTAAAAGTATCATCTTTACGTACATGAACAGAAACCAGACGTTTTTTTAACGATTTGTACTTTTCTGTCGGCACAGAATCACTGTAAAATATGATTTTTTTGAAAATGTGCCCTATTTTCATCGATATATTTTGAACCGCTTTACCAATCAAAGATCCGATTATACATATTTGTTCGTCATCTCAATACCTTGCATTTGGGTACCAAGAATGACCCAATCGGACATTTCTAGCTCGAGATATGATTTGTCAAGTGAAAAAAGGTCGAAAAAATGAAAAAATTACAATATCTCAAAAACTGTTCCATAAAAAAAAATTTAACCTTGATTTTCGAATTCAGTGGAAGAAAATACATAAGGAAATCTATCTCTCATCAAATGTACATGAAAAAAATGTCATTTTGTAAACTAGTGCAATTCTTGTATGTTAGTCATTGAGTGTGTTCCTGTTTCTCCTATTTGGCGTCATAATTACTGTCCTTGAATTGTCCATATTTTATTCATTGTTGAGACACAATGATCTCTGATCCCGAAGACCAAAAAAAAATTCTTTGCATACTCATCAATTTCACTATTTTTACCTTTTTTAACGATTTTATTTAACAATATTTATATATTGCAATTCTACAAATACTATTAATTCAAATTACTGATGATTATATTGATGAAAATGGATGGATATTGATAGGACAATTTTCATTTCCAGTTATTATAACACCGTCATACTTGTTCAAAGAAGCTGTAGGAGAATTTTCGGTAACATCTCTAACAATTTCGAATTGATTTTCAAAATCACTTATTCACGGAAAGTGTTCAAACTGAAGAAGTGGAAGGTTTTTCAGCTGTTATAATAGATAATACGTCGAGCAATTTTCATTTTGTCCTCTATATTTTCATCGGTGTAACTCTCCCCGAACGATGTCGAAGACCAACCAGCATGTCGTTTTAACAGTGTAATGTTAGTTCCAAAATCGGCTAATAACGTCGCAGATGAACGACGAAAATAGTGACCAGCCTGGAAGTTTCAAGAAATTGACAAACTTACGAGGCAACTAAAATTTGTTCTTTGAAAGTTTATCTTGTCTAAACTCGCTAATTACCGAAACTCTCTTGTATTAAAAATTGGTGAAATCGTTAAACTGAAACATTAGCAGTTAATTCTTTATTTACGCCCGCATCATTGTATCGAAGTTTAGCAACGAACTCAAATGCTACTTGAAAACCAGAATCTGTAGATTTTTAAATATTACTATTATTATTTACTGTTTAATTATGTGGTTACTGGTTGTTATGCAAAGCATTTTGAGCGTTATGAGCTTTACCAGCCTATGAAAAAACATTGTCGTCGACCGATAAAACACTTAAAACTTTTAGTACTTTATCTACGCGGGTGGGTTGACGTATTAGCGCGTTCGCCTATAGTAGGCCGAAAATTTTAGAAAAAGTGCAAATACACATCCCATTTTGATAATCGATGCCTTGTCAGTTTACTGCTAGGGTTTGATGAATTTGTAACAAACCGTGTTTCGTAAGCAATTTTTTTTAAATTTTACCCTGCTGCTAATTAAGTGTAAATGGATCATTTTGAACATCGTGCAGTGATTAAGTCCCTTTTAAAGAAAGGCATGTCCTTTATCGAAATCCATGACCTTTACCCGAAATCCATGACGATATGCGAGATACACTGGGTCAGGGTTGTCCATCGTGTACAGCCGTCAGAAAATGGGGAAATGAATTTAAGCGTGGCAGGAGCAACTTAGAAGACGATCCCCTCAGAAATGGTGGATAAAGTCCATGATTTGTTGCTAAGTGACTGACGATTGAAAGCGTTAGAAATAGCAGAAGCAGTGACCCATTTCAAAGGAACGGGTGCTTTATATTGTGATATGAGTCATCCGACGATACGTCAGGCAAGAGGTATCACACGGCCTAACACCGGGCAGAAAAACGTCGATACAGATGGATCGAGAAAATCGAACTTGCGAGAGTTCTCCCTTGGATATAAATAGCACTAGAGAGGGATTTAATTCCATCAACGAAATTCCGCTGTCGGGCTGATATTGTGTTATAAATGTAAATAAATACTTATTGTGAAATAAATGTTCTTATTGTTAGTTTTGAAGTGTTATATAGTGTATTTTGTTTATTTGTTAATATAGTGTGTGTTTAAATTACTGTTAGTTTTATTCAAAAGAATCCAGAAAGACAAATATTTTACACGAAGAACTTGATATGAGAAACCTTTCGGCAAGATGGACGCCGCTTTTATTGACGACGGAACAAAGACGTGTTCGCTGTCAAATATCGATGAATAATTTAGAAATTTTTAAACAATAACACAATAGGTTTTTTGCGCCGATTTGTTACTTGTCACGAAACATGGGTTCATTATTATTCATCGGAATCTAAACAACAGTCGAAACTGTGGACCAAAAGTGGAGAACCAACTCCTCCAGAGAAGTCCAAGAAAGTTTTATGGGCGGAAAAGGTAATGTTGATAGACCATCTTCAAAGGTGAAGACTGTAAACGATGAATATTACGCAAATCTTCTAGATCGTTTGAAGACAGCTATCTGAAAAGCGTCCTGGGATGACTAAGAAAAAACTGCTCTTTCACCATGGTATAATGTATCTGCGTATTCCAGTACGGTTGCTGCAAAAAAAAAAATTAATAAGAATTAAGGCTTGAGTTAGTGTCGTACCCCCTATATTCGCTGAGCACCAGCTGACTTTCATCTATTCTCTAAATTAAAAGATTTTCTCGGAGCCAAAAAACTCTGCACAACCGAATAGCTAACTTTAACAGTGGACGATTATTTTGCAGGATTAGAAGAAAATCACTTTCGAGGCGGAAGGAAGAAACTTGAACACATGGATCAAATGTATCGAATTAAAAGGAGATTATGCAGAAAAAATAAAGTTTGTTTATTTAAATTACTGCTTTGTTTCTGTAAGATTGCGCAAATTAATAAACCCGCCCCCGTATTATTGTGATCGACTACAGTTTTATTATACACAGAAAGAATGCAATTTTTCTTTTAAATGGAATTCCAATCCTGATATGTATTTTTTATGCAACTGATTAATCAATTATATATGTATTTTAAAATTATTTCTTTATACTATGTACGCACTTTTTATAAATATCACGTAATTATTTTTTTATTTCCCACATTGTTTCTTGACCTATAAACTTAAATATGTACATAAAATAGAAGCCACAATCTGACAATAAAAAAAGCGAATTTGGGAATTCCGTTTGTAGTAGTTTTGTGGTATGAATATTTTGCAATTTGACAGATTATTTTAAATATGATTCCAGTTTGTGCTAACGATATGTAAAGATTAAACGCGAGGTGTGGCAATTCAATTCCCATAATGACCACGTAGTATCAATCATTCATGATGTACGAGGTGTGGCTATAAAATAACGAAACTGTTGTAAAACTTTTTATTTTAAATTTATACATATTTAATTATTACCTTCAATATACCGTGTTAGGGAATGCTGTAGCCAAAATTAAAGGACATATTTTTCATAAAAGGTTCTGCAAAAAAGCTTATTATCGCTTTTAGCCTAGTGGTTTTCGAGAAACACGATATACAAGATAGACGCCAAAAATTTAGACAATTACTGATATAATCTCCTGTATTCTATCAAATGACGGGTTGATTAAAATATTTAAGATGTTACTTAGCAAAATTTAAAAAATTAAACCTTATGTCAAATTAACAGTAGTTCTGCCAAATTTAAAATGGTTCAATATTTCATTCAAGAGTACGCTGACATGAACTTTGTGTATGGTGAATGTGGTGGAAATGCCAGAAACGCAATTAGAAGATACACAGAACAGTATCCTCATCGTAGAATACCTAACAATAATAGTTTCATAGTGGTACACCAAAGATTTCGGGAAACAGGTTCGGTAGTACCAAAAAAAAACAAGAACTGGAATGGTGGCGTTGAGGAAAATATTCTTCAAATTTTTTAAGTAGATCCTTCAATTAGCACTAGAGAAGTAGCTCGCCAAGTTGGACAGTGGGGAGGACTCTTAAAGAATCTCTTTTGTATCCTTATAGTTGAAAGTTTGAACAGGGACGATTTTGTCGTTCGATATCGATTTTGCAATTGGCTGTTAATAATAATTGCAGAAAAACCTCTGTTTTCGGAACAAATTTTAATGACTCACGAATGTTGTTTCGCTAGAAGTGGAATTCTTAATTTACACAACATGCATGTCTGGGCCGATATGCAATAATTGAACAAAATTTTCAACGTCGATTTTCTATCAATGTGTGGACTGGAATAATTGGCACCCGACTTATAGGCTCATATGTTTTACCTATAAGTAGTTTTATTGTTTGTGTCTTATCTTTATTAGTAACAAATTTAACTATGCGTTTTCTCCAAAACGCTACATATTTCACAAAAATGGCTAATAACTTTTTTGTTTGTATTTTATAAATAAATCGTTCTGTAAATTTTGGCTAAAGCATTCTCTAACACCCCGTATACAACTCTCTATCCCTACATCGCTGTATTTTAATTTACCATTGAGCAAAACAGTGCTGGAAGTCTTCTTCTGTGAGCGGACAGACAATTTAGTTTCAAATTGATAACTGAGGAATTGCAGCAAAATTGAAAAACCTCGGATATTGGCGAATGAATAGAAGAATCAGTGTCAGTGTTGCGAAGGTTCTTTTTTTTTAAATATGCATTCATTTCCGACTGTAATTATGAGCGATGAAATTCCAGTCCAGAAATAGAACGTCAGACTGCAATTGAAATCAATGGGTTCACCGCGCCTTTAAAAAGATATTTGGTAGTCATAGTTTAAAACTATGAGGGTGGATTGATTAATTCGCGCGATCGTACATAAAGGATTAATATAAGTAAACTTAATTTTTCTACATAATTTCCTCCTAATTCGATGTATTCGGTCCATCTGTGTAAGCTGCTTTATTCCTTCACGAAAGTGATTTCTTCTAACCTTGCAAAATAATCGTCCACTGTTGATGAAAGTCAGATGGTCCCAGGTCTGGCGAATATCGAGGCTGCGGTGCTAATTTGAACCTTAATTCTTCAATTCTTTTTGCAGCAACTATACTAAAATGCACAGGTGTATTATCATGGTGAAAGAGCATTTTCTTCTTAATCATTCTTGGACGCTTTTCAGTGAAAACTGCCTTCAAATTATTTAGAAGATTTGTGTGTAATATTCGGCATTTACGGTCTTGCCCTTGCCCTTTTGAAGATAGTCTATTAACAATGTTCCTTTTGCATCTCAAAATACCGATGCCATCACCTTTCTCGCCAATAAAACTGTTTTGGCCTCTTTTGGAGTTGGTTCTCCACGTTTGGTTCACATCTTCGACTGTTGCTTAGATTCGGGTGTATAATTCATCGATATTTGACAGCAAACACGTCTTTATTCCGTCGTCAGGCGGAAAACTTTCTCATATCAAGTTCTTCATGCAAAATATAAAGCACCTGTTCCTTTGAAATGTCCACTCCTGCTATTTCTAACCATTTCAATCGTCGGTCACTTAGCAAGAAATCATGGACTTTATCCACCATTTCTGGTAGATGAAGTCCACCAGAACAATATCCATTTCTTTTAATTTGTGGTCACACAACCTGTACATTTATATTAAAAATGCCTTTTCTTTTCTATTGCGAAATAACTCTCTTCCTGTAAGAACAAAGAAAATTATGTTGGTGATAAATGTATTAAAACACATGTACACTTACTGGAGATTAACGCGCCTTCAAAAACTTTCCTCATTAGAAACGGCCATGCTTTTTTAATGGTTGGTGACAGTGCACGCAATCTGTTACAAACGTATAATTTTAATAGTTTGGTTATCTCATGTAAATGTGTAATAATTAGGAATTTAGTTTTTCAAAAAATATTTATTACAATAGTCAAAATTAAAAGAAAATAATACTAAAGCAGATGTGAAATGCTGACCATTATTTTAAAGATAAAGTTGAACTCCGCTTTTAAAGACATTTATTAGGATTTCTTGAGTTATGTCAGCACAAGAATTCACAATTGAATTACGAAGCTCTTCAATTGTGTGATGTCTGGTCTTGAAAATGGTATTCTTTAAATACGAAAAAATAAGATAGTCTAAAATTGTCAAATCTGGAGATCTTGGAGGAAAATTAATAATTCTTGTATCGAAAAATCCATCCAAAAAAGCTATTGTTTCTCGAGATTTGTGCGTTGGTGCATTATCTTGCTGGAAATATCCTCGCGTAAGTTGATCATCATGAAGTTCACTAATAAACGGCTCTAACAATTCATTTTGGTGTCTTTCAGCAGTTATGGTTTGATTAAAAAATATAGGCCCAATAATTCGCCTTCTTGAAACTGTTAGCCAGGCGCCTATTTTTTTTGTGGATGTAGCGAAGATTCCCACAAATTTCTTTCTACATACCAAATTCTCATATTTTGCTTCTTTAAATATCCTGGAAGATGGAACCAAGCCTAATCCGAAAAGAAGCATTTGTCGAGAATGTCATTGTTATTTATATTATTCGAAAATCATAGACAATACTGTGTTGTAACAAACTCTACCTGTTCCGAAACTGTTTGAATTTTATATGAAAACAGCTTTAAGTCCCATTTTAAAATAGTTTGACATGTTCCCACTGACAAATGAACTTATGATAGTTTTACAATTGATTTAATGGGTGAGTTGTCCATTCGACGTCGAATATCCTCTATGAAATTTGGTGTTCGTTTTCTAGGTGCCCCACCGCCAGGTTTACAAGTTATAGCCTCTGTTTCACCAAATTTAATAACACAAGCTTGAATATGTTTTTAAATTATCCGTAAATAACTGGCAGATTATGATCCTGTTGCCGGAAATCCTGTAAGCACTGATTAGTGGAATAAACCCAATCTCCATTTTCTAATTTTTGGCCAGTTCTATAGTAACTTTGAATAATAAATATTTTATGTTGTAACTCTAACGTTATATAATAGTATATTGTTTAACGAGTGACGAAAGTAACATTTTTTTAAGCGAGAGAACAGTTTGCCAAACGAGGCGAAGTCGAGTTTGGCAATGTTCGCGAGGGTAACAAAATGATTTCGACGACTTAAACACTATACTTTTTCTACGACCTCTCCTATGGCATTATAGCAAACTTAAAAAAATATGTAAACAAATACTTTATTTTCAATTAAAAATTACAAAATCATATTTAAATTAGTTATGATTTAAACATTGATATATGTAGACCATAAGGTCGATGGCTTCAAATTTTCCCACAATTTTGCAAAATATGCAAGCACCACAATTTCCGAATATGAATTTATGCTATTATCAGCCTTCTATTCAATAAATTTTACATAGACTTCTTCACACCTCTTTCTCGATTTTTCTCGTAATAAGCCCGCATAGGTTTTGTCAGCTTGATTTACTATTTCTGGGGGCGTATTGGGAATATCTAAATCACTTTCTGAATCAGAAATCATAATAAAGTTTCAAACAGCACAAACTTACGTGATTTTAAAATAACGGGACTGTAGGCAACTAGACGCAGGTGAAATTTAGTAAATTTCGCCACTAGGGACGAAAGTTAACGTGGGATTTTCTCTCACTAGTGACGGAAATCAAGTTTTCGCTGCAATATTCCGGTGACGAAAAATGTCTTTATAAAGCATCGTAGAAAAAATAATTTAAAAAATATAACCGCTTATAATTTGCATTTACGTTTGACAACTGTCAGAATTTGAAGTTTTCTAAAGCTTCGCATGTGTACCAATCTTTGATTACTTAATTACTTAAAAAAGCCTATTATAATGAGGAAAGATTTTGAAGGCACGTTATATTCTAATATAACGTGTGTTCATTTGAAAAGTCAATCTAGGTTACTTTGAAATTTTGATAGAATAAGACGCAAATATATTAGTATGTGTTTGTTGTTCCGTAAACGTAAATCCAAATGACATTTGATAATGTCAATCACAAAAAATGTTGCAGAATATCATCAGAAATTTAGAACGGAGGATTTTAAAGTGCATTGATCTTGAAGGACAACATTTTCAACATTTGTTATAGTTGTCAATAAATACCTATTATTTGTTATTTATTTGTATGTATGAAACTGTCAAAATATACGACTTCGTAGGTTAAGTAGTAAATTTTAATTTACGACATACTTCAGAATGTTCGCAGTAAATCACATGCTACTAGATTGACTTTTCAAATGAACACTTGTTAAAACGAGCGATATAAAAAAATTCATAATTGGAGTAGACTGTGAAATTGGGTTGGTACTTCAGTCACTTCCACATAATGACACACTACTTGATGCTTGACAGTTTCATTTGGTTTCATTGTAAAAAAAGGTTATGGCATTGAAATGATACTACAACAAAAAAGAAAACAATTTATTTAATATCGAAATCATAATCAAAATTTACATAAGTTTAAAATTTACAGAAGTTGTTGAAAATGTTGTCCATTTACATCTCAACACAAACCAACCAACTTAATAAGAGTTTCGAAAAATTTGACACAAACTTATAGTTTCAATGTCAAATAATAAATGTCATTGTGTGGAAGTGGCTAAAGTACCAACCCAATTTCACAGTCTACTCCAATTATGAATTTTTACGATGGCTCGTTACAATATGGTAAGTTGTTCATGAAAAGATAAAATCTAAGTCGATAATTTATTCATTGGAGTCACAGATTATTGCTAAAATTATACAATATATAGATAAATATGATTATATTAGAATAACCTATACTACTTGTAAATGGTCCTCTATTTCTTGAAATAAAATAATTCTCTTTCATTTTTTTTTAAGGAAACGTGAATAAAATTCAACATCGTCAAATTCTACTATATAATTCTGTGGATATTTGAATGTATTTATAAATATCATTAATAAATCTATTGTAATGGAATAATTTTACCAGAACGCATAAATATTGACAAACGCTAATCACTCAACACCGAGTTTAACCATCTGTTAGTGACGGATCAGTGAAAAATAAAAACACTTACCTAACGTTACTTAAAGTAGAAACATGAATGCCCAATTAAATATGTATCTAGAATTGTATTTACCGAGAACTTTTACGTCTAGCAACGAAACGTATTTATGTGTTTCTGTTATAGTTATCCAGATAACTTTAGATATCTAAAGGTGAAGAAAACGGGTATCGAATGACTTAAAAGGAATAGAATAATAAAAATGACTGATATTACATTAGAGTCGGCTTTGCATGAACCTGCCTAGATTTTTGGCTATTTCCAAAACTACAAAATTCTCTGAAAGGACGCAGATTTTGTAATATAACCGATATCTAACGAAAATTAAGACAATATTTCAGAATATGATTAACAATTGCTTCTAAAAATTAAAGGCCGTTTAAGTTAGTGTATGGATGCACAAGAGGAGTACTTTAAAGGTGACGGTAGCTTTACACATCTATATTATACCTATAAAGGGACATTCCGAGAATGAAATTGTCATAGCTCGTATTTTATATTTTACTTATCTATTTGCAATATTTTATTACGCACTTAGATAAATATTACACAATTGCTTTTTATGGCTCATAGAATTTCCTGACCTACGCTCTTATTCTTTCTAAAATTGAAGGCAATCGTCGGAATTCCTTTTGTATATTTTCAATGTAAATGGGCATGACGTACCATAATATTTACACATACTGTTGTTTCACTGAACTGCGCTGACGCATTCTCCGAATAACTTAACGTTATGCATAGGAAACAGTTCAAGATAAAATATTCGAATTAACACTGATGAAAGTGATAAGAATTATTTGCAGTAACTACTAACAAATATGAATGCAATAATAATTGATTCGACTTTTACTTGATGAAGATTCATAATTTAAAATAGAAATAAAACTTATAATTAAAATCTTCACTTTATTAATACTTGTTGGTAAAACGATAATTGTTTCGTCACAGTGGCTTCGTCACTTACTAAAGAGTTCGTAACGTACTTAGTAAGTGCCTGACGAAGCCACTATGTTGATGAAACAATTGTCATTCTATGGACAAATATTAAAGTGAAAATTTTAAGTATTACTTTCATTTCTATTTTGAATGCAATAATGTGAACTGATTTTATAAAAAAAAAACGAGTTTAGATACTGTTGAAGTTAATTGTAAAATTGTTGACGATATCTTGATTAGTGGATAATAATTTAAACACTATAAGTACGAGGGCAGGCTGAAAAGTAATGTACACATTAGTGATGTGTCGATCCGGATGGATTCGATCCAAAGGAACGAATCCATCTGTGGAACGAATCCGCGATTGTAGCTATATGTCGTTCCTTTGTTTCGTTCCATCGAGATCATTCAATCTATAACCACGATAGAATGGCACGTCGTTAAGCATTTGTAGGTCTTTTCACATACTTGCTTACTAAGATATAAATTATAAATGTATATATTGTCCATGTATTTTTTTATAATGTAAACAAATCATTAATACATGAGTCTCTCTATTTATGTTTATTTTAACTTTTGGCTGTTATCTACTCCATCAATTATCGCTTGTTTAATTATATATATATATATATATATATATATATATTCGATGTTAATAAGAATCTAAGGTTTCTTATTTATTTTATTGGCCGTATGAGAGCCGGTTTAATTGAAAAAAAAACGCAGTGAGCCTATTGGAATAGAAAAACCCTACTGCAGAAGCAATTAGTGAAATTGTTAAATATGTTCAAGAATCCTTATTAACTAGGAATCAAAATCCTCTTAAATGGTGGGAAGATAGGAAAAATGTTTATATAAATTTATATACCTTTATGAAAAATAATTATAACTTGTATTAATGTAATTTTTGTACACCAGTACTATAGGTTTATATTTATTGTTTTGTATTTATTGTAAGATTCACATGAAAACATGTCAGTGATGTCAGTGTACAAGTAAAAATAATATATAAAATGAGTACTTATACATTCTTTTCCTACATACATATTATACATATACATACTCATGCAGCTCTTAAATAAATAAATAAAACAAACAGGCAATCACTCCGATACAATAAAGCTAGATCGAAATGAATGTGTCACTTGTCGGACTTTACAACTCCGATCGGCATTTAACATCGAGGTTGTTACAATCGTTCCAAGGAACGAATCCTCTGGACTCGTTCCTTCTGCAGAATGGAACGAGAAGGAACGAGTCCACAAAAGGAACGATTTCGCCCATCCCTAGTACACATGCTTGTACAACTCGAACAATAACAAATAACATTGCGGTAATGTTTGCTGACTCTTCTTTGCCAATTTCATCTTTGTTAGTTTTGCATCATGAGATGTAGTTTTCATATGTTGGTCGACTTGGCACTTTCTCTCACTTGTAATCTGCAAAAAAATATCACTTCATCGGGTGTTTTCTTATAAAATAAATGTTAGTAAAAGATAAAGGAATAGTTAAAAACTTAATTAATTAATTAATAAGAGGAAATAAATTTAAAATTTTACTCATAATCTTGCAGCATGCTACGCAAAGCACTTTTTCTCCATCCATACACAATTCTGAATAAGGTGCAATCCATCCAGGCACAATCGCTATTTTCGGCATTTTTGCTATTGTACGAGTATATCACAACTCACAAATTTACACTTCGAAAAGCCAACGTAAAATGACGTTTAAAATAAAATTACTTTGGAATATGGGAATAAATTTCTGCGAATAGCAAAGAAACACATATACTCCTAATTTTCTGGTAAAATGTATTTTTGTATTTAGAAGTTTTAAGGTATTAGCTTTTCCTGGAATTTTAATTAATTTTTGTGGACGCTTATCGGAAAAGTAACAGGAAGAGGCCTAATAAAATGCTATTCTTAATTTAAAGAGGGCTGTTTAATTTTTGTTTGTTTGTTACATCCACGACACATTTTTAGTAATGCCTATAATAAATTTGATTTAGTAAATAAATAAAACTCGGATACTTAAAATATGCAAAAATGCTAAATTACTACAAAATATGCAAATAATATACAAAATGCATATATTATGCAAATATGCAAATTTATGCAAACAGCATATAATTCGGCCTTTAGTTTTAAGAATTATTTGCAGTAACTAACAAATATGAATGCAATAATAATTGAATTGATTCCGCTTTTAGTTGATGAACATCCATAATTTAAAGTAGAAATAAAACTAATAATTAAAATCTTAAATTTATTAATATTTGTTCGTAAAACGACAATTGTTTGGCCAACACAGTGACTGACGAAGCCTCTGGCGAAACATGTGTCTGTTGTTCGGATAGCAATTTTTATACAAATACAAGTGTTAAACAAATAACTTTTGTTTTATTAACGTTACAGATTCATTTCACTTATTAACTCTTTTTAATTAAATCATAAATTCATTTTCCTCAGAAACAATGTAACTTCTTTTTAGTGTTGCATATAACATAAAAAAAGTGGATCGACTCAAAGTGTTTTATTGCTTTTGCAAAACTGTCGTTTTGAAGGCATCTACTGCTTCTTCCGGCACCTGTAGTCCTCGACCACGCATTCCATTCTTGATATTTGGGAACATAAAAAAATGGTTGAGGATTATTTAATAATTCGATATTCTGCTGCTCCAAAAACTCAATTGCCTTTCGAGCTGGTGCGAACTCGCATTGTCATAATTAAAGACGGCAGACTATGTGCCCACACTGTCAAATTTAATATTAATACGAGTATGTTTATATACTGAGAAGGATTGTTCGACGTTGAGAGATGTTATATTTGCATAGTTAAAGTGCTCTTTGTATCTGTACAATGGATCTTCAGTATTGGTAAAAAGTTGCCCTAATTTTGTAAAATCTACATTTTTATCTAATACACCTTATGTGTATTATTAAATTTAACAGTGTGGGGCACATAGTCTGCCGTCTTTAGTCATAATGCAGGATGATTTGCCGTTGTGGGTTGGTTTCTCCGAGCACGGCGATTATTTCTAGAAAACAAACGGTTGTGTACCAATCCACATTGACCGTTCTTCGATCTTGCAAAGGAATTGTAGCTACATGACCTGATTTTGAGACAAACGTTGCGACCATCTTTTTCGACATGCTTCGCGAACGGAAGCTTTTGTCGGATTCTTTTCCCTAACAGCGGACTGACGTTTACTTTGGAGTTCATAGGAATAAATCCATGATTCATCGCCACTCACGTTGCAATAGACGTATTTTGAGTTTCCTTTATTAAACTGGCTCAAAGTTTTTCAGCACCAATTGGCGAGAGCCAACTTTTGCTCTTCGCTTAAAAGATGCGGAATCCAACGGGAAACTAACTTTCTCACACCCAGTTCACCATGTAGGCTCGTTTGGATTGAGGTCTTTGAAATACCATGGATGTCTCAATTTCACGATGTCACATTAATCAGGCGGCTCACAGCATCGATGTTATATTGGGTGACT
This sequence comes from Melolontha melolontha, assembly GCA_935421215.2. Lineage (NCBI taxonomy): Eukaryota > Metazoa > Arthropoda > Insecta > Coleoptera > Scarabaeidae > Melolontha > Melolontha melolontha. The sequence goes on along the minus strand of OW285237.1, from coordinate 177,199,771 downwards.
GCTGTTCTTGATGGACCTGTCCTGGAATCGTCGCCAGTGTTGCCAGATGCCAATTTTGAAATCCCCCGAAAAGAGTCGTAAAATCCCCCAAAATGGCGAAAAATCCCCCAAATACTTTTTAACAAATCAAATTTATTTAATGATTTTAATTAAATGTTAAAAAAAATGTCAAATAACTTTTTAAATTAATAATATATTGTGAACTTGTAAATAATTTTTGCGTCTAACGAATTATAAAGAAAAAGAATGCGTATAATATTAGGTATTACAGATAAAACTAATCTAGGATATCATTGTGTCCATCCGCAAATAATGTTAAAATGTCTGCTCCATTTTCTTTGCAATTGTAGATAGTTTCGGTTGTGAATTTTTATAACATTTCATTACATGGATTAAAATTGATACAACCACCAATTTCTGAGAGGTAATACCTCATTTGAAAGTAAAGCATCTACACTGCTAATGTTAAGACGATTCTTCTGCATATGTTCTACTATATTTATAAAGGAAAATGCTCGTTCCACAGCTGCAATGCTAGCATTCCTAACGCAAGATTGCTAACATGCAAAAATCTTAACTCGCCTATCGCATTTATATTTTCATAAACTTCTGCCTAAAATGATTCACAATTTTGCGATTCAGCTGTCCATGCAGTTAACGGTAACATTCTCCATTCGGATACAGCCAAATCCACACTTCCACAAAGTGTATTAAAATGTGATCCAATATCCGTTATGTCGAGTTGGTGAAATTGTGACGCGGCTTTATCTGGCGCAAAACTGTTTATTTTTTTTCCAAAATATTAATGTTAGCGGGAATTCGGTTCTGAATTTGTGTGCATAAATCAATTCAAAATGATTTACAACGGTCTCGAATCATGAATAAATTATTATTATCCAATGTGATGCTTATTTTATTGTAAGTATATCCAAAGTTTATTAAATTTACCAAGTTGCTAGGAATTATTTTTGACAAACAATGAGTGGAATCAAATAGCATAACAATGTTTTCAGTAAATTTACTAAATCTGTTAATAATTTTAAAGGATCTGCACTTTCTGGTTGAAATTATTTATTAATATTTGAAACATCTTTCAATATGATACTTAAGAAATTCATGTATAAAAAATTGTTTTTGTCGTCCAACATTGCATGCAGTTGTTCGGCGGTATAGCAACGTTTTTTGTCTTTGACTTCGGCAAAATGTAATTTACGCTCTTCTCATTGATTAATTATTTTTTCTATAGCTTCTACTATAGAAAGACGTGTGCCAGCTAATTTATTAATTTTTAGGCGTCTCTACAATTTATTAATTCATAAATTTTGTTATAATCGATTTGCCTTTTAGAACTTACAGAAAATCAGTTATGGGGTTCTCGAACCAAAAAGTCTAAATCCTTGGTAAACATTTAAATGCATGCTCCGCTGCAAGATGGAGAGAATGACAAATACATTTGACAGACACTACACTTATTGTACTTCCTTAAAATTGTGGTGAGAGTTCAATCAACAAATTTCATTAGAATAGCATAAAAATACCTCCAAAAAATCCCCCAAAACTTCAGTTGCCTCAAATCCATCCCCAGGGCGATTAAAATACCCCTAATTTTGGGGAAAATCCCCCAACCTGGCAACCCTGATCGTGGCTGATACTGGTGCGCCCGCCTTGGAATTCACAGTACCAACGTGAAATTGTCGATTGACTTGGTGCTCCATCTTCAAAAACAGAAACCAACCCAGCAAGACATTGTTGTTGAGTTAATCCTCTCCGAAAGTTGTAAAAGATTATTGCTCGAATAATCGACTCAATTCTATTTTTCGTCCAACTTATTAACTTTAAATATTCACTATGACTAAATCAATTTCCGTGTCTTGATAAAGCTTTAGATTTAAGTTAACGAAAGATTGAGATTAATTTTGACAACTGACGTTTTATTACTGACGCCTTCTATAAGGCTATATGTAACACTAAAAAGACGTCCTTCGTAGAAATGTATTCTCCACCCTCTATTTTTGATATTTTGTTATTATTAAAAATATTTTTGTTTTTTAAAGTAAACTTTGATTCGAATTGTATTAAAAATTTTCACGATTATTGTACATATCTGTATAATAAAATAAGTTCATGTTAAGATTATCAAGTATAGTTAATTTAGTTTCAGATGAAAGTTATTGTTTAAAAAAAACCTTCTTTAAGCCAAATACTATAATAATATCATTTTATTCATATGTAATATTTAACTTAACAGTAATCTCACAAAATTGGAATTAACTTTTTTTTTAGTCTTTATTAATTATCTAATTAACTTTCCATAACTTCGTCGTTATTAAATCTCCGTCTCTTAATTATGATTATATGGATGGAATGTTATCGTAGCAAGCTGAACGATAGTGTCGTATATATTCAGTGTGATGCATGAAAAATTGCGTATTTTAACGTATTTTGTTTTGTCTTCGCAAAAAAATATCGTATTACACACAGGCTCTTTGTTTAAACTTTAAATGATTGTCAAGATGCCAGCATATGTATGCTTTTAGAATTATTAAATACCTACCTTTGATGCATATTATTTATAAAAACATTCTAAATAAGGATTTTAATTAAAAAAAAAATCAAAGAAAAGGCACAACAATACTTAGAAAGGCAGTACGGATATAATAAAATTTGATCTCGTAGGTTAATGGTATATTAAAGCACAAGTTTCATAAGGCACCATTTTGCCGCGCGAGTTTTCTAAAGAGCGAGTGCGGTAAAAGGCCTTATAAAACGATTTTTTTTACTATTTTTTCGATTAATAAATTGAAATTATTTAATTTGAAAGTTCAGAGTTTTATTTTTATATAAAGTATGCAGTTGGTCACATTGATACTTGACATTTTCAATTTAAATCTTGCTATCCGCGAAGTATATTATACAGTAATCCCTCAACATCCGCGGTTTTGACATGCGCGAGTTTTGATAATTCGTGATAATTAAAATGCGGACGAATTCCATATTCGCGACCTTTGGATTCGATTATTCGCGAACAGTAAAAAATGTAAAAATGAAGTATGTAATAAATATAATAAATTTGTAAAAAATAGGTACGTTATATTTTAATACAAATGGAATGTGTTAAATAAATGACAAACCTACCCGGTAAAAAAACATCTCAAAATAATGTGTATATTCATCCCATCAGCCTTGGTAGATAAGAAAATAAAAAATATGTAAACAGAATTCTCTCACAACTAAATAGAAATATTGTTTTTGCTTACTGCAGGTGTAAGCAATTTTATTCCAAGGTGTTTAATGCGGATGAGGCGGGACTGTTCTGGAAGAGAATTCTGAGTAGGACTTTCCTTTCTAAAACAGAACGGTTAACTCCAGGCTTCAAGGTGGCAAAAGATCGAGTTTCTCTTCTCTTGTGTGCAAATGCCTCAGGTGATATTCAGATAAAGCCGATTATGATATATCGGTCCCTAAATCCGCCAGCATTGAAGGGAAAAAATAAAGATCAGTTACCTGTTTTTTGGCGAGCTAATAAAAAGTTATGTGTCACCGGTGTTTTATTCCAGGAGTGGTTTAATGATTGTCTTATCCCTGAAGTAAAGAACTATCTTGCGTCTCAAAACCTTGACTTTGAAGCTTTTACTAATCGATAACGCACCTGGACATCTCTCTACTCTGGTAGGGCCCCCAAATACGACGCCTTTAATTCAATCCCTGGATCAGGAAATAATTGGAGTTTTTAAAGCCTATTACACCAGGCGATGTGTCAAGCAAATTTTGGATTCGACTGAACTTAATTCAGAAGAAACAGTGATTTCCAGTTTGAACAAATTTATCATAGCGGATTGCATCGCAGATATCGACGCCTCACTGAGGGAGTTGAAGACAAGCTCTATCCAATGTTGGAAGTATCTTTGGCCGGAAGTGGTTGTTAAAGAGAACCACCTTCCGCCTATAACAGATCAGGAAGAAGAGATCATAGAACTTACCCATCAAATCGGGAGTGATGAATTTGAGAATATCAGGCAAGATGAAACTCATGATCTAATAGAATCTCATGGAAACGAGCTAACCGATGAAGAGCCATTGGAAATGATGGAAGACAAACAACAAGGTTTCGAAGAAGGTGAAGACGAAAAGGAGGAGGATGAAATCTCAGGCAAGCGTTACGACATTTCATTTCTTTATCTTTTTTTAAAGTGAATTTTTTTACCACAGGCAAGAAGCTCTCGCCAAAACACCTAAGAGAAATTTTAATCTTACAACAACTTGTTGAAAAAGCTCTTGTATTTGATCCGTCCCTTGTTCGAAGTTTAAGAGAGAAATCGAGGTTGCGATAGCCCCTTACGTCGAACTTGAAAAGTTACCGACGCAATCGGGCAACCAATCTCAGATTACTAGTTATTTTCTGCCCTCAACAATCAACAATTAACTAAACTATAATTACGTACACATATATATTAAAATATAAGTTTAAAAGAAACATAACATATATACATACATATTATTATTAAACCGTAAAACAAATCACATATGTTTTGTACCTTTATCTACCATTGTGGAACATAACCATCCCAATTACACAGAAAGATGGACTTAACATTCGCGAATTCGACATTCGCGAAATTTTTCTAGAACGTAACCCACGCGAATGTTAAGGGATTACTGTATTACATATTATTTATTAATTTTCGTTAACATTACTTGATATTTTATATAAAAATATAATCATGAGTGACAGAAATTAATATATCTTGTTGTCAGTTGTATACAATACAAATGACAGCAATGATATTTATTTGTGTTCGAACAACGCCAACTCATGGTTTTGTCACGGGTAGATCTACTGTCACCAATTTGGCGTCGATTGTTCAGCATATCGATGAGGTTTTGGACGGCAGAGGTCAGGTTGATGTAATTTATACTGACCTATCCAAGACTTTCGATTCAATTGATCATGAGATTTTACTTCATAAGTTGGGATCTTTTGGTCTCGTTCCAACTTTTATCCGTCTTCTTCGGTCTTATCTATTTAAAAAAAAAATGCCACGTGACCTATAATGGGTTCTGCTCCAATAATTTTGTTCTCCCTTCTGGCGTTCCTCAGGGATCAAATTTGGGTCCTTTGCTATTTGTTTTGTTTATGAATGATCTCTTTTTCCAAGTGAAGTGTCCCATTCTCGCCTATACAGATGATATAAAAATATATTCTGAGATTTCCACAACTGCCGATATCGTTAAACTACAGCAAAATCTGGACGTATTAGTTGCGTGGTGTGACTGTTTCAAACTTAAATTAAATATTGACAAATGCTGCGTGGTCACTTATACTCGTTCTGCTACGCCTCACGACTCTTCGTATTTGATTAAAAACAATATCGTAACCAGTAAAACTGAAATAAAGGATCTCGGAGCCTTATTTGACTCAGATCCTATATAATCCATATGTGTTCCGATGCCTACAAAAGTCTGGGATTTATTATGCGTATATCAAAATACTTTAAAGACATCACTTGCCTTAAATCACTGTACCATGCTTATGTTCTGAGCAAAATGGAATACGCCTCATTAATTTGGTATCCCATTTATGCTTGCGATTCCATTCCTTTGGATCGTGTTCACTGTAAGTTTTTGAAGTACCTCACATTCAAGACTGATAGTATCTACCCGGAACGTGGTGTATGCCAGGATTATTTGCTTTTACGTCATGGCATGTCATCACTAAGCGTAAGAAGAGAGAATATTTGTTGAAAATTCCTAATTAAACTGATGGAAAACGTTATTGACTGCCCGTTCATATTGGAGCGAATGTTGTTTTTGGTTCCTCATATGAACTCCAGGTACGAAGTTACATTTATGGTTCCCTTCGCGAAGACAAACGTCTTGAAACGGACTCCTACCTATATTCTCTCCAACGTGGCCAACAGATTGCAGGATGATTTGTTTACTTGAGGATGGCTCGCGGATGGACAGCACTATTTAAGTCTAGTTCATTTGATTGCACTTCAATGTCATGTAATTATAATTATAATATACCTTGTAATTGGGCCTAGCCTGTTGGGTATTAAAGTATATTTATTGTTATTAATCTACCACCGAATCGGTCTCTTGAAATTTTCTAATAATTCGACCAATAGTTCTTTCAGATATACGATCATGTAAATCATAAAATTCACGTTGTTTTATAAAAACATTTTTCACAGAATGCTAATTTTCATAAAATGATTCAACAATTTGAACGCGTTGTTATATCGTGTAAGAAGGCATTTTTATAAATGTCATACATCACACTTCGGAAATGTCAAAATACCCAGACGAATTCAGTGCCACCATCTATATTTTATTTAGTTCTAAAATAGAGCGCTTAATTTGAAAGACGCATTAGATTAGCAAAATTTGACATAATGGAAATTGGTCTGTAAATGGTTAGTAAAACGGAATCTATTTTTTCATGAATCTCATCTATACATACTTACTCGTAACATATTAATACTACCGGTGTCCCCTTATACCGTTAAGTGTTGGTCATTAAAAAAAATATTTTGACAGATTTTGTTTATGAACCTGCCCATAATTTAGGATATTACGTCCTTAGATTTTAGAATTAATTAATAAATAAATTGATTTAGAAATAAATAACATTTTGATGTTGGTGATTATAGATTTATTAGAGATTTCTTTTATACTTTCAAAAGTGATCAGATATATCAAACATACCATATCAGTTCTAATCAGATAAAGGCTAAAATAAGGAAGACCTTTGGATTAGAATAACGATAAACTATTATTTTGATTATATGAACTATTTTCAAGATAAAATAGAACGAGATGCCTTTCCAATGATTCATTTTGTAGGAATTTGGAATTGTAGGAGATAATTAAGTTTATTTAATCACAGTTTAAACCCAGTCAACGGAAGACAATTATCAATAAGCAAATTTATAGAAGATTTCAAAATTACATGTTTTATTTGAACTTAAATCAAATATAATTAAATATAAAAAAATGAAATGTAACAAAGACAAATAAAAATTATAGAAAATTTGAATTTAAGGAAACTTAAATGGAGTTAGATGTTTATTTTATACTTCAATTTTTTTAACTAAAATTCATTTTCATATTTTTTGTTTGTTTTTTGTTTATATGAATATATGTATTTGGGAACTACTGTACATCAACAGGAATTTATGTGGTCAAATAACATCTTTATCTTTTAAATAAACCTCTTTTTTTTAATAAAAACTTCGAGATCTTTGCCCATAAGCCTACAGAGTAAAAGTACTTAATTTTAGTAAATTGACGAAAAACCACAAAAAAACGAGGAAACTTTGATATTAAGGGAAGGCACTTCACCCTTTGGGGCCTATCGAAGCCCCTTTACTATTGACACACGAGAACAGCCAAAAAGTAAATCCACAAAGATATAGGTAGGAAGCAATATCGAATTCATTAACTTACTGTCGTGAGCAAAAAAAAACGGGACACTGTTTCTGCGTGGGTTTAAATTGTGACTACTTAAGTGGCTATCTTTACTCATAATAGTAAGTCAGGAATTGTCAAAAATGTGTGTCTTATTGACATTTATTAAACATTTTTAAAATAAATGTAAATAAAAATTACTAAAAACGATAGAGAAAGATTATTCATTAAATTAAAATAATTATTACATTAAAATAATTAGTATTTCGTCATTCTACCGTTATTATTAACTGCATCTAATCTTGTAGACATTGAAGCGACAATATTTTGTACAAAATTTGTAGAAATTTGATGCCAAGCATTATGAACAATCTCCCAAAATTCTTCCCGGGTAGAAGCTCTATCTCATTAATCCCCATACATTTTCAATGGGATTTAGATAAGGACTGTAGGGCTGGATATCTCAAGTTTAAATTTCATTTTCTTGTAACCATTGTGTTACAAGATAAGACAGGAAATTGTGTTGTTCTTCTAGCTTCCTTTAATGTTTTGAAAGGGTTGTGCCTAATCTCAGTAACTAATGTTTCGTCTTCCTGCGTATTCGAAATTTTGTTACGTGCGGAAATCATTTTCCGATTTAAATTATCCTCTTCCCTCCATTTTTTTTTATATATTCTTGCGGCTGAACTTTTACCTATTGAACCGATACACCAATACACCAATTGAACCGATAGGTATAGCAAACGCCAATTAAGTTGGCGCGAGGAGGGGTAAGTTCGCGCAGGATTAAAAGTAGTGGGGAGATTTGTATTTGGTTTTACATCAAATGTCAGATAATTCTAACCTCTGAGCGTGTATCAGTTTATGATTTCCTAGCGGACATTATGTTCCGTCAAACGTCAATGACAAATGTATTCTGACAATTACTTGGGTAGTGGGGGTGGACGTTTTTAAAAGCGGCTTCTGCGCATCCCCTCCTCGCGCCAACTTATTTGGCGATTGCTATACACTTCTTAATGATTTCCCATTTTTCAAACTAGTAACAAGTCTAGCTTTATCAGTTTTCGAAAGATGCGGCATTTTCAATTTTGAATTATCAACTATGATATATAATTTGACGTAGAGTTTGAAAGTTAATCAAATGTTAAAATTACAACGCTAAAAAATAAAGGAAATTGACATAACGATTTTGACATTGTCCCGTTTTTTTTTTGCTCACGACAGTATATGGTACCAAAAATTTTAATATTGCTATGTACAATTGCGGCATTAAAAAACGCGTACAACTCTTTAGGCTACATTTCGCAATATTTTAATAATGTAAATCAGTCATTTTTGTCAGTTTTGACTTTTTTAAAACGTCAAACGAAAATTCATATAAAATAACATAATCTATATTTCTAATAAAAGTATATAACATATAGAATTTAAAAGAAACCTAATATTTTAAAGCAGCTCCATATATGCATGAACGAATATAGGCCGGAGAAATTTCGCTCCAAATTTCTTCAATCTTGTCTGCTAACTCCGGGGCATTTGCAGGTCTAAAGTTATTGTTGTACATTTGCTTCGTAATATAACTCCATACATTCTCCATTGGGTTTAAATCCGGGCTTTTAGAAGGCCACGGCAAACGCGTCACGTTATTTTCCCGAAACCAGTTTCGAACTGCTATATATGTATGGACAGAGCAATTATACTTTTGGTATATGAAATTTCTATCAGAAAATAACATTTCTGCAGATAGCAGGAAACGTCTTGTAAGATTGTAATATACGTACCGGAAGTAAATCTGTTCTCAATTCTCCAACAGACCCCTGGGCCTTTCAAACAAATCCACGCCCAAACATTCACTGAGAATCTTCCGCTGTTATTAGTTTTTGGATGTAATTTTGTACGAACCTTGAAATCGGTGGACTGTATAATCGAATGCTTCCATTGTATGTGGATTGAAAACCCTTTTCATTAGAGGAAATTACATTTTCCCAAAACGTTAAGTTATGGGGAAGAAATTCCAAGGCAAAACCCTTCGCTCTTTATTCCACTTCGTTAGAAATACTTTCTTAGCAGCCGCTCGATTTCTTAAATCTGAATTTTTATTTTGTCGTTGCAATTTTTGCAAAACTAATTTATAAAGGGTTGATTGATATATAAGGTCTCCAACAACGCCATTGTGTAAGTAATGGAGATCGAATCAAATTCTAACCAATAATCGGTAATTTCGAATATCTCTTGTCTTAGCATGCAAAGTTTCATTTTCCTGTATTCCGTCGTTGAGTAATAGTGTCATTTGTTATGGGTTCGATTTCTGAGCGTACCAAGCAACGATCCGTGATAGAATTTTCAATGCTGGAAGGTTGCACGCCTATCGGAATTTACAGGCGTTTGAGAACTATTTACGGCAACGATTGTATGGATGTGAAGAATGTTCGCCAGTGGAATTAACGTGCAAAACTATTTCATTGGTGCGAAATGAAGGTGTTTAACGAAAAGCGACCAGGTCGACCAGTATCAGTAACGCATGAGAAGAATCAAACACAAGTGAATAAACTGATTCCAGGAAATCGCCAGATTATACCGCATTAGTCAAGAAAGAGTCTTCTAGTACATTCATCAGATGCTGAATTACAGAAAAAATTGCGCCAGATGGGTCTTACGACAATTAACGGATGTCATGAAAGAACAAAGAAAACACATTTGTCAAGAACTTCTTAAGCAATATCGACATCAAGGTGGCGTTTTTTTCGTTAACATCACCACCGGGACCGAATCTTGAATTCATAATTTTTAGCACGAAAACAACCGGTAGTCAATGGAATATCGTCCCCAGAATTTAAAAGAGGTAGTGCAGAATGCCATGCTTACCATTTTCTGGAATTCAACGATTCATTCAATAAGATACTACACAACTTTACGATCTCTAAAGATCATATCCGTGACGAGCCTGAAATTCACATCCTCAGTGCACTTATTTGGTACCCTCAGATTTCTGGTTGTTCCCAAAGTTGAAGAAGGTATTGAAAGGCCAACATTTTTCAGCAAACAATGAAGTTCGGCCTGCAGTTCGCAATTGGATCAACAGTAAGCAAGAAAGTTTTTGAATGGAGTAGTATGTTATTTTCTTGACACTACCATTCTTAGTGTGTTTTGAATCATCTTTTTAAAGTGCCTTTATACATACATGGCAATATTGAAATGAGGCGATAATATCCTACTAACTTTAAATTATTGTTTGGTTTCAGAAAAAGTTTAATTATAGGATTTTTTATATCAGATACGTCCTCTCCGCTGAGCCAGGCAATATTTCACTTGCGTCGGTATAAATAAAACTTTTTTAAACAAAATTACTAATCGGACTAGTACTTAAACCATTCTACTGTATGTATTTAACTCTTATTTTAGAATACATTTTTATTTAACACTAAGAATTTGTATTTAACTTTTATTTCGGAATATATTTTTATACTAAGAAAACAATTTTATTGTCATAATTTGCTTTGATAAGCTTCGATAAAAGTCTAGAAAACAAAGTTCGTTCAGTCAGTGCTATATATTGGGTCATTGCAAATCTTGATACGATTGTATGGAAACTGTAACTTGTTATAAGAGGTCTGTAGAAGCGACAATATGCATAACGCAATTTATACTAATTCAAAGAGGGGAGTGTGTGCAAGCTTGTACAGTCAAAATTAACTCATTTTAATTTTCCTTCGGATGCAGAATTGAATATAAGCGCGAACAGTTTCTATATTTACCATGTTATGCTGTTCAAATTTTCTCCGATTACTCTAGAAAACATTAAAGAAGTATATACAAACAATGAGTCTCCAGAAATTTACAAAATTTAGATAAATTAATTCGATTTACAATATTAATAATCCATGCCTTCAAATCCCCTAACAGCTTAACGTCATTTACAGAATATTCGCAGACGATAAGTTACTATTACTACCGCGTTCTTGAAGCGACTTAATAGTTTTGACTGTCGGCATTCACCTTAAACTAGAAGGAAAACTACAAAATATCTTTTCAGACAGCGAATTTGAAAATGAGACCCTGCCGTGATAAAATGTCGACCGGCTTATTTATGAGTAGAGACCGGACACGAGAGGTTGATGACTCATCGCTAGCGTACCATTGAACATTTGTATTTTTAAAGTTTTTAATTTTATTTATATAATTATATTTATAATAATAAAACGGGTATATATACGGCTACAAAATACGAAATACATTTTTATTTGTTCATTTTGTAGTTCAAGTTGAGTAAAGGAGTATTAATATTTACTAGCGATACTTTCTCAAGGTTTTCTTCTGTAAAATTTGTTCTCTTTGAATTTGTAAATAGAACCGTCCTTTCTACTTCGCAACTGGTTATAGGTGCATACTGGAAATATTCTTTTATTTCCGCGTATTTTGCAGTTAGATGTTGTGCAGATTAAATCTGGATTTCTATTAAACACTGCATCTAGCTTTTGCTGAAGGCCACATCCGAAATCACTTGGAATACTTTTCAAATTATTAATAGCCACATCTAATGTCGTTAAACCATCATTTAATTTGAGATTTCGATTTTCAAAATAAGTGATTAATTTTGGCAAATTTCCAAAGTGTTCCTGAAAAAGTACAACTGATTTTTTGAATGTAGAATTTGTGTTAGTTCCTTGCACTCAGAAATACTCCGAACATCGTCATTTAAACATGCAACGAAATTTTGCAAACTATCGAAATTCTCTGCATAAAAACTAGTAGCTTCCAACCATGTCCCCCATCTAGTTATTACTGGAGAGGGAGGCAGTGGCAAAGATTTCAGTTTTTCCCTGTAAAGAGCTACTCTCAATGGTGCTTTTCTGAAACCTTTTTTAAAAGCGGATACAAGTCTATCAACTTCTGGAAAGGTGTCTCTGATATATTCACAGATTCTGTGGAGAGCATGTGCTACACAAGTAATATGCAGCATATTAGGATATGTTTCCTTTAATAGTCTGCCTGTTTTTAACATATATGCAGCACTGTCGCTTTACACACTTTATAACTTTTGTTGCTAATACATAATAATACATATGCGTTATATGAAATAGTTGAATGTAGTACACCAGCTACAACATTTACCACACAGCGTCCTAATATATCGACAGTTTCGTCGGCACTTATCCAGAGATACTGATTTGAAAGATGGCTTCTAATGCGTTCTACTGCTTTCGTGTAGCACTTAGAAACATAATATTTGCGTAAGGTGGATTCATCAGGAACATTCCGACCAGTATATTTTTGGAGAAATAGTTTTAAAGTGGGATTGTTAAATTTATTTAATGGAATATTAGCCGCCGTAAAAGTTTCACAGAGTTCTTCGTTAAAATTGTCAGATTCCAACGGTTCCAATTTCTGTGCATGTGTTTGCGATGCTAAGTGACGTACGTGCGATTTCATGGAATTTTTTAACGATATTTTACAGATTTTGCAATAAATTTCGGAATCACTGACAATGGACATACAATCAGTATCACCATCAATCCAACTCGCCATTGCTTTACGATGCCGTTCTCAACGTTAAAGTAAAAGTAACTTAAACAATGCTCTAGATCTAAATAAATGAAAACTAAAAATGTATGCGTAAGTTATTGAAACTGAACGAAATTCAATGCACACTTACGTCGAAATAATTGGGAGAAGTAGATTCAATCAAACGATATTAAACAGGATCTATCACAAAAATTACGATGTAATTAACAGTTAAAACTATGAAAACAAGAAACTAACTCACAGCACTTTATTTATCTTACGAAATATAATCTAAATAGACTAAATTATTAAAACCTCACGCTTCTATCTACGCATATGAAAACAGAAATTGAACTGTAAATCTCCAACAAAAAAACGTCGTAATTCTCGATGAAAACAGATGTGCTCGCTAGCCAGATCAATAGTGCATTCAATAACTGCGTGATGTACTTACAGATGTTGTAGACTATTTATATCGTCCGTCGTAATGACGACGTCATTTCAACCCGATGTGTCCAGTCTCTGTTTATGAGATACCCCAAGCCCAAACAATATTTCAGATGAACTTATTGGAAACATATTGAGAACACATTTTTGCGATTATAACTCAATTCACTGAAGAACAAGTTACACGCAAACACCTCATCGGCATACTAAAAACTAGGCAATGGTTCAAAACTGAGAATGTAGATCTCTCACTTATGAATTTATAAGAAGGGCCTCATACCAACATGTAATACACTATTAGAATGATTGGCGCACATACATTTTTTTTTTTAAATTACAATATGAGAATCTTCAATGCAATCTACCCAATGAATTCGCTCAAAACACCTCAAAGACTGATCTACACTGCACTGTAGAAAAACGTTCGTCAATGTGAGAAAATGATAATTTCGTGTCAGATTATCATTTATATATTCTATTTTAACAAAACCATAACTTTAGATACCTATTGTTATTTATTGAATTTAAGAAGAATTTGAGCGTGATAGTATTACTAAAAGGTCAACCTCTAAATTCTAAATACGTATTTCGGCAACTAAGTTGTCATGTTCAGTAGAACAATCTGTAAAAGAAAAATAAGTTAAACGTCTTTGGTTAAGGTACAAGCTTTGAAGATATGCTCTTCACCAAATCGCCAGTGGAATATAACACTAGCGATAACATAACAAAAAAAAACAATGTTTTAGGATAGCCTTTATTACGTAATATGGCTTCACATCTCCGATTCATTGGCGCATCTTCCTTGAGAAATCGTGTTCCTTGCTATCGCCTATTATTCGTAAGGCTAGGGATAAATATGCTAGAGAAAAAGCATGCTTGTTTGAGCTAGCGTGCTATTTTACAGCGTACTAGTTAACAATATGCTCTCCGTGCGTTTACATTAGCTAGTACTAGCATTGTTTGAGGTCTACTTGGGTGAGCATGTTTATATTTCAAAACATAATGGGTTGCTTTCGTGCAGTGAGTTTACGAAATGAAATAAATAGTTCTATGTACTATATTACTTCTTTCAACGCATTTGGTAAAAAGAGTTAAAAAGAAATGAGAAACAAAAACGGAAAATATGGGTGCGAAATTGGCTTTCTCGAAAATTTCTTGGAGCAAGGAATGGTCTACTTTGTGAAATGCGTCTAGAAGATGTAGATGGTTGCAAAAATCTTAGCGTAACTATATATTTATTACGTCTCAATCACGGCACAGACACAAAACTAGTAGTAGTAAGCTTGTCTTCGGTAAACACGTTCCCACGTGCTTATGAGCCTGCTTTCCTTCACATCTAGTATGCTTACTAAGCACAAAAATAGACCGTCGTGCGATCTGGTGGTGCACTACTTAACTAGCATGCTCTTTTAGTATACATTTACTACTTCTGGCTACTAGGTAGCATTTGCTGGAAAATAGCGTGCTTTCGCGCTACTAAGTGGCATGTATATTCCAGACGTAAACATTATCCGAATTACTGATTTCTATTTGTATAAAGCTATTCACATCACTCCACAGATTTTCAAACAGATTTAGATCTGGACTACACGAGAGTCGTAAAAAACTGTGACAGCGTTAGTTGTAAGCTATTGTTGCACACTGCGAGTTGTGTTCGGGATCTTTATCTTTTTGAAATGTCCATATCACAGGCAAATTCTCCTCCGCAAATGGCAATATGACATTTTCCAAAATGTATTTGTAATGGGTGTTTCAATAAGAGCGAAAGATTTGAATTGCACGCCATGTTTGACAGTCATAATGTCACATGATTATGACGTGGCAGATCGAAAGTTGACAGATGGGAGTTAGTAAACATGGAGCATTACACGGTAGAACAACGCGTCCTGATTGTCAAAAATTATTATGAAAATGGTAGAAGTTTAATTGCCACTATTCGTAAAGCGCGTAAAATTCGTAAAGTTCGGTCGAAATAATGTGTCTAATTCATCTACGGTTAAACGAATAATCGAAAAATTCGAAAGTACCGGTTCGGTTAGTGATGTGAAACACACGATACGAGCTCGTAGTGGTCGTTCAGAACAAAACATCACGGCAGTTCGCGAGAGTGTGAGAGAAAGGCCAGAGACGTCAATTCGCCATCGGGCACAAGAATTGGACATTTCAACAGGCACTCTTCAGCGAATTCTCACTAAAGATTTACAGCTGCATGCCTACAAAATCCAACTGACTCAACAACTTCTGCCAGTAGACCATGAACAGCGAAGAGAATTCACCAATTGGATCCTTGAGCAACCTGATGATTTTGCAAACAAAATCATTTTCAGTGATGAGGCCCATTTTCACCTCGATGGCTTCGTTAATAGGCAAAACTGTCGCATTTGGGGCTTAGAAAATCCACGAATGATTCATCAGAAAGCAATGCATCCACAACGGGTCACTGTATGGTGTGCATTATGGTCTGGAGGAATAATTGGACCGTTTTTCTTCGAAAACGAAGAAGGTAATGCAGTAACGGTGAATGGCGAACGTTATCGTGCTATGATAACAGTTTCTTGTGCCTCATTTGGAAGCTATTGATCTTGACGACATGTGGTTTCAGCAGGACGGTGCCACATGTCATACCGCCCGTGAAACATTGACGATCTTGCACGAGTTTGCTCCTGGTCGTGTCATTTCCCGATTTGGTGACCAGAATTGGCCTCCACGCTCTTGCGATTTAACGCCTTTAAACTTCTGGCTGTGGGGTTATCTGAAGTCACAGGTTTATGCCAATAAGCCTGCAACCATCGAAGCATTGAAAGCCGAAATTAGACGCTGTATCAATGAAATACCACCACATGTATTCAATAACGTTATTGAAAATTTCGTCAAAAGGGTACGCATATGCCAGCAAAGCCGTGGCGGCCATTTACAAGATATTTTGTTTCATACATAATTCCCAAATGTATATTTTCTAAATCAATATATATTTCAATACTTTGCTACAGAAAACCATGTTTTATTGAACACTGAAATCTTGCGCTCTTATTGAAAACACGCTTTATATATTTTGTTTCATAATATCTAGGGTCCGACTCCGATGCCATGAAAAGAATTTTAAACCATTATTGAAACAATTCCTTGCTTCAAAGTAATTAAAGGATTAAAATTCGGTTTTGATGAACGTCGTTTACATTGCTTTCCATCCGGTTTATTTTGCCTACGTCAGACCCAGAGTATATTCTTCCACTGATTTTATTTCCACGACTTTTTTTCGAGTGCAAATATTGTTAAATAAAATCGTTAAAAAAGGTGAAAATAGTGAAAGAAAGTGATACTTTCAATGCGATACAAACAATGCAAACCAATCGTTTAATAAATTAATAGCTCATGCCAACACGCTATATTGAATTTTAAAGAGAGTTTATTATAATTAGGATATGTTTTGTTTACTCTTAAAGATGTAGTTTCTTTTTAGGCAAGGGGTGTATTCACAAATATTATATAAACATTCGCCTATCAGCTAGCTACACCATTTAATTTAGTTTTTATAAATTATCTGTCACATTTGCTTTAAGTTATTATTATTATATTCAGTTGTAAGTGCTCCTAATGACGTGTTTATACCACTATAATAAATTGCATATTACATTAATTGAATTTATATTGGAAAATTATGCGGTGGTATTTTTCTAGTGCGAGAAAGTTATTACATCGTGTCAGGGCTAGTGAAGTTAACAATTTTACGAGCAAATAAGAAGCAACTCGTGTAACCATTCCACCGGCCTCACGTTACATTAAACGGTCAATTTTTAAGCTACTTTTTTCGTCGACTTTTTCTATAGCAAACAGGAAAGTATTTTTTTGCGAGCATCGACAATCAATGACGTCATCGCGATCATGGATTGTGTTTATGTTCCCCTCACTCTTAGTCTAATTGGCACCGTCTTGGAAGTGTCCTCTCATCTTCCTCATTCATTACCACAGTTCAAGGTTAGATCAGCCGGTGTATAGTGATCTGTGAGTGGCCTATTTTTGTCCTATGTAAAAATATAAAACGTAAATAATCAGTATAATCTATATGAATGCTTTTTTTGCCGATATACAATATACATGTTTAATTTTGTCTACTGATTTTCAATAAATTCTACTAATAGGAGGACCCTTCTATGATTTGGGAAATTGTGCTTATCATATCCTCTACATGGAAATAGATAACATAGTTTTACAATTGCGTAAATTGTTTTACAAACAAAAACTCCGAAGTATACATACAGGCATTTAGCTAAAGTTGTTTACTGGGAGTTTTCATGACATGGATGAATAAAATATGTATACAGGGGTGCCCATTTTCTATCTCCGTATATGGGTAACTCTCTTAGTATTGGAAGATATCGGATCGGTTAACTTAGCAAAGTTGCTCAGAATTTTGCATAGTATTTGATAGCATTTTCAGATTTGTCATATGTTGTCAACTTTTTGAGATATTTAAGGAAAATTGAAATTTTCAATTATACATATCTTCGTAACCATTGAAGACAGAGCAAAACTAAAAATGGCAGCAGATAGTATTTTTTACGTAGAATTTTTAATAATATTTATTAAATATTCATGAGTCATGAATAAAGACGGCAGACTATGTGCCCACACTGTCAAATTTAATATAATATAATAAATTTAATATATATATATATATATATATATATATGTTTATATACTGAGAAGGATTGTTCGACGTTGAGAGATGCTATATTTGCATAGTTAAAGTGCTCTTTGTATCTGTACAATGGATCTTCAGTATTGGTAAAAAGTTGCCCTAATTTTGTAAAATCTACATTTTTATCTAATACACCGTATGTGATGTGTATTATTAAATTTAACAGTGTGGGCACATAGTCTGCCGTCTTTATTCATGAGTCATCATGGCTATCGCGATCCAAAGACTTTTTGATCATATGTTATATGGAAAAGCCGATCCAATGCCGGCGAAGACCGCGACGGCCGGCAACGATTGTCTCCGATTGTTTCGCAAATACAAGTTAGCATTAATCATTTGACCATCGACATAGGTACTTGTAATGCTTTCTAAAATAACATTTACGAATTGCAAGGCATTTGCTTTTCTTATTTCTTTCAGTAGATGCAGGAAATTTTTAAGCTGCGGTGCGTCGCATAAACAAAAGCGTAATTCTAATAAAATTAAAGAATAATCCTAATAAAATAAATAAAAAAGGATTCTAAAAATTATAATAAATTATACAAGAGGTTCAAAATTCCTCCTTGCACAGCAAGACATTGTCCTAGGCGGTCGTATAAATTAGCTCTTACATTTGCTAACATGTCGGCAGTTAATGAATTCGCAGTCTCAGTTATTTTTTCTCTCAAGGCAACTAGATTTTCTGCTCTACCAGCTTCATGAGTATAAACAATATTTTTTAGATATCCCCACAAAAAGAGATCATTTGGAGATTGATCAGGAGATCGCGGGGGCCACTTAATGTTTCCTGTTCCAGTAATAAGACGGTCAGGAAAAGTATTTCCTAGAAATTCCTTTACCCTCACTGCATTATGTGCTGGATAGCCATCATGTTGAAACCAAACGATTTCCTGATTTATTCCAATGTTTTGAATGGCGGGAAGTATTTTATTTTTCAGTAGTTCGAGATATTCGTCGGCATTTAATATACCATCAATAAAATAGGGACCTATAGAATAGTCGCCTAAAATACCTGCCCAAACGCTTAGTTTTTGAGGATACTGAGTGCGATTTGCAAAATGCCGGTGTTGATTTTCCGAAGCCCAATATCGAAGAACAGAGGGATTGTGCTTTCCGTGTAATGGAAAAGTTGATTCATCTGGGAAGAGAATATTTTTAAGGAAATCTTCATCTCGATGTATCTTTTCCATAACGTCTTGACAAAACTCCATTTTCCGGCAATTGTCATCGGGAAATATTTCTTGAGTTTTCGAATATTTGAAACATTTTAAACCATTACGTTTCCAAATACGTGAAATAGTTGTGTTACTTGTACCCAATTCCTCGGCAGCACTTCTAGTAGATCTCGTGTTATCAATTTCCACAATACTACAAATTAATACATTCCGCCGTTCTCTTTCCTCAATTTTTTGTGGTGATACCTCTCTTGGTTTGCATTTCGTACAGTTAGAGACAAAAACAAGTTTCAAATTTATTTATAATATTATAAATTGTTTGTCTGCAAGGTACGGAACGGTCTGCAAAAGTCAGCGCAAACAAATTTATGCACTCCATTGCAGACTTGCCAGCATAAAAGCATTTTACTAACTGAAGCTTTTCAGTAGGTGTATAAAGAGCCATTATACATTAATTTTATTGTACGCTTTCAAACTGTAACGGCCGCAGCTAGCCTGAATGCAAAATTTCCAGTCAATCGGTATCGGAGACAATCGTCAGTCGTCGCGGTCTTCGCTGGCATTGGACTGGCTTTCTTATGTACGTATACATTGTATGTACTCATACGTTGATTCTCTATGCCTAATGATATTTAATGTCCTCTCCAGTTCCTTCGTGTTAGTTAAACACGCGTGGTCTGGAACATTTTCATCCAGGACACCTATTATCAAATTAACGATATATCGATTACAGCTATCGGTGGCATCAACTACTACGAATTTGATCTATTAATTCATTAATTTTAGTCATTCACCTTTCATATATTACATGTACATGTTGTTACATAGTTTTCATACGGCACTAGCCTGTTAAAATATTTCTCCAAGAAAGATAATTTATAAAGGTCGGGTTTGTCAATTTAGTAAAAGGAATGTTAACGCTATGTGATACATTGCATAAATCGGCATTGAATTGATCTTTATCTTTCGAGGTCGTAGCAAATGATTCATTAATTGTGTTTTATTATTTAATTTTGTTACATTATTTTTATGTAACTGCGTGTCAATATGAGACCAGAAATTTCTTGATATATGGAATCTAAAATACGAGTAGTCTATTTAATTTACTTGGTATAGAATCAAAACTTTAAAGAACAAGTAACTTACGATTTTGCTCCAATATCGACAAAATACAGTGTCTTTATCTAAATATAATCCTGAATAACGTTTTATCAACATCGATATTAAATATTTTATGAATAGCATTGTATTGTAATTCAATACACTAATAGAAATATTGGTTATCAGCATAGGTACAAAGACTAATTGTCTTTGTACCTATCAACCTCGCACTCAAGACCCTAAACACCAACTACTGAATGCTACTGACTAGCAAGAAGCTGTGATTTGAAAGTATTGCATATTTCGTATATTCCCCATTCTCGCGGTATAAAATATGTTTTCCTTTGAGTGAACAGGGATTCCCTTCTTTTACTCAATATCAAGGAGCATACGAGTATCATACAAGAGTGCAGGGCTGCCGCAATAAATTTTTCAAATGTCCTAAACAAAAGTAAGAAAATCTACTAAATTGTACTAAACTTTAGTTATTTTTTTGCTGCCAACTGTAGGAATTGTAAATCTTGCTTTTCTTAAGAAAAAGGAATTGGCAAACCACAATATTTTAATATAATTTTTCAACTATTCTATGAAAAGTGGGCATACAAATTCGTAGAAGTAATCTATTTTCATATTTAACAAAAAAAGCGATAACTAAATAATAAAATACATCGCATTGTTGCCAACTGAATTATAATTTTCACATTTTACATAAGTAACTAGAAACACCTGAATACACAAAAAAAATGAAATCCAAACAATTTATAAAATTATTGAATATCATTCTTTTATTTTTAACATGTCGGAAAGTGGTTCCCATTCCCATTCACAAGTATGTACCCATCATTTCCTTGGTTAGTAATAAATTGTGGCATGTGCTTATTTCTAAATAGTTTCTGTTTTTTCTTTTAATTAAATTTTATGATGAAAATACACGTTCGGCGCTTGCACCACCATGAGATAAATATTATATAGTTAGTAGAAATACATACAAAGTTGGAAATAGTTTTTTCACTAAGAACATTTTTGTAACTACATACACTAATTCTTCCAAACCTAAATCTTTGTTAAAAGTATGTTTTGGCAACTCAGATAACATTTTCCATTCTCGATATTTTCAAATTATGAGTCATGGACTCACGAGTTAATGCTTAATAGTTAAACATAAAAATTAGTTTAGGGCTTTTTAAATTATATTAAATTATAATGAGTAACAGAAACCGACACTATACAAGTGCCCGGTATCGTTATGTTCAAATTTTAGGAGTGTAAAGTAGACTTCATTTCAAGTAACAAAAACGCAAAACTTGTATATCCATTTTTATTTGTTTCAAAGTTACAGATCTATGAATGTGATTGTCAGATCATGAAAAAAAAATGTAATCTTAAAGTCAATACAAACTGATTTTATTTAAAAAAAAGTTATACGATTTAATAACAGGCCCGTGATTGTTAACGTCGCATAATAAATAGAGAACGGACGCAATTTCCATAAAACGCAATGGGCAATTGGAATTGTGTATAACGTCGCTCAGTACATCCCGGCGTAATTCAATGAAGTATTTGTTTGACTTACTCGGACACCTGGTCTCGCCGCGATAACAATGGACAAGGCGGCTATCAGGGAAAAATTTCCATCTCTGTCACTGCCTCCCACTCCAGTAATAACTAGATGGGGAACATGGCTGGAAGCTACTAGTTATTATGCTGAGAATTTCGATAGTCTAAAACATTTCGTAACACTGCTAAAGGAGGATGCTAGAAGTATTGGTGAGTGCAAGGAGCTCACACAAATCCCAAATTTAAAAAATCAGTTGTACTTTCTTCACGAACACTTTGGAAAATTGCCAAAACTAATCACTTATTTTGAAAATCGAAATCTCAAATTAAATGACGGATTAACCACATTAGATGTGGCTGTTAATAATTTGAAAAGTATTCCAAGTGACTTCGGATGTGGCCTTCGGCAAAAGTTTGAAGCAATTCTTAATAGAAATCCAAATTTAATTACATTGCAGCAATTATGTATGGAGACAATTCCACAAAATCTAACGGCTAAATATGAAGAAATAAAAGAATATTTCCAATATGCACCTATAACCAGTTGCGATGTAGAAAGGACGTTTTCTATTTATAAGGATGTACTTAATTCAAAGAGAACAAAATTGACAGAAGAAAACCTTGAAAAACTATTGCTAGTCAATATTAATACTCCTTTACTCAACTTGAACGACAAAATGAACAAATAAAAATGTTCCAATTATATAAACAAAATTAAAAACTTTAAAAATACAACTTTTCAACAAATACATATGTATTTCGTAATTTTATAGATCACCACCCGTTCGTTTTCCAATTATATAAATAAAATTAAATATTTTAGAAATACAGCCTTTCGCCAGTACTGCACTGGGTGGTAAGCGTGTCCGTTCTCTAATAATAAAATGTTATCCTAAAATAAATAAACACGTGTCGTAGTACATACAGTAATTTCTTGGAGATCTATAAAAAAGAGTACTGGAAATTGATTTATGATAAAGAAGGTTCTTACTTATTTCGTAAGTGCTGAACCATCCATATCACTATCGCAGGGGACACGGTTTGCTTGAGACAGACCACTATGCGCGTCTACTTTATTCTACATGGATATTAAGACAGTCACGGTATCATTTTAATTTCTGCAGAACAGTCCTCTGGACAGATGAATCTACGTTCACGAGAAGTGGTGTTACAAATCAGAGAAACCTGCGCAGGTGGTCATCAGAAAATCCAAAGCTATACGCTCATCTAAATTTCAACATGAATTTTCTATTAACGTTTGGACGGCCCTAATCGACGATTTGTTGATTGGTCCTGTCGTTCTTCCTGGGAGGTTAAATGCGGATAATTACCTTCAATTTCTTATTGACGAAAGGCCAGGTCTTTTAGAGGATGGCCCACTGAATGTTCGACGAGACATGTGGTTTCACATGGATGGGGCACCACCACATTTCGGAATTGCTGTCCGAAATTGGGTTAACGTCAATTATCCAAGATGGATTAGTCGACGTGGTCCTGTTGCATGGCCACCCAGATCACCCGATCTTAATCCCCTTGACTTTTATTTATGGGGGTACATGAAAAATTTAGTCTACGCGCAAGTTTCGAACACAAAAGAAGAATTGTTGGATCGTATTCACTTGGCTGCCGAGCAAATCCGACAAAGCAAGTATGAATTCGGTAAGTACTTCTTCTGTTGGCTTACGGGCACAAGCCTGCATTCAGCAAGGAGGTGGACATTTCGAAAATATTATTAATTGAACTTTTTTAAATAAAATCAGTTTTTATTGAATTTAGGATTACATTTTTTTTCGTGATTTGATAATCACATTCATAGATCTGTAACTTTGAAACAAATAAAAATGGATATACAAGTTTTGCGTTTTTGTTACTTCAAATAAAGTCTACTTTACACCCCTAAAATTTAAACATAACGATTCGGGACACTTATATGTATATGTACTCTTGAGCGGTAGATGGAGTTCTTGTACAGATTTCTTTAATAAAATTGAAAAATATATAGTTATTTATTATATTTTTGTTGTCAAAATCTTAGAAGTATACTAAATTTAGTACAATTATATTAAAACGGCAGCACTGCAAGAGTGTCACATTCCACGTTAAAAATTAGACCCTTACGCTAGCGCTCCGGATGTGGATATGGTAGTACTAAATTTGTAAAAGCGCTTGGTGGCATTTTTAAATTACTGTAATGTTTCTTTTTTTTTTTTTCTAAATATGCTTCAAATACGTGTTTCGATATTTTTTTGATCTCATCAGTGCGATATATCTGTAAATATAGAAATCACAGACACTTACTTACGTGCATCTAAATAAAAATTAATTCTGTTAAAAAATAAATTTGAACTTAAAATTGTAAAAAAATTAATATTTTAAAATTTAACAAATACAAGGTGAGGCATAATAACGAGCGATTTTAAAAAGCGCGCGAATTAAGCTGCGTCGGAGGGACGTGGAGGGGATAGTGTCAGTTACGTTCGGCGCGAAATAGCATTTAGTCACAATGGAACGTTGGACCCCACAGCATCGTGCGTACGCTGTGAAAGCATTTTATCAAAACGGTAGTTCGTACCAGCTAGCACGTCGTGCATTTCGCAACCACTTCAACATTAATCGAAATCGGCCAGTGCCACCTGCCTGTGCGATTAAAAAGTGGGTTGAGAACTTTGAAGAGACGTCGTCAACGACAAGGAAGAAAACTGGGTACCAATATCTGTGCGCACACCTGAAAACATTGAACGTGTAAGAGTCGCCATTGACGAAAGCCCTCGTCGCTCAGCTCGCCGACACAGCGTTACACTTGGGATTTCAAACAGAACAGTCAGAAGAATTTTACACAAAGATTTGCACTTTCATCCTTACAAGATCCAAATGGTTCAGGCCCTTGAGGAAACAGATTGTGTGAGCCGACGCCGGTTCAGCTTAGAATTTTTGGACTTGATTAATCGAGACGAGGACATTGTAAACCGTTTGTGGATGAGTGATGAAGCGCACTTCCATCTCTCCGGTTACGTGAACAAGCAGAACTTTCGATTTTGGAGTGACGTTAATCCTAGAGAACTGCATCAGCAACCATTGCACTCCGCAAAAGTTACTGTGTGGTGCGCCATGTCTTCATTAGGGATAATAGGGCCATACTTTTTTGAAGATGGCCTTGGAAATGCTGTAACAGTGACTTCGCAGAGATACGCAGAAATGTTGGAAAACTTTTTTACTCCACAACTTGCACACTACGACGTGAACGATGAGACGTTTTTCCAGCAGGACGGAGTAACATCCCACACTGCTCGAGTAAGCATAAATATTGTCAATCGTTTGTTTCCAAATCATGTGATCTCCCGAAATGGGGATATTGCATGGCCCTCTCGTTCACCGGACCTCACAACATGTGACTTTTTCTTGTGGGGTTATCTGAATAGTAAAGTTTACCAAGATAACCCTCCTCGAAAATTGAAGGCCTGAAAGAGCGGATCCGACAAGAAGTTGTTCAAATCCCATTGGCAATGCTACGCAATGTGATGGGTCACTTCAAGGTCCGGCTGGAGGAATGTGTGCGTCTAAACGAAAGGCATCTTACCGGAGTTATCTTCAAAAAATAACCGACGTTTTACTATTGCAGAAAATGCTTTTTCATGTATTTTAATATTATGATATCAGAAATTTTCTTAAAGTGTTTTTATTTAACAGCCTTTTAAAAATCGGTCGTTATTATGCCTCACCTGTTATATAAAGAAATGCAATATTCTTGCAATAGAACAAAATAAACTATATACTCATAACAATAAATAAAGAGAAATTCTAATAAACAGCAACATATAATAAGGACAATTCTTCATATGCACAAAAGATTAGAAAACCCTAAACTTACCAACGTACCAAGAACCTAATTTATCTTCTACAAATAAACTACAACCTAATTTTTCTCGAGTTTCGATTCAGAGATTTATCACAAGACCGACAAATGTCATCATGAAATTTCCTAATAATGAAACTCAGCCATATTTAACAACTACTCTTGAACTAAAGTTTGATGATTGGATTTAACACAAGTATACTATGAAAAACTAACCTTCTGCAAAGTTACCAACATTTTCTTGTGAATGTAATTTACATGGCTAAATGATTTTAACGATACAGCCATCTTATCGTAAATGTTATTAACATATAATACCTAACTAAGAGTGGGATAAAGAAGATTATTTGATTAATAAACTCCTTAAACATTGTAAATGTGTGACGAGGTTATACGTTAGCAGAGAATAAAGAAGATTTATAAAGCTCACAATCGGGTAAATTAAGTTTTTTTAGGAAAAATCCACATACATAGGTGACAGCTTGATAATTGAAATCATTCTCATCATTAATCGGAATATTTAGAGAAGAATCTTCTAATTCATCCGTATCCAATATACTAATATTAGGTCATTAGAAGACTTAAATGATTGCAGATTAGTTAAGATATGCCCACTATCCTGCTCACAAAAGAACCCGATGGAATGAGAAGACACTAAATTATGTAGATGTCTAAAATGATCCTCGCAAACATATATTTGTTTTGAATTCGAAGAAACCTCAATTCCTGTAAACTTTTAGTAGAGTTCAACCATACCTGTTTTCTACCATTATCAGAAGGGAGAGTGAAGAAATGTTTATTTTCATAACTCGAATCAGGAAAAATATTGGAATAATATCGATATTCACAATCTGGAATTTTATTTACATTTATATTTGTGTATACTTGGAAAAGTCATTTTAAAAGTAAATTTTTATGCAAAATATTGAAATTAATTATTACTACATCAATTAATAATAACAAACCAAGAATTAATAATAATAAAACTTACCCAAAAAATTATTCCTCTTCAAAAAATAATTTGTAAACACTACGTCTTTATGACATGCATTTTTATTCTATCCTCGGTACCGTGCACTGTTGCCATGGGCATACTCTTATAGTTACATACCAAAACCTTCTTTTATGTTTGATTATAATTTATAATCCTTTTAGATACAGAGGCTACAAAGATTTGTCAACAATACTATATCAGAATAATTGAAACATACATGAGTAGGTAAACCCCACCAGTTTTGTATAATACAAAGGTATTTTTAATAATATAAAATATTAAAAATCTGGTGTGAAGAACACAAATGCAGGTTCACTATTAATATTTTCTGTGAACGTGTCCGAATATATCCTATCCCCAGACAGCCGAAGTACCTCGCATACCGTCCACATAATTAATGTGAAATAACGACGTCCTTCCAAAGGTTGGCACAGCCAACTGTCGGCTGTCTGACAACAGGCAGCGCCGAATTTACTTCTGCGCTCGGTCTGAATATTTAAGGTGATAGAGCGATGTGGTTCTTTTCTGTGAATGTGTCTGGGAATATCCTTTCTCCAGCAGGGGCGTACCGATGAGCCTGTAGAAAGGTGAAATACGTATCTACGTCTCTGGGGATAGGATATATTCGGACACGTTCACAGAAAATATTAATAGTGAACCTGCATTTGTGTTCTTCACACCAGATTTTTAATAATATTTTATATTATTAAAAATATCTTTGAACCAGTGGCGGCTCGTGCTAAAAATTTTAAGGTGTTCTGCAAGTTTTACAAAAAAATTTACCTTGCACGGGCAGTAAGAGGTTGTCTCCCATCGATCTTATCGTGCTTTCTTCGCCTTCCGCACTGAAGTAATAGATTTCTGGAACGATTGTCAATTGTCACACAAAAAAATAAGAGTCACTAAGCACTACTTTACTAACAAATTATTTCTTATAAATTAAATCTATTCTACGTTCTTTTCGATTTGCAAATTTTGTTATCACTTTGTCATTAAAATTGTCTATTTCGGAGATAAACTTTTTTTCGATAGATGGCATGGAAAGAGATGTTAAACGATCTTCGGTCATTGAATTTCTGAGAAACGTCTTAATTCGATTTAGTGTTGAAAAGCATCGTTCGGCCTCTGATGTTGTCATGGGAGTTGTTATTACAATTTCTAATAATTTTCTAGTCTCCTTCAACGTATCTCCCAGATTGTTTTTTATTAAAAATTTTAGAAGAGGTAGTGCGCCTTTTAAAGATCTACAATCAGTTCTTGAGTAAATAACAGACAATTCAGTTCGTAATCTTTCTTTATCAAGGGTGGGATAATAGGAGCATGCGGAAGTGAGTTTGTCCTCAGGAAATTTACTGCAATACTCTCCAAAGCATTCCGAAAAAAAAGTGATGCCACTACTAGATGCTCTTTAAAATGAAATCGATCTTTTGCACAATTTAGAATAACATCACACACCTCTAAAGCCGAAATTCGATGATTAAATCTGCTGTTATTTGGACGTTTGCGTTTTTCTGGTGGTGGCTCATCGCTTATTAAATCTGATGCTTCACTTATGATGTTGTCAATATTATTTCGAACTTGGCCTATACTGCGTTCAAAATTTTCGATAGCGTCTTTTACTAGAGTGGGTTCAATTTTTCTTTGCTGCAATTGATTAAACAGGATATCTACATGGGGCATTACATGATGGAAAAAAGTCAGCCAAAAATTGAATGTACGGCGAATAGAGGCGGTTGCACTACAGACTGTGTTGTTGGAGAATTGTTCTTCTATTTCTTCCATACACTCAATGAGAGAGGCCCTATTTTCGTACACAACATTAATGGTCCTGATATTAAAATTCCAACGGGTTGTAGCGCGTGGGGGATCCTTCTGTTTACAATCTTGTTTAACACTTCTACTCGTTGGGGTGAATTATTAACAAAGCCGGGAATATCTTGTAGATTTCCAAAAAATACACGTACTTGCGAATTTGCAGAAGCAGCTTTAGATTTAATTAAATTTAATTGATGGGCATAGCAATGTACATAGTGCGCAAAAGGGTACTTTTTTTTAATCAATGCTTGAACGCCTGCGTGTTGTCCGCTCATCACCGCTGCTCCATCGTAACTCTGTGCAATCAGTTTGTTAGGTGAATTTTGAATTAAAGCATCTATGACACTTAAAATTGTTTTGCTAAGTGTTTCTGCATCACATTTTTCAGGAATGACGTAGTTCCAAAAACGTTCAATTGGCTCACCATCACGAACATATCTAAAAATAACTACCATTTGAGTTTTTGCAGCAGCATCCGTTGTTTCGTCCGCCATGATCGCCAAAAACGGAGAATTATTAATTTCCTCAATTATTTGTTCTTGGCAGACTTCAAGTATGCACTGTAACAGATCATTCTGTATTTCTTTGGAAGTGCCTTTAAATACCGAACAATTTTTTAGGTGCTCACTTAGAGTTGCATCTAATTCAGCCGAAAAATTAATAAGTCCACGAAATATCCCCGGATTCTCGGAAGTATCGCTCTCATCATGTCCCCGAAGGGCCAATTCAAAAGCTCCACAAAATTTTATACAATTAATAATTTTTGATAAAATATAACGATTCTTTGACACATTTTCATTATGTCTCTGTATATTTACCCAATAAGCAGAATCTAGTTGAGCCATAATATTAGTTGACCCTAGTAACGCAAATTCCATACAATTATGAAGATGGCTTTTAGAATTCTCATGTCTTTTTATTTTCAAACTTAAGTGCTCTAGATCCGTGACCCCTATTTCCGTCCAAGCTTTATCGCCACCAAAAAGTAAACAGGGAAAACAATATAAAGCATTTTTTTTGTTGCATCCACAAATCCATTCGTTTTTTGAATAAATATCGCTACTAAATTTACGTGTATAATTTTTCCCTCTACTTACACCAGTTTTTTCAATAGTGATATCTACTAATGGCCTACCATTTGCTTTTAAGTTTAACTTTTCATCGTATGTATATTTAAAGAATCTCTTCACATTAATTAAATTAAAGACCACCTCCATAATACACAGAGTTTATATAAATTGTCAACAATACAGAAAAACAGAAGCACGCACACTCTAATATTATTGTTTTTACGTTAAACTAACTAACTAAACGTAAAAAACACGCGAAAATATTAAATACCTATACCGATTCATATGACCTGCGCTGGAATGAATGCAGCGAATATTGCCTGGTAAAATCATGCATTCGTTTTAGACAATCGCGGGGGAGCGGGGTGCGCGCAGATGTTGGAAAGAGCGCTCAGAGCACGTTCGTGTGGACCAGATAAGGAACAAGTGAGCGATCGCGCGAATTAGGTTGGTTATTCCACTGGTCGCCTATTGTATATTCGATAATATACTATATACGATATAACCGGCGTTAGTGTTGGAATTTAGGATGCGAATATCTCGGCTTCTACTGATCGGATTTTGATGATTGAGGTGTTAAATTGTAGGGTTTGATGTCCTCTACAGGTGATGTAGAAAAATATGCAAATTTTTTGATATACAGGGGGAGAATTTTCACAACAATATGTTACGCTTTTATAAACATCAGAAATGTCGGAAAAATTATGTAAAAGAAAACTAGTTATAACTAATACAGGTTCGCCCGCCCAATTTTTTGGGAGCTCTGCAGCACTGCAGCGCTTATGCGCCAGCCGCCACTGCTTTGAACAATACTATATTTAGTACGCCATATGAAACCGAGATGGCGCGCACATTTTGCCTGAAATTTCGTATTCGCCTGGTTATAACCAGGTTTTACTGTATTTTATTATTAATATAGTTATTTTTAATTACCGTGCATTTTTATTAAACGAACTGAATAAAAGAAATACCACATTATTATGTATTATTATTATGAACCTGTTAAACCTTTAAACCTACTTTAAAGAGTTTTCGTAAGATAGAATTTGAAATAGTTAAAAAAATTTAAAAACCTCTGAATAAATACCCTATTCTTCAATTTTTTACCAGCATACATTCGTCTTTAGGCGTTCCTCCACATGCATATTAAAATAAAGTCTAGGGAATTTGAGAATTTCGACACATAGTTTTAAAGTTATCAAAATGAGAGCGTATCGCAAACTAGCGCACTTATCAGTAATGTGTTTGTACACAATAGTACATCATTGTATATTGTTATTCGTAAATAAAACCTACCACGTAGAACTACGTAAACATTAAAGTGAAATAGCGGTAACACTATTAAGTTTGCAAAATTTATAATTGCATTAGTTTGCTTGAAAGTGGTATCATATATGTACATACACTATTTCGCATAAATTTAAACAGTATAATACAGTAAAATAATAAGTACAAGCATCGTTCAATAGAAACACTGTTAGAGAGTATAAAACAATTTTTATTTAATGAATTTAAAAGAAATAAAGTAAGCCATCAGTGCCCCAATATATATATTTCCTACTGGTAAAATTCCTGGGCTGCGTACGGGACCATTCTCTAACATCAAACTCCACTTCAATCTCCGAATTGAATCGGCTAGCGATTGTCTTAATAGGTCATATTTGTAACAGTGGACATTCTTCGACGGAACAAATTGTAGTACAAATAGTAGAAGCTATAAATTTTGCATGTGTTTATAAAAATTTATACCAAAACAATTATTTTATTTTTCTGTGTGATGAAACATACAAGCGGTAGTACACATCATGACAGTCTTTTAATAAGAGCCAGATGGCTGAATATACCAAAAAATAGCATTTTGATGTGTAAACACATCAAGTAACGTGACTTCAAAAACTTTCCTCATTATAGTGGGCTGCTTTGTAAGTGTTTAAGTAATCAAAGATTAGTGCACATGTGAAGCTTTATAAAACTTAAAATTCTGACAGTTGTCATATATAAATTCAAAGTATATATGACTTTTATTTTTTAAATTATTTTATTATGTTAGAGTTACAACATAAAATATTGTTGGCCAAAATTTAAAAATTGGCTTTGTTTCACTAATCAGTGCTTACAGGATTTCCGGCAACAGTATCCTAATCTGCCAGTTACTGACGCACAACTGCAAAAACATATTCAAGCTTGCGTTATTAAATTTTGTGAAACAGGGGCAATAACTCGCAATTGTGGTGGTGGAGCACCTAGAAAACGAACAGCAAATTACATAGAGGATATTCGGCGTCGAATGGACAATTTTACCCAAAAAATCTATTGCAAACTATCAGAAGTTCATTTGTCAGTGGAAACTTGTCATATTATTTTAAAAAAGTTGTTTCCATTTAAAATTCAAGCAGTTTCGAAACTCAAATAGGTAGATTTTCTTACGAAAGCATTGTATAGTCTATGATTTTTGAATAGTATAAAAATGACATTCTAGACAAATGCTTCTTTTGGGATGAGGTTTGATCCCATCTTTCAGGATACTTAGATAAGCAAAATATGAGAACTTGTTATGCAGAAAACCCTCATGAAATTGTGAAAACTACGCTACATCCACAATTATTGGGCCTGTATTTTTTAATCAAACCATCATAGCTGCTGAAAGATATCGAAATGAATTATTAGAGCCGTTTATTAATGAACTTCATGATGATAAAATTACGGAAGGATATTTCCAGCAAGATAATGCACCAGCACACAAATCTCGAGAAACTATAGTTTTTTTGCAAGAATTTTTCGATACAAGAATCATTAATTTTCCTCCAAGTTCTCCAGATTTGACAATTTTAGACTATTTTATTTTTTTATATTTAAAGAATGCCACTTTCAAGACCATACATCACACAATCGAAGTAATGCTATTGTGAATTCTTGTACTGACATAACCCAAGAAATCCTAAAAAATAGCTTTGAAAGTATGCAGCCATAGAGTTTAACTTTGTCTTCGAAATAATAGTCAAGATTTCCAACATCTGCTTTAGTATTATTTTCTGTTAATTTTGACTCTAATAATAAATATTATTTCAAAAACAAAATTACTAATTATTACACACATTTACATGACATAATCAAACTATCACAATTATACGTTTGTGATAGATTACGTGCACTGTCACCAACTATTAAAAAAAGCATGGACATCTCTAATCAAAAAAGTTTTTGAAGGCACGTTATTTGTGAACACAAATATGTTAAAAACTTATCTGTATCTTCATACACAATGTATTTAATCAAGGTCACTTTAACTTTTGGTATATTGAGCCGTCTGGCTACGAGTTAATAAACTGCACAATTATACGTATTTCTTTCTCTCCTAGAAGCGGCTTAGCCGTTCGTGAGAAAGCCCTTTTACCGGTGTGTTTTTCTTGTGCGTCAGATGTCTCGAGATCTCTTGTCAGCTAACGGTATAAGATTGTGCTAATCTTTCACGAACGAATCTAAAGACGTCACGTCATAACTGCACTGAGAAGATCGTTAGATTTAAACACGTTGAAGTGACCATTGGTTAAATACGTTGTGTATAAAATTAAAATATTTTCAGTATTTATAAAATATTAAAAATCGGGTGTGAAGAATACAAGTTCATACATTTGTGAAAGTATCTTCTCCAGAGACGTAGACACTTATTTCATCTTTATACAGAATCATCGGTATGCCCCTGCTGGAGAGAGATACGTTCATTCTGTTATACAGTTGTTTAATTTCGAAAATGAACGTTAAGTATTATTAAAATTGAAAATGTTATAGTTGAATTCTATATCTTAAATTTACTTATATTTAACAATAAAAAACCTTTGAAATTAAAATATTACAAAAGGATATTAAATGAATCCTCAACATACACACTTCGCTATATCACCGAAGTTATTAAGACAAATTGTAGAAGAACATTCAGCACTGCTCAGTGGGGGACGCCAAATCAACTAACAGTATTTCAGTAACAAGTACAGAACTATTGTGACAGTGATAGTTGTTTTGGCGTTCCTCACAAAGCAGTGCTGAATGTTCTTCTACGCTCTGCCTTAATAACTTATGTGATATAAGCGAAGATATTTTGTGAACGCATCTCTCTCCGGCTGGGGCGTACCGATGATTCTGTAGAAAGATGAAACACTTGTATACGTCTATGGAGAGAGATACAGTAATGTCCGGTTATAGCGAACTCCAAGGGACCGGCAAAAAAGGTTCGTTATAAGCGAAGTTCATTATAAGTGATGATTTTGAAAAAACACCACTATTTTGAGTGAGTCAATTTTTATTCTTTTTTCATATAACAAAATACATTACAAACATTACATGTCTGAAACAACTTGAAAATATTAATTATGTACTAAAAAAACGTATTTATTTTAGTTTGTTTTTTTTTTGGCAAGATTAATCTCTCTGATGTGCCCTTCCACTTCGCTTAGCTTATTAAGAATATGTTGCGGAGTATTCCGCGTTTGAAGAAAATGACGAACGACTTCAATATTTTGGATTGCATTTGAAGTGGTTGGAACTAGTGGTACTTCGTTATTTTTGGTTTCTTCCTCTTCGTTCTCATCTTCTTCGTTCTCATCGTCTGATTAGCTGCAGAAGACACAGAAACTACAATGGCATCATCATCCAAAAATTCCACATTTACAAGGTTGCCATCAACGTGAACGTATTCATTAAAATCATATTCACCAAGAGTGAGTTCATCTTGAACATCGTTAACACTTTCTTCTTGATTTTTTTGTGAGCCATTCGACTAATGGTAGATTGTCATATGAGTCAAATTCATCCTCACGCCTGATAAATCCGCCGTGTCGAAAACAATTAGCGATTGTCTGCTTTGACACTTTTTGCCATGCCATATGGATGAAGTTAATTGCATCCAAAAGACTCACAGTGAAGTTAGTTTGATCATTATCAATAGAATTTATAGTTTTCGAGAGTAGGAATCGTCGGTAATTGCTTTTTAAGCTATGGATAACACCCTGGTCCATGGGCTGCAATTTCGAACTTGTATTCGCAAGCATAAACACCAACTTAATGCACTCCAAATTTTTTACATCCGGATGAGCCGGGCAATTGTCCACTAGTAATAAGATTTTTCGTTTCTTACGACGTAATTCATCATCCCATTCTCGTAGTTCGTTTGTAAAAATTTCGGAGGTCATCCAAGCTTTTCTGTTACATTTATAATTGACTGGTCATCGTACCACATTTTCGAAACATCGGGGGTTTTTGGCCTTTCCGATCACCAATAATTTTCTTTTCTCCGTCCCCAATAAATTTGCTACAACCAAGACGGTAATTCTTTCTTTAGATAACTTTCCAGCTGTACAGGTCTCCCCTTTGAATCTTAATGTCTTGTCTGGTGTGAGCTTATAAAACAACCCCGTTTCATCGCCGTTAAAAATGTCCTCATCTCCAAAGTTTTCTCTAATTATTGGCCACTTATTTTCCAACCAGTCATTCACAACATCCATATTAACTGAGGCTGCCTCTCCAACAATTTTTCCGCTGCTGATGTTGTGTCTTCGTTTAAACCTTTCGATCCAACTTCTACTAAATTTTAATTCAGGATCTTCCAACAATTTACTCCCAAGATCTTCAGCTTTAGATTGCAACACGGCACCGCTGATAGTTACATTTTTACTTCTTTGCTGAGAAAACCATTTCAAAAGTTCTTGATCAACTTCGTGCTTAGTAGGTTTTTTGATTTTTTTCACATTTGACTTTCGTACTTGTTCGAAACTCTTCAATATGGTTTGCCTTCGCTTCCAAACTGTAACAACCTACAATTAAGTTTTTGTTTAATACATGCATTGTCCTGAATTTAGTTTTTTATTACCGTTGATTTACTTAGTCCCATTTCAGTACAAATTTCGCTTTGTTTGACACCTCGTTGCAATCGTTTCACAATATCATGTTTACTTTTCAACGTAAAAGATTTACGTTTTTTCTTCGCAACTGCGTCACTCATGGTCTTAAAATCGCGTTTGAGAATCAGCGTAAGCACAGATTGATGACTCGACGTCGACTGCTTGCACAAACTGCTAGAATCGACTACTGCATTTTTGGCGAGATACTCGGGGAAGTCCCTTGTTTTCTAATTATAAGTTCGTTATAACCGAAAACTTTTTACAAAATGGAAAATAAGGTTCGTTATATCCGAAAGTTTGTTATAAGCGTATTCGTTATATGCGAAAAAAATTAACACGTTTCTTATGGAACCTTGGTTCGTACTTTTCAAACTGGTTCGTTATAACCGAAAGTTTGCTATAACCGGGTTCGTAATAACCGGACATTACTGTACCTTCACAAATATATAAACTTGTATTGTGTCCTTACACCCGATTTTGAATAATATTTTATATTAAAAATATTTTTGTTTTATCCAAAATTTGGCGATGTTTTGCCTACTCAAGTATATTTCCAATTATTTTCTTATATACGTTGTGTATCTTCATCTATACAGATACAGATTTGTTTTCAACATATTTGTGTTAATTTGTACAAATATGTTTTTAATATTTGTTTTAATTATAGCTAAACTCAATTGCTTTAACTTTTTCTAAATATCTACTTCATTATGGTCAATATACGATTGTTATTTGGAGGTCACAAAGTTCAATCGTAGTGTTCGCCTCCTTTTTTAAGTTGTTTGAAATTACATGTACAGTGCAACCTTGGCAATCCGAATAGTTCGAATCAGGGCGGTTTCGGATTACCAATTTTTTCGGATTATCGCGACAGTAAAAAAGAATAAGCGTACCTTACGAAACTAACTTTTATTCTGGGCAATAAACTGCATAATATAAAACATAAAGTGCATATAAATACGTATTAAGTTACTCGTGCAAATCAAAATCTGTAATTGCACTTTGTCTAAATTTTTTGAAGCTCAAATTCATCGCTTTTTCTTGTAATTGGCGTAAAATCTAAAGTTCTGGGCCGCTTGCACTGTTTTCCATCGCCAACTAAAATACTATACCAAGACATCGAACGGCATCTTGGTTTCTTATAATGGCCGAATCACTGATTTCATAGACGGTGAAGTCGTCACGGCCGGTTTTTTATTGTAAAAAACGTTTGCCTTTACTTGTAGGATTTCTCCCGATATTTATAGATTGCGGTTTTTTTACTGCAGGAACCAGGTGTATAATGCAGATTCTACTTCTTGGTGTTCAGCTTTCGCATAAATTTAATTTTTCTTAAATATAGCATATCTCTTTAACTAAGTCAATTATTTACCATCTGTAATAGCAAACATTCTAGAAATATTGTTTTTTGTGTTAGGAATAGATATAATGATAGATTCAGACTTATATTCAATGTCTTCTACAGACATATTAGTGAGTTCCTCTCGTCTACAGGCATCGTTATAACCTACTATCAAGATAACCTAAAATTAATACCATTATATGCAAGATTTCTCTTCATGCGATTTTACGTACGCCTTAATTTTTTATTTCTTGTGTTTGATGTCCATAAAAGTCGATCTTCCTACTCCATATTCCGCAGCAAGCTGTAAAGGTGGTCGGCCGTCATCTAGCTTCTTAATTATTTCATATTTTTGTCCAAGAGACAAGGTTTTGTGCTTTCGTTTAGACATTATAACAAACACTGTTAACTTAGTACACGCATCATAGAGCGCGTCTTATATCAGGCAGCAGCACGTCTGTTTATGCTGTGACTGAAGACAGAACGCTGGAACACGCTGCACAGGTTTGGGCACGATTTTCGAATTTTCGAGGTCTGATGCAATGGAATTTCGGATTAGCAAGATACGACATCATTTCGAATTGTCACGATTTCGAAATACCTCATGTACGGATTACCAAGGTTGCACTGTACTTTATTTAGTCTAGAAACTGTTAAACATATATCCAAAAAATAATTCCACTTTTTTAGACTTGCACAATAAAATTTTGCGACATTCTCTTATCAGGGCAACACCATTTTAAAGAATATAATAACCAAAACGTCCAACTGTTATTTGCACAAAAGAATTTTTTCTGTATTTGCATTTTTTAAATTCATTTAAAAACATTATTTAATACACCTATGTCTTAGTTCATAGAATCGCTTGACCAAAAGAGATACAAAAGATGGCAAACAGAACAGGGGCGGCCCAGAGACCAAACGGTGCGACGCAAGGTAAAATTTGCCAGTTCAAATTGGTGCTGTTAGGTGAATCGGCAGTAGGTAAATCCAGTCTCGTACTACGCTTCGTAAAGGGTCAGTTCCATGAATATCAAGAGAGTACGATCGGAGCCGCCTTCCTCACACAGACAGTTTGTCTTGACGATACAACCGTTAAATTTGAAATCTGGGACACCGCTGGACAAGAAAGGTACTGTATTTTTTATAAATCTATAGACATCATCTTAGGTACGTTAAAGAAAAGGTTCACTGCAAAGAAATTTAACTTCCATATCTTAAATGATACGTAACTTTAAAAAATTACTATATGCGATGAATTAATACTATCATAAACATGTTTTAGGTATCACAGTTTAGCACCTATGTACTACAGAGGGGCACAAGCAGCTATTGTAGTTTACGATATAACGAATCAAGACACCTTCGGTCGTGCAAAAACATGGGTGAAAGAACTGCAAAGACAAGCTAGCCCAACAATTGTGATCGCTCTGGCAGGAAACAAGCAGGACTTGGCCAACAAGCGTATGGTAGAATTTGAAGAAGCGCAGACGTACGCGGACGAAAATGGACTGTTATTTATGGAAACGTCCGCGAAGACTGCCATGAACGTAAACGATATTTTCTTGGCGATAGGTAGGTTGTAATTTCCTTTAAGAATATAAAACAGTTAAAAACCGAATCATTAATTACATATCCAGGTAGTTCTTATGTTCTATTATCCCACACTTTGTGCTCTTCTGCGAAGTATGGTATAATGCTTCCATTTTCTATTCTCTAATGTTAAGCATATGAAGATAACAATTTATGACAAAGGACTATTGTAAAAAAAAAATTGTTACAAAAAACTACCAAACTATATTCTTTAGAACCACTTCTCGAAGCAAGCAGAAAACTCTTATTCGGCGAATCGTCGAAATGTCTCTAAAATTCAGAAATCGACACTTTGGACTTAAGAAATCAATATCACTCATTAAACTAGTCAAAGTACCTTCCGAGTTAAGCAAGAAACGGAATATTCGGAACTTCAAACAATAAATGCAGAAGCGCCCCAAGACAGCATACTGGGACCAGTGATTTACTTGTTATAAACATGCTATATTCCAGTAGCAGAAAACATCAAACTAACTACATTTGCTGACGAAAACTGCAGTTTTAGTGGTTGGAAACCATAGAAGAAACAACTGCTAATTTTCTAGACACAGTAAACGACATAAACCCATGGACCAGACAATGGCGCAAATCTGTTCACATCAATTTCCCAAACAAAAAAATAAATTACTACCCTGTGGTTTTGAACAATACAATTCCATGCAGAAAAACAGCCAAATACTTGGACCCTAATCTGGATACCCAGCTTAAATGGAAAAACCACGTTAAAATCAGAACTGAACAATTAAAATTGAAATATATGAATATGTACTGGCTGTTAGGAAGAAATTATCAGCTCACTGTTAAAAACAAAATACCGGTATACCAGCAGGTGCTTAAAGCAATTATATTTGCCTTCAAGTATACTAAAAACGATTGCTTAGGAACATCGTCAATGCTCCTTGGTATGTTGGGAATGAAAATCTTCACCGGGATCTACAGGTGAGGACAGTAAAAGAAGAAAGCAAGAAAATTGCCAGGAGTCATGAGAAGAGGTTCCACAAGTATGCAAAGGTTGAAGTGCTAAAACTCTTAGATAATCAGGATCTAGTGCGACGGCTCAGGAAAGCCAAATATTTTAAGCTTGAGTAATAGTGCAGTTATTAGGGAAAAGCAGAGCACAGTGCAGTGTAGCCACATCAGTTAAGTGTTCTAAACGTGTTAAAAACTAGGATGGACCGTTAAGAATATCCAGAGTCAAGTAACTGTAATTATTTAAGCTATATTTAAAATGCTTATTAATCTAATATTAGTAGGTGCATTGTTACTTCATACAAAAAAAAATTTACCTTTTAGTCAACGGTAACATATAGACATCGTTGAGGGTAAGATCTGGACTATGTCGGGATGAGTGACTCCGGATTCTTGTAAAAAATTATTGTTTTTACGGTTATATGACGCAGTTGCGTTGTCATGGCGTAACAAATACGCAAATCCAATGCCTAATATTTCTTGAATTTCTACAGGTAATATTCCCGTGTCCCTTAATCAGTTTTTCTGTGCCAATAAGGTTTTGAACATTAACAGGCATTCCAGATCGTTTAGGTTCACCTCCTAATTATTGTATGCCTTCCACGTAAAAATTTATGAAACCGGTAACTAACTGTAGCTAATGAAAAGCTCTTAAACCCGTTTAGACGATGTCTATTTTGCCAGATAATATGCATTTCAAAAACAGATCCCGTGTAAAACAGACATTTTACTTCTAATTTACCGGCAAATTTGCTGACTGAAATTTAATAGAAAAAGTTCTATTAAATCCATGTCTAAACGGCGCACGAGACGTCTGCGCAAGTAGATCGCCATATTTAGATGCTTCTTGACTGCCAAGCATAACCCTTGCGTCAGTTGATATTTATTTTGTTAAAAATGATTGATTTTGAATTTCTAAAAATGTGAAGGCCGGAGCAAGTGTTAACGTTGATTGACGAAGTATAAAAATATCCTTGTTTGTACGATGTGAGAAGCAAGGCTTAAAGAATAAGCATTTTTTGCAACAATGTTTGCAAGCGTAATTCGTTTATTATTAGTAATTAGTAATTTTTCAAACTGTTCATTTGTCATACGTAAAACATTTTTGTACATTAGAGGATCTTCTATTAACAATTCTGTGTTTAGCATGTTTAAAATTCCTTCATTCTGTAATTTTCTGTTGATACATTCTCTTCATCCATACATTCCGTCTCCGCTTGCTGCGTTTTTTTTTAATAACTACCGATATTGTCGTTGCTAATGTTGTAACAGCTCCTAATACAATATTAGTAAATGTCATCGTTAACGTTGGTTATATCAAATTTTCAAGACTAGTAATTAACCGTATATAGTTCTTCTGCTGTTTTGGGTTGAACGCCAGCACGTCCAGGCACTTGAGCACATTGCTCTTTGTACTATCCCCAATAGATCTCTCAGTTCCATTCTGTTAGTCTTGTGTCCTCGATAAAAGCCACTATCCTCCTCAGGGGAAGTTTGAGTACACTCGAAGGATCCCCGAAATATTTCTGTCTGAGTTCTTTCAGTTCCTCACACGTGCAAATTACATGAAGGCTTGTTTCCTCCTGTTTTTCACATCTCCTACACCAGGGCTCGCTAACCAAGCCCATGCTGTACAGATGCTTCCTTAAAGGGCAATGTCCGGTTATTAACCCGGTAATTATTTTAATTTCTTTATTTTTTGTTACTACGAATTAGGTTAGCTGAAAACTTTCCGTCCAGCTCCCTTAGTAGTGTTTTGGTATGGAGGTGACCTTCCGTTAACCTCCATTTATTTTTATGTTCTTTTTCTAGCCATAACCAGATCTCCCTTTTAGCGGAATTCTTAGCGATTCCACATACAGGTTCTGCGACATATCAGCGACACAGTATTGTCTTGTGCCAGTATATTGAGGACCTGTTTACAATATTTCACCAGGTTAGACCTTGTAGATGGGTTCATAATGGCTTTAATAGCCGCCTGACTATCAGTCATTATGTTGATTTTTTTGTTTCACTTCATTGGTTAATTCTAACTGTTGTCCAAACAGCTTTACGCTGCTGAGATCATTTAGTTTTCTCATGTTGGTAAAGACTACTAACTTGGTTTTTTGAAGATTGACAGTTAATCCCTCCTCAAGGCACCATCTTTCCACAATTCGCAGAGCATTTCGCATGATGCTCGCCATTGTCCCCGGGAATTTCCCCTGGGACACTATGACATTGTCATCGGCGAACCCCTGCATCCATATTCCCTGTTCTGAGGAGATTATCCACTACTCGACTCCATAGTAGTGGTGACAATACGCCTCCTTGAGGGTACCCTTTTGTGGTCTTCATGGAGATCGTTTTGTTTTGCATTTGGGCATGAACTACTCTGCTACGCAGCATGTATGAACCCAGTTGCATGTGGTGCTTTTTATTTTTCGATCTCTTAAAGATCGAATAATAGAAGATATCGAGGTGTTATCGAAAGCTTCCTCTATGTCTAAGAAGACTGCAAGTGCAATTTCCTTATAGTGTAGGCTCCTTTCGAGCCCTCCCACCAGGCTATGCAAGGCACCCTCACCTGATTTTCCCATCTGGTATGCCCATTACAGTGGGTGTAGAGGAGATTTATCCAGAGCCCCTTCTTTAATATTTAAATATATCATTTTTTCCATAGTCTTCAACATGAAAGAGGTAAGACTAATTGGTCTAAATGATTTAGGGTAGGTATATGGTCCTTTTCCAGGCTTTGGAATAAACACTACCCTAGTTTCTCACCATGCCCTATGGATATAACCCATAGCAGGCTAGACCTGAATATCTAAAATAGAGGACCCATAATTTCCCCGATTCGCTCTTGAAGGAGCTTGGGAAACACTCCGTCTGGTCCTGCGGATTTATATGGTTCAAACGATCCTATCGCCCATCTAATTAAATGGGGCTTGAAGATCTCGTTTGATATCTCCCAATCATTCCTAGTCGCCCTCCAAGAGGTGACAACTTGATTGATATCACAATCATCCATACGCTCCGAACCTGGAAAGTGTACCCCCAGAAGATACTCTAAAGTCTCTTCCACGGTACTGGTACACCTCCTATCCAATTTTTGTATAGATCTAATCGCGTTGGAAGGATCTTTATTTTTTATAGTGTATAGTATTTACGTTATAAGTCCGGCAAATGAGATTTTACAATTACGAGTGAGATGTTTGTGGACGAGGCGACGAGGGAGCCGAGTCGAGAATTTCTAAACGAGAACTGAGGAAAATCTTTTGCCGAACGTATATTGTACAACGTTTTATTTTATCCTGTGAGCAATTTCATTTGAAAAAACTTGGAATTATTTTTTAAATGTCACAAAAATCATCGTGGTGCAACAGGAAAAAAGAGAGATTTCAAAGACTTCTTCAATTCAAAACAAAACTGTTCCTTCTAATTGTACTGCACATATTAATATTAATATTTAATGTATTTTTGTTTGTATAAATTTGAATAAATCTTGTAAAAATTGTAGTCCGGTAAAGTATTTTAATGCTGTAAAGTTTCATTTTTCGGACTGAAATGTGTCCGGGAAATTAAAGAATGTGACGAATAGGACGAAATAAATATTATTGCAACACGTAATAGTTATTTACGAACCAAGTGCGTGAAATCGTATTTCGCGAATGAGTGACCAGTTTAAAGCGCGAGCCGTAGGCGAGCGCTTTATGAACACGAATTCGCGAAATGTTTCACGCACGAAGTTTGTACAATATTTTTTGTACGAGAACTATAAACAATAATATTTATATAAAATATAAATATAATTTCAAAATTTTTATATTTATAAGTATTTTTAACAATATTACTAGTATCTGTCAGGATGGCCGAGCGGTCTAAGACGCCAGACTCAAGGTTTACTTTGCCCGTTATATGTGTTCTCGAGCGTTCTGGTCATCTCTGAGGGCGTGGGTTCGAATCCCACTTGTGACAATTTTTTTTAAATTTTCTATAAATTTAAAAAATAATATTTGTTGCTGTTCTGACATTGAATTACATACCTTCCAAATATAACAATTTCTATTTCATTTCTTTTTATTTTCATAGAAAAACAACGAACTGGGTAGCATATTATTAAGGTTAGGGATTTATGATTTTAAAATGTCACTAAATTAATCAAGTTCCAGGAAGTACCAACTTTACTTTTACGCACTCGTGTTTAAAGTGACTTTTTACGCACGCAAATCGAATCGTGAAATGACAGGTTTTGATAAGCGAGTACAAAAAGGTATGTTTGAGTTTGTGTTTATGTGGAAATGTCAAGCAAGTGTATAAAAATAAATACAATAGATGGCGCATCATGTTCTGCGCATCGAAAAATATTATCGCGTGGATTCCTTTGTAATTTGGAGAAATAATATGATACAAGTGTAATATATAAATTTGCAAGATATCATAGGAAATTTGCTGTCTAACTTACAGGCATATTTTCTGGCAAAATAGACATCGTCTAAAACGGGCTTTATCATCAAGAGCTGCGACTAAATTTTGATGACTCGTTGGATGATAAACCTAGTTTGATATCGTAAAAATCATAGCCCAACAAGCATTCCAAGGGATTCCCATAATGCTTATTGAAAAACATTCCGATTTGAATCCGGGGATCTCCTGGCATGGCTCGTGTCCGCTAGTACTTGTCGTAGTCCATGACATTGTGTAGCTCGCATGACTCCATTGTTGTTAACTCTTTTATCACATGACAAATTATATATATATTGCGCAAAAATGAAGGGGGCAGAAGTAAATC
This sequence comes from Melolontha melolontha, assembly GCA_935421215.2. Classification (NCBI taxonomy): domain Eukaryota; kingdom Metazoa; phylum Arthropoda; class Insecta; order Coleoptera; family Scarabaeidae; genus Melolontha; species Melolontha melolontha. The sequence goes on along the minus strand of OW285237.1, from coordinate 177,155,579 downwards.
CTTCGTGACCTGTTCTAACCGACAGAAAGGCTAAAGACGTGGGCAGTACTGTAGTACATATTTATCTATGGAAGCCTGTATTGCATATTGCAGTATATTTTGAATAATATCACGCGTAAAAATAATATAAAATATATTAATTCAAAAATGAAATGCTCGATTTTTTATAAGATAAAGAAGTAAATCTATTTAAGTAAATTTTCGATTCTTGAATATTAAATAACTGGGTGTGTACTGACACTAACCTACAAGTAAGGCCTAGGATTAGTTGAAAATACTTACCTGGAACGACTACGGCCGGAAAAGATTAATCTTGCAAAATTGTTGTTGGAAACTGTCAAAAGATTAGGTCACCGACACAACCATAACAGTTTTTGTCTGAATCCATGGCCTGCTACTAAATCTTTCAGGACATACTTCTTACTGCCTGTATTTTCATCCTTCTTGTCAATTCAAAATTGTCTTTGTTTTCACATTACTTCTATTATATTCCGTTATAATACTTTATATTATTTTATATATAATTTTGGTTTTATATACATCATTTTATTTTTTACATTTAACATTTTCAAGATTGTAATTAATATAGTTTGATCTGTAAAATCTGCAACAAGACCACAATTTTCTTAGTGTTTTTAACATTAGAAATAGTTCATTGTGGAATATTGGTATTAAGATGTTCATATTCAGTTTTATTCTGATAAGAATGGGACTCACACATCTCGTTCTTTTTCTTTGGAACGAAATCAGATGGCGCCATACGCGTCCGTTTAATTTTGTATAGCAAACGCCAAATGAAATGGGAATCTTTGTATTTGGTTTTACATGAAGTTGCAAGTAAGTGAGCGAGCGCATTTTTCAAAATCGACTACGGCGCATCCCCACCGCTCGCCATCTTATTTGGCGCTTGCTATATCATTTTAACGCGATCAAGCGAATGTGTTTGTTGGTAGTGGCAACAAAACAGAAGATTCAGTAAAGAGAAACTCGTTCAAAGTTCTCTCTCCGCAGAAAGTCAATTTTCTTCGTTATTTCTAGAGTAGCATTTAAATCTACCTCTTTTAGTTTCATTAGTAATAGTTTATTCCTTTTTATATGATCTATATGTCCAGTTGATTACGTTGGGTTAAGCCCTTATTTATTTGTATAATTTTCTATTGTGTATTCTTTATTCATTTGTCAAAGATTTGTTATTTTGAATTATTTCTATGAACATTCACTCTGCAACAGTACTGACGATACTGAGAAAATATGAAAACAGACCTCATGTTTACTCGAACGAATGGCACGAAGATGGAAGAAAATCAAACTCATCTGATGTTTTTGAACGACAGCTTTTTCGCTTACAACTGGTTTTTGATGTCGGTTTATTCGAACAGTTTTACCCGTCAGATAAAATTTTAAAAAGAACGAGGCATGCAGAGCCCTTAATAGATACTCGTAGTCCTAGTGATTATAACAGGACAGGTCTATTACAACTACAGCTTTTCAGTACATTAGGATGGCAACAGTGGAATTAGGAACGAAAAAATGTAGTTGTTTTCATGATGGTCCACCATTTGGACTCGTAGTCTATTTTGGCTTGTAGTCTGCTACCTAAACGCGACCAATTTAGCAAACCACAAGTAACATGTAGATTGCAAGATGTTATGCAAACCTCCCTCTCTCGATCTGACCTACCTGAAGTTGGACGTCCCGTCGTAATCACCCTGCCGGCTAGCTCAATAGTTTCGAAGAGCGCAGGAGTCCCAAAGGTCGCTTGCTGTAATGGTGGCGCCACCGTATATTAACACCTGCAAGGTTCACCCCGTATATACGGTAGCGGGTGGGACCCAGGTAGCACCAAATACAAGAGAGACAGCTCCCTATCACTTGCTACTGAAGAAAAACGTGAGACTTTGCTTTACCCAACACTTGTAGGATAGGGAAACAAACAACGCACAAGTTAACAACAATAACAAGATTTAATTCCAGGAAGTAGATTCCTAAAAGTTAACAGATTAAATATCAGCTGTCGTAGTACACAGTTTAACAAAGGTAAAACAATTTTGAACTAAGTTAGCTCGTAAATCAATTATTAAATAGATACCAATCCAGCAAAAGATAAATATAATAATAAGTAAAATGAATAAATTCTTAATTAAATTGTGAAGTATAAACAAATGTAAAAATATGATATGATGTAGATATCAAAAATAAGTAAGTTGAAACAAAATAGTAATTACAGTGTAAATATGTAAAAAAAAGGAAAACTGAATTTAAAATAAAATAAATTACAAAATAATTCTACAAGGCAAATGAATTTATAAAGATAGTATAACAAATCTAGGTAGAATTATACGGAGTGTAAACCATATGCAATAATAATAGCATCAAGCTGCTAAGAGTTAAATGTCTGAGCAACTAATTGATTGTGTATCTTAAAATTCAATCTAAGCTCGCCAAGGCCTAAAAATAAGCTTAGTCTAAAAGGTATTAACCCTAATTCTCCCAGTAATATTCCCCTAAACCACCCTAGTTCCGCTCAAGGCGCAATATAGAGCTTTCAATAAAACAGGATCACCTGTCAAGATATCTACACCATGTATACACAGGTGTTAAAAATTTAAGAAAGATTAAGTTAAGTACGTTTATAGTTTAAGACAAATGAAAATTAGAACACAGATTATGTATACGTAATAGTGGTTCTTTACATTTAGTTTACAATGTAAAATAAAAGATATCTAGATCTTCGACGTAACCCAAGAAATATATGTAAATTTTAGTACGAAGGCCCGACTGAATGTCCTAAGCCTCGTCCAAAAATCTAATCTAATTATTGGCTGCTGGTGAAGCTAGACAACCAACTAATTTATAACATTAAAAGGTTAAGTTTTAATTCAGGCGATAAAGGCCCATCGGACAGAGTAAGAAGTTAAAACCTAGTATGCTATCTTAATTTTGTGCAAAATTACAAAGGTAGCCCAGAGAAGTGATTAGCTTCTCTAACGCCCACTAAAGACTAATTAATCAATCGATTAAACAATAATTATGAATTTTTGATAAAGATAGTTTCAGGTTAAAAGAACCAAAAACTAACAGAAATACTATAGCAACTACTTAGCTTGACATTTAAATTGTTCTAAGTCCTTGACTTCCCCCGTGTTAGTCCTCACAGCGGTAGAACGGGACGTCGTTTCCTTTAATGAATTAATGGAGATCAGCCGCCATTTTGTGACACCGTGAACTTGAATCAGGTTTTCACAGAACTGGAAGCTCCGAAGTAACCAATATCTCCGTTGAGTGTGGAAAAAGGATTTCCGATGATTCTCCTTACGGTAGATCGCAATATAACGATTCCTCGCTGAGAGGATTAATTTCGAATCCAAAAACAAGAGTCTGTTCTCCACGAGGTGAATCCCTCGGAATAATCTCGACGTAAGTGTACGATAAAAACACTTAAAATTCGAAAAAAAATAACTCCAGTAATAAATTAAATCCTAAGAAAGATGCAAGATTCGAAATAAGCAAAGATACAATAGATAAAGATATTTCTTATCGCAAGTCCAAGATCACCCACATAATACGACAAGTTCTGACGACGTTCAAGAATGAAGTGCCGACCGATAGAAGTACGATATACGATCGAGAGCCGATATACGTCATAAACAAGATCGATAGACAGGTAAATTTTGAAAAGAAAGGAATTTAATTAGAATATTCCCAAAGTTGGTATAAGTGGGAAGAATCAAACTAACAAGCGAAGGTACGCTAATTAAAACACCGTAATAAAGATGAAAAGACAAGGTAAGAACGTCAAGGAATCTGCAACTACAAGTTAAAATAAAGGTTGAGAGAGGGCGCTCCAAGCGAGAGAAAATAATTACACCAAATAAAGTAAATTAAATGAGATAAATAGACGAAAAGGCTCTAAAATAGGTTCACGAAATTCTAAAAGAATTTCTACAATTTAAGTAATGAATTAAAGAAACAAGAACAGATACAAAGCCCAAACAATTCGAACATGACTAAGCAATTTAATATTCAAGATGTCAGGCACACCGAAGTGTATGAAACATATACCGGAAATATATAGAATCAGCCAAGGTATTAGAACATGAATAAATTTTAAGAAAATATCGAGGTTTAAAGAAGCCCAAAACGTTAGTTAATTAATAACAAAAATCAATAAAATAATAATACACGAAAAAGGTGAAATATGAAGGGACTAAATAGATAAACTTAGGAAAATAATGAAATAACTTCAATATAAATTACCGAATGATCTCAAAATGATTTTCGAGCGTAACAAGTCTATTTACTCGGTTGCCACAGCCATCAGTTCCTCTTTAGTTATATACCTCCTTTAATGTTTTTTAAGCACTAAGATCATTCTTCTAGTTTTTATTTTGAATTATATTCGGTTTACCTTATTTTTTTTTTCTATTATCTAATTTATTTATATGTATAAATCTCTCATATCGTTTTAAATTGTTTATATTTTATTTAAAAGAAATGTATACCAGGTGCTACTCAGAAATTCTCGAAATTTGAATGTGGCGCGCGAAAGAATAGTAGTACAGCTCTATAGCGCAAGATGGTGTGTGCTACATCCAAACTAAGCCAGTCTGTCAAACGCTACATTGCTAGGTGGTGACAAACAGTTTTTATGTTTATATTTGCTGAGTTGTGTTTGAGTTATTCTGCGACAGTACAATGTCTGATATGAAAGAGCAAAGAATGTGCATTAAACGTTGCTGCACACTTGGTAAAACGGCAGCGGAACCTCTGAAAATGTTTAAACAAGCGTTTGGTGAGGATGCTTAGGCCAGACACAAACTTATGAGTGGTACAACCGTGCGTCCATCGACGGAAAACACGTTACAAAATGTGTCAAAAGTGCGTGATGCTAGCCTGCAAGACCGAAGGAGAACAATACATAATATCTGCAACATGAGGCGTATTGCTGCGAAGTTTGTGCCAAGGTTACTTAGCATTTAACAAAAAAACGGCACCATGTTATATGTGCACAGAGCTGAAAGAAATTGCCGAAAGGGATGCGAACTTTAGTAACAGAATCATTATTGGCGACGATTCATGGGTATACGGGTATGATACCGATACAAAGTCATCGCAGTGGAAAACACCATCGTCACCACGACCGAAGAAAGCACAGCAAGTTCAAAAGAACGTCAAGTCAATGTTGATTTATTTCTTTGACGCTGGTGACATCGTGCACAGAGAATTTTTCCCACCAAGTGAAACAGTTGATGGACGATTTTATTGCGATGTTCTTCGGCGACTAAAAAAAAACATTTGACGCAAGCGGCTTTCAAATTCGTGGATTCTACACCACAACAATACACCAACCCACACGTCACTTATGCGTCAGTTTCTAGCCTCTGCGAAGACAGCAGTACTAACCCACCCTCCCCACTTCCCGAGTCTTACCCTTTGTGACTTCTTCCTGTTTCCTAAGTTGAAACTGAAGCTCAAGGGGTGCTGTTTTGAGATGATTGAGGAGATCTAGACCGAATCGCAGGCAGTATTGAACACGTTAACACGCGAAGACTTCCAACACTGCTTCCACTCAGATAAGTCGCTGGGATCGGTGTATTCATGCGGAAGAAGAATGAAAAATTGAAGGGGATGGTAGTGAATAAGTTGTAAGAACAATTTGTGTTCTTTTTTCACATTCTGGGAATTTCTGGGTAGCATCTCATATTTGCTATATCTAATAGTTAACATAAATAGACTTTTTTTTAATTAATATTTCAAATGCCTTAATTAACAGTTTCTTAAATTTCTTAAATTATTTATTTTATTTACAGCGAAAAAATTACCTAAAAATGAACAAGTCACGGGTCCAGGAGGTAGCGGTCATGGCAGAAGACTGGTGGAAGGCGACGCAGGATCCAAAGCCGCGGGTACCTGCTGCAAGTGATGAACTCTCCCCTAGTTTATCACAATTGTGCTGCACCTTGATAAATACACACATTTAACTGAACTGCGCGCGCGTCGGTGCGCCCTAGTGATAAATCAGTGTAATAATTAAAAAAAAAAAAGAAGAAAATTATTAAGCCCATTTAAATTTAACAATTTTACGAGAACTGTGTGTCCGTCTTTTTGCAATTGCGGTCTCTTGTAACTCTCAGAACACCCAAATCGCCAGAGCACCGTCTGTAATTTTTCGTTTACTCCCCCCCTGTTTGTTACTCCCCATTTTTGTTTTCCTTTTTTTTTGTTTAATTGACCCTTTTTTCCTTTTTTTGTGTCTCCCGATTTCGATTTTGTAGCTCACATTAAATAGTAAAATAAAAGCGGCAACACCATCGGAGGAACATAGACCATAGAAAGCTTGTAAATAATAGGAGAAAAATAGGAACGACATTCACGAATCAAGAGCAGTTGGTCAACGAAGAAATTCAGACAGTGATCAGCGATGTTCTCGGGGACCCTTGATCTTGATTGGCTAATTTTGGAATCGAAAAACCGAAAAAAGGAACTGGAAATAAATAGTGGATTCTCATAAAACCAAATAACTAATTTTAAAACAAGAAGCAACGGATGCAAAGGTCATATATACATACATTTAGTGGGTTAAACAAATTATTATAATTAATTGTGTACTATTTATTAGCTGTTGTATAATTTTTCTTATTTAAGGTTTAAAATTTTACTGAAATGTACCGAAGAAATTAACAAAAAGACAAAAATTAGAAATGAGAATATTCACTATTTTTTTTAGGAAATAAATTGAACTGCGCGTGCACATTTTGTTTAAAATAAATTCGCATCGAAATGACACTTGTATGCTGGGATATTAAATCAAGTAACTGCACGCGCGTGTCATAATACTACATCTAGTAAACAGTGCTTGACATAGCCTCCAAAAAAATTGTAAAATTTTAAATCTTTTCATTAAGATATCTAACGTTCCCAATTTTTAAATGAAATAGAGTCGATTTTTATAGTATATAAAGCATTTTATATTTATACATGTATATTGAAAATTATATTTTTTATAATTTTAATGCTGTAATTATTAAGTTAATTATTTCTTTTCGTTCGTCCTACCCGCCCTTGATATGAAAGTGTAAAGTATAGTGTGGTGTTATTAAAATTGATTTAAGAAATTTTAACGTAACTTCGTGTCTATTTTAATTAATGTCACATTGACAGATATGATAATGTTGAGGTTATGTAATTGTAATATTTTAATTATTCCGCTAAATTTGTTGAGATTATTTTAAATCGTTTATAATTTAAAATTCCAATCTTATTTAGGTATAACAGCGGTCTCTATTCCTCTATAGATTAGCCTATATTAAATATTCCTTTTGATTATATAGATTCATTAATTGTACGTGTATATAAACTTAGTGACCCACACTAATAATTTCATTTTTATAAATAAATATATATTTGTAAATATTTATTTTATGTAAATATCAAGAAAAAAAAAGTGAAATAAGAATGAATAAAATGAAAAATAAAATGGCAATCGAGCATTATTAATAAATGATAATAGCTTTTTCCCTCCAAGGTTAGACGATTTTTATTTTGCAATTGATGGTGATAAAACTGTTTGAGAAAAATAAAACGACAAGGAAAGTAATGTTGTATAGACTGCTACATTGATTGAATTTAAAACATATACTTTTTAAAGTTATAGTACTTGAACGTAATAAAATATATAGATTGGAGTGCTTGAAGTAATTTGGAAATATTTTTTCATATATATCGAACATATTTTTTAAGATTGCTTTATAGCTTTAAAAATTATTAATTATAAATGTACATTTAGCAAATATAGATGTATATGTAAAAATATTAGAAAATTATTTCCGCAATTGATAAAGGTTAAAGAAATTAATTTCAATGTAGAAATGTGATAATTTATTTTAATCAATGCTAATTTAAGAAGAGTTCTAAGGAGGATGTGTATTCAGTTATTATTTAATTAAGAAGATTATTAGTAAGTATATTAATATTCAATTCGTACAATTATAAGCAGTAAAACTGTTTATTGTGAAACGTAAAGCTTTTTTTAAAACTGATTAAATCAAAATTATACTCCAAAATTTTCAATTTTAGTATGTAAATATTGAAAGAAACTGTGTTAATAGTTTAATTTTTTTAGGTCTAAAAATACATTACAGAAATTTTTTACCCTTTACTCAAGTCCAAAGTTAAAAACTTTTAATAAAAGGCTTCGTTCTTTAAGTTATTTTTAAATATTATATTAAGAGGAATATCTTAATTTTCTTGGCCGTATTATATTATGAAATAAAACAAACACGCAAGATTACTATTTATAGCCTCTTTTAACAATCCGAATGCCTATACTCCTTATTATTCTTATAAAATTTGCATTGATCCAAATATATATTGTCAAATTGTATATGATACATAAAGTAATTAATAAACAGTAACGTTGTCAATGTAACAATCAGTTGTTATATAAGCAGCAGAAAAGAAACCGAAATGATAAGAGACAAATGTTAATTCTTTCTTGAGTCTACGAAATATTTGTATAATTCTTATTTTTTTTCTAAGTAGATGTATGATGTAGTGAGGTGGCTGTACAGTAAATTATATAAAAAATGAAAATACTAATAATAATTAATAATGTCATATTACATATATGGATTTGTCCACAAATTGTATTATATTATATTTGAATATATTTGGAAAATTATTATTAATTAATTATAATTATTTTAATTATTGCTTGCTTATCTATGGTTATTATTATCATTATTCTGTAAGCACAGAATCAGATTGTACAGGATTTAAAATCATACTCAATAAAAGTTATTACAATATAATTCTTCGTCTGTTTTTAATTAATACCTCTAGATCTACAAAAAAAAAATAATTTAACTCACTGATAATTTACGTTGCCACCAAATGAGATTAATCAAATAAATAAAAGTTGAATACGTAGATTTAATAATAATAATTTTCATTTGACAAACAGATATACGTACCGTATGAACGATCATTCGATAGTCACCTATAGTAGTGGAAATAGAACGGCACGAAGACGATCGCGTTTATAGCTAACCCTAACTGCTAAACACATGCTGACAGCAACCAGCATCAATTCCGTACAAATGCATCTATCGCAGAGTCACATTTTGTCAATTCTATTTATTGTTTGCAGTTAACCCAGATATATCTCTCCCTAACAGCTGTGGCCATCTCTCCTGGATACCTTAGGGGAGAGATGGCCATACTCACCGTTTTTTTTAAGCCAATATTTTCAAAACAACAAAAAGGAGTGACTTGGATCTGTTAAATAAGTACATACAGTATAACCCTGTCTACAACACTGTACCAAAATTTTATTATGCTGTTAGTTTTCATACAATCGCAAAATTAAAAAATTATGGCCATCCTAGGTTTCCCCTCCATCATCACATTCGTCTAGTCGTGGAGATGTTTCGGGCTACAGGATTAAATTGATGTATTGCAGAAAAATTTTGACAGTGACAGGTTGGTAACCTTCATACCGTTTAATGTAAAAGGTCTTTCAATAAGAGCGAAAGATTTTAAGGTTGAATAAAACATGGTTTTCTGTTGTAAAGTATTGAAATATTTATAATGTATACATTTGGGAATTATGTGTGAAACAAAATATCTTATAAATGACTGCCATGGCTTTGCTGGCATACGCGTACTCTTTTGACAAAATTCGCAATAACATTATTGTATACATGTGACGGTATTTCATTGATAGAGCGTCTAATTTCGGTCTCCAATGCTTCGGTGGTTTCGGGCTTATCGGCATAAACCCGTGACATCAGCCCCACAGCCAGAAATACAAAGGTGTCAAATCGCAAGAACGTGGCGGCCAATTCTGGTCACCAAACCAGGAAATGACACGACCACGAACAAACTCGTTCAAGACAGTGAATGGTTCACGGGCGGTATGACATGTGGCCCCGTTCTGCTGAAACCACATGTCGTCAAGGGCAATATATTCCAATTGAGGTACAAAAGCTGCCTTATCATATCACGATAATGTTAGCCATTCACCGTTACTGCATTACCTTCCGCATCTTCAAAGAAATACGGTCCAATTATTCCTCCAGACCACAATGTACACTAATCAGTAACATGTTTCGGAAGCATTGCTTTCTGATTAATTATTCGTGGACTTTCTGAGCCCCAAATGCGGCAGTTTTGCCGATTTACGAAGCCATCGAGGTGGAAATAGGCCTCATCACTGAAAATTATTTCGTCCGCAAAATCGGCATTCACTTCTGTTTGCTCAAGTATCCAAATGGTGAACCCTCTTCGCTGTGCATGGTCTGTTGGAAGAAGTTGTTGAGTCAATTAGACATTGTAGAGGTGGAGATGCAAATCTTGGGTCAGAATACGCTGAAGAGTGGCTGTTGTAATGTCCAATTCTTGTGCACGATGACGAATCCACGTCTCTGGACTTTCGGCCACACTCTCGCGAACTGCTGTGATATTTTGTTCTGAACGACCTCTACGAGCTCGCGTCGTGGTTTCACATCAGTCACCGCACCAGTCCCTTCGAATTTTTCGATTATTTTTTTGACTGTAGCTGAATTAGGGACATTCTGTCGATCGAATATTGAACGCACTTTACGAATGGTGACGATCAAACTTTCACCATTTTGATAATAATGTTCAACAATCAGTACGCGTTGGTCTATCGTATAATGCTTCATGTTTACTAACTCCCATCTGTCAGTTTTCGATCTGTCACATCATAATCACGTGTCATTATGACTGTCAAACAGGGCCGTCAATTCAAATCTTGCACTCCTATTGATGAAACACCCATTATATCCGCATTTCAAGAATGCAGAACATCATAATTTATAGGAGAAATTCATGGACAACTAGATGTTATTCTTTTTGAAACATGTTGTACTTTGAGAAAATTTGATTTTTCCACCTCTCTCCACTTTGAAGTTACGTCAGATACTTTTCTTTTTAATATAATCCCCGCTGGTTTTACTGGATTTGGATAGATCACAAAGTTTTGATGTAAATAATATGCACATTTTCAGTTTTCTGGCTAATAGTTTCCAAGATATTCATTTTTTTTAAATAAAAAATGTAAAAAAAAAGGTTTAAGTATATCAATACGTTAAGCACGTATACGCTGTTACAAATGAAACAGACATGCAATATACACGTCTGTAACTGTACACATGGACATACATTATTTTCCAGCATTTACTTCTGCTTAAGACACGCGTTTCTGCCATCTACTATTAGGCGTAATCAGTTAAGCTAGTGAAGTAAGTAAAGCTTAAACAAATTGCCTCATAAGGTATAGCAAATTTTGTCCTATCAGGTGGCACCATATAATCTAGTGACATCTGGCGGACGAAGAGACTATGCCGAAAGTGGCAATATTCCCTTGCCCGGCTATGCCGGTCCAGAAGAGAAAAAAGTACGTATGTAGGTGTAACTCCATTAACACGATGCCAGGTGGCAGCAAATATACAAAAGAAGGTTTAAGTATATCAATACGTTAAGCACGTATTACGCATTTGTTACAAATGATTTGTTTAAGCTTTACTTACTTCATTAGCTTAACTGATGATGCCTAATAGCAGATGGCAGAAACACGTGTCTTAAGCGGAAGTAAATGCTGGAAAATACGAGGTGTATGTCCATGTGTACAGTTACAGACGTGTATATTGCATGTCTGTTTCATTTGTAAAAAATGTCAGTCTATTAGTGTTAATACCAATTGTGGTATTTTGTAGAGGCGAATCGGCTACCACAAAAAAAAAAACGTTTGGACAAGAATACTCAGTAATAGGATTTTGGGGACCTTCTTCATTGATGGCTCGTTGTCAAGTCAGAAATATTTTAAGCTATTGAGAGATTATCTCATTCCAGCTTTGGCGGTTCTATTCCCAAATCAACGAAATCCCAACATTCCAAATGAATACTTGTGGTTCCATCAAGTTGGGGCTCAACCTTACCTATTATAACCGAATGTTGCGCGACTGTCTCAACAAAATCTTTCAAGTTAGGTGGATTGACAGAAGGAATTTTGTTGGATGGCCAGAACAGTCGCCCCATTTAGACTTTTTCTTATAGGGTTACATAAATTGTAAAGTATTCTTTAATCGGCCGACCACAATTGGAGAACCGGATCCAAGCCGAGATGAGAAAAATACAGCCAGAAATTCTCCAAAATGTTTGGCATTTCGACATCGATTGACATACTGCCAAGAACAAAATGGTCAACAATTAGAACATCCAATTTAATTTTGTCCCTGATAAAGACATTTTCGTTAGTACTATTTTTGTGTCTCGTTTAGTATAAACGAAGAGAGGTGGAAAAATTAAAATGGCCTCAAAGTATTTGTTTCAAAACAAATTAATTTGACTTACGAGGGAGCAGATAAATCCAGGTTTTGAAACTTTATAGGCTCTCTGTATATTAATTTCTACTTATTAAGATTTATTGAATATCGGAAGATATAATCTAAGCTTATAATAATGAGATAATAATAAGAATGTATTAACTGGGTACTTACTGTTTTTAATTAGCGCTTCTTAAGCGGGCAGGTAATACAAAACGCTGTTGAAAATGGCGGATTTCGTAAGGATTCAATCAGCTCAGACATGTGTATTATATGCCTGAGCGTGTAAAACATGATTCGTTCTGGGATATAAATTTACATTCTTTTTGCAGTTAACCCAGATATGGCTAAGAACATTTTAATAAAAGATAAATGAATTAGGAATTTGCTTTTATTAAATCTAATCTTGGTTGCATTAGTGACAATTTAACTAAACTAGAAACGCAAGCTAGGCAGCTTGATGCTGTGAATTTAATTGAAAATTTTAAGAAAAATATGGATAAAGGAGGGTCCATTGGAAATCGAATAAAAAGAAAACTATTTTACAAATTCTTATAATATGTTTTAAAAAGGTATATAACCCCTTACCACAATTATTAGTCGTATCCTAAATACGTATTTCGACAACTAAGTTGTCATCATCAGTAGGTAAAAACTACTAATTAAAAGTCACACATGGGGCACAGTAAAGTAAAATAAACGCTTCCGCACAACTACTATACACTGCAACCCTGTAAAGACTAAATTTAACATGCCAATCTCAAACTACGAGACAAACACTTGCCTCTTAAGGAAAGGTTTTAAACATGTGTTAAGTTATCGAACAAAGGAACGGCAGAAATTCTTCTCTAAAGAAGGCGCCTACTAAAAACGATTTTTAAAGCTACGATGACCTACTATTAAACTAAATGAACCACCTTATATTTTCACAAAACACTAGTATATTTAACTATATGAATATTTCATGTGCATGGTACACATCGGTAGTTATTATTTAAACGTATTATTTCGAGTACAAGTATAATGACAAATCTATATTGGGTAGGGGTGTAAAAATTTTCCATTACAAATGGTTAAAACGTATGGTCGTATATTGTAAAAGCCGAACTCTGCAAATTCTGAGAAAGACAAAATTAAGAAGGGGCGTTACATGTGAAGAAACAAGACATCCGACTGGGTTGTGTTATATTAAATGAGAATCAATTCACGTGAAAGGGTCTATGAATAATTAGATATTGTAGGTATATAATTTAAAAGTTAATTATAATAATAGATATAGAATAGAAATATAGAATAGAAATATAGAATATAGAATAGAAATATAATAGATATTGTAGGTATATGATTTAAAAGTTAATTATAAATAGGTGACATGTCCTAGTTAAGGAGTTAAGCAAATTTAATATAATGTATACAATTCACGGTGGGCTCTGGGTGAAACATGATAAATAATTTAATAAACAAAACACCCGGTACATCTGTTCCACAAAACGCGAAACATTTTACATTTCGTGAAACAAACACACCGAGTGCTTCATTCAACAAACCATTGTTAAGGAGGTGATTTTGCAATCTTTCACGTGTATGGATTCCCACATGTCTATATTTCTGCTGTTACCTCCCCCACCCACTTATAAAAATGTGAATAGACAGCTGAACGGTATTGGAGATTTATCGCTATTCAAGGAGGTATGTTTATTTTTTGCGATAAATATACTTTCGTAAGCATCAAGTTCATGGGGTTTATTAATTCCTTTTATCAATTTCAAACCTGTAATCGGTACATTGTGCAGTGTGCTCAAAGCGTGATTTGCGTTTATTAAATTATTTATCATGTTTCACCCAGAGCCCACCGTGAATTGTATACATTATATTAAATTTGCTTAACTCCTTAACTAGGACATGTCACCTATTTATAATTAACTTTTAAATCATATACCTACAATATCTATTATATTTCTATTCTATATTCTATATTTCTATTCTATATCTATTATTATAATTAACTTTTAAATTATATACCTACAATATCTAATTATTCATAGACCCTTTTCACGTGAATTGATTCTCATTTAATATAACACAACCCAGTCGGATGTCTTGTTTCTTCACATGTAACGCCCCTTCTTAATTTTGTCTTTCTCAGAATTTGCAGAGTTCGGCTTTTACAATATACGACCATACGTTTTAACCATTTGTAATGGAAAATTTTTACACCCCTACCCAATATAGATTTGTCATTATACTTGTACTCGAAATAATACGTTTAAATAATAACTACCGATGTGTACCATGCACATGAAATATTCATATAGTTAAATATACTAGTGTTTTGTGAAAATATAAGGTGGTTCATTTAGTTTAATAGTAGGTCATCGTAGCTTTAAAAATCGTTTTTAGTAGGCGCCTTCTTTAGAGAAGAATTTCTGCCATTCCTTTGTTCGATAACTTAACACATGTTTAAAACCTTTCCTTAAGAGGCAAGTGTTTGTCTCGTAGTTTGAGATTGGCATGTTAAATTTAGTCTTTACAGGGTTGCAGTGTATAGTAGTTGTGCGGAAGCGTTTATTTTACTTTACTGTGCCCCATGTGTGACTTTTAATTAGTAGTTTTTACCTACTGATGATGACAACTTAGTTGTCGAAATACGTATTTAGGATACGACTAATAATTGTGGTAAGGGGTTATATACCTTTTTAAATTATTATTTAACCACAGTCTCCATTGAAAGAATCTTATAATATGTGTTTCGTATGTTCTTTTCCCCGATATGCCTAAAAACTTTTGGGCAAAATTCCGCTATAATTTTGAAAACATCCCAAGTTTTATGAGATAAAAGACCAGTCAATTATAACTGCATATATTTTATTTATGTGAAAGTAAAGAATTTTTACGGTGTTATACAGGATGTCCAGTAAGAGTAGGGAGTATTTGTACATTCAATAAAAAAAACACTACAAGTCAGAGAAAAATATTTTTTTATTTTTAATCTGCAGTTTTGGGAAATTAAGTGCCACAGATTATGTTGTCCATGCATACACTTTCTCTTTAAGGTATCTCCATAAGAAATAATCAAGGGGTATAAGATCGGGGCTTCTCGGGGGCTAATTAATGGTGTCTCGACGAGAGATCACTTTTTCCGGGAAAAGTTGATTGTCAACCTCAAGTGATTGGTTTGAGGTGTGGCAAGTGGCTCCATCTTGTTGAAACCATGGTTCACTTTAAAACCTTCAAACTCCTGTAGTTGTGGAACCAAAAAGTTTCTTAACATATCGCAATACCGTTCACTGCTTATCGTAAGTTCTCGCCTTCGCTGGTCTTCAAATAAGTAAGGCCCAATGAAGCCTTCACCAGACATGGCAGCCCACACAATAACTTTTGGACTATGCAATAGTCGTTCATATTTTCATATAAAGGACGACAATCAGCAACTACTTTAGACCCTTGATTTAAAAGAGGTTTTAGTAGTACTGAAAATGCTACTGTTGCTACTTTTTTTCTAGAACAAGAAATGTTTAATATTATGAAGAAAATAGATCCTGAAAATATGCCATGTTTAGATCGTTGAAAAGGTTAACTATAATATTTAAGTTCTTTCATTTACCTTTTAATTTTTTTGTTTCGAAGTGATCTCTAATAATTTTAAAGAACTCAAATATTCTTCCAAGTAAATCGAATGAAATTTATTTCTAGAATATTTTTATACAACTTAAATGTTAAGGTTCAAATTTCGAGAGTCATTTAAATAGGTAAGAGAGAAGTGGATAAATACTTCTATTTTCCACTAAGCGTCAGTGGGAATTTTAAGAGGTGCAATTTAAAGAATTTACGTCACAAATGTATACTTTAATAATAATGATAAAAAACCCTTAAATATGACCTTCGTTTTTTTTATATCATTACTTTTCCGCAAATTAAATGTAAATTTATAATTTTGAATTAGTTTACATGGTGTGCTTAATTAAATAGATAAGGAACCACGGAGGAAGTAGTAACAAAGTGGGTTTTTTAAGACACGCTGCTTGGAGAATTTACGTCACCAATATAAATACATTTTATAAATTAAAGAGTATGATATAAATAAGATTAGGTAACTACTTATATATTTATACATCTTAATTATTTTGTAAGCTATTTTACTATCCAAAATATTTCTTTTTAATATTTTTAATACAACTCTTGCCAAAATATATATTTATATAGTTTTAACTATGCACATATAACAGTGAGATGTAATTTGCTAAATTGATACTTTGTCATTAATTAAGTGCAAACGTCTAAAACCTAGTGTTACTAGTGTTATTTTCTGATTGCAATACTGCAGTTGAGAATCTAGTTTAACTTACATAAATAGATACAAATGTAAGCAGAATAGAAGAAATTTATTTTAAGATCTAGTACTTTCAGAGTAGTTCCGGTCCGCGAACGCGTCGATGTTTATAATAGGATTGTTTCTCAGTTAGCTGTGAGAAAATGTCAACAATAATGGCAAGCATTTTGCTATTTTCTATCATTTAACATCCGAACAAACAATTCTGTAAAAATTTTACGTTGTACAAGTGAACAGACACAACAACACGATGAACAGCAGCAACAATCAAACCCAGAGAAATCCTGTATCAACGAAAAGCAACCTCTTAGGGAGTACCACAATGAAATGCTTCGCACCAGGTGGATGTCCAGCTGTCATTGATGGAAGAAGATGCGGCGAAACGAAAAACTTAGAAATCATTAAAGAGTTTAATAGATTATATGAAACTAAAATGCAACAAATTGATGAAATAGCTGGCGGAGACTGCATTCAGGTTAGTGTAATGCAAATTTTTGGGTGTGGTCATATGATTTTGACATATGCCTTGTAAACATTAGTTTACGCGCGGTATTTAAATATCTCTTTACAGGCAAAAATAAACTTACAACAGGAATGGATTAAAGATTTGACCGACCAGAATGAGATGCTAGTCAGAGTAGTAGAAGAACTTGAGGTGGAAGCAGCAGAACGAGTAACAATGCTTGAAGAAAAGCTACAGCATAGTGCCAAATGTGCATGTGAGGTATGTACGTTTAGATGAAACCATAAATTTATATTACTTTCGCAAAATAATTAAACCGCACGTTTATTTTGAAACGTTAAGTATGTTTGATCATTTCATCGCTTAATTGTGCTCGTTTCCCGACTCCTTATCCAAGTACTGTGTCACTGAAGCTCAACGTATGTTATAAATGCCATATTTTGGGCTAGTTTTTTCTCTAAATGAATATTCATTGTAGGTTATGGAAAGTTATAGAGATTTTTCCATTAACTTTCTTGGGGATTTCCAGAAAATGGAACACACACAGAACGATCTAAATAATTTAATTGAAGTTTTGAAACGAGTAAAAAATCATGGTTTGTGGAGTTTGAAAGGTCTTAATTTTTACACAATTGATATAAACGAGCTTATGGGTGAGGTGGCTAATGCAATACAAAATAATGGCAACAGTGACATAGATTGCAACTGCAATTGGTAAATATATATGAAGTTACAATGGAAATAAAAAGATGATTGTTTTTATTACAGGAATCAGGAGACATCAACAAATTGCAAGGTATCAAGAGCTGTTAGAGTATATTTTGAGGTTGTTGATGATAATTGTGTTAAAAAGAAATATTTTGAAGATAATTTTGAAATGGGTTTGGCTAATGAGAAGCCTCAACAAATTAAATTTAGATATTATACAACTTCCTAATGATTGTACTATACGTATTACATCTTGTACTTTCAAAATTGAAATAGATCATTTTACAATTGTTGATTTAAAATTATTTTTTTGTTTGAGCAATATAATCAAAAACTGCTCTTGTCGATAATTAGTACATATTATCTTTTGTTTCAGAGCAACAGTCTCATAAAGGAAAAGGACAGGTTAGTAAATTTAATTAAGAAATAGGAGGGGAGTTTTTTAAGTTATCTACCAGTTATGAAAACAATATACTGTTGTGACAAGTTTCTTAGACATTTTATAGTGTCATCTCTAAGTTTGGTTTAAATCACTTAACATTTGTTACTTTTACATTCATTTAAAGAAGAGAAAATCTGTGATTTGAAACTTGAACAGAGAAACGTCATGAAACTTTTATCAAAAGAAGGCAGTAGCCCAAAGAATAATTGTACAAGCAGCAGTGGCGTAACTTTTTGAGCTGGGCCCCCCCCGCGAGAAGTACTGGATTTTTTTTTGGCGTATGAGGAAAGAAGGGTTTATAATATAGACAATACCTATAATAAATATAATAATCTTTTATTAGATAATTTACATACCTAATATAAAATATACAAAAAAGAGAACATAAATACATTGACATTTTAAAGAAAACGATTTCTGCGACGAGCTTTCTAAGTTACAAATTCGTCAATTAAGGAATCTAAATTAAGGCTACTGGTTTCTTGGTGCTCTATGCTTATAAATGCTAAACTTGAAAGCCTGCTCTCACTCATTGTACTTCTTAAATAGTTTTTTATTAATTTTAATTTTGTAAATGAACGTGCAGCGGTTGCAACAGTAACTGGCAATGTCAGAAATAAAAGAAGTGCACTACACACGTCTGACAAATTGTTTGCTGTGTAGTTATTGTCTATTAACAGAAAATGTCCTAAATCTTTTATGGAATTTAAATTTTTAATTTCATCGACAAAAACTTTTTGCAAGGTTAGTACTTGCTCTGGAAAATCTGTAGATAGGTCGCGGCTGTAATAAGTTTGTAATATTGCTGCAGAACTATACAATTTTTCTTCGACAAATTCGACCATATTTTTTGGAGACAAAAAACTAAATCTCCCATAAGTTTCATTCAAACTTTGAAATCTGCATCGTAATTGACTCACATATATATCAATAGTGCGTTTGAAGACACCTACTTCAAACAAGCGTTCTGCATTTTCCAAACGTTCATCACATAGTAACTCATCAAAAAAACGTTTAACTTTTCGATGCCGTTGATTTGAGAAATTTGGATTTTTTTTCCACGAGTTAGCCAGAACTGTTGCTTTTTCTTTGAATTCAAGAAATTTTACCCGAAGATTTTGAATACCTTTCATAGTTGAACCTAGCATTTTAGTAGTATTTTCGAGATCAGCTGTCGAATTTTGAAGTAGCTTGGACGTCAAATTGATTCTTCCTATTACATCACATTGAAAAATAAGTATAAAAATGAATTAAAAATTTTCTATTTTCTTTTTTATGGCGAATGCTGCTTCACGTTCGTCTCTTTTTTTACTTGTAAGTGCAATATTAGAGAGTACTTCCAAAACTGACGTAAAATTTGCCTTTATTGCTATAATTGATTCATAACGAGAAGACCACCTTGTATTACATAAGCTTTTTAATGTACTCGACATTGCTTCAATTTCTGTTTGAGTTCTTAATTCCCTCCATCTTTTAATGCTGTGTCCAAAGAATGTGTATATTTTTTGACATATATCATAAAATCTTTTTATTTCAGGCACGTCTTTACATGCGTCATTTAACACGAGATTTAAATTGTGTGCCGAACAATGAACGTAATCTGCTGTTGATACTTTATCCTTAATTAGTTTTTGCAATCCAGAGTATACACCGCTCATATTAGCAGCGCCATCGTAACCCTGCCCACGACATCTGTCTATATCAATACCTATGTCAGCTAAACTGTTTAAAATATCATTTTCCAGACCTTTTGAGGTTTGGTCTGTGACTTCTCGAAATCCTATAAAAGAGTCGTGGATAGTTATGCATATGGGTTTCTGATGTTGATTCGTTTCTATTGTGACATATCTAATAACTTGTGATAACTGGTCAATCTTGGAAACATCTTGTGTTGTATCTGTTATTATAGAGAAAAACGACGATGCTTTAATTTTGTTAACAATATTTCCTTTAACATTTGTAGCCACTAATGTGATAATTTCATTTTGAATTTTTGGAGATAAATATTTCTCGAATTTGTTTTCTTGTATGTGTAAATTAAGTACGTATCTTGCAAGAAGATTAATTATCGACAAGAAATTTCCTTTACTTGTTGAATCCGTTTGCTCCTTATGGTCGCGAAGTGGAAGATTGCATTTTGCTAATGTAATTATCACGTCTATAATTCTTCTAATTATTTGTCGCCATTTGTTCATTTCTTGATTTAGTGACAAAATGACCGCCTTATCAATGGTTTTGTGTTTTTTCCAAGCATCATGCGTTTTACATGCGCAAATGTGTACAAATGTTTTCTCGTGATCTTTGATCTTTTTTGAAAGACCCTGCCAATCATTAACTCCGTTACACCAATTGTCTCTAAAATACATGTCATTTCTGTTAGCAAAAAGCCAACAGGGTTCGTAATACGCAATGTTTAACCTTGCCGAATAACACAACCACATACGTTCCACGGTTTGACCAGTTTTATTTTTGAATGTGTAATAAGCGTTTGTAAAAGATCTACCTTTAGCATCTTTCGGAAAATTACTATTGGGTTTACACGGCTTCGCACCTAATATATGCCTCATAATGTTATCATCAATTTCAACGTTTTGATAATTTGCAATGTCACTTGTGAACATTTTTATCTCTTTATTTTTATTTTGACTTTCTACTTTATACACATCTTCTGCAGGTTCACTGGGTTCAGTTAATGCCACATGTGATGTGGTTGGTTCATTTAAGCGATCATTCTCCTGATACCGTTCACTATTTTCATCATTTTCTTCTTTAACTATCGCTTGTTCATTGAATGGAGCACCAAAGAAATTGTCAAGTTTTCTATATTTTGTAGCAATAGTCTGTTCCTTTTCCCTACGAAGTTTTCTCTTTTGATATCCACTTAAAACTATTTTTCCGCTCATGTCTTTTAACTGCAAAAATATTATTTCTAATTAATTTATATTAGGAAACATTAACTAACTTTTATGTTTCGCTAATTATTTTTTATAACAGTCATGCTTTTCACAATTACAATCGTTATAAAATAACTTTTAAAGAAAGGTCATGCTACTAAAAATTTGTACTTACAGTATTTTACTGCTTCAAATAAAAACCACACGTATTTATAATAAGGCCGTCGTTTTAACTGACTAATAATTCTAATAAATAAACAGACATCTAAATGGAACATATTGCAATCCTAAATAACTTAGGAAATCCCCGAATCAAAACTACAAAGATCATTTATATTGCGAAGTTGATTATTCGATTTCAATATGGCATTATGTTTACTTAAAAATCATTTCATTACTCGGAACCTTATACTGTGCTTATACATACATACATTTTTGCAAGTGAGAAGAAAGGGCAATTTGTTGACGTCGCAAAAATATAGTAAATTAGGTATTTATAATATTTATAAAATATGATGTTGCTCTTAGTGTGTAAAAGCTTCATCGACTATTTTATTATGCAGGCTGTGGCATTACTTTATGAGCAGGGCCCCCTCCGGCGTAAAGTACAGGGTAATGTCGGACTCTGGGCTAATGCAGGGCCAGGGCCTCTTGACCTCCCCCCCCCCTCCGCGCGGCGGGGTCAGCGGGGGTGTACGTTACGCCACTGATAAGCAGTTTAAATGAAGCAGAGAATCCGTTCAAGATGAGCCAAAGTGTGGAAGACCTCTGGAAGCACGAACTGAAGAAATCAACAAAGTTGAAGATTTGGTGTTGATTGGCCGCCGAGTAAAAGTTTTAGTTATTACTAGAGACATATCAGAAACGAGTGTTCTTAAAATTCTACACGAAGATTTGGGAATAAGCAAGGTGTCGGCACGATGGATTCCCAGCCTGCGTAGTCCCGAACAAAAATTGTGTAGACGACAAATTTGTGAAGAGAATTTGACTGCTTTATCTCAAGATGAAGACTTCTTAGAATAGAATTGTAACTGAGGACGAAACTTGGGTACACCACTGGGACCCTCCCACGAAACAAGAGTCCACGCAATGGGTTCATAAGGGCTCTCCACTGTCCAAGAAGTCAAAAACGTAATTTTCAACGTAAGAAGGCAGTAGCCCAAAGAATATTCATGAGAGAATGTCATATTTCCAAGTCAAATTTTGGTGTAACCAGTTTAAATGGGGCAGAAAATCCATGCATGATGACCCAAAGTATGGAAGATCTTTGGAAGCACGAACTGAAGAAATCATCAACAAAGTTGAAAATTTGGCGCCGAGTAAAAGTTTCAGTTATTGCTAGAGAAATAGAAATATCAGAATCGAGTGTTTTTAAAATTCTACACAAAGATTTGTGAATGAGCAAAGTGTCGCCACGATGGATTCCCAGCCTTCGCAGTCCCGAATAAAAATTGTGTAGATTACAAAGTTGTGAAGAGAATTCGACTGTTTTTTTAGACTACTTTTAAAATGGAATTGTAACTGTTACCGAAACTTGAGGACATCACTGGGGCCCTTCCACGAAACAAAAGTCCATGCAATGGGTTCATAAGGGCTCTCCACCGCCCAAGAAGGCAAAAACGCAATTTTCTGCGGAAAAAGTGATGGTCACAGTTTTCTTGGACGCGGAAGGGATTCTCTTAATTGAGTATATGCCAAAAGGGACTACAATAATGGGAAATGTCTACAAAGACACAATTAAGGACTTGAACATGGTTATACGCGAAAAAACACCCACAATTTTGCTCAGAAAATTGCTTCTGCAATACAATTGCAGGGTGTGTAAGGCACGAATTGGTCAAGCAGTAATCAATGAATGCGGCTTTGAGGAATTACAATATACACTCTACATTCCCGGCTTCGCCCCTGTGACTATTATCTCTTCCAAAAACTCAAAAGACCTTGAGAGGCCGTGGATTCTTATTGAATGACAACGTGAAAAACGCTATGGGGTCGTATTTTGCGGAATTCCAAAAGAATAAGTGTGTTAATGGTTCTTACGTTGAAAAATAATTTCTTTTTGTTTTCTAACTCGTATCTTTCATAGCTAGATAAATAACATAAAGAACTTCCATCGTACTATTAATTTCTTTTTCACTAAAATTACCAATATAATGGTAATAATTAAAAACGATTTCATATTTCTTTTGTCAAAATAAAAAACACCTTATTTTGTAATTACAGAAAACTTAAAGAGCTGGAAGAAAAGATTAGGAAATTGAACGAAACTATCGAAAAGAATGAAGAAGCAAGGCGTGCTTGTCAACAATATGCTGAACTTAAAAAGGTAATTTTTGAACGATATCCATCCTTAATTTTTTTAAATTGAATTTACTTGAATTCTTTAAAATTACCCTAATACTAATTACCTATATTTTCTAATTCGCTTAAGTAAAACCGAAATTGTTTTTTTTATCATTTTCAATTCACCATTCACTGAAGAGTTCATTCAGTTTTGGATTAAAGTTCTCCTTCCATTAAATGTTCTCTAATACGCTATCGGTATCTAATTTTTCTTGGTATTAATGAAACAGTACTTGAGATTAAACTTGACTGTACATTCGCTCTCAAATGCAACTTGCCAATGTAGATATTTAATTTAATTTATCGCATTTTTGGATATTGTTTCGACTTCTTTAATCTGAATTTGAATGAATTTTCAGTCGATGTTGGATATGCGAGACGCTTTAACCGCGGAAGTGGCCGAAAAGCACGATTCTATCTTATGTTTGCGTCGTGAGGTACATCTATTAGAAGAGCAGTGTAGAAAAGCCGAACAACAAACCCATTTCAAAGATGATATTATAAAGGAACTGAGAAAGGAGATGAAACAACTAAAGTTGCAGGTAGGTGTTAAAATCTTTTTCTGTTATTTATTTTATTAAATTAATTTGTGATTCTATTAATGTTAAGTATACAGTGTGATTTGAAATTATTTAGGGTAGTTCAAATTTGGCGCCGTACTAAAGTGATATATTATTTTGTGTTCAGCGGCTCGTATTCAATGACAACTGTTTTATTATTACATATGAATTAATATTTTATGTTCGTAATTTTAAATACTAGAACTAATTTCACTTAAAAAATAATATGTATAATAATAATAAATAAAGGCCGGATTATATGCAAAAAAAAACTGAAAATATGGCATAGATATGCAAATGTTTTAACCTAAATCTGCACTTAAGAAAAATATTCAGGTAAAAAAAAAATCACAGATATTGTGCATGCCTATCAAGATCCATAATAATTGTCTTTATTCCTTCATAATGATTTGCATGAAAAATAGCAGTCTCCAACCACGTTCCCCATCGTGTGATTACTGGTTGAGGAGGAAGCGGAACACCGGGTAGATGTTGTTTGTAAAACTGAACTCGTAATGGGGCCTTTAAAAATACTTTCTTAACACTACTAATTAAAGTATTTACTAAGGGAAAATGGTTTCTGACTTCTTCTGCAACACGATTTAGTCCGTGCGCCATTCAAATTGTGTGAATTAGATTTTGGTAAAGGATTTTCAAGTTGAAAGCTGCCTTCACCATGTATGGTGCAGCATCCGGCAAAAACAATAGAAATTTCTCTGTTGGAATAGATTCTGGTAAGAAGAAAGTTGACAGTTCTTCCTGTATAAACCTTGTTATTGTAAAATTATTTGCCTTTTCCAACTGTTTGGATGAAATTAAATAAGATTTTGCTGGAACCGATACGTTAAGGATACCAATCATTAAATGAAAAATGTATTGGCCCACACTATCAGTAGTTTCATCTACGCATATATAAAGATAATTGTTTGGAACAACGTTCTTAATGCTATTCAATGTTTCTGTATAGATACAGCGAATATATTTTTTTCTTAACATGCTCTCGTCGAGAATGTTATATTTGCTGATGTACTTTTGAAAAAATAACGTGACATTTAAAGTGTTTAATTTATGTAGTGGAATATCTGCCGACACAAACATTTGACATAAATCTTCATTAAATTGTTCTTGTTCCGATTTTTTGGAAGTTGATGGCAAACATTGCGGTAATGTTTGCTGACTCTTCTTCGCCAATTTCATCTATGTTAGTTTTGCAGCATGAGATGGAGTTTCCACATGTTGGTCGACTTGGAACTTTGTCTCACTTGTAATCTGCAAAAAAAAAATATCACATCATCGGCTGTTTTCTTGTAAAATAAATGTTAGTAAAAGATAAAGGAATAATTAAAAACTTAATTAATTAATTAATAAGAGGAAATAAATTTAAAATTTTACTCACAATCTTGCAGCATGCTACGCAAAACACTTTTTCTCCATCCATACGCAATTCTGAATAAGGTGCAATCCATCCAGGCACAGTCGTTATTTTCGGCATTTTTGCTATTATATATCACAACTCACAAGTTTACACTTCGAAAAGCAAACGTAAAATGACGTTTAAAATAAAATTACTTTCGAATATGGGAATAAATTTCTCCGAATAGCAAAGAAAGACAAATACTCCTAAATTTCTGGTAAAATGTATTTTTGTATTTATTTAGAAGTTTTAAGATATTAGCTTTTCTGGAATTTTGTCTCGGCCTGGATGTATGGGAAGAGCATTAATAAATTCTTGGAGACGATTATCGAAAAGTACCGGGAAGAGGCTTAATAAAATGTTATTTTTAATTTAAAGAGGGCTGTTTAATTTTTGTTTGTTTGTTACATCCACGGCATATTTTTAGTAATGCCTATAATAAATTTAATTTAGTAAATAAATAAAACTCGGATACTTAAAATATGCAAATAATATACAAAATGCATATACATATTATGTAAATATGCAAATTTATGCAAACTGCATATAATCCGGCCTCTAATAATAAGATAATTATAACAGGAAATAAAATTTTAATTTAAGTTAATTAAAGCAGTCACATAATTCAATAAGTTGGATATTTTTAATAAATTACAATTAACAATATCATAATACCACTACTTCTTAAAAAGATACTTGATAGTAAAGGTTGATTTATAAACTTGACGTTGCCCTTACCGTTCACAGTTGCCGTTCCCGTCCAAACTTAGATATACGGGAAGCTATAGAGGCATTTATAAACTTCGTTACCGTTGCCGTTCGACGTTGAGTTGTCGCCCGATTCCGTTCGTACATAACCAACATTTATCTTTCGTCGTTGCCGTTGGATGACGTTGAACGGCAAATCAATCAAATAGCAACTCAATGTCACATGATCAGTGAAGTAAACAAACATGGAGGCCAGGACACAGCAGTTAGGATATTTTTTTAATTAGCATTGCAAATTTCGCCTTATGTTCTCTCATTATATCCATTTTAAAAATGTTTTTTTAATTGGATAAACAGTAATAAGTAGGTTGGCGCGAACAGAAAGTTTATAAATGCTATTTATGAACGTGCCAACAGAACGAATGGCAACTGCCACCGTCAACGGTAACGGCCACGTCAAGTTTATAAATCAGTCTTAAATGTTAGAATTGTCCGCCATTGGTATCTAAACATAAATTAGCCCTTTATTTCACGTTGACAAATATTCGTTCGAGTGTATTAAGTGTAAAAACACTTAATAACTAATAACCGTATTTATTTCACAATATTTATATACCGCCTAATTCTGAGCAAACGCAACGATGCGAATGTATGAATATTTCTCCCGCTCCAAATAGAATTCCCCTGAATGCTGTAGGCGTGTCAACATCGATGTCATATGTCATACATACTTACATATTATGGAGCCGCGTAAGAAAAATTATCTGATTACCAAATTACTATTAAAGGACTATAAATTGTTTAGTCCTGTGTTATTGTAATGATTTTATAATAAATAAATTGCAATACGTTATACTGACGATGGTCACACAAAGCGTAATGATATTATTAATAAGCGGTTAAGAAAATAGCAAATAAGGCATCAAGAGTTATAATAACTTAAATTTTAATAATAAAGGTCACAAAAAC
The DNA here is from genome assembly GCA_935421215.2 of Melolontha melolontha. NCBI lineage: Eukaryota > Metazoa > Arthropoda > Insecta > Coleoptera > Scarabaeidae > Melolontha > Melolontha melolontha. Next base: position 177,128,401 of record OW285237.1, on the reverse strand, counting down.
TATTCATAGAAAACTAAATAAACTTCAGAAATAAATATAAACTAAATTAAATTCTACTAAGGTAAAGAAAAATTGACTCTTACAAATAATAAAATAAATTGTTCATAATGAGAAATTAATTATTATTAATAACGATAGGCAACTATTTACTTTTGAAAATATAAACTTAATTTTCTTCAAAAATGCACTGCCCTTAAATAAAAGATTCAAAGTTGGCCCCTTCTTTAGCTAGACAATATCCCAATCTGTCACAGAAATTAATTCGGACATTGTCTAACATTTCGGGCCTAATAGTGTTCGAAGCCTCCAAAATTTTGTGCCGCAACTGGTCCAAGTTCGTTGGTCTAACGTTCTCTGTACCATAAATTTGTTGTTTTAAATAACCGCAGTAAAAGAAATCCAGTGGAGATAAATCTGGAGAACGTGGTGGCCAGCTAATATTTTCTGAATGAGTTCCAATCCACCGGTTAGGAAATTGTTCTGATAAATAGTTTCGAACAGCCAACGAGTTGTGAGCGGGACAACCATCTTGTTGGAAGTATATGGTTCGTAAATCTATATCTGGTAGCTGCTGAATAGTAGGAAGAATTTGTCTTTGAAGTAGCTCTAAATATTTTTCTGCGTTTAAGTTTCCCTCAATAAAAAACGGTCCAACTATATGGATGTTTAACAAACCCGCCCAAACATTTACCTTTTGTCGTTGCTGGCTATTGGACGTTAAATATCTATGTTGATTTTCTTTGGCCCAGAACCTACACTTGAGTTATGATCACAAGTGGGAAGGAAGACTCATCAGTGAAACAAATATTTGCAGCAAAATTGTTATTTGTGTTAATTAAGTCAACTAACATTTCGTAAAAATTCATCCGTTTAAACTCATCGCCGTAAAATAATTGATGATGTTTGGTATATTTATAATTACGAAAACCATTTAATTTTAGTATGCGGTTAACCGAAGAGCGGCATATGCCTAAATCGTTGGAAATATCTCTAAGACTCAAATTTGAATTTTGTTCTATTGCAGCGCATACTAAAATGGACGTATCATTAGGAACTCTGCGATTTGGGAATATTGGTTTTAAATTTTGTACAGAACCAGTAAAATCTATTTTCTTTTTAAGCCTAAAAATTGTAGCTTTGTTCGGGATGGGCCTGTCAGGATACCTCCCGGCAAATAAATCGCATACTCTTTGATAAGAATTATCAGCGTGGTAGCATTTCATCATTTCGGCTTTCTCTTCTAGTGTATAACGCGGCATGATCACTATTCAAACGCCTAAGAGACACCGTATAGGGTGACAGTGGTGACACTAATTTGTGACATTAATTGTCAAATCGTTGCTCGACAGACTGTTTTGTGATTGGCTAAACGCGTTCAGGGGATTTGTATTCGAAGCGGGAGAAATATTCATACATTCGCATCGTTGCGTTTGTTCAGAATTAGGCGGTATAACATTTATATATCGCTGGTTGAATGCCTCTCCTTGGCGGGCGCTCTATATATGTATATAGTCCTGCGAGTTTCGAGAACAATTCGGCGAGTGACGACGAGTGATGGCGAGTGACATCATCGTAGCGGCGAATGACTCACATCACAATAATAATAATAATCACAAAAAATGGTTCTGGTTATTAGACATTATGGAATTCTACTCATTTGTCAAGGTCGTTTGAATATCTCCATTGTCTTGACAAAGCATTAAAAACATTTCATTCTTCATTAGACGATTGTGCAACTTCTTCGACTACATAAGAAATTATGTAAAATACACGTCATCAGGATTATATCTTCAACATTTCCTAGTTGGGCGTTTAATTTTCGGACACAAATGCGGCATTTCTGGGCTAGTGTCCCAAATGCATTTTCTAGAATCCGCCGAGCACGGCAACGTCGATAATTGAAAATCGACTTTTCTATATCACTTCGTGCTTGGGATTCAGGGTATAGTCCTAGTAGATTTGTGTTTAGAGGAAATGCTAAACCTCCTACTATTACATAAGGTGCATGCATGTACCTACCAGGAAGTTTATCATCTTTTGGAATATCCAACTTTCCTTTTTCTGAAACTCTTTGGAACTAGCTCGGATTGAGCAAAAATACCTCCATCGCTGTTTTTACCAACTCAGCCCATCTCGACATTGAAATTACCTCTAGCAGGAGCAAAAACTGTGTTGTACGAGTATGCCGATTAATAGGAAAAATATACAGAGCACTTCATAAAATCAGAGTGTTACAGTGCAATGTTATTTATTAAAGAACTCACAGTATAATTTTTGGCGAGTTCAGCATTGCTTTTATTTCTTATTGAAATTATCAACAACTAAGTTGTTCATATACCGTAATCGACAAATTTTAATTTCTGGAACGAAAGTAGAAGAGAAAAAGAGCACGACGTAGAAAAGTTAACAAAACATATAGCGAGGTTGCCAATTAATGTATACAAGTAGATTAAGTACGGTACGATAATGGTCAGTCAGATTATAGCTAGTCAGTAAGTTTATTACTTTAGAAGGTTGTATAACGTATCTTAGAAATATGTATAAAATTCACCACGAATATTTACAAAAAAATATTTATTTCATGATGTATTACTTTTATGAGGATGTACAACAAAGCTTATATTTTTCGCGTATAAATAAAATTAAATGAAATATTAATTCTAAATTATGTAAAAAAAATAAATGTAGCTCTTATGAAAAGAAAATAAATTCACTCTTCTCCGATAATAATAAAAAATAAATATTCTAAATTAAAGGTTCAAATAATCCACCACATTGTTCTTGGCCAACCTATAATAATTTTCTTGGCGCATGTCAGGTATTAAAGTTAAGAATGCTCTCAATATCTTTTCTCGCAATTCATTTATTTTATGCATTCTTTCGTGGAGATTACTTTAAACTTTTTGTTTGATATGTCCCTATAGAAAGAACCGACAATTGAATTAGTTAAAATACCAGACCATACATTTAATTTTTGTGGATATGATTTGTGTCTTTTCTTGAGTTGTAAAAACACGTATGTTGAAAGCGACTATTAATATACGCTATTAATAATAATTAATAATATATACTATTAATTATCGCTAAATGAGTGTTTCTGTTCGGCAACACAGAGTGGTTTCAGTAACAAGAATCGTTATTTTTCCAAAGCCATTAGAATTAAATAAAAATATTCATCATTTTAGTATCGTGCCAGTTACTTTTATTTGTTTCTGAATTGCCTAATTTTTTGAATAATATTTCTATCATTGTAATTCACAAGCAAAACATTGTTTAATGTATATTTTTTTCAAGCGTATAAAAATTTCGATATTATACTATTCACAACCTTATATTGAAAGAATTCATTTTTGTTCGGCGACAGTTTTGTTGTTACTATTGTACGGCGGAGCTGAAAAAAATACATTTAAATAACATGGGAAGAGTGTCTCCCTGTATATATTCTCCTTGGTATGTATCGTAAATTCATTATGACAGATATTTGCGCAACTAACCTAAAACGTCAAACGCCAATATTATCACTAATAAAGAAAATTAAATGTGTAATCTGTCATTTGAGCCTAACCTAAAAATGATTTACAAAATCTCAAAGAAATATTTTAATTAAACGTTTGAACAAAAAGTATATAATACACGGCAGCGAAAGCATATTAATTGCCTCGCACACATGCTACTGCTCGGCTAGCGCCTCGGCAGTGAACTGTATACTCGGCAATAAGAGCTTTCTCTGCCTTGTCTATAATACACAATTTCTTTAATCCGACACGTCCTATTTTTGCAATTTAATATGTTTTTTACACCTAATATTTTTTCATTGTCATTTTAGTAAATCTAACAATCTCAATTCCTTTTCTAGAGATCCAAAAAATCCCGATCCCCACGAACCCTTAAAAAATGCGAACAACGTCCAGTACATACCTCCCGCACCGATCCTGACACAAACATTAATAACTACAGAGAGGGCACTATTGTTATTAAAGAGACTTCCATTGTTGGCGATGCTGTCGGCACGCAAGTAATCAAGGAAAAATATTCAGATCCTTCTAATCAGACCGTAGTCTATATATGCGAAAGCGTGCCGCATAGTCAAAAAGTTAAGAGTCGCGATTCTTCAAAGGTAGAACCCGGATGTTCCTTTTCCCAATCGCAGAAGGAGAACGTAAGAAGCTGTGAGGTGACTCTGGACGATTCTCGAGGACGAACCCAGAGAAATATTAGTGGTAGTCGGGAGAATTCTCGAGAAATATCGCTGGATTATCCGAGAAATTCCTCGCAAGATGTTACTAGAGATTCGGCTAATAATTCGTTGCCAAAAAAATTTTTGGCATATCCGAGTATACATGAAACTTGTATACGCTATTCTAAGGACATCTTAGAAATGCTTAACAATCATTCATTGGAGGAATCTGTGGTAAGAGATGAAAATATTTGTAAACCATACGATATTAACGATGTTGCAAATCCAGAAAAAGATGATGAAGTCAAAGATAGTGACTTCAAAAGTTTGACAAAAATGAATGCGGTAAAGGAAGAAAGTTCAAATTATTTTTTAAAAAACACGCTAAGTCGGTGTGAAAAATACCTCCTCGATATGTATCGTAGAAAACGTGATGACGAATCTGAAATGGAAAAAGGAAACTCTTTCAATTTAGACGATTCTTATTCTAGAAAAAATCACAGTAATTGTTATTGTAACGAGTACGTAAATGAAAATGTATTAGTCAACATAGATAAGTATGAAATTACCAAGCATTCACCAACAAGACATAAAGAGCCGAATGTTACGGAAATTTTCTCAAAAAGGGACGGACATATAAGAGAACAGGATGTTAGTTTTGCATCGAGCGCTTGTCAAACTGATGGGTATTGTCAACTTAATAGAAATACACAAACTAGTGAAACAGACTTTTTAGGTAATTTCAACAGTGATCCTTCAGAATGCTACGATAATTTTACGGAATCTATGATTAAAAGTGATGATCTGACAACAGACCTGACATTTGAAAGCTGTCACAAGGAAAATGGTCAAAATGGGTATTCCGAAGAAATTCACCAAAAGGATCGTGTAAATGTTGAAAGCATTTGTACCGAGGAACTTTATAATAATGCAAACGCAAAAAGTGACGAAGTCTCTTTTGAAGAAGCTGAAATTAGAGCTTATTCGACACCGTTTTATGAGGAAGTGCATAATTATCGTGATCCAGAATATGTTGATCCTAGGATGTGCGAAGAATATTATTCAAATGAACGTTTGGCCGAAGCAAAACTGCTAAGGCACAATGAAAGGCGTAGAATATATGAGATACCGCATCTGGTGCCAGTTAGGCGTTACGTGTTACCAACTCCCCATTCGAGGCAAACGAAAATGTTAAGTCCCAGAACGATCCATAAGATTGCTGCTCGAAAGGTTCACCATGGTGAAGTACCCCTGTCGGTAAGAAGTCGCTCTTTGCCTATCTGTGCGGAAGTTGGCACTTCGGGACAGAATTTACAAAAACCGGTTAGACCGCAAAGGATAAAACGACAACATAAGTGCACGAACGGCCAATATAATTATGCTGACGTGGCATTTGTAGTGGAAGATAATCGTTTGCGTAAGAAAATTGTTTCGAACGATTTACGTGGCTTTGCAGATATGAATCAGAGGAATAGGGTCTGTAGCAGTGGCAAGAGGCTTATTCGGGAAGATCTTCTCGATTCGTGGATGAAAATGAATAATACATTTTAGTTTTAGATGTTTTTTTTTGTATTTGTCTTGTATTGTGCTTCAAATATACATAAATTGTTCTTAAGGTGTTTTAATATAATTTAATATTTGTTCGTAGAACAATCCATTTTAAGTCTTTGGACTAAACCGTTGAGGTAAATATGTTATAATCAGTGGTGGTGAGTTTTATAATATGTGCGATATGAAGCTATTACTACTTGTGTTTTATTTGGTTTTCCACTTAAAATACTTTTGGCGGTTATATCTATTGCAGCATTGTTCATCATTGATTGCTGCTGTTGAAATATTTGTAGTTCCTCCGGACATATACCGCTGACTATATAAGCGGTGAATAGTTTAAGCCAACTCAAGTACCAGGAATTTCGGCTGTAGGTAGTCGACATACAGATAGAGAATATAATCCCGAGCATGGTTTCAATCCCTGGATTACGGGATTTTTGAAGCGTAATCCTGGGATGCCGGGATTAGACTATGTGGTTTCTAATTGGGCTCAAATGAAAAAAAAACCTAAGTAATTTAAAAATTATTTATTAATATTGTTGCACAACACAATATACTAAAATAAAGAACAAAAAAGACAATACAAAAAACTATTTAGAATTTCGAAAATACAATCGCAGAAATATCAAAGCATCCAATATTTGACTTCCTAGCCTGCATCGTAGTTTATTGCCAACATAAGCAGTAGCTGAAAACGCTCGCTCAGGTTCTACACTGGTTGGAGGAATAGACAATAGATATTTATATTCTAATTCTAAGTGATATCCACAAACTGCTCCATTTTCGAACAGGCTCATTTCGCGTCTAATACTATTTACCAACCCCGATTCATTTTGTACTTCAGGATCTGTGGATTCCATGCTCTTATTAATTTCCAGCTGTAACTTTTCCTTTAGTGTCAATTGGGGTTGGGAGGTTTGTTGCCTTGGCTCATCATCTGTTTGTGATCCTGACCTTTCTTCCTCTTCCGTGTCATCGCGACTCTTTAGTCTTTTAACAATACTATTTATTTGGGCCCTGATTAAAGCCTGTGTAGGAACTGGAAATACGTCAAGCTATTCCAAATCTGATAATAACTGATTTTCATCATCTTTTCGTGGATTTTGTAAATAATTCAACACACCATAAATTAGCATCTCGTCGACAGATTGCTTCTATTGTTAATTTAATTGGGGTCAGCACATTAACAATTTTATTTACCAAGTCAAAATCAGCATCTTCTAAACGGATTGGAAGATTGAGATCTATAAGAGCTTTTTGAATGCAGGTTTTTAAAAGAGAAAATCGTTCCAGCATGGTTAAAAGACTATTCCACCTGGTTTTACAGTCCAAAAGAAGTGACAGCTCTTTTTCATGTTCAATCTTCACATATTTTTGAAGTACTATTTCATGTTTCAATGGCGATCCTTTGAAATACACTACAACTTTGCGGATTTTCTTTACCAGCTCATTAATGTTTTCATCTTTCGTTAACTCTGGTATGTGTTCTGGCGCAAGTTCATTTTGTAACAATAAGATTAAACCTGATTCTGGACAGTCTAAGTCTTCTAAATTGTCATCATCATCGATATCGTTCATATAATCAGCAGTCACAGCTGGTTCATTCATAGTATAATCTCAGACTGTGGTAGAGCTGTCTTGCCTGTCTTGAAAATAATTCTTTATTTTATAAAGCACTTCACAGATGGCCAAATACCATGTGCGAGATACAGTTGTTGTTCAGTGCAAACAAGCTGCCCCACCTTTATCATAACGTTCGGTCAATCGGTTACAGTAGCCACGATATTAGTTTCCAGGGAAATATCAAATTTACTTACTACTAGACACTCTTTCAATATACGAAGACAATTTTCAGCCGTTATACTTCCATGAATAGGAACGAGTCCTATGCTCCAATTTTTTTTATGTGAAAACGTTGACAGCCATGTATCGTTTATTGGACGTTGATGTCCACTCGTCGAAAGATAGACTGAATCTTTCACCTGCACTTTTCAAATGTTTTAATTCTGCAGTTACTTGCTTTCTGATTTTTTCACTGTAATTCATAACACGCTTTCGAATTGTGACGGCTGATTTTGGTAAATCCATGTATTTCGCTAAGAGTCTGAAGTTATGAATACACTGAATGGAAATCCATCTAATGCAATCATTCTTGCCAAAACATCATCCAGGCTATCGTCGGCACTTTTAGTAAAATAAACTTCTAACTTTCGTTTAGCTGGCGGCGGTGCTGTGTTCAGATTTTCAGAATCTTGACTTGTTAAAGCTGTTAAACGATCAACGTCAGCTAAAATCTTAATGTTATGTTTTGATGACAAGTGTGTATGTAATCCCTTAGTCGGCCCTGGTACACTAATGTCTCTCTTTCTGTTAGGGCTAGACCTCATGCTGCGTTTCTTACGGTACAATTAATAGGATTTAAATTTTACTTAAAAATGAACGATATATTTCCGGACATACTATACGTCACTATTAGAGTAATTCTAATTGTATTGTCACGAGATGACAGTTGTTAAAATATTGGAGCTGTACCTTGCATGGGCGGTATATGGCAATGCTATCTGTGTTTATCCCATGGAAAATAGAACCAAATTACTTTAATTATTTACGCAGGTTATATCGTAAATAATGAAACCAAATTCGAGAATCAATCAATCAATCAATAGGATCAACATAGTACTCGTAAGTTTTTCTCGGAAGCCGTATTATTGATCAATTATAGATGCTTTTTTGTTTTCATTTTACCATGTTGTTCCTTTTCTTTTTAAATAAAATGTTTCTCATTCTTCAACAGAAGCCCGGCAAAATCTTCAGTAGTTAAGCTATGTGAATTCTAAGCGGAAATCCCGTGTATTTTTTATGGAGTTTTATTTTCCAATTCAAGATCATTCGAGCCGAGACATCGCAGCTGAGTAACTAAGCTAATTTTACTTTGGTTATTACGTTACTGCTCTCCGAGGCCATTTAATCTCCCTTCCAATTATTAATTAATTAATTATTAGTAAAGGAAGGGTCCTTCACTAATAAATAATGCAACAAACTTCAAACTCTTTTGGGATCGATCTTCCTTCTCTATCACTTTAGAAGCTTAAGAATTTTATAAACGCTGTTAAATATTGAGAACTACATCTCTGTCATGTCTCAGTAAAGCTAGATATTCTAAAATTTTATATTGTTGACGCTAAAATAATGGCTTTATTGAACTGTGAACTTTAAGTTCGAAGAAGTTCAATATTAAGGCTATTTCTTAAAGTTTTGCAATGGCGTAGCAGATTGTTGCACCCTGTGACAAGTTCAGTGTATGTTGAGACCTGTTCAAGTCTACAATGTAGTTGGAGGCTCAATATTTCTGTGTTAGTTGTTCCTGATCTGTGTCAGTGTAAACAGGAAATGGAGTACCGAGCAATTTTATGCTACAATTTTGTCCATGGCGCCTGTACCACTGGATAATTTGTCTGCACCGTACGACCGTATTCAGGTGATATTTGGAGTTCCGGAAAGGAAATTTCGACTCGAAAGATGCTCCGAGGTCAGGATGTCCTACCTCATCCATTACCGGGGAGAACATTGATGTTATCAGTAAGATGTTCGAGTCTAATAGGTATGTAAGTATAGGATGCAGGTGATTTGTATCATTCTGCACGAACATCTTCGAGTGAAGAGGTTTGTTTTCTTTGGCTACCCCATGCTTTGAGTGACCAGCAGAAAAGTTAAAAAATGGAATATCTCGTTTTCTTAATAGCAACTCGATAGATGACAAAACCTGCCTTTACTGCTATGACGAGCCAGTTAAGAAGCAAATAGTGTCTGCCTTCTTTCTTGTGAAAGGAGTTGTGAAGCGTGTGGTTGTGGAAACACTAAAGAGCGCGGAGTGGTATGCCGAGAACTGCCTACCTAGAGTTGTTAAAGCACTTAACAACATTAAGGTTTTTCCAGCACAGCAACGCTTCAACTCATTGTAACGTTTGTGTATATATATAACAAGTGTTCATTTGAAAAGTCAATCTAGGTTACTGAAATTTTGATAGAATAAGGCGCAAATGTATTAGTATGTGTTTGTTGTTCCGTAAACGTAAGTCCAAATGAAATTTGATAATGTCAATCACAAATATCAGTTAGTGCATAAAATAATCGTGCGTCGATTCTGGTTTAAATAAATTGCTTTTCAGTTTTAAAATGGCTTTCATTTTAGAACATAAATTTTTTTTAGTCCAGGCTTATTTTCGAACTGGTAATAAAATTGATGGTTTATGGGTTTATTCAGTTCAAGATTGCATTGTAGAATTTCAAGTTGAGTTTCCACATTTTGTAATAGATTATATACAATTTAAGAATACTTTGGATAGAACTTTAAAACTTTTTTCTGAAACTGGTAGTCTCTTAAGAAAATCAGGCAGCGGAGCAGTTAAGAAACGTACACCTCAAGTTGTCAATCGTGTTGAAGAAATAATGTAAAATGAACCACAAACATCTGTTCGACATTTGAGTCAACAAATAAACCTTTCTGTTGGTACAACTCACAAGTTATTAAAAAAAGATATGCAACTTTATCCATACCGTGTCACAGCAGTACAAGAATTGTTAGAAATTGATTACCCACGTAGACTACAGTTTTGTAATTGGTTTGTAATATGAATTGAATTGGTTTGAATTGAATTGGTTTGTAATATGAACAATAATGGAGAACTTTCGCAAAGAGTCATCTTTACTGATGAAGCATGGTTTTATAAAACGGGATACCTAAATTCACAAAATACAAGAATTTGGAGTAGTGAAAATCCACATGTAATTAATGAAGAATCGCTACATCCAGAGAAAATTGGTGTTTGAGCAGCGATAAGCCAAAGGCGAATCATTGGACCAATATTTTTTCAGGGAACGTTAACTGCTCAAAGGTAGGGTACGAAAATTTTACAACCATTTGTCAATCAGTTGCATGATGATGAACTTCAAAATGCATATTTCCAACAAGACGGAGCACCTTCTCACTGTACTGCAGAATCTTTGGATTATTTAAGAGAATTTTTTGATGAGCGTATAATTAGTCGAAATACAGAAATTGCCTGGCCTGCACGTTCATACGATTTAACACCTTGCGACTTCTATTTGTGGCCTTATCTAAAAAATAACATATTTCGAACACCTATATTGAATTTGAATGATATGCTACAGAGAATCGAACAGAAATGTATGGAAATTAATAACAATCCAGTAATGTTGCAGAATATCATCAGAAATTTTGAACGGAGGATTTAAAGTGCATTGATCTTGAAGGACAACATTTTCAACATTTGTTATAGTTTTCAATAAATACCTATTATTTGTTATTTATTTGTATGTATGAAACTGTCAAAATATACGACTTCGTAGGTTAAGTAGTTAATTTTAATTTACGACATACTTCAAAATGTTCTCAGTAAATCACATGCTACTAGATTGACTTTTCAAATGAACACTTGTTATATAGCAAAAACTGGGCTGAAGATGCTGAAACATCCAGTTTAGAGCTTAGATCTTGCTCTATGAGGTTTGCCGCTATTTCTCTATGCAAAGAACAGACTGAAATGTAGGAAGTTTGCGAACGACGAAGATCTTAAAGCAAGATGATTGTGTCTAGAACGCGAAAGAGTTGATTCGATGTCTGATTTCGAAGAAAGAATAACCGCATAGAATGCGATGGAAATTAGTTTGAAAAATGTTAAAAAATAAAACTCAATTGCATAAATTGTTTTTAGTTCACTTTGTACTTGTATGATTTTGTAACATTACGATAATTATACATATATTATAATTTATTAACTTCTTAGCGATGAATATTTTGATTATAAATACGCATTTTTTCGTATTTAAACTATTATAGTTCTGGGGTTATAATCGAAATACAAAATCCTTCATCATACTAAATTAGGGCTTTGGAACTTTAGGCTAAGGAAGATAAGGGAGAGATTGAGAGATTATCTGAAGAAAACGCACAATTGTTTGAAGAAGTGAAATTACTGGTGAGTAAACATTCTTGTTAGAACAATCCAAATTTAAAACCTATTGAAACGTATATACAACTACTGTTCTAATCTCTTGTACATTTTTTATTTTATGTCTTTTAACGAAAAAAAAAAACACGAATTAGTCGGTATAAATAACTTTATTGTATTTAAAGAAGTCGCCTTTGCCATTTATAGGTACACTTTTCCATGTAATGACACATTCTGGAAGCATTTTTTCATTTAAAAGAAACGCGTCAACTATCTCTTCAGGTATTGACAAATCCTCTTCATGCATGTTGTTTCTGACAGACGGAAACTAAAAGAAATCTGTAGGTTATAAATCAGGACCATATATCAATCATTAACCTTAGGACTACAGAGCGGGTCCGATTTTTAACCATTGTTTTATCGTACTTATGGTTGGGCTAATTTACTGGTATTAATAGACTTTTAAGTACGAGTTACCAGGTCTGGATAACATAACCTACAGCATGGTAGCAAAATTACCAAAACACATAAAAAGAATACTACTTATGGTATACAATAATATGTGGTTAAACAATGAAGGTGTACCAGAGTTCAAAAATGTACTTGTTCCTATACTCAAACAAGACAAAAATCCCAAATTAACGATATCGTACAGACCAATATTGCTGCTTTCGGTATACACTAAATTGTATGAGCGGCTTGTAAGAGAACTATTGGAATGGTGGATAGAAGAAAACAACATTCTCCCGATGCAACAATTCGGTTTTAAAAAAAATTCTGGATCATTGGATGCATTAACATATCTTATAACTAACATACAAAATTGTTTCACGAACAACTCACACCTAGAGTGTGTGTTTCTTGATATCCAAAAAGCATATGACTGTGTTGACTTAGATAACCTAGAAAATAAACTCATTAATTTAGGTAATCCAGAACATATCAGTATAAATATAGTGGAACTTTTTAGAGATCGGAAGACTTATGTTAGAAATTCCAAATGTGAAGCTATAGGTCCTCGGGTGGCTTTGCTAGGATTACCCCAAGGATCCAGCCTTAGCCCCATCTTATTTAATTTATATAAACTAGATCTTCACAGAACAATAGGAAACCGAGTTTCTACTATACAATATGCTGATGACACTTAGAAACATAATATGTGCGTAAGGTGGATTCATCAGGAACATTTGGTAATGACGACGTCATTTCAACTCGGTGTGTCCGGTCTCTGTTTATCACATCTAATGCTTTGTCAGATATTGTTGGCGATAGCGCATCCTTTGTCTTACGTTTAAATTTATTCTGAACTGAAGTTTTCCAATCCTTATTTTTACTTAATCCTGTTTGTCTGAGTTTTCTTCTTCTTCTTCTTCTTTTAAATAGGACTATGTCCTGTGTTTTCTGTTAATTATTGCAATTTGTTAGTTTGCTTCTTATGATGTTGAAGTCTTGCTATCCTTCCAACGTTTTTGAGGTGTACCCAATAGTCTACGGGTGTTAGGTCGTTGCAATATTATGGTCGTCCTTTATCCGTTATGTTTATTTTTATTTTATTACTATTTGGTTTTTGTCATTCTTTGTTTTTAACCATATTAATACTTATTTCTTTTTCTTTGATACTATTTCACAGTTTACGTCTCTTGCAATAGCATACGGCGTTAACATGTACAAATGCTAAAAATTAATCCACTTTAAACAAACATTTACGAAAAAAGTGGGTTTTAAATTTGGAATTTTATAAACTTGCATCCAATCGATGCAAATTATTCCTAAAATTTTAGAAACTGCACATGGGTAAAGTACGGAAGGAACATAACGTCAGAAATTTACAAATTCCCGAAGGCGAACGCAGCTATCGGCCGATGGAAATTGCCGATACATTTCAATTTCATAAAGAGATCCAGACCGCAACAGTAAATGTAGTGAGTGAAGTGAGCTATATGAACATAATCAAAAACAAAGAAGTCGAAAAGATACTTGTGACCAGTCTCGAACAAGAGATCAAAAGTATGCTACAAGAGATGCATTACAAGGATAGACAATTGTATGATCAGAACGAGTTGCTCACTTTGGTAGTGCGGAAGCTGTTTTTTGTGTATAAGACGTTGAGGCAATTAGAGGACAATAGCAGTACAATGGTAAGTTTTTTAATAACGCAATTTGATATATTAATATTCGTAATTATGTTTATTATTAGTATTATTACTCTTAAACGAAAGGTACATACTAGGTGGTATTCAAAATTTTCCGAAATTTGAACCATGCGCGTCAACGGACGTAGTTACAATCATACGCTACTAGATGGAGCTGTTTACATTCTTTGTGAGTTAGTATGCCCAGCGACTAGAAACGTCTTGGTTGATGAACAATTTTTCGTTCTTTTGTTAGCTCGTACTTTGCGATTTTTCAATTCTCAATTTGAGTGAACAACGTATCTGTAATAAGTTCTGCTAAACTCGGTAAGACTGCCGTAGAAACACGCACAATGTTAAAGGAAGCATTTGGGGACTACATTTTAGGAAATACAAACTTCCGACTGGTTTAAATTTAAAAAATGGCTAAACAGCAGTTGATGACGATGAATGTTCCAGACGATCATCAACCGGAAAAACACGTCGTTCGTTGTTCGGAATACAGTTGTTAATGATCGTATCCAGACCATCCAAGACATCTGTAATATTGTGGGATTATGTTACAGCACATATCAGCTGATTTTATCGGAAGAATTTGACAGAAACAACTGAATTCTATAACATGAGAATGTAATACTACATGCCGTTTCCCTGATACAGCAACAGTATTTGGCGATAAACAACATTGCCGTTGTTCCTGATCTAGCGTGATCACCAGAGTTGACTCAATGAGGATTTTTCCTCTTTACAATGATGAAAATGAAGTTGAGGGGACAAAGATTTGACACAGTAGAGGAGATTGAAGCTGAATCGCAGACGGTGCTGAACACATTCTTTCAGAATGCATTCCTTTCGTGACAGTGGAGCCGGGATCGGAGTTTGCACTTGCACTTCGCAGGACAACGCACCGGTGTTCACTGCATTGTTTGTCAAAACGTTTCTAGCCAAGCATAACATAACGTGTAATATATTATCCGAAAATATATAGAAAACCTACATTTTCGGATAATATATTACACGCTAACGCAAATCAATCACAAAAAATTAAAAAGTCAACTTTCCATAGCTATATACATAGAGCAACAAGTATACTACTAAATAAGGAAGCCTTTAATAATGAAATAAACACAATTAAAATAATAGCAAAAAATAATGGCTACAACCCAGATATCATCGATAATTTGATAAAACATAAAGAAAGGAAAATACTTCAAAAATTGTTATACCCAGAAATAAATGAATTAAAGAAACCTAGTTGGCATGTAATCACTTATATCCCTCCCATAACACAGAAAATAAACAAATTACTAAAGAAACTCAACATTAACATAGTGTGGATAAACAAAGTAAATTTAGGTACATTGTTGAATAATACTAAAGATAAAATAGATAACTTAGAGAAATCAGGAGTATATTCCATAAAATGCCAGATTTGTGAAGCGATTTATATCGGACAGAGTGGCAGAGGTATTAATAAACGGTTAACTGAACATATTAGAGATATAAAATATAGTGTTAAACACACGGGGTTCGCGGAACATTGTATAGACCAGAACCACTTACCCGATATAAAGAGCTGTAACCTCATTCATAATGTAGCAAAAAGTTAAATATATTAGAGATTTTTGAAATTAAAAAAGCCCAAAAACAAAATCGAGTGATCACAAACACGCAGTTAGAATTCATAAATACCCCCTATATCGATACAATCTTAAATATCAATTACCCACATTCTCCCACCCATAAGGAACACAGGTATATATGTTAACCTTAAGTAGAGTAAGTTTTAGTTTGAGATAGCTCTTTGATAATGGCCTAATAGCCGAAACAATTGTTAGTGTATCTAATTAAAGAAGTTGTGAAACTAAGCCAAGTGTTTTATTTTCGAATAATTAATCAAGTTAAAAATAATATATTAAGGAAAATATCTATTTTGGAAATTTCGGGGACTCCAAGTCAGACTTACGACTATGGTCTCTTCAACAATTTTACTCAGAAACATCTTTAACTTACTTTTTTTGCTATATGCTTTATGGAAAAGAAAATCGATCCACCCTAAATGTATAGTCAAGGGGATAATAATTGAATATACAAGATGTCCCGTATCGTTATGTTCAAATTTTAGGAGTGTAAAGTGGACTTCATTTCAAGTAACAAAGACGCAAAACTTGTATATCCATTTTTATTTGTTTAGTTACAGATCTATGAATGTGATTCTCAGATCATGAAAAAAAAATGTAATCTTAAAGTCAATACAAACTGATTTTATTTAAAAAAAGTTATACGATTCAATAACAGGCCTGTGATTATTAACGTCGGATAATAAAATGTTATCCTAAAATAAATAAACACGTGTCGTAGTGCATACAGTAATTTCTTGGAGATCTACAAAAAAGACTACTGTAAATTGATTTATGATAAAGAAGGTTCTTACTTATTTCGTAAGTGCTCAACCATGAATATCATACAATAAACAAATGTTCAGGTGACTGTTAACGTTGCATTTTTTAAAAAAGTTGTACATTAGGTTTCAGTTCATACAACAGCTTATTAGTGAGTGGACACGTTTTCTTTATTCAAAATGCCTTACCGATTTTCTTCTCAAGAGTATGCGGACATGCATTTTGTGTATGGCTACTGTAACGGCAGTGCACGTCAAGAAGTTATTGAATACCGACATCGGTTTCCCGATAGGCGCATTCCTCATTACAGAACGTTTCTGGAAGTACACAGACAATTTCGGGAATGCGGACTGCGTAAATTTGCCAGCAGACTTAGAGGAAGAAACAGTAGCTATTGTTATGTCAAATCGCTAGACAACTAGGAGTGCCACGAACGACAGTTTCGCGAATTTTAAAACGTGAGGGCTTATATCTATATCACCATCGCAGGGGACACGGTTTGCTTGAGGCAGACCACTATGCTCGTCTAGTCTATTCTACCTGGATATTAAGACAGTCCTCTGGACAGATGAATCTACGTTCACGAGAAGTGTTGATACAAATCTGAGAAACCTGCACAGGTGGTGATCAGAAAAACCTAAAGCTATACGCCCATCTAAATTTCAACATGAATTTTCTATTAACGTTTGGGCGGCCCTAATCGATGACTTGTTAATTGGTTCTGCCGTTCTTCCTGGGAGGTTAAATGCGGACAATTACCTTCAATTTATTATTGACGAACTGCCAGGTCTTTTAGAGGATGTCCCACTGAATGTTCGACGAGACATGTGGTTTCACATAGATGGGGCACCACCACATTTCGGAATTGCTGTCCGAAATTGGGTTAACGTCAATTATCCAAGCTGGATTGGTCGAGGTGGTCCTGTTGCATGGCTACCCAGATCACCCGATCTTAATACCCTTGACTTTTATTTATGGGGGTACATGAAAAATTTAGTCTCCGCGCAAGTTTCGAACACAAGAGAAGAGTTGTTTGATTGTATTCACCTGGCTGCCGAGCAAATCCGACAAAACAAGTATGAAATTCGGATAAGTACTTCTTCTATTGGGTTACGGGCACAAGCCTGCATTCAACAAGGTGGTGGACATTTCGAAAATATTATTAATTGAACTTTTTTAAATAAAATCAGTTTTTATTGACTTTAGGATTACATTTTTTTTCATGATCTGACAATCACATTCATAGATCTGTAACTTTGAAACAAATAAAAATGGATATACATGATTTGTTACTTGAAATGAAGTCTACTTTACACTCCTAAAATTTGAACATAACGATACGGGACACTTCTATACAAATTTAAAACAAAAAGTGGTACAAAGGTATTTTTAATAATATAAAATATTATTAAAAATCTGGCGTGAAGAACACAAATGCAGGTTCACTATTAATATTTTTTGTGAACGTGTCCGAATATATCCTATCCCTAGAGATGTAGATACGTATTTCACCTTTCTACAGGCTCATCGGTACGCCCCTGCTGGAGAAAGGATATTCCCATACACCTTCACAAAAAAGAACCACATCGCCCTATCACCGTAATTATCCAGACCGGGCGCAGAAGTAAATTCGGCGCTGCCTGTTGTCAGACAGCCGAAGTAACTCGCATACCGTCCACATTATTAATGTAAAGTAACGACGCCCTTCCAAAGGTGGCACAGCCAATCTCTCTAGAAAACTGCATTTTTTTTGTGTCTTCACTCATACTACGGCTTAACCGCATGTGTAATGTATCAGAATAATTGAAACGTACATGAGTAGGTAAACCCCACCAGTTTTGTATAATACAAAGGTATTTTTAATAATATAAAATATTATTAAAAATCTGGCGTGAAGAACACAAATGCAGGTTCACTAAAATATTAATAGTGAACCTGCATTTGTGTTCTTTACGCCAGATTTTTAATAATATTTTATATTATTAAAAATACCTTTGTATTATACAAAACTGGTGGGGTTTACCTACTCATGTATGTTTCAATTATTCTGATAAAAAGTGGTACATTATTTTATAGCCAAACTTTGTAAATGATGTTCACATACTGACATACTACACATCTCCCGTTTTTTCTGGCTCATAATTTCGTACGGCTTTATAGGTAGACTGTGTATATTTGCTTTTTATTTGTAATTGTGTGTCATTAGATTTTAATATCACCGAATATGTGATATATGATGTACTTTTATATTTTTAGATCGAAGAATTGGAAAATGCTTGTCCAAGTGACGATTCTAAGTTGATTGAAAGATATCAAGATATTGTCTTAAGTCTGCAAAATGGACTCAGAAAATCCATTACCGGTATCGAAGATAAAATTACATCCTAACGTTTTTGTTTCTGTGTTTCTGTGTTAATAAAGTATTGTTGATTGAAGTTCTAGTGTTTTAATTTTGCATTACCAAATTCATTAAAAAAAAATTAAATTATCATTATTAATGTTTTGACGAATTTATTTGACCGAACTTAAACATTAAGTGCTTTGTTTTTACAGAAAATGGAAGAAGAAGAAATTTCCTTGCAGTCAAAGGTAAACTTTTTTTATTTGAACTCACGTAAGTACATACTATTACATTTTGTATATTTTTAGATAAGAGTTTTGGAGGCAGATAATGAAATAATGAAGGGAAGCATAATCAAGGCGAAAAGGAATTTGGAAAAATTGGAAAATAGAGCCGAGCAATACGTGAGTGCATCTACAAATATATTAATTATGTTTTTCATACCCGATAGAAATGCTACCTATTAAACAACAAACTTATATTTAATTGGAAGTACAGCTTATGAAGTTTTAGTTGAACTGCTCTGAGTGTACCAATGCGCTCTAGTGTATTTAAAAAATTGCTCTGAAATTATTTTCCCTTACCTGTGGCATACTTATTGGCATTTTGAAATTAATTACACTTATGAAGGTGGCGATAAACTGATATTTTATATTAGATAAACAAATAACATAACCAGAAATAAAATAGTCACAAGCACCCCTTGGTAAATTAAATGTTAACTAAAATTGCATTCCAAGTTATGCAGTATTTATACAAGTGTCCCGTATCGTTATATTCAACTTTTAGGAGTGTAAAGTAGACTTCATTTCAAGTAACAAAAACGCAAAACTTGTACATATATCCATTTTTATTTGCTTCAAAGTTACAGATTTATGAGTGTGATTGTCAGATCATGAAAAAAATGTAATCCTAAAGTCAATAAAAACTGATTTTATTTAAAAAAGTTCAACTAATAATATTTTCGAAATGTCCACCTCCTTGTTGAATGCAGGCTTGTGCCCGTAACCCAACAGAAGAAGTACTTATCCGAATTTAATACTTGTTTTGTCGGATTTGCTCGGCAGCCAGGTGAATACAATCCAACAACTCTTCTCTTGTGTTCGAAACTTGCGCGGAGACTAAATTTTTCATGTCCCCCATAAATAAAAGTCAAGGGTATTAAGATCGGGTGATCTGGGTAGCCATGCAACAGGACCACCTCGACCAATCCACCTTGGATAATTGACGCTAACCCAATTTCGGCCAGCAATTCCGAAATGTGGTGGTGCCCCATTCATGTGAAACCACATGTCTCGTCGAACATTCAGTGGGACATCCTCTAAAAGACCTGTCAGTTCGTCAATAAGAAATTGAAGGTAATTGTCCGCATTTAACCTCCCAGGAAGAACGGCAGAACCAATTAACAAGTCATCGATGAGGGCCGCCCAAACGTTAATAAAAAATTCATGTTGAAATTTAGATGGGCGTATAGCTTTAGGTTTTTCTGATCACCACCTGTGCAGGTTTCTCAGATTTGTATCAACACTTCTCATGAACGTAGATTCATCTGTCCAGAGGACTGTTCTGCAGAAATTAAAATGAAGCCGTGACTGTCTTAATATCCAGGTAGAATAAACTAGACGAGCATAGTGGTCTGCCTCAAGCAAACCGTGTCCCCTGCGATAGTGATCTGGATATAAGCCCTCACGTTTTAAAATTCGCCAAACTGTCGTTCGTGGCACTCCTAGTTGTCTAGCGATTCGAAGTACACTGAGAGTTGGATCCCTTGTAACAATAGCTACTGCCTCTTTCTCTAAGTCTGCTGGCAAATTTACTCCTCGGTCGAAAAGATAATCACGCAGTCGGCATTCGCGAAATTGTCTGTGTACTTCCAGAAACGTTCTGTAATGAGGAATCCGCCTATCGGGAAACCGATGTCGGTATTCAATAACTGCTTGACTTGCACTGCCGCTACAGTAGCCATACACAAAATGCATGTCCGCATACTCTTGAGAAGAAAATCGGTAAGGCATTTTGAATAAAGAAAACGTGTCCACTCACTAATAAGCTGTTGTATGAACTGAAACGTAATGAAATCCTTTATTAAAAAATGCAACATTAACAGTCATCTGAACATTTGTTTATTGTGTGATATTCATGGTTCAGCACTTACGAAATAAGTAAGAACCTTCTTTATCATAAATCAATTTCCAGTACTCTTTTTTGTAGATCTCCAAGAAATTACTGTATGAACTACGACACGTGTTTATTTATTTTAGGATAACATTTTATTATGCGACGTTAACAATCACAGGCCTGTTATTGAATCGTATAACTTTTTTTAAATAAAATCAGTTTGTATTGACATTAGGATTACATTTTTTTTCATGATCTGACAATCACATTCATAGATTTGTAACTTTGAAACAAATAAAAATGGATATACAAGTTTTGCGTTTTTGTTACTTGAAATGAATTCTACTTTACACTCCTAAAATTTGAACATAACGATACGGGACAACTTGTATTTACTTTTAGTACAGGTCTAGGTATCTGGAATGCGTTTGAAAAGCAGTTATGGTTATGTACTATTTGACACAATCGCCTCTTGGTTGACTAAGTGTTAATCCAATGTTTAAATGTTGAATTGGTCCCAAAGCAACGATAGAGGCGTGTTCAAGACCCCACCACCAAGTCTTTTGCGATCGCCTTAATACTAACGAATGCGACACTGAGCTAGGGGAATAGGCTTCAACGAAACATTTTTTGTGGGTACCTACACGAATATGCGTAATTGACCGCCTTGGCAAAAATTCCGACGGTATATTTATTAAGCGTTTATTTCTTCAATATAGTTTTGAGGGACTGAAATGAATATAGAAACCAATTTTTGTATTGCCTATGTCAAATCTTTTTTTATTACCGCTAAATTCTAAGTTTAGTTATTGAAGTCTGGTTCACATAGGCAAATAATTTTTTTTTGCTTTTCAGTGTAAGGGATTGTATTGATTTTTATCCTGTCTTTCTCTCAACAAAATATTTCCATATGTCAGTTTCACTGCATCTTTTCAGCCAGTTCCTATATATTTAAATGTTTTATTTACTTTCTTAAATCATGTTGGTCTATACTGTCTTCTTTTTATATTCTTTACCATAATTTAAATGCTAGTCTAGGATGCGAGAAACAGACCGATCAGACATTCGCAAAGCTAAAGTTTCGCTTAGTCGAACGATGGGTTTCCGTAAATGCTGTTAAGGCCCATGGCTACTACAATTACACAATCTAAGCTGCCTCCTAACAAGAGGCAGGTATCCTCACCCCCTCTCATTATCACGTACAAGCCGATCAAAAAACATGCGTTTCCTCTGTCACAACTTGCACAATCAAAATTTAAGAAAACAAGATAATTTATGGTGTTAGTGGAAGATCGACAAAATATCTAAATATGATAGTGGCTAACCTTTTATCTACGAGGGGAGGTCCAGAAGTTCGTGGAATGGAGGGGATGGAGTGGGGATAGGGGCGCTCGGTAGGTGTCATTCTGATTGGCGACTCATCATTAGTGTATAAGTTAAGTTGCAGCTCTATATCGTCAGTCGTTTACGAATAGTTGCCTGCTAAACAAGTCAATCCGAAAGATAACTGAAACTATGGAGAAAATTGAACACCGTGCTGTGATAAAGTTCCTTACAAAGCAAGGAAAGAACGCTCAAACCATATTGAATGAAATGGAAACCGTTTATGGGGAACAGTGTCCTAGTAAATCAATGATTTATAAGTGGCATGCTCTTTTTAAACATGGTCGGGAGTCGATTGAAGACGACCCCCGCTCAGGACGGCCAGTTGAGGCCACCACATCAGACATCGTCGAAAAAGTGGAAAAAATTGTACTGGAAGATGCCCGTTTGAAGAAAAAACAATTATCTGCATTAGTTGGAGTATACCACCATTTTGCGTATCCTACATGACCACCTGGGTATAATAAAAGTCAGTGCAAGATGGGTACCGAGAATGCTCACGCCGCTGCAGAAACAGCAGCGCGTCGATCCGTCCAAACAATTTTTGGAGCTGTGTGGAGACGAACCTGCACAGATTTTGGAGCGGATTGTTACCGGAGATGAAACATGGGTTCATCACTTTGAGCCTGAGTCCAAACAGGAGTCCATGCAATGGCATAAAAAGGGGGCACCACCGCCAAAGAAATTCAAAGTGTCAGAATCGGCTGGAAAGGTAATGGCTACTGTTTTTTGGGATTGTGAGCGGATATTATTGATTGATTACAAAGAAAAAGGAAGGAGCATAACCGGAGAATATTACGCACCGATATTAGAAAAATTAAAGGAGGCCATCAAGGAAAAACGTCGAGGAAAATTGACCAAGGGTGTGTTGCTCTTGCAAGACAATGCGCCGGTTCACAAGAGCAGAGTTGCAATGGCTGCTCTGCACAAGCATGGCTTTCAATCAATAGTCCATCCACCCTACAGTCCAGACCTGGCACCTAGTGACTTTTATTTGTTTCCCAATTTAAAAAAAGACTTTCGTGGAAGAAAGTTTTCCGATGACAATGAGGTAAAGGAGGCAATTTTGGTCCATTTTGAGGCGAAAGATAAAAAATATTTTTATGATGGTTTAGAATAATTAATTCATAGATCTAATAAATGTATTGTGCTTAAGGGTGATTATAATGAAAAGGAAAAATAGATTTATTGTTTCATTTTATTTACAACCCTTTCATTCCACGAACTTCTGGACCTCCTCGTATATCGATATCGATTTAGTGAGCGCCTTTGTGTCGGAAATAAAGTATATTAACAAAACTATTGTTTTATAGCTTAGGTGCAGAGATAACACTGGTAAACAAAAATAAACTTTTAAAAAATGTAAAATTTTTGTAAAATTTCACCAGAAACCAGAGTATGACCTTAGATTTTCTCTATCACCCACACTTTGTTTGCTACGAAGTGTTGTGCGTTATATCGAAATATATCAATCTCTTAATAGAAAATGTCGTTGCGTATGTTCTACGGCGATATTTTGTCTCTGTAGCATCCCGGATTAATGTTCAGCGGTAATCAGCAAGCAAACAAGGACTCCGGGTATCGTTTTCCGTTGTCGCAAAGTCTTAGTAGCACCGTTCCTTACTTATATTATTCGCTTTCGGCGCCCAAATTTTTGGAAAGAATCGAGATTTGATATTTCCAAGAAAATTGGTCTCTTTCAGGTACTTCTCCATCCAAACTCCAAGATTCTGTTAGTTTTTGGATATGAAGTTCTTCACTGTGTTCGACGGGCCGTAAAGCTGATGGTAAATTTAGATACTGCGCAGTATCCTTGGACTTCGGTTATTATTATTAATAGCCACATCTATGTGGTTAATCCATCATTTAATTTGAGATTTTGATTTTAAAAATAACTGATTAGTTTTGGCTAATCTCCAAAGTGTTCATGAAGAAAGTACAATTGATATTTTAAATTTGGAATTTGTATTAGTTCCTTGCACCCAAAAATACTTCGAGCATCGTCATTTAAACATGTAACGCAATTTTGTAAACTACCAAAATTCTCAGCATAAAAACTAATAGCTTCCAACCATGATCCCCACCTAGTTATTACTGGATAGGGAGGCGGTGACAAAGATGGAAGTTTTTCCCTGTAAAGAACTACTCTCAATGATGCTTTTCTGTCAACTTCCGGAAAGGTGTCTTTGATATATTTACAGATTCTGTGGGGAGCATGTGCTACACAAGTAATATGCAGCATATTAGAATATGTTTCCTTTAATAGTCTGCCTGTTTTTAACATATATGCAGCACTGTCACTTACAAATAAAAGTACTTTTTCTTTGTACCTGTCGTCCGAATGAAGTATTTTTTGAATATTCTCGTTAATAATTTAAAAAGGTATATAACCCCTTACCACAATTATTAGTCGTATCCTAAATACGTATTTCGACAACTAAGTTGTCATCATCAGTAGGTAAAAACTACTAATTAAAAGTCACACATGGGGCACAGTAAAGTAAAATAAACGCTTCCGCACAACTACTATACACTGCAACCCTGTAAAGACTAAATTTAACATGCCAATCTCAAACTACGAGACAAACACTTGCCTCTTAAGGAAAAGGTTTTAAACATGTGTTAAATTATCGAACAAAGGAACGGCAGAAATTCTTCTCTAAAGAAGGCGCCTACTAAAAACGATTTTAAAGCTACGATGACCTACTATTAAACTAAATGAACCACCTTATATTTTCACAAAACACTAGTATATTTAACTATATGAATATTTCATGTGCATTGTACACATCAGTAGTTATTATTTAAACGTATTATTTCGAGTAAGTGACAAAATCTATATTGGGTAGGGGTGTAAAAATTTTACATTACAAATGGTTAAAAAGTATGGTCGTATATTGTAAAAGCCGAACTCTCATTGCAAATTCTGAGAAAGACAAAATTAAGAAGGGGCGTTATATGTGAAGAAACAAGACATCCGACTGTGTTGTGTTATATTAAATGAGAATCAATTCACGTGAAAAGGGTCTGAATAATTAGATATTGTAGGTATATAATTTAAAAGTTAATTATAAATAGGTGACATGTCCTAGTTAAGGAGTTAAGCAATTTAATATAATGTATAGAATTCACGGTAGGCTCTGGGTGAAACATGATAAATAATTTAATAAACAAAACACCCGGTACATCTGTTCCACAAAACGCGGAACATTTTACATTTCGTTAAAATGGTCAGATTCCAACGGGTCTAATTTCTGTGTATCTGTTTGCGATGTTAAGTGACGTTTTACGTGCGATTTCTTGGAATTTTTTAGCGATATTTAACAGACCTTGCAATAAATTTCGGAATCACAAGAGCGCCGGATTTAATTTTAAAGAAAAACACATTTATTTTTGAATTAAGCAAACATATTTCGACATAAAGAAAAATAGTTTTCGCATAAATGTGGCTGTATTTCACCAATAACGCGCCGTATTTCCTCTTTAAGATGTTCAACTCTTTCAGACTTATTCGCATACACCTTTTCCTTCACAGAGCCCCAATGAAAAAAGTCCATCGGTGTTAGATCGCACGACCTTGTCGGCCAGTGTTGATCGCCAAATCGAGAAATGACACGGCCTGGAAAGTTGGGCTGCAGTAACACCATTGTTTCACATGCAGGTCGCACCGTCTTGTTGGAGAAACATGTCCTCCACATCAATTACATCCAATTCGGGCCAGAAAAACTCCGTTAACATTTTGCGATACCGCACACCATTAACAGTTAGCGCATTTCCAGCCGCATTTTCAAAGAAATACGGCCCAATCACTCCGCCAGCCCAAAATGCACACCAAACAGTTACTCGCGGTGGATGCATTGGTTGTTTGACTATCACACGAGGATTTTCAGCACCCCAAATCCGACAGTTGTGCTTATTTACGTATCCGTCGAGATGAAAATGTGCCTCATCTGAAAAAATGATTTTATTCGAAAAATCCGCATTAATTTGAAGATGTTCCAACACCCAATCAGCAAATCCACGGCGCTACGCATGGTCCCTTGGCTTGATTTCTTGCACCAATTGAACCTTATACGCGTGCAAATGCAGATCATTTACCAAAATTCGTTGCATAGTACTTCTGAAAATGTTTAATTCTTGACCACGATGCCGAATGGAAGTTCCTGGATTCTCGGCCACAGATTCCCTTACTGTGGCTATATTTTCGATTGATCGAGAAGGACGACGACGAACAATGATCTTCTGATCCATCAGCGTAAATTTGGTCTCAAATTTTGTAATTAAACGCCTTACTGTCGATTCATTTGGCGCATTATTGCGACCGAAAACTTGACGTAATTGGCGAACTGTTTTCGCAAAACTTGCACCATTTTAGTAATGTGTTTTTACAATAGTTAAACGTTGTTCGCTTGAATACTTCTCCATATTCTTAAATCGCATGGTCTGTACGTGACAACTGTCAAATAAAAATCACCGTACAACTCGTATTAACAAAATGGCGGCAAACTTAAATCCGGCGCCCTTGTTGGGACACCCATTACAATCAGTTTGTCTCTTAATTCATCTCGCTATTGTTTCACCATGCCATTCTCGACGTTGTTCCATATCATATCTGAAAACTAAATGGAAATTAAAAAAGGTTGCCCAAGTTATTGAAACTTAACGAAATTCAAAGGAGACTTACGTCAAAATAATTGGGAGAAGTAGATTCGATGAAACGATATCAAACAGGATCTATTA
Source organism: Melolontha melolontha (assembly GCA_935421215.2). Taxonomy (NCBI): domain Eukaryota; kingdom Metazoa; phylum Arthropoda; class Insecta; order Coleoptera; family Scarabaeidae; genus Melolontha; species Melolontha melolontha. Next base: position 177,101,585 of record OW285237.1, on the reverse strand, counting down.
CAAAAATTACGAAGTATGTAATTAACAGTTAAAACAATGAAAAAAGGAAACCAACTCACCCTACTTTATTTATCTTACGAAATATAAACTAATAAATAAAATAAATTATAAAAACTCCTCACGCTTCTATCTACGCCCATGAAGAAAGAAATTTAACTGTAATATTGAAGTAATTGCGTCACAATTCAACGACAAAAAACAGATGTGCGGTTAACCGAATTGGATAATGCTATTCAATAACTACGCGTTGTACTTAGCGATGTTATAGACTAAATGGTCCATCGTAATTTCAGCCTATGCGTCCGGTCTCAACGTATATCATATGAATGCGTTTGTAGTTAGTTTTTAGTTTATTTTATTCAACAAATTTCCTATACAAAAAGAATATTTTTTTTGAAATTTCAGCTTGAGGAGAGGGATGATTTGAAAAGGAAACACAGAGAAAGCTTGGAAATGATTGAAACACTGCAAAAGCAAAACGTAATATTCTAAATTTATTGTCTTTATTTCAATTAAAATAAATTATTTTTCTTTACTTATAGATGAGAAGTAACGAATCACTGCAAACTTTGGAAGAGGAAAAGAAGTCGGTCGTGACTAAACTTCAGAGTCAAATGGTTAGTAATTATTCGTTTAAATCATTTATTTTCAAAACTATATTCCGCAATTCTGTGTGTAAAAATATATGGAAACAATTGTATTAGATAATGTGTCAGGTATTAATTGAATTTGGTTTGTAATGAGAATAATCACAATTTTATTTCGTATATTTTTGAAACAATTGCTTTGTTTTATAATTAAATAGTTGATGTCAGGGTTATTATCTTGTATTTACACAAAATTTTTATTGTATAAGGGTTGTTCTTTAAATATTAAAGTTAATCAGTTGGCCGTAATTTATCGATATAAATATACCATTGCGACATTTTCATCTTTTTATTTTTACAATAAATTTTGTTTATAAACTCGAAAATATTGTTTAGAAAAATAACTTGCGAAGTTTTGGTTTCTTTATTAAAAAAATTATAGGTTCAATTAAAAAAAAAGAAAAAGTAGCCTTTAAACTTCGATAACTTTGGCACGACATATTTAACACCCTGTAAATGTTGCCACGTTGTTCACTCTCAAAACATATAACGTGTTAGTCCATAAATTGGTAACAAAAGAGTTACGTGAGGCAGTGCACCCATTTTCAGGCTAAGACTTAAAATGTTAGACGCTGCAACTGTCAAGATTTTAACCAAATTTGCAATAATACCAAAACTAACAGTTGTAAGTGCACATTGTCATATGTCATTGCATCATCATCATTGCTATCATTGCCGGTTGGCCCTACTCCCCCCGCAGTGCCCATGTTAGGTGAATTCCTTCGCGAACGTTTAATGGGTATCCGTCGTGCTCAGTAATCTGAAGCACTACTCCACTCTCTTATAACCCCGAACCGCCCGTTCGCCCACTAGGACTGATCCTAGATGGTATGGGGTAGGCCAAGGGGGCCTAACAGCCGAACTATGGAGTCTGATCAGCTGGCCCGTGATGGAAGCCGAAAGACGGGCAACGGCCAAACCGAAGTTCTACCTCATGCCTCCGACACGCGATGGCTCATTGTCCCAGAAAACCTGGTATAGAAACTTCACCGAGGGGTAATACAGCTGCCCCAGAGGTCAGGGTAACAACCGGCCAGTTCCTCAGGAATCCCGAGAGATTCCCCTGCCAACTGGCAATGGTCAGCTCGGTGAACTGAGAGCTACTTATAGTCTCGCCCACGTCGCCTTCCTGCTGTAAAATGCCGACGAGATCATCCATTCACCCAGAGAGCGGCCCCCTGGTATAGGGCAGATCAACGTCGACTTTAAGGGTAAACGCCAGTAGGCCAACGTTTACCCGCATATAATTTGGGTGGCTATCATCATAATAGCAAGAAAATATAGCAATCTATTTAAAAAAAGAATTTAAAGTGGTTGCGGAAATTTGGAACACCCTGTAAACATATAAATAAAAATAGAAAATGCACTGTAGCATACTACATGTGTACGTAAAATTTCATTGCTACAACTTTATTAATTTTCATGCTAAGCTCCGTCGACACACTATTGCCGCACCCGGTATATGTATATGTGTCTTCAAAGGATATCAGACATATCTTTTAATTTGAAATTGAAGTGCTGAATCAGCAAAACTCGTTAATTTTGTTTTTATTTTCCCTATTTGTAATATGAAATTGACGCATGAATCGGAAATTCAAAAGCACATTCCCATCTATAAACAGAACGCCCGAAAGGAGAAAATTTTGTGAAACCCACGAAAATGGAAAGTCCGAAACGGTCACATATCGTTTCCAAGATAATCCATGAAGATGATATCTTGTACCCGTAGATTTATACTATATACACATAATACATATGTGCGAACATAAGGATATGTACCGAAAGTAATCAAATACAATTGTAACGATATGTACCGAAAGTAATCAAATACGAGTGTAACGATATATACCAAAAGTAACTAACTGCGAATGTAACGATTACAATTTCAAATAGGTAACGTGTAACGAATAATAATGTACCGAATAGTTACTTTTTCGAAATCACTAACGTGCGTGTACAGGGTATATATGCCTTCAGAAACCTGAAAAAAAAACTTGAAAGTATGGACTATATTTAATTAGCTCATACTAATTTGGAATTAACCATATGATGCATATATTAACTACTTAAAATAAGAACTTAAAATTAAAAAATATTTAAAAGCAACTTATATAATACACTGTCAGAGATAAAATTTGCTAAAAATAGATGTGTATGTGGACAGATATAGTTCAGCAACAATAACAACAAAATAAATTCTACTAATATTCACAGATTCATATATCTGCCCCGTACTCGCATAAAAAAACAAACAATAGCTCAAAGAAAGGGTGTAGAAAATCGATCAAAATTTGTCCATTATACATCGCCCTGACATCCCCTTTTATGAATCGCATAATTACCTGTTGATCTTTTTATGATTTTTTCGGATACCTTAAAATTGAATGCTAATTTAACAGATTATTACAACTAACAAATCGGAGACTGTGGCTTATAAGTGAATAAAATAAAATTAAAAAACCCTTACCACAATAGAATTTAATGATTCTAAATACGTATTTCTAGAACCACGTTGTCATCTTCAGTAGAAAAAACAGTGTAACACTTGAACGCACAAAAACACTCACAGAAGGATTGTTCTGAACGTCTGTTAGTTTAACACTAAAATCTTCAATTTAAATGCTACAAAAATTACCTACATTTTGGTAAACCCCACCTATTCATGCAAGAACATTAACCCATTATTTGTAAATTCTATAGAAAAACCGTTTAGAAATATTATAAAAGCCGTAATTTAACATACATTAAGAATCCAATTATGAAACTAATCCTTAAATTATGTTGAAATATAAATTTGGAAATTAATGTTGAGTCAGAATATTTTAATGGCAAATATTGTAATGAAACGAATTTAAAAATAAATTCCATGAATTCGAATATTTTTTAATGGTTTTCCAATTTTTCTTGCTTTAATAACATCTAACTGTCAATTAACTCAAATAAAGAAGAACCTGGTATAGGACCCAAATCTGCGTTAATTACGTTATTCCTATTTTTAAAGATAAAAATGCTCTCAAAACTATCTAATTCGCGGGGGCGTGTGACGTTTTTTATTAGTCTCTGACAGTCAGATGTTACGTTGTGATCTGATTCAAGAATATGTCGGGCAACACTTTATTTTTCCGGTCTATTGAATCTAATATGCGAAACATGTTCTTTATAACGAGTTAGAATCGAACGTTTTGTTTGGCCGACATATTTTTTATCACAATCCTTACAATTTATTTCATAGATTCCAGATTTGTTGTTTACCTCAACTTTGTCTTTCGCGTTGCCTAAGAGAGATTTTAGGGAGTTATTCGACCGAAATGCTACTTGAACATTATACTGTTTAAAGGTTTTACTTAAATTTTTCGTAGTTTCGTGAAACGGTAAACTAATAAATTTTTTGCTCGAATCAATTTGAGGTAGCAAACATGTGGAATCCTGAATTGTTTTTCTTGCTTTATGTTTTCTAACTAGCTTGTTTATTATTTCTTAATCGAAACCGTTGTAACTCGCGATTTTCTTAATTAAAGTTAATTTCTTTTCATATCTATCCTTTGTCAATGGCATGCTTAACAAACGATTGATAAGAAAATTGAAAGAGGCACTCTTGTGCTGAAAAGTATGGTTTGAATCTGCGGTTATAAATCTGTTGACGTTGGTTTCTTTTCGGTAAATATCAAACTCTAAGTTTTTGTCATTCCTAATTACTAAGGTATCTAAAAATGGCAAACCTCCGTTGTTTTCCTTTTCAACTGTGAATTTAATACTAGGAAATTTTGAATTTAATTCTGTTACAAAATAATCTAAGTCGCACTTGTTGGTATCAAAAATTGCAAACACATCGTCTACATACCTGACCCATATGTTTGGAAAATATTTGGCTTTGAACAGCAACAGGGTACAGCCATGGGTAATTGCTTATCTCCATTTATCGCGAATTTATTTATGAGTCACTTTGAGATTGTGTTTACAAAGTCAGCCAAATATTTTCCAAACATATGGGTCAGGTATGTAGACGATGTGTTTGCAATTTTTGATACCAATAAGTACGACTTAGATTATTTTGTAACAGAATTAAATTCAAAATTTCCTAGTATTAAATTCACGGTTGAAAAGGATAACAACGGAGGTTTGCCATTTTTAGACACCTTAGTAATTAGGAATGACAAAAACTTAGAGTTTGATATTTACCGAAAAGAAACCAACGTCAACAGATTTATAACCGCAGATTCAAACCATACTTTTCAGCACAAGAGTGCCTCTTTTAATTTTCTTATCAATCGTTTGTTAAGCATGCCATTGACAAAGGATAGATATGAAAAGGAGTTAACTTTAATTAAGAAAATCGCGAGTTACAACGGTTTCGATTCAGAAATAATAAACAAGCTAGTTAGAAAACATAAAGTAAGAAAAACAATTCAGGATTCCAGATGTTTGCTACCTCAAATTGATTCGAGCAAAAAATATTAGTTTACCGTTTCACGAAACTACGAAAAATTTAAGTAAAACCTTTAAACAGTATAATGTTCAAGTAGCATTTCGGTCGAATGACTCCCTAAAATCGCTCTTAGGCAACGCGAAAGACAAAGTTGAGGTAAACAACAAATCTGGAATCTATTAAATAAATTGTAAGGACTGTGATAAAAAATATGTCGGTCAAACAAAACGTTCGATTCTAACTCGTTATAAAGAACATGTTTCGCATATTAGATTCAATAAACCGGAAAAATCAAGTGTTGCCCGACATATTCTTGAATCAGATCACAACGTAACATCTGACTGTCTGAGATTAATAAAAAACGTCACACGCCCTCGCGAATTAGATAGTTTTGAGAGCATTTTTATCTTTAAAAATAGGAATAACGTAATTAACGCAGATTTGGGTCCTATACCAGGTTCTTCTTTATTTGAGTTAATTGACAGTTAGATGTTATTAAAGCAAGAAAAATTGGAAAACCATTAAAAAATATTCGAATTCATGGAATTTATTTTTAAATTCGTTTCATTACAATATTTGCCATTAAAATATTCTGACTCAACATTAATTTCCAGATTTATATTTCAACATAATTTAAGGATTAGTTTCATAATTGGATTCTTAATGTATGTTAAATTGCGGCTTTTATAATATTTCTAAACGGTTTTTCTATAGAATTTACAAATAATGGGTTAATGTTCTTGCATGAATAGGTGGGGTTTACCAAAATGTAGGTAATTTTTGTAGCATTTAAGATTGAAGAATTTAGTGTTAAACTAGAAGACGTTCAGAACAATCCTTCTGTGAGTGTTTTTGTGCGTTCAAGTGTTACACTGTTTTTCTACTGAAGATGACAACGTGGTTGTAGAAATACGTATTTAGAATCATTAAATTCTATTGTGGTAAGGGTTTTTTAATTTTATTTTATTCAGATCATTACAACTAAATTTCTTTTTTGTGTCTACCAAGTAAATATTTTTCAGATCAAAATTTGTATCGTTATTTGTACACATTTAAAAGAATTGGTATTGTTCTTAAATACTTTCAATATACATAGAATTTCATAGACATGAAAACTAAGAAAAAAAATAATAGAAAAATAGATTACAAGAGTTACTAAATGCGATGCAATTATGTACTTATATTAAATAATTTGAATTTTCACAGATGAAAGAACTGGAAGATTATGAGCAAAAACATCGTGACAGTTTGGACAAATTGGATACTTTGAGGACAGAATTGGAAAAAACTAAACATGAAAATCAAACATCTATGAGTAAAGTCAGAACTTTGAGTGATGAGGTAAGAATGCAATAGTAACATTAATTTTGTATTCATAGGTTTGCAACTGAATGGTGATTCCTTAGTTTTCTTTCTGATGGCAACGATGCTGTCACAAATGTAATCGTACAAGTCGAAGTTTTTTACCAATATAATTGTTCATTATTCATTATAGCTAAATGAGTGCTACTACAATGAATTAGAGCAAATTAAGTCTTTAGTCTGCCGTAATTAATTTTCGAAATTAGGATAATTTGTTAATGTGAAAATTTTAATTATTTTTGTGGATTATAAAGTTATAGTTACGAGTGACAATAGATCTAAATCTTTCTGCGAATTTATTACTAATAAACCTAGCACCTCTTGTATTCCTGATCGTTTGTCTTTTAATAATGTAATCATTGATAAACCCGTAGACATAGGACAGGCCTTTGCTGATATGTTTTCTAGCATTTTTCAATGTAATTATAATAGTATCATTCCACTGCAGTGTTCTATAATTCTGGATTCTGAAGGGGAAGTTTATGTGCTTTTCTGGTCTCAATGCTCTAGGCGTGTGCCGTATCCCACCACAAAATCTTTCCCGACGATACTCCAACGAATGCGACTGAGTTGGATTATTGATTATAAAGTTATAGTTGTGAGTGAAATAATAGATCATCCAAAATCTTTCTGCGAATTTATTACTAATAAACGTAGCACATCTTGTATTCCTGGTCGTTTGTTTTTTAATAATATAACCCTTGATAAACTCATAAACATAGCGGAAGCCTTTGCTGATATGTTTTTTAGCGTTTGTCATTGTAATTATAGTATCATTCGACTGCAGTGTTCTATAATTCTGGATTCTAAAGGGGAAGTCTTTCCAGGTAACAGGGAAGACAGATGTTTGTAGGGAGAAATTAAATATCTAGCAAAGAGGCTTAGTAAATATTGATGCACAATCACGAAGAAGGAAGCTGGGAATGCTATCATGTCCGGAGGTGAAAGTATTCTTTGATTTTTTTAATTGATTCAGTACATCATCTTATACAACACTCCGAATATTCAATGATGGCAAATTTGTATGTAGGTCTTGAATGTCACCACTGCTAGCACATGGCAAGAATACATAAGAGAATGCTGATGCAAAAGCATCAACAATCCGTTGAGGGTCGTCGAATTCAGAATCGCTTTTATAGAGTTTACCAGGAATTCTGGAGCTACCACGTTTGGATCTTACAAAGCTCCAAAAAGATTTAGGGTTATCCAGAAGGGAATGCTGAATACAGTCAATATAATTTAGATAAGCTGTAGCAATATTATCCTTAAGAATTCTTCACACACGCTGAAATTCACATTTGAAGATATCATCCCCAGTCCGCTTCCATCTTCGATGATAATAAAGCTTCAAATCCAATAATTCAGTCATAAATGGTATAAACCACGGAGGAAAACGTTGCTTCTTACTATTGTGGCTGGTATTAGGAATACAAGAATCCATCACGGAGTATATTACACAGTAGAAGATATCAACAGATATCAATATATCAAGATATCAACAAAATTCATTTCGTTTTTAATTATTGCAATATATTCTGCAGCGCTTATGTTGTATTTTATTATACAAAAAGGTTTTAAGTATATCTATACGTTATGCACGTATAACGCTTTTGTTACAATTGAAACAGACATGTAATAAACATATCTGTAACTGTACACATGGACAATACACCTCGTATTTTCAGCATTTACTTCTGCTTAAGACACGTGTTTCTGCCATCTAGGCGTCGTCAGTCAAGCTAGTGAAGCAATGTAATACAAATGATACAAATCTTTATGAATAGATCTGTATCTGTATATACATTCCACTGAAATCGCCTACAAGATAAAGCAAATTTCATCCTATAAGGTGGCACTTATTTAATAAGTGACATCTGACGGACGAAAGAGACTTTGCCGAAAAAGGCGACCTTTCGTTCGACCAGCTATGCTGGTACTAAAAATGAAAAAATACGTATATCGGTGTAGTCCATGTATTGTCCATGTGTACAGTTACAGATATGTTTATTACATGTCTGTTTCAATTGTTGTAATTGTGTTAAGATAATTTATTTAGTAAAATATTATGGTCAATCACATCAAATGCACTGGTCAAATCAGTATAAATAACATCAAGTTGTCCCCTCCTGTCCAATTCCTGCGCAATACAGAGAGTAATGGAAACCAGATTTGTCACAGTTGAACGTCCACGATAAAATCCATGTTGAGACGTCGAAATGAGAGATTTTACATTAGAGTAAATGCAAGTATAAATATAGTTCTCAAATACTTTGGCAAAGTTTGAGAGTAAAGATATAGGTCTATAATTCTGAAGCTGCTTCTTATCGTCCTTTTTGAAGACGGGAGTAATTCTAGAGCGCCGCCATACTTCAGGAAATGTAGATGTTCTTATACACAAATTAATTATTATAGATAGAGGCTTAGCGAAAGCAGAACGAGCCTCTCTGGCTAAGAAACCCGTACATACACGTATATGTATAATAATTTTCAAGGATACTGGTAGGGATGGCTTTCACTCATGTAGTGAAGTATGCGGAGAGCGAAGATGATATTTGTTGTTCGCATCTCAATGCGCGCGATATTGTGTCTGAGCAAACTCTCAAGAAAAACTAAAATAAAGAAAAAATACAAATTGTATTATGGTATGCGAGGGATAATTCATATAAAGACGTGCAAAATTTATTTGTGGCAGCATACAAAAACCGTCCGCCTCCCTCTTTGTCAGCTATCCATAAGATTGTAAATAAATTTCGTACAGAAGGTTGCGTTAATTCACGGCATAGTAAAAGACGCCGTGTCGTCCCAGAAGAACACGAGGCACAGGAAATTCTGATTTGCTAAATTTTGTACATTTCAGTTAGAATGTTGTTTCGGTTTTTTAAAAGAACTTTATTTAATTTTCATTAATAATTTTATTTTAGTTACATTTTTTACAAAGTTTTGTCTCAGTTCAATGTTTACGCAGACATACATCAATTACAAAAGTAGATAATTAAACCTTGTGTACTAATGCCGGTTGCAATTTCTTAAAGCAAACCTGTACATTCACACTTTCATTCTGCCGTACTAAACACATATTAAATGTGGACCGAAACTGACGCCTACAGTTATTAGAGTCACATGTACGTGTTTTGCAATTTCCACCGTTATTTCAGTCAATCTGTATACAACACATGTTTTCCAGTGGATATACATCTGTTTCTACTTGCAATACGTATAGACTTTTGAAAAGTGCATTTATTTTTATAAATTTGTATTTAAGTTAATATCCTCTAAAATATATTAATGCATAACATAATAAACGAAAATTATTTTAGATGGATTCTGTCGTGCCAGCTAAATGTTTAAGTTTATTATTTTCGATATTTAGATGCTAATACAAACTCGAGATGTGTTTATGAAGGCGAGGAAATGTTGAAAGCTGGTTATATTATTTTTTGTGGAATAGTTGGATACAATAATGAAAATATTGAGGTATATGTTCTATGTTTGCGAACTACTGAATTAAACTATGATCCCCATGAAATAAGGGGAGAATTAAATGTTAAAAAGGTTGTGACTGTTAGCAATATATTGCTGCAAATATATTTTGCTTAGAGATTTTACTTCGAGCTATTTTTCTGTATAATAAAAGAAACATGTCTTTCCTATTTCAAGTTATAAACATCCAATGTTTGCTGTATAATTTTACTTATGGTATATTTCCTTGTAAGGTATAACCATGCTTTTAAGAAAGTTTGGTTTTCGATTACAATTTAATTACATAAATAAAAACAAATTTTCTCAAAAAAAATAAATGTCTGCTTTTACATTATAGCAGAATTTACATAAATTCTAGATCACTATTAGTACTATCTTCAGATTCGGAATTTTCATTAACATTTATAATAAATGGCAATACTTCTTCTCTATCCAGCAGCAATTCTCGGTCTCACCATTTTTTTATTTCGTTATTAGTGTGTCGAACAGTATTTGCCCAAGTTTAAGGTGTGATCGTTTCTGAGGCCTTATTCCACATTTTAATAGCATTCTTTGCTCCAAAACCCTCTTCTCCAATATGCTTACTGTAATATGATTTCCTTATTCCCAAGATTTGTTCTATTGGGTTGAATATACAGTTCGTAGAACCGTATGTCCATATCTTTCTGTCCGCGACATATTTTTTTCTGGCTTATTACTAAAACATAAAAATGATGTGAGTGACTAAAATATACATTTCTAAGTGCATACCACTTGACTAAATTTAATAATTCGACCTTTAATAATTTATCCGTAGCTGGTATCTTATGACTATTTAGCTACTCTCTTCTTTGACCTTTGTTCCAAGAATTATTAGGACATTTATCATACAGAACACTATGATAACTGGCATTATCCATGATAATCATGGATGGTTCTTCTAGTTTCCAAAGCAGTTGCTCTTCAAACCATTTCATAAAATTGTCCCTATCCATTTCTCCATGGTAATCAGTACAAGTATTTGAAGAAAATACTAATGAGTAGGGCTGGGCGAAGTATCGATACATCGTCCAATACCCGATACCATAACTGGTATCGGGTACCCGATACCTCATATAACGAAGGTATCGATTCTTAGGTATCGATTCCAAAGCATCGATTCCAAGGTATCGATTCCAGGGTATCGATTCCAAGGTATCGATTCCAAGGTATCGATTCCAAGGTATCGATTCCAAAGCATCGATACCTATCGATACTTTACCGATTCCAGTACTCGCTAAGTATCGATGTATCGGGTAGCGATGTATCGGGTAGCGATGTATCGGGTAGCGATGTATCGGGTAGCGAGGTATCTATTCCAAAGCATCGATACCTATTCCGATTCCGGTACTCGCTAAGTATCGATGTATCGGGTAGCGAGGTATCGGGTAGCGAGGTATCGATTCCAAAGCATCGATACCTATCGATACTTTAGCGATTCCAGTACTCGCTAAGTATCGCTAAGCGATGTATCGGGTAGCCATGTATCGGGAAGCTTACCTTTATGCATTTTTTTAAATGAGTATGCGTACATCATAGGTATATAAGTTGTTGTTTTATGCAAAATGACAATTTAGAATTTTCTTATTTTTCATGCAAGGATTAAAAAAGAACTACATACATAAGTCTGCAGCTAGTATAATTATAATTTTACCTTTCGGAGGCTAATATTTCAACGTCAGTAACTTCACTATCACCGTCTCTTTTGTCTTTCTTTTCAATAATATTAAAATATGTAAAAGGATGAACACATTTTATATGCTTTAGCATATTTGTAGTATTACCAGTATACTTATATTCTTTTTTACATACATTACAACTCACGCCCTGGTCGTTAATTTTATCAAAGTATTTCCAAATTACACTATTTTTTTTCGACATTTTGGTACGTACGTATCACTTATTACACCAAGTTATAAGAACAAAGTGATGAAGTTTAAAATGATATGAAATATAAGTGCTTATATTAAACTTTAGACGACGAATAAAGGTAGGAATTATAATAAATCAAAACTAGGGAACAGCAAAAATTTGTTGACACATAATTTGTATAAAGCAGTGTTGAGAGAAATATAGGTGATATTCATATTCATATAAATATAAAACACTTTCCTGTTCTATAGAATGCACAATACACGACTGTAAATTGGAACTAAAATAAACAAAATATAATATAAATATGTAGTATTAATTAATATAATAAGGTAAAAAAAGTTGGGTCAAGAATTCTTATCAAGCTATTGTAGGTATAAAACGTGCTTGGTTTGTTTCTATTTTGAAATGAATATTTTAGGCTTTTTGTATAATTTTGTAATAGCACGCATATTTGCCTATATTATTTTATCTTTCTGCGTTTTTTAAATGTATATAAAAATAACTTTTTAAGTAAAGAATTTTTAAGTATGTATGCATAATATATATTTTAAAGACGTTGGTTATTATGCGTAGCAAATTCCATATTATGACATAACTGTAATTATTACAAACAAAAAAAACAAAATATCACAATATTGCAAATTTCATACCGTAGTTATGGTAGAATCGGTAAATTAATTTTACATCTCTTGAAACCGATATCAAACAATCGACACCTAGAAAACGGGTTATGAATACTGATTCCTAGGTATCGAATCAAGGTATCGATTCCAAGGTATCGATTCAAGGTATCGATTCCAAGGTATCGATTCCAAGGTATCGATTCCAAGGTATCTATTCCAAGGTATCGATTCCAAGGTATCGATTCCAAGGTATCGATTCCAAGGTATCGATTCCAAGGTATTGATTCCAAGGTATCGATTCCAAGGTATCGATACTTTACCGATTCCAGTACTCAGAATCGATACCGTGCACAGACCCGATACATCGCTAAGTATCGATACCTTGATTGGTATCGGTACCCGATACCGAAAACGCCGGTATCGCCCAGCCCTACTAATGAGGCACCTTCAATAAAACCATTACATGTACCTGCATAAATTACCATGGACCTAAAAGAAAAGCAGAATTTGTATTTATAAAAAGTTATTTCTATTTAATGCAGAGCTGCTACCTCTTCCCGTCAACCTTCAATTTTCGAACACTTTTGTGACTATCATCTTGCCACGATCTTTTTACGCTCCCATTTTCGAATATCCAAGTTTCATCCAAATATACACATTGCACTGCATTATCAGATTGTAAATTGTTCATATATCTTCTTAGAAAATTGGTTCGAGCAAGGGCAACATGTGTTTGTTTCATTAATCCTCTCCGTGGACAATCTTTCTCGTATTTAAAACCAATATCTGCTAGTACTCTACCAAGAAAATCAACAGAACCTTCAAATATATGACGCTCCCTTAGTACTGATAATAACGATGCTCTTGTAAAGTATTGCTCTAAAATTACATTGATATCATTATATTAATCACTTTAAAGTGTTAGTAGCATACTGTTTTTATATAGATCGTATATAGTATCACGTATTGTTGCTTTTATTGCTGGAATGACCTCACATACAGGCTTTTTCCTGTGACATTTTCTTTGTGCTTCGAAGAGGCTCATTTTGTATCATTGTCTTTGAAATATTACTGACAGATTGAACGCATATACTTAATGCTTCTGCAACTCTCTAAAATGACAATAACGTTATTTGATGCAATTACAACAAAATGTACATACCTCACGCACACTTGTCAACGGTAATAGTGGTCCACCATTGTCCCGTTCACGGTTAAAATATGAAGTCAAAGAGCTAATTAGCTCCCTTTGACTGCCTGCTGAACGGCTTAGGCATCGCTAGTTCTAAAAAGAACTGGTACTGAAAATACTACTGTAAAATAAGAGAGTAAGAAAAATAACGAAAACCCAACAATAACAACCATCAACCTGCTGTTAAATAACTCGAATTCGATAGTATCATGTAAATGTTTTTTCATTATAACCAACATCTAATGTTAATATCCTTGATAAAACTAGTTGAAATGACGCCAAAATTATAATTTTTAATTAATATTATTCATCTAAAAAATCCTACAATTACTGGTATATACATATAATTAGAGCAGACCAATTTCCGTGCGCGCCATGAGCGCCGGTATGGGAGTGTAATTCGTAATATATTAGAATATGCGATAGAATAGGTACGCAACATGAGCTTGTTACCGATATAAGTATAGAAGTAGAGACATTTATTCTATCAGAAATAATTAAATAATATACATTTGGTTTTCTGCTATTAAAGTAATATGCATAAACACACGAAAAATAAGAATAGTACATATTATAGCAGCGTTGTATGTACCTATAAATAAAATGGAAAGTGTATGAAATCAATGATTGTGTGCACGACAGAGGATTTAAAAAAACACTTACCGTTTTAAGCGTCTTCCAAATTGACAAACTGGAGAAACTCGATTGTATATTTTCAACATCAGGTGCGTTTCTATGGTTATTTCTGAAAAACATGTCCGCGTGAGGAAAAAATATGTTTATATTCGGAAAACGAGCGTTCTACATCTAGTGATGTTATATTCGCATAATCAAAATACTTTTTTAAGCAACTTAACGCATCTCTAGACGTGCCCTCACAAATACGTGTTAAGGTGTCAAAACCTGCATTTCTGTCTAAAACACTTTCAAATTTAATTAGCACACTTTCACTTTTTGCGTCTTCTACAGCCACAGTTGTGCGTGAACATCTGTAACGATTTGCAGTGATTCCTCTAACGACAGCGACGAATTTTCTAATTTTGTTATTGCTTCTTCTAGTCGCAAGTAATTCTCACGAATACTTTCTAAATCCATTTTAATCTGGGCATCTTGAAATTCTTTCTGGCTTGTATTGATAGCTGCACTTTCTTTCGGATCGAATGATAAAACCACGTCCTTAATTTTTTCAAAATGTTCATAATAGTAAAACCCCGCCCGTAACCATGTACCCCAACGTGTCAGAATCGGCTGTGGTGGCTCAGGGGTATGGGGACACAATTCGTGAAATTTTCGAATACGTTTTGGAGATTTCAGGAATACTGCCTTTGTACTCGATATTAAAGCATCTACTTCTGGATAACATCTACGAACCTGTTCTGCCACAAGGTGTAGAGCATGGAGTTTACAAGTAATATGTAACAAGTTAGGACAATATTTTCTAAGAGACCGGCCTACAGAACACATGGTTGCGGCACCGTCGGTCGTAAACATTAATACTTGGTCTTTCGAAAGTTTAAATTTTTCCAAAGTATCTAATAGCACCTCTGAAATTTTTTCGGCATTACATTGTTCTAGTCGTCTGGATGCTAATAAAATTGAAGACGTTGGTTGATGTGGTTCCATATTACGCGCCATCACGTTAACTACAGATTGTTTTTTGCTGTCAATTGTTTCGTCCACACATAACCACAGATTTTTATTTTTCACTTCGGCTTTGTTTTTGTTTTCAACCTGTTTACGCACCGATGGTAAATTCCTTCGTAACGTTGTCGTGCTCGGTAATGTTTGATTCGCGTATTTATTCCAAAATGAAATAAATAAATCATAACTTAACAAGGTAAACGGCAGTGTACACACAATCATAGTTACACATACTTCATGTATAAACTGTTGTCGATTAATTTTGTTATTGTGCTTCGAACTGCTTACGTTTTCTTTACAATGTGTTTTTGACCAACACATTAGATATGTATTGCACACTAAACATTTAATTTTTGAGCCATCGTATATTAAGTCCGGGAAATCCATAATAAACTTATTCACTTCGTCTGACAACGGTTGTTTTCTCGATTTATGTATCGACGACATTTTATTACGTATGCTTACACTTACATGCAGTAAGCAAGTACCAAACACACACTGAATGCTTTTTATTAGTTCTGATGCAATACAATCATCCTCGCATCGGCGCACATGGCGCGCACGGAAATTGGTCAGCTCCACATATAATATATTTCAGGTTAATAAAATTATAAATTTAGTAATATATAAGACTATTATTTTCCTAGTTATGATACAGGTAATACACACGTCATTGTTTTTGGTTGATGACGAAGGTGGATTGCTTCGTGCGTTTTACCATATGTGTGTGAATTTGAAGCTAAATGTCTACTTTTAAGTACGCCAATCTGTATAGTTACAAGTCAGGTAAATACAGGTAAACACGTGATAACAACCAATAAATATCTATGAATCTAGGCGGAAATTAAAATTAATGTCTGCCTCAATAGTGCACAATTTTTCTACCATGGCGCTGCGATCTTAAAAATTTATCCTATACTTTAAATTTTTGTTTTCTTCTGTTGTATGAAGATCGACATGATAGATAATAATCGTTTTTTTTTGTTACTACCGATTATTGATCATACTTTTACACAGCATTTAGAAACTTACTTCAAATAATGCATTTTCTTTTATTTGCAGAACCGATCCCAAGCCGAAACAATATCGTCGCTTAATGACAAAATGCGTAAATACAGCGAAAAACGCGCAAGTATGACGACAGGTACAACTTGCAAACCTTCCGCCAAAGATGCCGGCGTGGACCCCAGTCAAACCGCAACTCGAAGCATAGGAATAGAGAACGTACCGGATACTAAAACTATAGGAATCTTAAGCGACATAGAATCGCAAATTGTACCGACATCTGTGGAAGAACAAACGCAAACTGCTCCCCTTAGGAAACAATTAAGAAGCGTTGCTTGCGAGGTCGACAACTCTGAACTATGCAACAGAAAACGTGAGCTTCGTTTAGAAATGACCACGAACGTCAACAGTTTTGAAGATGTCGAGAAGGAAAATACTTATACCGTCGATAAGCCGCCGATATTGAAGAATAAAGACGCACCGCTACTATTAGATGATTTAGAAATGGAGAAGTTGGTCACTTTCGGTTTACCGAAAGATTTTGATAAGGGCACGTTGGATTCTGTCAAAGCTAAACTAACTACAGACTTCGATGAAAACAACGTCAATCAATTGTTGCAAGTTGAAGCTCTAGAAAGGGAAGGTGTGCTCACGAGAGATCCATATCGTGAATTACAAGTGTACAGGCCTATCAGAGATATACGATATCCAAATAAGAAACCGTATAACGCGGAACTTATTTATAATTCTAATAATATGTTCCAAAGCTCTAACGAGTCCGTTCGATCAAACGAAGCGGATGATACATTAAATAAAGGTTTCGTCGATAAACCTAATTTAAAATTCGCAAGGATGGACCTAAACCACAATGAAAAGACGGACGAGAAAGATAAAGATTCTAAAGATATTTCAGCGACTTATTATTCTAACAAGGATGTGGATATAGATATGATCGATCCTGAGCATACGAAGAAGGAAATTTCAGAACTCGAAGGTATAAGAAGGAAATTCCCGCGTAAATTTGGCGAAGTCATTAGTCGACCTGTATCATTCAAAGGACCTAGCATACCCATTTCAAAGGCTACCGTTCATGGCAAAGAAGTTTCCGAAAGAGAGCGATCTATCCGGCCAGTATCTCCTAGAGGCACAAGCGCGTCAAGTTCAAATGCAGCCGAAGATCTTCAAACCGTGGTTCAAGATTTAAACGAATCTGTTAGTCGAATAATAGAGGTATAATCACTCGCATTTCTCTCCCTAAAACAAAGTAATAAACGCATTGTTGTTACCCTTTCAATTTCAGAAAAGTCCCAATGAAAAAGCTACAAGAATGAAAATTGCCAAGCTCGAAGAACAATTGCGTGCGGTAAATAACCAACTTGAATCGGTAATGTTACATGCGTGTTTGATAGACGAGTCTATTTATAAATGTCATTTACGAGGTGCTGCCTAGAAATTCCCGGAATTTGAATGTGGCGCCCGAAGAGATAGTAATACAGCTCTGTAGCGCTAGATGGAGTGAGCGACGTCTATACTAAGTCAGTCTGTCAAACGGTACTTCACTAGGTGGTGACAAACAGTTTGTGTGTTTATATTTGTTGAGTTGTGTTTGAGTTATTCAGCGACAGTATCATGTCTGATGTGAAAGAGCAATGAACGTGCATCAAATTCTCTGAAACTCTGAAAATGCTTAAGCAAGCGTTTGGTGAGGATGCTTTAGGCCTGACGCAAACTTATCAGTGGTACAACCATTTTAAAAATTGACGAGTGTCGGTTAATGATGATAAGCGTTCTGGTCGTCCATCGACGGAAAACACGCCACAGAATTTGGCAAAAGTGCGTGATGCTATCCTGCAAGACCGAAGGAGAACAATCCTTGACATTTGTAATATTGTCGGCTTGTCGTATGGTGTTTGTCAGTGTATTCTGTCCGGCGAACTCAACATGCGGTCTATTGTGGCAAAGTTTGTGCCAAGGTTACTCAGCATTGAACAAAAACAGCGCTGTGGTGATGTGCGCACAGAGCTGAAAGAAACTGCCGAAAAGGATGCGAACTTCAATATCAGAATCATTCTTCTTCTTCTTCTTTCTCAACCTGTATCCGTCCACTCCTGGACGTAGGTCTCTCTCAATCTTTTCCACTCGTCTCTATCTTGTGCAGTATGGACCCATCGCCTTCCCGCTACGCTTCTGATATCATCCACCCATCTCTTTGCAGGGCATCCCACACCTCTTTTTGTTTGTCTTGGTCTCCATTCCGTGATTTTGTGTGGCCATCTATCCTCGGTTTGTCTAGCTATGTGTCCGGCCCACGCCCATTTCATTTTTGCTATTTCCCATATAACGTCTCTTATCTTCGTTCTTTTTCTGATATCTTCGCACCTGATCCTATCTCTTAGTGAAATACCAAGCATGCTCCTTTCCATGGCTCTTTGTGATGTTCTGAGTTTATTGGCGGAAGCCTTGGTCAGGCTTATAGTTTCAAGTCCGTAGGTTTGGACTGGCAGAACACATGTGTTGTATACTTTAGTTTTTAGGTTTATTGGAATTTCCTTATTTCTAAGTACGTGTCCCAACTTGCCGAAAGCTGTCCAGGCGAGCCTGATTCGTCTAGTGATTTCTGCATGCTGGTTTTCTTTTCCAAGCTTAATAACGTGACCCAGATATATATATTCCTCTACGCATTCAATGTGGTTATTGTTTATGTATATGTTGGCATCATCAGGGCTTAGTATTTTCGTCTTGCTGTAATTCATTTTTAGACCTATGTCTGCAGATGTTCGGCCCAATTGTTGTAGCATTTCATTTAGTTCTTCAATGCTGTCTGCTATCAAGACTATATCATCAGTAAACCTAAGGTGGTTTAGTCTAGAACCATTAACGTTGATACCTTTGTTGTGCCAATCTAGCCGTTTAAAAACATCTTCCAGGGCCAACGTGAATAGTTTCGGTGAAATGACATCTCCCTGGCGTACTCCTCTTTGTAGTGGTATTTTGTCTGTCTTCGTGGTTTCATCAATTTTAATATGTATTGATGCTTCCTCATAGATGTTTTGGATTATTTGTATATATCTAGAGTCTATTCGTGCGTTTTCTAGTGAGTTTAATATTGCCGTAATATCGATGGTGTCAAACGCTTTCTGAAAGTCAATGAAGGCCAGGTGCATTGGTACATTGTATTCCGTACATTTCTCTACCAGAGTACGTATTGTATGGATATGGTCTATCGTACTGTAACCCCTCCTAAAGCCGGCCTGTTCCACTGGTTGATGAAAGTCCAGTTTCCTTGATAGACGACTTGTTAAGATTTTAGTGAATAGCTTATATAGGTGCCATAGAAGAGATATTGGGCGATAGTTTTCGATATTTGTATTGTCGCCTTTCTTAAACATCAGTATAACTTCAGAAGTACACCACTCCTTTGGGATTTTTCCATCATGTAGGCACTTGTTGAGCAGCATTGTTATTGCTGCTTTTATAGTTTGTCCCCCTAATTTCAGCATTTCTGTTGTTATTTGATCCTCGCCTGGACATTTATTTATTTTCATTTGTCTTAAAGTTGTATCTACTTCATCTGTTGTAATTTCCGGCATTTCTTCGGATCCTGTATTCAAGACGAGCGTACGTGTTTGTGGGCGTGGTGAGTCAGATGAATAAAGCCTCGTATAGAATTTCTCTAGGGCGTTTATGATATCTTTTTTGTCTTGTACTAGCACATTATTTTCGTTTTTTATTTTTGTCATTTTTGTTTTCCCCCTCGTGAGCTTTGAACGTAGTATTTTCATTTTACAACCATCCCTAATGGTTTCTTCTATGAGTTTTGTATTTTGGTTTCTTCTATCATTTCGAATTTCTTTCTTAACCCTTTTGTTGAGTTCCTTGAAACTGTCTGATGTTCTATCCACCCTATTTCTTCTTTCATCCATCAGTCTCAGAGTATCGGCGCAGAATTTCGAAACCTGTGGTCTTCTCATGTGCGAACATACTTTTTTAGTCGAGGTCTTTATGGCATGAATGATTGTGTCTGTAAGTTGGTCCGAATTTAGTCTCTGCAAAGTATCCGCTGGTGGTAGTCTCTGTTCTAGATCATTTTGATATTGTTCCCTATTTAGTTTTAGAACATCTCCAATTGGGTAACGTTGTTTTTTGAAGAGTTTATTTCGTTCTGCAGTCGTGTTTATGTTAATGCTTGCTCTGACGATCCTGTGGTCGCTTCCAGTATAAAATTTGTTTAGGACGACACGTCTTTACATATCTTCTTGTTGTTTGAAAATATATAGTCGATTTCGTTTTTTGTCTTTTTGTCTGGGCTTTGCCATGTCCACTTACGTTTTTCGTCTTTTTAAAGAAAGCGTTTAGGCAGTATAAGTTTTCTTTGTTTAGGTAATTCATGAGATAATTCATAATCATTACTAGTAACGAATCATGGGTGTACGGGTATTATCCTGAAACAAAGTAGCAGTCATCGCAGTGGAAGACGCCATCGTCACTGCGACTGAAGAAAGCACGGCAAGTTGATTTGCTTCTTTGACGCTAATCGCATCGTGCACAAAGAATTTCCCTCACTAGGTGAATCAGTTAATGGACGATTTTATTACGATGTTTTTGGGCGATTAAGAGAACTCATTCGATGCAAGCGGCCTGCCAAGTGGCCCAACAATTCGTGTATCCTACACGACGACAATACACCAACCCACGCGTCTCTTGTACGTCAGTTTCTAGCCTCAACAAGGACGGGAATTACTGTCCCATCCTCCCTAATCCCCATATCTTGTCTCCTCGTGACTTTTTCCTATTTCCGAAGTTGAAATCGAAGCCTCAAGGGGCGCCATTTTGAGACAATTGACGAGTTCTAGACCGAATCGTAGGCAGCGTTGAACACGTTAACACGCCAAGACTTCCAGCACTGCTTCCAGTCATGGACAAGTCGCTGGAATCGGTGTATTCATACGGAAGAAAAATACTTTGAAGAAGATGGTCATGAATAAGTTGTAAGAACAATTTATTGTGTTCTTTTTCACATTCTGGGAATTTGTGGGTAGCACCTTGTATTTTCAATTTTCATTTTTCTGTTTTTGCTTATTCTCGTTTATTTTTCACATACAATCGTGTAGATTCGAAACGCCGAATCAATCATGAGTATTAAACATTATGATTGTTTTAACGATGTCCAAATTGAATTGCAGGCATTGAAGCAGAAAGAGCACGATGTGGAAGTTGAAAGGCAGAGGAGAAGTCAAGAAGTGGAGAACTTGAAACTAACTATACAGGAGATGGAGAAAGCACTGCTGAATAAGGAAATGAATGCCACTAGCCTGCAGAGCGCAGTGAGTTTTTTAACAGAATTTTTACCTATTTCAGTGCAGATATGGAAAAGTAATAATTTCTGTATTTGCTAATAAGTTCGGCAACTTTCTAGTTTACTGTCGAAGTTCAATTTGAAGAAACTACTTCAAAAATAAGGAGAGTTCACGAATTATTGTACCGAACACCAGAGAAAACAACTGGCATGTTTGAAACATAATCTCCCAATCACCCAAGATCACCTAAATACATTTAATTTGATACGCTGTCCAAAAATTGAAGTATCTACGCCCATGAAAACATAAATTTAACTGTAAATATCCAACAAAAAACGTCGCAATTCTCGATGAAAACAAATGTGCGACTATTTATATTGTCTGTCGTAATGACGACGTCATTTCAACGCGATGTGTTCGGTCTCTGATAATTACCTAATGTATAAGTTAGATCATCACGAGTTTGTTTAGGATTTAAATTATTTTCGTAGATATACTTTATGACCGTTTTTTCATTTCAATTTTATGCATTTTTAGATAAACCACCACTACAGATTAATAAATCTTGAACAAAACATAATAAACACTTGAAACTTGGGGTGCAGTAACTTAATAAATAAAAAAACCTACAAAAACATTTTTCTCTTATCCAGTCCGACTACCGTATTAAAGATAATAATTCGTGAACTTTTTATGTAAATAGAAAAAGTCGGCCGAATGTTCAAGCTTACATTTTGACTATGCCTTGTTACCTTGCATTCAATTTAAAAAAACAGAACAGAAATTACTTTTCTGAATCTGTATTATTATTAAGATTTAAGCAAGTATCACTCATATATAGAGAGATTCATTCGAGTAACATCGCACGGGCGCGCGTATATATGTTTTATCAGTCGTCGTCGGACGACGTTGAGCGCACTTCGCTCGTGGGATTTTACGCCGATGGGATATTATTCGAATGAACCTCTCTACTCATATATATATGCCTAAAGCTTGCGCAATACCACACATTATCTGCATATCTATAGTTCATAAAGTATAAGTTTTCAGTTCGTACTGCCCAAGTGGGAACCGCAAATTGTACTTTATCTCTTTCTAACACACATTAATACGCGCTGTAATACTACACCCGTTTGTCATTTTAAGTTGAGACGTACGTCTTTGAAATATTATATTAAATAAAAAGGAAGTCCGGTCCTGACTAGCAAAAGAAAAGTCGTAATTTACGTCGCTCCGAAATAAACCCAAAATAAGGGAGTTTCGAGTGCACTTTAATTGTGAATTAAGTGTAGAAATAATAAACAAGTGTACTCCATAGCTAATGAAATAGGTGAGTGCAAAATATATTATACATATAAAACGAACGAACAATAACAACAAATTGTAACACTGAGAGGCGGGTGACCTTCTAGAAGTTCATTCGGAGATCTCGCCTAGCGCGGTGTGACAAGAGTAGCGGGGGAGTAGTAAGCAAACAAAGAGCAGGCCCGGATTAAGGAAGTAAAGGAAAATATGACTAGTGGAGAAGATTCATTAACAGATGAGGGGAAAAGGAAGAAGAGCACTGGAAACTTACCAGAAGTATTTGCGAAGAGCCGCAAACTTACACGTACACCAACTAAAAAGAAGGAAGATCATGACAAATTAGAGATAATTATGAACATGATAAGGGAAATGAGAGGGGAAATGAAGGCAGAGCTACAGGAAATAAAAGACGAACAGAAGAGTTACAAGGAGGAGTTGAAGAGGTTTAAGTCAGAGAATGAAATGATGGCAAGAGAAAATAAGAAATTGAAAGAAGAAATAAAAGCAATTAATAACAAGATCAATAATATGGATAGAGAAAATAGAAGAAAAAATGTAGTAATACAGGGAATGCCCATTGCGAAGAATGATCAAATAGCACTTATAGAAGAAATGAAAACATTTATTAATAATAACCTAGAAATAGATATAAAGATTAAAGAAGCTAGGAAGATAGGTGATAAAACATGTCTACTACAGTTGGATAGTTTGAATGATAAACAAATGATCATGTTGAATAAAAGTAAACTTAATAAAATTAGAGAACCGAGAATATATATAAATGATGATATGTCTAAAGAAGAGAGAAATATACAGAAGGTAATTAGAGATAGGGCCAAAGAAGAAACAAAAGCCGGTAAACGAACAAAGATTGGATATCAGAAGTTAATAATTAATGGGGAAAAGTGGAATTGGAATAACGAGGAGGAAAAGCTCACAAAAGAATTAAAAATACCAAATAATCCAAAAAACCAATAGAAAGGATAAGAATGGATATGGAACCGGTAACGACAAAGGCTACGAAATTGGATAATCTATGTGGAGGAGACAAGGAGGTACTGACAAATGTTATGAAAGAACATAAGAATGGGAGAGAGTTATGGTTCCTGGGTACATGGAATATACGAAGTATACAAGGGAAAGAAATCGAAATAATAGATGAATTTGAAAAGAATGAACTCGCAATATTAGTAATTACCGAAACAAAGAAAAAGGAAAAAGGAGAAATGTTATTAAAAAATGGCCACATGTTAATATATAGCGGTGTGGAAAAAAATCAGAGAGCAAAGGCGGGAGTGGCTTGTATAATACATAAAAGACTAACTAACCGAATAAAAACATGGGAAGCTATTAACGAAAGATTATTGAAAATAGAAATAGGAGACAGCAGGACCGAAATAAGAACAATAATATCGGTATACGGACCAGATGAAAATGAAACACTTGAGAAAAAAGATAGATTTTGGGAGCAACTCACAGAGACTACAGAAAACTCAAGGGGCGCTATATACGTGTGTGGTGATTTCAATGGTCGAGTGGGGAAACGGGATCATATATATAGGACAATGCTAGGGAAACATGGAGAAGAAACTAGAAATAATAACGGTATAAGATTGCTAGATTACTGCCAATTGAATAATTTGATTATTACTAATTCGTTTTACCAACATAAGAATATCCACAAATACACGAGAGTACAACAGAGTAGAAACGAAAAATCAATAATTGATTACATATTAGTGCAAAAAGAGAGAAGACAGGAAGTGATGGATGTTAGAGTCAGGAGAGGAGCTGAGATATACAGTGATCATTATTTATTAACAGCTAAAATAAAAGGAAATACAAGCAATGAAGAACGAAAAAGAAAGACATATACAAAATCGGAACATACATCAATAAGAACATACAAGCTAAGAGAAAAGGATATAGCTTTGACATATAGAAATATTACCGAACAAAAGATGCAAGAAGAATATGATAATATAGAGACGACAAAGTTAAATGAAGCCTGGAACATCTTCAAAAATATTACGATTGAATCAGCTATTGATGTATGCGGCACCTTCAACAGGAAAAGTCTAAATAAACAAACAGCATGGTGGAATGATGAGATAAAGGAAGAAGTTAAACAGAAAAAACTGCAATGGAAGATATATCTGAATGACAGTACACCCACTCAATACGAGAAATATAAGCACCAAAGGAAACTAGTTAAGACACTAGTTATAAAGGCGAAAGAGAAAGCATGGACGGACTTCGGAAACAAACTTGAAATTAACAGCAAAGATAACCTAAAGTTGTTCTATAAAGCATTAAAGACATTGAGAACAGAAAAAGGCGCAGACCAAATACATATAAAAGATGCAAATAATGTAATTGTAACTAACGAATTAGATATTATGAGCAGATGGAGAGAGTATTTCCAAGATCTACTAGGTGGTAATACTATAATAACGCCCAGTATAGTAAGGAAAAAACAAGTAAATGAAGACAACAACGAAATAATAATAATGGAGGAATTGGAAGTAGTAATAAAAATGCTGAAGAATGGGAAATCGCCAGGTGAAGATAAGATTACATCAGAAATGATAAAAAACCTCGGGGAAACAGGAAGAAGATGCCTACTGGAAATAATCAACAAAGCATGGATAAAGGAAGAGATTCTGGATGAATGGTCAATAGCACTATTAATACCAATATATAAAAAAGGTGATTGCAAAAACTGTAACAACTACAGAGGAATTACTCTACTTAATACTATTACTAAAATCTTAGAACAAATCATAAATAACAAACTTAAAATAGTAGTAGAACCACACCTTGCAGAACCGCAAAGTGGGTTTAGACCCGGAAGGAGTGCCCAGGATCATATATTTACAATAAAGCAGATACTCGAGAAAAGAAGACTCCAAACAAAGAAGACATATTTAGGATTTATAGACTTAGAGAAAGCGTTCGACCGAGTACCAAGAACAAAAATCTGGGAAAGCCTAGAGAATAGAGGTATAAGTAGAAAAATTATAAATCTAATACAAGGCATCTATGAAAACCACGTAAACTTCGTTATAAAAAATAACATGAAATCTGAGGGGTTCAAAACGGAAGAGGGACTGAGACAGGGAGGAGGACTAAGCCCGATGCTCTTTAACATATTTATGGATGATATTATTAGAGAATGTGATAACTATACCCCAAAAATGTGGGTTGGCTATAGGGACCTCCGTAGAGTAGAAATTGATATTGGAGCATTCGCAGATGACATAGTAATAATCGCAGAAAATACACAACAACTTAAACATAATCTGGAGGTTTGGAACGAAGTGTTACAACGAAACCAAATGAAAATAAATATAAATAAAACCAAAGTAATGGCAATCGG
The DNA here is from genome assembly GCA_935421215.2 of Melolontha melolontha. NCBI lineage: Eukaryota > Metazoa > Arthropoda > Insecta > Coleoptera > Scarabaeidae > Melolontha > Melolontha melolontha. Next base: position 177,075,335 of record OW285237.1, on the reverse strand, counting down.
AGAAGAACAACTTGATACTACAATAGGCAATGCAAAAATAGAACAAGTTAAGGAGTTCCGATATCTGGGGGCCATACTAGACGAGTCAGGACAGCAGGATGCAGAGATCAACGATAGAATAGGAAAAACAATAAGATTATACCATGCACTAAATAAAAACTTCATTAGCAAAACAGGAATCTCAGTTAAAACTAAAATGCAAGTCTTTAAAACGTTGTACCGACCAGTCCTAACGTACGGATGTGAATCCTGGATACTCTCGAATAAGCACAGAAGTAAAATCCAAGCAACGGAGATGAAATATCTAAGAAGAGTCAAAGGAATAACCAGGAGAGATAGAATAAGAAATACACTAGTAAGAGAAGGACTGGATATCCCATCTATATTTACGTTTATAGAAAAGACACAATTGAGTTGGTGGGGACATGTCCAAAGAATGCAAAATACAAGACTGGCTAAGCAAGTATACGAGGCAAGAATACAGGAAAGAAAGAAAAGGGGAAGGCCAAGAAAAACCTGGAATGATACAATAAGCAGTATATTGAAAGACAAGAATTGGAAAGAAGCAAAAGGAATGGCGAAAGATAGAAAAATATGGAAGAAATTCGTACATGGCGAAGAATAACAGCTTACCCGACACCTTACGGTAAAAGGGTTATCAGATTATATATATATATATATAAAAAGGATAAGTTGTCCAGGAGATAGTCTTATGATATTCGGCTTGCTGTAAAATTATTTGAATACTGTTGTTTATTGACTTTGTTTCCGGTATTCTGACTTCTAGGTTAACCATTCTTCTAATTTAAATATTTAGTTTGTCATAAAAAATTACAAAATCCGTTCTATCAAGAATAATACTGATAATAAATAGTAATATCAATTAGTGACAATAAGTACGAAATTGTTTGATTATCACTTTGACATTTCTAACCTTCCTATTTATTTTACAGAATATTTCTTAGATGCCTAGTAATTTGTTCGAATATTATAGTAATAATTTGCGCATAGTTTTCTTGGATAGAATGAATATATTTATACTAGAAAAGAAACAATACTTTTGAACTATTCATGTTCCTACTTTACTCATTATTATTATTTTGACATGTAGGTTATGTATATAATATGCTTTCTTTGGTTATATTGCAAGCGACATACTAAAATTTTGGCAATATTGCAAAACATGACGTTTATATTTTATGATGACAAACGGTTATTTCCGCGATTGAATATTGACTTTATTTGACTCTGCAGTAATGATTTGAATCATATCTTTGAATTTGGCCTTGAACTGAAAACTTGTACTTTACGAACTATATGTACGTAATATGTATGTGAAGAAGGACAGCTTTCAAACTCAATTTCGATGCATCGATAAAAAACGCTATTATCCAGGATGACCTAATGCCGATCTTCAAATCGACGACATTATTGCAGTATACAAGACCCTTTGAAAAATACTGTGACAGTTCTTTATGACGATTACGTTACACAGAAATATGTGTGCCTGAAGCTAACAGTTTCCATGTAGTATTTCTGCTTTAGTTTTTGACAAATACAAGTCGCGAATAAAATCATTTAATTCTAACTTATTTATTAGGTGTAGTTCGTCCTCTTCAATGTGGTTTAAATGCTCTGACATAAAAAACATGCAAAGACATCTTCTTTTTCTTCTGTTTGGGTTGGACTCCAGGCAGTTGAGCACACTGCTCTTTGTACTATCCCCAATATATCTCTCAATTCCACTCTGTTAGTCTTGTGACCTCGATAAAAGCCACTATCCTCCTCAGGGGAAGTTTGAGTACTCTCGCAGGATCCAATAGATCTCCCCCGAAATGTTTCTGCCTGAGTCTCTATTACATGAAGGCTAGTTTCCTCCTGTTTTTCACATCTCCTACACCAGGGCTCGCTAACCAAGCCCATGCTGTACAGATGCTTCCTTAAAGGACAATGTCCTGTTATTAAGCCGGTAATTATTTTAATTTCTTTTTTGTTACTACGAATTAGGTTGGCTGAAAACCTTTTGTCCAGCTCCCTTAGTAGTGTTTTAGTATGAAGTTGACCTTCCTTTAACCCCCATTTCTTTTTATGTTGTCTTTCTAGCCATACCAGATCTCCCTTTTAGCGGAATCCTTAGCGATTCCACATACAGGTTCTGGTCCTATGAAGTTTCTTATTAGTACCTTCTTTGGCCAGTTCGCCGGCTCTCTCATTGCCTTTAATTACCTCATGTCCTGGCACCCATATCAGCGACACAGTGTTGTCTTGTGCCAGTTTATTGAGGGCCTCTTTGCAATATTTCACCAGTTTAGACCTGGTAGATGGATTCATAATGGCTTTAATAGCCGCCTGACTATCAGTCATTACGTTGATTTTTTGGCTTGGGTAGCCGGCTTTCCGAATTTCCTCGGCGCAGGCTGCGACTGCAAACAATTCAGCCTGGAAAACCGTCGTATGTTTTTCCAGACATATCTCCTTCCAGGGCACATTCCGCTTTTGCCTGCACCTGTTCCCTGATTGGATTGTAATCCATCCGTGTACCAGGTGCCAGCACCACAATCGCTCGAGCGACTTTTTGCCTGTTCCCTGGTCGGTATAAATATGTTCAGCTTAGCTGTAAACATTATCTCGGGTGCCATATTGTCCGACGGCATTTGAAATATCAGCTTTTCCAGTATAGTTCCTGTGATATCTGTATGGTCCCCTACAACCTTATTAGGACACCATACGTCATTGGCCTTCAGCCTCAGGATCGCAGCCATAGCCTCCGCTTTTACAAATAGTTCCAGCGGAGGGAAACCCACGATGGCCTCCATGGACGCAGTTCCCGTGCTGTTCATAGCTCCCGTGATTCCCAACAAAGCCTGTCGCTGGAGAGTTGTGAGGAACCCCACAGAGGATGTCAGCTCCTCCACCAGACAACTGCTCCATAGGTAATCGTTGGTCTTACTACTGCTGTGTACAACCAGTGTACCACATTTGGTTTTAGTCCCCAGGTCTTGCCAACAGCTCTTCTGCATTTCCAGAAGAGCTGCATTTCCAGAAGAGCTGCGTCGCCCTGTCTGCCACTTTGACTAGGTGTCTGCTCCAATTCAGTTTTGCTACCAACTTGTTTTTGTCCACTACTAGACTCCATAGTAGCGGTGACAATACGCCTCCTTGAGGACACCCTTTTTGTTGTCCTCATGAAGATCGTTTTGTTTTGCATTTGGGCATGAACTACTCTGCAACGCAGCATGTTATGAACCCAGTTACATGTGGTGCTTTTTATTTTTCGATCTCTTAAAGATCGAATAATGGAAGATATCGAGGTGTTATCGAAAGCTCCCTCTATGTCTAAGAAGATTGCAAGTGCAATTTCCTTGTAGTGTAGGCTCCTTTCGATCCCTCTCACCAGGCTATGCAGAGCTGATTTTTCCCATCTGGTATGCCCATTGCAGTGGGTGTAGAGGAAATATATCCAGAATATTTAAATATATAATTTTTCCCATAGTCTTCAATATAAAAGAGGTAAGACTAATTGGTCTAAATGATTTAGGGTGGATATATGTTCCTTTTCCGGCCTTCGGAATAAACACTACCCTAGTTTCTCTCCATGCCCTAGGGATATAACCCATAGCATGGCTAGATCTGAATATCTCCAATAGAGGACCCATAATTTCCCCAATTCCCTCTTAAAGGAGCTTGGGAAACACTTCGTCTGGTCCTGCGGATTTATATGGTTCATTCAAATGATCCTATCGCCCATCTAATTAAGTGGGGCTTGAAGATCTCGTTTGATATCTCCCAATCATTCCTAGTCACCCTCCAAGAGGTGACAAGTTGATTGGTATCACAATCATCCATACGCTCCGAACCTGGGAAGTGTGCCCCCAGAAGATACTCAAAGTCTCTTACACGGTACTGGTAAACCTCCCGTCTGATTTTTGTATAGATCTAATTGCGATGGAACGATTTTTTTTTGAGAATTCTGTTAATTCTGTCTATGTCAGGAACACCTTCGATCTCCTCACAGAATTTTCTCCAGGCCTTCCTTTTGATCTCTTTGATTTTATCATTGTATTTATTGAGGAGAGCCTTGTATGCTTCCCAATTACCTGTTTTCTTCGCCTTATTAAATGACCTGCGAGTTTCTTTCCTTAGATTGGTTAACTCTGTATTCCACCCGTCTAGCTATACGGCGCGGCCTAAGGGGACAGTTATTTTCATAGCAAGAAAGAATGGTCAGTTGCAACCATACAACAGCCAACTCCAGCTCTTCCACATTCCCTATTCTAACGGATGTTTCGGGTTGGAACTAACAGGTCTTCCTTGTAAGAGCCCCAGTCTGTTCTCTGGGGATCCCTGTATAGTCTGGTTTCCGTTAAATCTATACATAATTTATAGCGGATATACGCATGATCAGAGAGCGACGGCTCGTCGGATACATGCCACCCCCTTACAATATCCCGTACTCCTAACGTGCATAAGGTTACATCTATGACTGATTCCCCCCCTTGATGTCTTAAATGTCGGTTTATCACCTTGATTCAGACAATCAAGTTCAGTGCCACAGAGATAGCTAAAGAGAGACTTACCCTTATAATTATTATCCTTGCTGCAAAGACATATATGGACATGTCCATTCAATGTATAACAGAACAATATTTTTAGTAGTATATTTCTTATATAAAAGTAACTATGAAATTTGGTAAAATTAAATGTGTTCTTTGAAGAAACTATTGAAGAAAATATCTCAAAATCCTGATGTGATCTAGCAAATTTTAAATCGAATTCAGAATCAGCATGACAAAAGACATACACTACACGTATTGGTGTATAAGAACTTTATAATGTGTGTGTACTGTGTAAGCTTTTTTCCAACTAATTATAAGATAAATAGCAATCGATTTAATGCTTAAGTAGAGTTTATGCATGCTTTTGCTTGCTTTGAAGAGATAAACACTTTATGATTGTAATAATTAAGATACGACTTTGTCTTCTGTATAACATGTGGAGCATTTAAAAAAAAATGCGGTGAACAAACATAAATACTTTATTTTACAACAAACGAAATAAACTTATTCCCAGAAATCGTTTTTTTTTGTTTCTTAGTTATTATTGTAGTGTTGAAAAACATCGCCATTTTACCAAATAATGTTTAATATCACTTCAAACTTTTGAACTTTAATAAAACACGTGTAATTTTCACACAAATATGAACTTGTATTGTGTCCCCCACGTGAGATTTTTAATAATATTTTTGTAATATTAAAAATGTTTTTTTTTATTATGGACTTCTGGGCTAATTATTAAAGATTTCATTTAAAAGTGTAGAGGTCTTAAATAATAAATCCTTTCTACTTTCTATTACAAAGCTGTAAAATGCAGCAGTCCAGAAAATACTATTTAACTATGTTTCGAAGACATCATTAACATTATCATGAATTCTTATTCTTAAAATACGACATGACGTAATTTTTTTTTGAAAAGTTTGAGTTGCAATTCAAATCCCACAATGAAACTTTAGTACATACATATAACGTGAGAGCAAAATGAATTGAGATAGTAGGAGGCTGCGGTTCGTAGATCGTATTTCGTGAATTATATTCACAATATTTTTCTGTCAAAACATTTAATGACAGACTGTCAGTGTGAATTATTAATTCTTTCAATACAATTTAAAAAAAAAAAAACAGTATAATCACATTCAGAATGTTTACTCAAGAACAAATGGTGTTCATTTTAGAATGTTACTTTCGTAACGGTCGACGTTTGCCAAACGGCGAATGGTATTATTCAATAGAAATTTGCAAGGAAGAATTCCAACAACGTTTTCCTGAAGTTGTTTTAGTAAATAAGAACTTTTCTCGTGAGCTATTGAGAATTATAAATAACTTTCGAACAACTGGGTCTGTAAAAAGACAATGGAAAGGGGGAAGATCTTCTCGAGTTAGGACCCAAAATGTTGTTAATAATGCAAGAAACGCAATTAGAGAACAACCTACAACATCTGTCAGAAGACTGGCACAACAGTTGGATATAAGTTATGGAACCTGCCGCAGTATTCTTAAACGCGATATTGGTATGCATCCTTACAAGGTTCAATTGTATCAAGAACTATTGCCGCCAGATTACGTTCGAAGAGTTGCCTATTGTCGTTTCTTTAATGCAAATCTTAACGACGACGATGTTTTGGATAAAACGTTTTTCACCGACGAAGCGTGGTTTCACCTGAACGGCTACATAAACGCTCAGAATATGCGTATGTGGGCAACAGACAATCCGCATTATTATAGGGAAACAACGTTGCATCCTGTAAAAATAGGGGTTTGGTGTGCCATGTCACGTAGAAGGCTTATTGGTCCGATCTTTTTCGAAGGAACTGTAAATGGTGAAAGATATCGCAATAATATACTGGAAACATTCATAAATCAACTGCATGATGACGAGTTACAGTTAGGTTTCTTTCAGCAAGATTCCGCACGACCACACACTGCCCGTGAAACAATAAATTATTTACGTGAATTTTTTGATGAAAGAATTATTAGTGTTGACCGTTTCCCGCCAAGATCGTGTGACTTAACTCCTCTGGATTACTTTTTATTTCCATACTTAAAAAACTCTATTTTTAAAAATCCAGTGCATACAATAGACGATTTACGGAACAATATCGTGCGACAGTGCGAGTTAGTAGACGGATTTATTTTACAAAAGGTTTTTGAAGACATGAAGCGGCGCGTAAATTTATGTTTGAATGCCGAGGGACAACAGTTTCAACAATTATTGTAAACTTTTCAATAAAATATAAAACATGACATTTGTATGACATTTTATAAATATTTTAAGTTGTAAATTAAATTTGTATCAAGGAGACATTTAAGTGCTGTCAGTAAGATTTATTTACTTTATAATTCACGAAATACGATCAGCGAACCGCAGCCTCCTACTACCTCAATTCATTTTGCTCTCATGTTAGTTACATATGAAAGGTGTTATAATAACTAGAGCTGAGGATGTTTGCGGTACGGCAGGACCGTATGTAGTGCATCCCCACCAGCGTATAAACACGATGCAGCGAAACACTTTAGTTAGTCGTGAACTGGCAACGTGATCGTGTGTTGTCTTGAGCTCTATTTAATAAGTATGACGGACGCGCCCAAGCCAAGAAAGCGCCCATTGTATAACGACGTGAAGAAATTTATCCGAGACTTTCCCGATTTGTATTATAATGGAGCAAAAGTGGTTTGTAAATTATGCGATAGACAGTTACTTTGCTGGGACAAATACGACTGTAAAAGACATGTTGAAAGTGTACACCACAAAGACAAAAAAAAATAATGTGCTGTCTAAAACGCAATTCATTTTCGATTTATTGACAATGCTACTCGTCTGCGATGTGCCAGTTCACCTGCTAGATAAAAAAGCCTTTCACGACTTTTGGAATAAATACAATTCCAACAAAAAGCTACCGTCACGGAGAACGTTACTCACCTATTTACCAATTGTGCGTGAGGACATTGAAAACAGAATGAAAGTAGTAGTAAATGATAAACAGTTATGGGTATGTGTCGACGAAACGACAGATCGAAAAAAACATTCTATTGTGAATATTATAGTGCGTGTACTAGATCCTGTCAAATCAACATTTCCCATTTTATTAGCCAGCAAAAGATTGGAAAAGTGCACTAGCGAAGTAATTACGAAGGTAGTGCTCGATACGCTACAAAAATTTCAAGTTTCAACTAATCAACTCCTGATGTTTATGAGCGATGGTGCTGCGACAATGCGTTCTGTAGGCCGTTCTCTTAAAGCAGATTGTGAGAGACTTTTGCATGTGACATGTAAAGTTCATGCTTTACACCTTGTGGCACAAACTATTCGGCAATGTTATCCAGAGGTGGATGCATTAATAGCAACCACAAAAAAAGTGTTTCTAAAATCTCCCAAACGAATTCGAGAGTTTCACAGTCGGTGCCCTGGTATTCCCGAACCACCAGAGCCAATCCTTACACGTTGGGGAAGTTGGTTAAAGGCGGCATTTTATTATGCCAAGTATTTCCAACAAATAAAATCTGTGGTTATACAATTCAATCCTGCCGAAGCTGTAGCCATTAAGGAAAGCCAGAGACTCTTTCAAAACCCTTCCCTTGATGCAGATTTACAAACTATTTATAACAATCATATAGGATTGTTTAACGCAATCGAGAAATTTCAAAATACTGCATTATCGTTAGCGGAGTCACTGCAAATACTGGACGATGTACACTCCCAGCTATGCGCAGTAAATGACAACAAAAATGTTAATGTAATAGAAAAGTTCGAGAGTGTGATAAACAATCATTTTGATTTTACCAGATTAAAACAAATTAGTAATGGTGCAAGTGTAGATTCGGTTTCTATCTATAAAGATTATTTTAATTGTGCGTGTGTTACATCCGTAGATGTCGAGCGGTCTTTCTCAAAATATAAAAAAATTTATTCATCACGGCGTACATCGCTCACCGCTACAAATATGGAAACGTATCTAATGCTACAAACTTACTGCAAGTCTTATCCACTTGGCGCTATGCTATAATAATCGTAAATAAGGTAAGTGTGTTATTTATATACAGTACACATAACTGACATACCTAAGTGATATAAATAGCGAATGCATGTAAAGCAATAAAATCACGCATGCATCACCGATCGAAACAAGGTCATTATATTCGTGCGTTCAACTGAATACTATCCTGGCACACCGCAAACATCCCCAGCTCTAATAATAACACAGATAGATGTTAACAATAAATAAAACAAATATTTTTGTTGTAAAATTTATGACGTCTTTATTAAACTTAAAAAAAGGTATATAACCCCTTACCACAATTATTAATCGTATCCTAAATACGTATTTCGAACACTAAGTTGTCATCATCAGTAGGTAAAACCACTAATCAAGGTGTCGCACATGGGGCACAGTAAAGCTAGAACACCGCTTACGCAACAACTACTTTACACGGCGTCCACGTATAGACTGTATAGTTTATATATAGCCTATATAGACTACGTCATACATGTCACCGCGCTTATAAATTACTGAAAGTTCACTTTTCAATTTTACGCTGTCCAACATAGGATAGGATTTCACAGTTTCATCAACATTTTTTTGTGTAAATAAATGACTATAAGTTTTAAAATTTTGAGAATCAAATAATTTTGCTGCACTTAAGTGATCCCTAAAATCAAATCAGTCGCTAATTTGACTTAAAATAGTGTAACATACTTCGTTTGCAATCTGTTATCTCCAGCGGTCGTTTTTTGTCTTTTCCTAATTTCTTAAATTTCTAATGTCTTTTGCTATATGCTTTTTCATTTAAACACCCATTTGCACAATTGGCTTCAATAACTTTTACACGTTGTTCTACCGTACACCTATCCGTGACTAAAATATTGATACAGATTAAATATACGACAAAAATTAATTGATGTTTGAGCAGTTAACATCTGTCCAAGCCATTATATCTACGTAAAGTATTTAAAAAGTGTATTTTTCTATTACATTAACCAAGGTGGACCTGTATTTGAATTCAATAAGTGTCCTAGAAAATTCGGAGGAACGCTATAAAAACGAGGTTTGTATACAAAATTTCTGTTTCATCAAATACAAGAATAACACAAAATCTAAATATGACAGGTGACCCAACAGCGTATAACCATTTCTAACCTACAAGAGGCTCTCGTTGCCACCAAACAACAACTAGATGAATTGAAACAAAATTGCCAAACCGATGTGAGTTCCAAATGGACGTCATGGTTTAGTTCTTCGAGCTAGTTGAGCATTAAGAAAGAATGTGCATGACGTGTATTCTGTGATGTGAAGAACGAGAATGTTATTGTGATGCATGGTTTCTGCTTTTCCATTTTTGTGGAAATATTGCGCAAATGTAGTTGAATGTTTTATTTAATTTTTTTTTGTGTAGTAGACATTTATAAGTGTAAAATGTATGCACTAAGGCAGTACTGACAAAGAATAAGGTGAAGAGAAATTCGTCTTCCACAAAAAATTCTAAGCGAAAACAATAGTTTTCTTAATTTTCTTAATTTATTGCACCTTTCATTAAATAATTTAGTCGAAATGGAGATCATAATTCATATTGTTCGTATACTAATACAGAAATGACAAAACACTAATATATATGTTGGTTCCACATAATGGGCTTGGGCAGGTTACCTACCCTCACAGCTCACTATTTAGGGTTACCGTTGAATAGCACCTAAGCTATGCTAATCTGAAGAATACATATAGATGCCTAACTGAAAATCGAAAAAGAAATTTATTTGCAATTCATCAAAAATTTTTATGACCAAAATTTAGTTGAAGTCGGCCCATATCTTTGTTTATTCTATAGGAAAATGCAGCTGATTCAAGTACATTGTTCTGTAAATAAATCGAGACTTATTTTTAAACGATAACGTTTAACAATAAGTTCACTATTCATATTTTTTTACAAAATTATAGTCGGCCGCACATATGGTCTTTTTATTGCAATGTTTTTTTTTTGTGGATATCAATATTCCATTACGTCATAGCCGTAGTTGGAACGTTAAATTTCTTTTAAAATAAAATTGATGTTTATAATAAAACAAATCGTTAATCGCTAGTTTTATGTAGCGTGTCCATGGAATGTGTGTCGATACACATATGAAACGTTTTGCGTGCATTTTTTTTGCCGCAAGACCATTTTGTTCTGTTTCACCATAAATTAAAATGTTATCAGTATATTCGATATTCGTGCAAGATGCCATTGTGAACGCACCTAGTCACAGCGAAGACTATGTCCATACTAAATGTAAATCTCAGCGTTGTTTGCAGCGGCGAATTCCCGTATTGTCGCCCGTATATTAACTGCTACACGGACTAGAGTAAAGAAAAATCATTTTCTCGTTACTACGTAAACATTGAACCGCAATTTTTTGTAGGCAGACATTACTCATACGTATCTTTCACCCTTTTTTTCTTCGCCACTATACAAAACTATAGGTGTATATTATGGCGGTAATATGGCTCGCGTTACCCACCGATTGCCTCTTATAATAGTGTTTTACGTCTAGGTATTTATTTTCATCAGTTTAAGGCAAGCTAGTGTCGAAAAGAGCATCATGAATAAATATTAAATATATTATTAAACTATATTATTAAAATATATTAAACTCGATGTATTAAAATACAAAAATAGGTTGTCTAGTGGTCACTAGTTGAATATAATGCCAACTGTTGCGAATTATTCAGTTCATTCGTAGCTTTCGAGCAATGTCAATTTTTGTGATATTCTAAGTAGAAAAGTTGCATAATACCATCATTCACACATGACTTGGATGGTCTTCCATTGTGTTACAACCATCAATCTTTCATAGGAATGTTTGCTTAAGAAATAAAAATCGATCCCGTGATAAGAGAGAAGTCGGTCGCTCTTTCACGCAACGAAGCGACCGATACATCAAAATGATGCAGAATTACATGAAAAGGACGGATATGATATTCTGGAAGACATGCTGTTGCACACTTCGCCAATAAAGCCAACCATTTCTCAACTATAATAACTCGGTGTCCGATCTTGTTTATCATATCAACTGTATTTCTGAAATAATCACTTCGTGTAATATCTTAAGGGATTGTCCGTCGCTAGTCATTCCTTCGAAAAGGAATAGTTTGGTTATAATTATTCTTCCTTTTCAAATGTTACACTAAATAATCAGATTAGTAGGGTGTATTCTCCTGCTTTGGGTCCGTATCGCATTTCGCTATCCTTTCTTCTTCTTCTTCTTCTTTAATTCTAGCCTGTTTCCCTCTACCCCGTCGGCAAAATTGAATTCTCGATCTAATATCTCCATTCCTTCTTGTTGATTGTTTTCACTTTTATTAATTGTACTATTGTTCTTCTCTTCTGTATGATTTCCTACATTCTATCCTCAATATTCGATATAATAGCAGCAAAAATGAAGCATTTACGAAGGATTGCTGGCAAAATAAGACGTGACAGATGTAAAAACGTAGAGATCAGAGGCCAACCAAATGAAAAAGCAATAAATCAGATAATTGAAGAAAAATAATTAAAATGGTTGGTTTGGGCATGTGCAAAGAATGCAGAACAAAAGATTGGCCAAACAGGTATCAGATTCGATATAATAAATGAAAAGATAGCGGGCGGATTTTTGCTATACCAATAAACATAATAATACTGGCTTGCGTGACCATTATGCTTACATAAAGCTTCACCGATTCATAAAATGATGTGTTTGAAGTCAGGATTAACTTGGCAAAACTCTAAATTTCAAGATCATCTTTACATAATACGAGGGACACCTTTTGTATTTTTACAACCGACCACTAGATGGCGCTTTTGACATATTGCTATGAATTGTGATTTGATATACTTTGCTTATTCACAATTCACAACCAATGTGTCCAGCTTCGATATTCAGTCGGTTTAATTTCTAGGATGAGACTGTTTTTCCCTCAGCGTTCCAATCTTAAAAGTGGAAAGCACAAATTAGTTAAAAAATAGTTGAGCGCCACTCAAAATTTATTTGAGAAAAGTTATGATAATGTCTTTGCGTTACTTAAGAGCACAAAAAAAAATGAAAAGGTTCAAATTCAAAATCACAATGAATTTTAAATGAAATTTTATTACAATAATAAAAAAAAAGAAAAAAAATGTCTTTATAAAATATAAAGACCAATATTGCATCAATAAACAATATTCTTAAGGCAAAAATATTATATGAAAATGACTGGACCATATAATAAAAAATCCTTATTGACTCCGATCAAAGTTACGAACTAATAAATTACAAAGAAGTGTTTCAATTCCTCCCACAATATTAAACGTAAACAAACTAGATGTGACAGACCGAACTAACCTCTACGCATGTGCGAACCACATGAAAAAATAATATGCCCTTGACTCCAACGTGCAAAATTTTAAAGTTATAGAAAATTTTTTACTTAGAAATTTTAAAAACGTTCTTTGTCATCTATACAACTATTAAGATAAAATATCAATATAACAAAATTAATACAAATAATAATAATCACTATATTCTTAAAGTTTGACTTTGGCCGATGCAAAATCCGCGATAACTTAGAAATTGAGTCAGTAATTTGTTGACAGTGACAGTTTTAAGACAGCGAGTTTGTAAAATAATGGAGATTACTCGTGAAGGTTTTCGTTGGATGATTTTTTACGGTTATAAAACAAGGCCTAACTCCACAAGAATGCATTATATCGCTTCGGTCAACTTTTGGTAATGAAGCACCATCAGAGAAGACAGTTTACAATTGGTTTGCAGAATTTCGTCATGGTCATGCCTCAGTGAGTGATGAAGCACGAAAAGGTCGAACAAAAACTGTTGTGATTCCAAAAAACATCGATGCTGTACGGAAAATGATTGAACACGATCGACATGTGTCTTACAGTGAGGTAGAGGCATCTCTTGGTATATCGCAGACTGCAATTCATTCGATTTTACACGAACATCTATTTGTAAAAAAATGTTCCAGGTGGATTCCACATAACTTGACCGAAGCACAGAAAGCAGCTTGTGTCAATTGGTGTAAAGAGATGCGCAAAAAATTCGACGTAGGAACCGCAAAATCCGTATACAACATCGTCACAGGTGACGAAACATGGATATATGCGCATGAGCCGGAAACCAAGCAACAATCTACTGTATGAGTGTTCCAAGATGAACCGAACCCCACAAAAGTTGCTCGTGCAAGAAGCACTTCCAAGCTAATGATTGCTTGTTGTCGGCTGTACAGGACACATCGCAACAATTCCTTTAGAGGATCGAAAAACTGTTAACGCTGAATGGTATACAGTAATTTGTTTGCCAAAAGTTATAGACGAAATCAGGAAGAACCGAAAACGTCGCATTATTCTTCATCACGGCAGTGCGAGTTCTCATACAGCACGTCTTACAGTTACTATTTGAAGGAGAAAAGTGTTGAAATAATGCCTCATTGTCCATATTCACCTGACTTGTCGCCGATTGATTTCGTTTTGCTCCCAACTGTGAAACAAAAAATGCGTGGACAGCGAATTTAAACACCTCAAGAAGCAGTCGAAGCCTTTGAAAACCATGTTTCTGAGATACAACCTTCAGAGTGGAGAAAATGTTTTGAGAACTGGTTCGTGCGCATGCAAAAGTGTAAGACCATAAAAACAAGAAAATAAATTGTTCCCAAAAATGTTGTTTTCTTCCCAGATTTTGTAAAAATATAAAAGCTGACCCTCGTACTACAAAGATGTTGTTAATCGATTTTCAACTTCGTGTGACCTTATGACTAAATATTGAGCAACGAGCTTCGTCTTTACATGTCATAAAAGGGAGCAAAATATTATCCAATCTTGGTATAAAAAAATACAAGTTAACGTTTAAGAACATTTTGGATGGTGTAATCCATCGCATGGAGGACTTCAGCAAAAATTATTAAATTATCACAAATAATTAGATTTCCAGCGTCAATATTATACACACAATACCTATCCTATTACTGCTACTAGGGTCTCTTCCAGTACTGAGCACTTGCTGACTTGTTCAAGTAATGGCAACTGTAAACACGGTGCATTCAAAAAATTCCGCAATTGTTTTTTATGGGCATCGCCTTTCTTTATACAAACTTTTTAATATTCGTAGAATCTCTCAAACGTCTATATGAAATTTTAGGATCTTTCTTAGAATGTTCGATACGTTTCTTTATATGAATTCAATATCATCAAAGCGTTCTTTTAGCACAGTTTTCAATTTTGGGTAAATAAAAGTCTTGCAGCTGAATTCGACGAATACGACGATTGGTTAATCAATAAGACAAATTTTGGGACTAGAAACTGAGTTACAAGTGAAAATGAATGCGTTACTGTGGAGAAGGAGCCAATCACCGGAATAGATTTGCACATATTCACCTTATTCGTTTCAAAAGATAATCTATAATCTTTTTCGCAAAAAAAAATTGCATTTATTGGTTTATCTAGAAAGACGAATTTGAAGTAGATTAAGTTCCAGCATTTGAATCTTTCATCAGAATTTAATTTTGCCGTGTATTGAACACAGATAATTTTTTAATTATCTTAATTGATGAACTCGCAATGATCCTTGATTATCAATTTGTGTTCAGAGAAAGGCTTGCCACTATTGACCAAATGCATCGCTTGGAAGAAATCATACACAGAGCATATGAAAGGAAAGAATATTGTTCGGCAACTTTCTTAGATATTTCCCAGGCTTTTGTCAGGGTCTGACATGACAGGTTATTGTTCAAACTAAAGTCTAAATTACAGCAACAGCACTCTTACTATCAGATTCTGAAAAGTTATCTTACTTAATAGATATTTTCTGGTCAAGAACTAGAATGAACTGACAACACTAAATTCAAGCTGGAGTACCCCAAGGCAGTGTATTGGCCATATCCCTTATAAAATTTATACCGGCGATATACCAACATCGAATACTACAACTACCGCGATAAATTCTGATGATATAGCATTATTAGCGACAAGTAGTGATCACAGTGGCATCACATTATCTCCAATGATCATTAAGGAGTGGCAAGGAAAGACGAAAATAAAAACCAATAAAATGAAATCAATGCATGTAACATATACATTGTTTTCATTAAACAGTGTTCAGATACCCCAGAATGAAAGTGCCGAATATCTCGCAATCTACTTGGATGGGTGGACTAAGCATATCTTTTCGAAGAGAAAGCAGCTAGGACTGACGTTCTCTAAACTACAGTGCCCTCTACAGTACATTGCCCAGCGATCTTCATTATCTATGGAAAATAAACTTGCTGTGTACAAAGTGATTTTGAAGCCTGTGTGGACCTATGGCCTTCAACTGCGAGGCACCGCGAGTGTCTCTAATTTGGAAATGCTTCAACGATTTGAATCTAAAGCATTGAGAACGATTACAAATGCATATTGGTTTGTAACGAATGTCACGCTACATCATGATCTTGACATGCGGACAGTGCGTGAGGAAGTACACGCGAGCATCAAATATCTTATATGCCTTGAAGCACATCCAAATTCTTTGGTATTGAACGTTTTGGATAATAGTGAATTGATTTTGCTATTTTTCTATTTGTTGCAGGTTTCTAAGTCCTGTCTTATTGTATATGATCACAACTTTCATTTAATACCCACCTGGCTAAATTATGAAATTTACGTGGAGTCAATAAAGGAAAAAATAATTGGAGATGTTTCAGTGGTAGTTTCTCCATATTTAAATAATTTTTTTTATTCAATTTAAAAAATAATGATACCTAGATTCAAAGGCATACGTTTCAAACAGACACAACTAATATATTCAGTTTTCACACACGAAGTTTTTATAGTAATTAGTGAGGGGAGGGGGTATTAGTTTCGTAGGCGACATGTAGATGGCGCTATTTTTTAGATTGATAAAGTATGGATCTTAAAACTTTCTAAACCTAGTCTGTACGCAACGATTTTTTGAGAAAACGATTTTTATCTCATTCGCCAATATTCTCTATAGATACATTCTTCATAAATTTGCTATTTTGAAAAATTTTGAAAATAATCACATTTTTAACACTATAATCATCTACTAACTAGACAATTATTTCAGTGATTGTATATTTTATACCTGTTTTGAAATGCAGTATTGCAGAATTATATATTAGGATTGCTAAACTTCCAAGTATGAATGTGTATTTGATCTCTGTAATGATTTTATTTAATTTGTAAATAATGCCATTCAATTCTATGATTTTAGTGCTTTAGTTTTTAACTAGTAATTTATTTTAATTTATTTTTAACTAATCGGATTGATCCTGTAACAAATGGTGCTTTTTAAATATTCGAAAGAATATTTTTGTTCCTGTTGACTTGTGTTAAAATTTACAAATTTATTTATTAATTGTTATGTTTAGTATTTATATCTAAAATATAGCTATTAACATAATTACCTATTTTTATAAAACGATTGCACAAGAAATAAATCTAAATTGTATAAAAACATAATTTCAAAATTGTTAATATTACTAAAATTGTTTTTATTTATGTAATGAATTCGGACATTATGAAAATACGAAAATAAAGTGAAGAAAATAAGAAATATGAAACTGGTATTAACTATAGGGGGACTATTTTTTTTTCAAGTTGTGGTAGGCTGCTTAAAACAAATAAGGATAATAAGAAAAGATTTAATATACACAAGAGCTACACATAAATCTGAATTATTTCTTACTACCAATCATAACCAACATAAAGGTATTTATCGTAATCTGTATCCTCCTCATATCATGGAGCCGTCTCGGTTCTCAGCCAATCTTTCACGCAGGTTTTCAGCTCCTCATTAATATCGAACTGCTGTTTTTCCAACCACGTTTTCATTCTGACGAACAAATTGAAGTCTGGAGTTCCGCACAGCTCTAACCTTAAGCCGTTCTTATTTATTCTGTTTATTAATAACTTCATCGTTTCGTTTCCTTGGATTGTTCTGTGCTGGCATATGCGGACAATTTAAAAATCGTCCATAATATTAATAAAAACAAAAATAACCAGTTTCACGAAGCAATATAAATAGGAGGTACTTGGTGCATCGATAACAAATTATCTCTAAATATATCTAAGTGTTATTTTGTTTCATTTACAGAACGACAAAACTTTTGCCACTTTTCACATAATATTGACAGTAGTATTTTGTCTTAGGCAAATATGTGCCAAGTCCGGACTGTAGGATGGGTCTTCAAACAGCTCCCATCCGAAATTCTTGAGTAGTCCCTTTGTTAGTGCTGCTGCATGCGGGCGTGCATTATCATCAAGGACAGTCCTTGATGTAAACATGTTTCTCCATTTGTTCGGTATTACTCACCGTAGATGTGGAAGGGGTTCACAGTATATTACTGCAGTAATTTTAGTCCCAGGATCCATTAACTCCATCAGTAAAGGCCCCAACACTCCCAAAACACAGTAACCTTAATCTTTCTGTTGGGCAGGGTTTGCTTTAAATTCTTTGGCTCGTTGGAGGAGTTCGTATGCATACATTGTTTTTGCTATTTTATCTAGGTATTCAAAAATTGAATCCACGTTTCGAGTACCGTTACAATTGTTCCCGAAAGGGCTTCACTTTCCTTACTGCAGTAGCGCTACAAACGCGCAGAATTCACTTCCGAAGCTTGTAAACATGTGTAAGATGTTAAGGGAAACCAGCGTGCACAAATTTTGTGGTAGCCGAGTTGTACTCTGAAGAGCTGGCCGAGCTGGCAGTTCAGAAATTGTGAACCGGCGCATATAAGGCCCAATTATCAATTTACAACGACAAAAATATAAAACATGATCTTATTAGATATTCTGATCAGAGATGTTTATGAGGAGACTACTTAATGATTATCTTTCAGAAAAACACCTACTTAGGATTAGTTGAGGTCAAGTGTTCATCTAGTAGTAATTAAGAAAAATTTCATATCAAATTCTTCCTGTATTTTGAATTACATAATATACAATTTTGATTTGCTTGATAAATGCCGTTCACGATTCGAAGACGTGCACGTCATCAATGATGTCAAAACAATGTTACGAAATCATTTGCAAAATCGATTTTTTTACATTTTAGGCTATGGTATTAAACGCTTATGTCGAACTTGCAATATTTAGGTTGTAATTTATAAATATCCGAATTTATAAATTCTCTTATAAAGTAATCAAACAACAGGTGAAAACTTTATACGTATTTTATAATAAATGGAATTCCAAAAAGACATTTGTGTTACATCAGTATACTCGTATATGTTGAAAGAAAATGAGAGATACCAGGTATTATAAATCAACAACTTAAAAGTAAGTTACCTACTCATTTTAGAGCAATATGTGGTAGTTCTACTAGCCCTCTTCTGGGATCATCCTTTTTATACTGGTACTCAATGTTCTGCAACACTTTCCATAAATATGTTTTTTTCCGATTGAAACAATATTGAATAATACTGCCTTGGTTACGATATATCATAACACACTTAAATTTCCCAAGGGATTTATGAAACGCTCATATTGTCCCAAGGGAAATATGAAACGTCACATTTCACCATAAAAATGTTATAATTTTTAATTGAAGCAACAAAAATAATCAGAAATGTTTTATTTTTTAATTAAAGCAACAAATGAACTAAGAAAGTCTTTGCATTAGTAACACTACTTTTCAGAACCAAAATAAAAATTGCAATTCTCAAACCTTCCGCTTAAGCGATTACAACCAGATACAAACGATGAAGAATCTTGTTCGCAATTCGTCATCGACACACCAGGAACCGTAACAGATGCTGCAGATGGCTCTCCCTCCACACCCGCTATCATCTTTGCTACCTTATTTTTCTGCAACATACTGTCAGTCAGATAGCCTTCCGCAACAGACGAACTTTTCCAACCACCGTGTCTCTTTAGTGTAGTCATTGAGGCTCCCGCATCGGCCACCAAAGTCGCGGATGTTCGTCTTCCACAATGGCCTTCGAATTATCCAAACCCAACCATTCAGCAACCTTACTCGGAATCTTTCCGAAGGTATTTTTGCCGACCGAGTGAAGAGTACACTTCTTATTTCGATAAGCCACGAAGAACCTAAGAACACCTTGCGGACGCAACGCCGAATATTCTCTCACCAAACGAACAGCACCCAGATCTTCTTCTTCAATAATTGTAAATTTCCTATTTACATCATTCTTCGTCTTTGAAATGTTGATCACGATCACCGATCCACGATCTTCGATATCGGAAGAGAGCATATTCACCAATTCGTTCGTTCTGGAGGCGCCAAAGATTTCCATAATTAAAGCGACCTTTAAAATTACGGTTGTAACAATCTATTCAACAGAGGAGAATCACAATGAAATTTTTACCTTATACATCAAAAAAATTTCATTAGGAGCTTCTCGCAAGCATTTTTTGAGCTGTTCTCGGGACAACACCTCTGATTTTTTAGGAACGTATCCTTTATTTTTATTTTTCACAAATGCTTCTACTTCATCGAACATTTTAACATTAATTTTTTCCTTTAAATGTAACATTGACCTTAGCATCGATAATTTTGGCCACAACGTGTTTGGTGAATATTTATGCGACTACGGATAGAATAAATTAGTCATACGTCAAAAATTAAAAAAATTATAGCAAAATACCAAATCAAAAACGCTAGCAAAATATTTTCGTCGACACCGTTCACCAAATTTTCTCTTGTCCACTCTTGAAAGTCTTCATACGCTTTAGTGTAAGCAGCTTTGGATTTCGCCGGAACCAAACATTCACGGGCTTTCGCCGCTTGTGTTAGCACATTGTTTGACATTTCATCAATTTTATTTATAACAGAACGCGAAAATCAAACCAGTCAACCATAATATTTACAAACACGGCCCTTAGCAACGTCACCAATCCGATAAATTCAAAAATATACAATCCAATATTTTTCCATTTTCACAACAATATTGTTTCAATCAGAAAAAAACTATTGATTACAACACGGGGAATATGAATACATTTCCCTTGGTTGTCTATACATCCCTCGGGTTTCACCCTTGGGATGTAAGTAGTCAACCACGGGAAATATACTATTCATATTCCCCTAGTTGTAATAATAGCTATTTTACCACCCATAAAAATATCCCTTTCGACAAGAATAGTATTTAAAGATGTTAGGGTAATATGTTGTTCTATAATTATACCACAATTATATTATAATACAGTCAATTTTTTAAAATATCTTACTATTTCTTTACATCTTCTTTCTTTCTTTTTGCCATGTTTCCGTTTGGGGCTCCAAATTTCGTCTCCTTTTTGTATTTCCGAGGAAATTCTGCTGACATGTCACGCTGACTCCTTAAACCTTTACTGACCGCTACAGTTTTTTTTCGTTTACTTGTCACAATAGGATCCGAAGATACTAACATCCAGTTAAATATGTCACTATTGGTGTTGATTCTGGAAGTTTTTCTGGAGTAATATTGCCCTAATTTTTTATAATCTTTATAGCCTGCCTCAATTTTATCTTCTGACAGTTAGCCTACTGCCAGTTCCCTTTGCCAGTAGGCTTACTGACAAAGGGAAAGATTTTATAATACCAACTTCATGTATTAACAGTTTGTGAACACTGGCACTCATTTTGTACCAACCATAAAACAAAATAGCTATCTGTTTCAAAGCAATATTTTTAAATATCTCTTCTATGACGTAGTGTTCACAAGAAACGATGGAAAGTATACTTGAAAATCTTTCTATTAATTCTCGATTGATTCCAGTTATTTGGGAAGCGAGCGAAGGATTCTTAAAAAAAAATCGTGCTGTGTTACTGTTGTTGCTATTGCATCTACCTTGCTTGGGCTGATCAACAACGAGGTCCATTTCTTTATAAAACTGAGTCAGTATTTTACTTTTTCTTCCTTTTACCTTTTCACCTCGTGCGCAAAGTAGCCCACATTTAGGCATGCGGCCAGAGGCTATTGTGTTGTGTTCACGAAAGAAATTATTACGGTGCATTGCGAACCAACTTATAGAGAGTGTTTGAGATTAGTTTGGAGAAAATAATTAAACCTATTTTTGTTCTCGTAATTTGGCTATTTGGCCTTACGTGTGGCAGCGCTTGCGAATCACGTTCTTCACTTCATCGACAATGTCGTCTGTCGCTACAAACTTCCTTCCCTGACCTTTTTCATCATGGACATCAATTCATCCTTCCGGAAAAATCCTACACCATTTCTACACTGCACTATCACTCAAAATGTTTTTCCCACACACAACACACGATCGTCGATGAATTTCTGCCGCATTGTTGGTTTCTACTTGAAGAAAACAGATCGCAGAGACAACTAAGTATCTGTTGCCCAGTCTAACGAAACTTGAAAAAAATTAGCCTGCGTATTTAGACCTAAAGAACGAATTAATGAATAAATTTTAGACAAACTTTCTTTTAAAAATGGAGATTAAACGAATTTCTTTACAATTTTTGCTCAACTTGTTATTAGGTTTATTTCTTATACAGCCTTCCATATATATTCCAATTTATTTTTGTTAAAATTAATTAGCTAAACTAGCTCTTTTAAGTACAAATTGTTATTGTTGTGACAATAGAATGTTTAGTTTCTTAAATATACGTATTAAATATATTTCGCTTGATTATTATTTTTAAAGCATGAAGTTCATATCGAATGCTATAAAGCTAGACTAAATATTTAATGTAAATCGCATGAAAACAGAAGATATATTAGAATACATAACGTGTGGCAATATTTTTTTTTTATTTTGAAGATAATCCAACATATAATTTCTCAATTATAATCAAAGAATGAATGATTCTAGATTTGTCTTAAAAATTAATTAGTAATCACCGCGATAAATCTATCGTCTAAATTGTCTTGGTCGAATTAAAGAATGCTTTCAATTTCAATATCGATCATTTATATAGCTTCATTCAAGTTTCAGGAAACTTATCGACAGTTTGATACTTTTTATAAACATTTTTTTTACCCAAATACGCTGAGAATTTAGTGTCATGAAACGAAACTAAACCGTTATTACATAAAACATAATTGCTTGTTTTGCAAATGTTGGTAGATAAGCAACTACATTAATATGTCTGCTTCTTTAATGAGTACAATATCCTCAACATTTTATTGTCATACCGTGTATACTTACTAATTATATACAGGGGTTTTCACGTAACCCGTCCGTTGGAAGTTTTCTGTTAACGCCTTAGAACACTTTTGAAAATTTGTGGCATGCAATCTTGATACTTGATGTGTCAAAATAAAATGTTTACACTCATGAACCACTTTCGGTTATACCGGAAGTCATAGCCAACTTTGATATTTTAAATGAAATGTTAAACTTTTTATTGCTTTTTTAGATTTATTGTAAAGTACTATAATACTTTATATTAAGGTTTCTTTTGCAAAAATTAACCGTTTTTGAATTATTTTGATTTTTGTGAAATATTTTGTTTTTCCAATATACTCTTTTATAACCATATATCTCAGGCGTATTTGGTTTAAATTACGTCATATTTCTACTGGAGATAGCGAAGGGTATAAGATTTCGAGTAATGTCGAAACATTTAAGAAATCTCTTATGGGTGTTCAAAATTTATTCATTATTTAAGTAATTTTTAATTAAAGAAAAATCGATTTTTTTAAATGGAACACCTGTAAATGAGCACGCCTTACTAAGTAGATAAACATTTTGCATCGTACAGGTATAGGTTTCCCTATGTGTATCTCTCATAGTTTGAGTTCTTAATGATTATTTTCTAAATTGAGCATTATCAAGAAAAATCGTTGGAGTAAGCCTTGAAAAATAAATCTGATCCGTCAAAATTGTCGCAAAGTGTATTTCGTGTCTAACTGGTTTTATATTGTTCATAAATATCCAAGACGAATTGAATATTTATTCTAATAGAGATGTTCTGAATTTATTCTACATTCATGGTGAATCTCTTCAAATTATTGACAGAACATGTCGACTTTTTAATGGAATATACCAGCAATGAATAAAACTAAATTCTAGCGAATAAAGTAAAAATTGAATCGATTCTGCCTTTACTTGATGTAAATCCATATCAAATGATAAAAACACACACAATGTTGTATTAGATTTACACTTTATTTAATAATATTTAATAATATATAACAGCTGTTTCCAGTACCGCTTGTTATATCTGAAGAAACCGTTGTACGGTGAAACAGCTGTTATATATTATTAAATATTATTAAATAAAGTGTAAATCTAATACAACATTGTGTGTGAATAAAGTAAAATTTCATTCGATTTGGTATTCAAGTCAAGAAGACAGGTCCAAAACCGATTTCGGGCGATGAAGGTAATGAAGTCGTTGTTTTGGGATGTTTTCATGCGCATTCAACCAGTTCTATACCAGCGGCGTCTGCAGATGTAGGAATTTCATCAAATCAAAGGCTTTTAAAGAAAAATAAAATGCATCCTTATTCTTTCCAATCAGTTTAGGTTTTTTTTATCCAGGAGATCAAGATAGAAGAATTCAATTTTGCGAGTTTATTTTAACTAAAACACGAGAAGATCCCAATTTTTTATCTAAAATATTAAGGATTTTTAATAGAAGAAATTGTCATCATTGGGCACAACAAAATCCACATGCTATTAGAGAAGCAAATTTTCAAGACACTTTTAGCTCTAATGTTTTTGCAATAATTATACATATCCACTTTGAAAATGAAATTTATAACGAGAATTTAACAAGCGTCAGGTATCTACAACTGTTAAGGAACGTAGTACTACTATTTTTGAATAATGTATGTTGGCTTCAAATGGATCGAGCACCCGCTCACTCTTCACATGAGGTATATCGGAAATTATCCAATATATTTGAGGATAAGTGGATTGGTCGCAATGGATCTAGATTATGGCTATCTAGATCCCCCAATCTGACTCCTTGATTTTTATTTATGGGGTCAAATAAAAAATGAGGTTTATGCGTCTCCCGTGTATAACAGAGAATAGCTTATAACTAGAGTAAGAGATGGTTTTCGAAACTTGAACGCTGAGCAAATAAGAAAAGCAACTACAATAAACTTAAGAAGAGTGATGCTTTGTTTAGATCACAGATCATTTTGAAAATTTGTGAATATCATTCCTGCTTGTTAATGTGTGGTTATTTTTGTTATCCCATATGATAAAATATTGAAAAATATGAATTTATAAATATAATTGGTATAATTCCAAAACTATTTAGATTTTTCTAAAGCTTTCTACTAATAATGCTCAATTTAGAAATCATTAATAATTTTGAATTTAGTTTTATTCATTGCTGGTAAATGTGGGTATCATGAATGTAGAATAAACTCAAAATATCTCTATTAGAATAAATATTTAATTCGTCATGCATATTTGTGAACAACATAACAGTTAGACAGAAAATAAACTTTGTGACAGTTTTGACAGATCAGATTTACTTTTCAAGGCTTAATAGAACAATTTTTCTTGATAATGCTCAATTTAGAAAATATTCATTACTAATGTACTTACTATGACGTGCTCATTTATAAGATGTTTCATTTAAAAAAATCGATATTTCTTTAATTAAAGATTACTTAAATAATCAATAAATTTCGAACACCCTGTAAGAGATTTATTAAATGTTTCGACATTACTCGAAATCTTATGCCTTTCGCTGTATCCAGTAGAAGAAATATGACGTAGTTCAGATCAAATACGCCTGAGATATGTAGTTTTAAAAAGTACATTGAAGAAACAAAAAATTTCACAAAAATCAAAATAATTCAAAAACGGTTAATTTTTTGCAAAAGAAACGTTAATGTAAAGTGTTATAGTACTTTATAAGGAATCTAAAAAAGCAATAAAAAGTATAACATTCCATTTAAAATATCAAAGTTGGCTATGACTTCCGGTATAACCGAAAGTGGGTCATGAGTGTAAACATTTTATTTTGACACATCAAGTATCAAGATTGCGTGCCACAAATTTTCAAAAGTATCCTAAGGCGTTAACATCATCGATATCTTCTTGGTTTTTTGGATTGAAACGGTATCCTGGGTACCACTTGTGCTGTCAACACTTGGGGTTGCATAAAACATCATCAGAATGCTGTAAGTAGTTATTCAAATAGCAGCAGAAGCAAATCACATATTTGGAGCTTTATTGCATGTGATAGTTTCTCTTTTATATCGACGGCCTGAAAAAATGTAAGTACCTATTACTCATTGTTCCTGAAAAATTGAATTTTGAATCAATCCTTCAGGGAAGAGTTTAAGTACTTGAAGCAAAGTGCAATCATCGAACAACCACAAAATTTGTTGTTGCGCGTAAGATAATTCAGCACAGTCGATAGTGAAATGGCAAATCACAGGCTTCTCGTGCCGGAAAACCCGCAATCGAACCCAGGTCTTAGTGTCTGAGAAGGTTTTCGTGGTTTTTGTTCTCGTTTAAGGTGAATGCCGATAGACAAATGAGGCGTATAGTACAACAGGGGCCCAAGTGATATTTTTTTTTTTAAATTTTACACTGCACTGAATTCTAATTAATTGAAAGAATCTTGTGCAGCAATAGCTCAACTGATATTCAGCATATTTCTCGTAGATGGTGTGGATTTATTCTTATTACATGAATATATGTGTGATATTCTGCAGAGCAAAAGTGGCCCTACAGAGCATCTGTTAGTAAAACGTTTATGCAATAGTGGCCCGCAACCGTGTTGTTTGTTCCTTTATACTCCGCAACCAAAATTTAGGGATCATAGAAGAACATAAAAAATGCTACAATGATATTTACATTCCTAAAGATTAGGTCAAAGTAGTTACAAATTTTAGGAAGCAGAAACCATTTACCGTAATTAAACTTTCAAAAGAAGATTTTATTAGCACAGCAGTCTTAGAGAAATCTATAACACACCGAAAAAAGACTGCTAATAAAGACGATGTGAAATGGTTGAAGATTCAGTTGTTAAGGTGTACGAAAGATTGTTTACAAGAAATTATCTACCGTAATAATTACTAAAGCAATAATTAATATTATTATTAGTATCATAATTATTATTAAGATGTCGCAAATAGATAAATATCTGATTTGCAAGTAGACAGTAGAGGAAATTCTGGAAATTCCTGTGACCATATATTAGAAATAGAAATATATCAATTAAACTTTTATGTTTTGATTCGAAAGTAAGTGATGTTTCTTGTGGTTTGATACCTAGAGGACAATATCTACCGTGATTTTGTCATTATGAAATCTTCATGAAATTGAAGAAAGAAGGCTTGGATCAAATTACAGACAGTGTAGAAGAGGATGATTATCGTATGTCTCATAGCATATAATGATCATTATTGTAAAGCAAACCTTATCTAAAGTGGTTGGTATTGATGACGTAGTAGAAGAAATTATGTATTGAATAGTATCTTCTAAGTTGAAATTACTTGAATATGCTATAATTATATGGTTGCTTCTGAGATTCCAGGGCAGGAACCGCGTTCTTGACCGACGTTTCGTCCGCTGTTGCAAAGGACATCTTCAGGGCTGCTACTACTGTAGCTGCACTGAAACAAAACGTTTGTTAGTTTTATATAGGGGTTATATTGGAGCTGTTCCGGGTCATTAAAACATCACGGTTATGAGAATGATTTGTCAGGCATTTACAATTTTTTCTGTTAATTGGAAAATATGATATCCGCCAAGTGGCTGCCGCCAGTATTGATACACATTTGTGCCCGTTTTATCGCATCTTCCATAACTTTCCGTACGATTTCTGGTGATAACTGTTCGCATTCCTGTCGAATATTCTCCTTAAGGGCTGTGATTGTCTGAGGCTTGTTGGCATAAACCCGCGACTTCAAGAAGCCCCAAAGAAAGAAGTCTGGGATGGTTAAATCGGGCGATCTTGCTGGCCATGCCAAATCGCCAAAACGGGAGATTACGCGGCCAGGAAATGCTTCCTTCACAATATCCATTGTGACTCCTGCTGTGTGTGCGGTTGCACCGTCTTGTTGAAACCACATGTTCACCAAGCCCCGCTCATTCAATTCTGGCAGTAAGAAGTCGTTTATGATAGCCCTGTAGCGTTCGCCATTAACAGTAACCGTATTGCCGATGGCGTCCTCAAAAAAATACGGTCCAATCACTCCTCCCGCGTGAACACCGCACCACACAGTAGCCTTAAGTGGATGTAACAGCTTTTCGTGCATCACACGCGGATTTTCAGTGCCCCAGAAACGAAGATTTTGCTTATTGACGTAACCGCTTCAATGAAAATGCGCCTCGTCGCTCATGATGATTTTCGACTGAAAATCGTTCACTTCGTTGTTGAGATTGAGGATGGCTCTATAGTAATTCACACGCGATTGAAGGTCAGCAGGCATTAACTGATGCACTATTTGCACTTTATATGGGAACATGTGTAAGTCTTTCACTAAAATTCGCTGTAGGGTCCGTCTGCTGACGCCCAATTGCGTGGCACGTCGTCTGGTTGATGTTTTTTCGTTCTCAGCAACATCAGCAGCCACAGCCGCGATATTCTCGACAGAACGACCAGTCCGGTGGCGGCCACGCCCTGGAAGATCTCTTGTGGTTCCAGTCTGTTCGAGTCGAGCAGCTAAGCGGCGTAATGTTTGTCCAGTTGGCGCGACACGATTAGGAAATCGACGACGAAATTCACGCTGCGCTAACACCACCGACCGATTGTTGGTAAAAGAAATCGACAATTATTCCACGCTCTTGCGGAGTATAGCGCTCCATTGTTTGTCTGTTTGTATTCTGCAGCTGTCTAGTTCACAAATGTCAAATATGATTGACGTACGACGCCATTTGTAAAAGTTATAACATCTTCCGACAGGGTGATTAATTTTGCGCCACCTAGTATATTGGTGAGGTAAGATAATGTTGTTATTTTGAAAAACTTTCATAGCCTCCTCCATACAAGAAATGCAAAAATATTGACAGCAAAAGTACCCAGGTCGCATCCGGAAACCGAAAAGAGAATAAATAATTATCTTTGTTGGTTTATTTAAAAGGTGTAAACATTCTTGTAACACTTAAATCTTCTCGAGTTAATAATTGTGTTGGTGCATTTTACAGCTGGAAGAAAAATATGTTCTCTTAGATATTTTAGATTTGAGTCTTAACGATTTAGAAAAACAATGCTACCACTATTACGATCAGGTAATTATACAGAAAAAATATATTCTTTTATTTTGATTTTAATATTTTACCGAACATTTCCAGTACCTTAATGCAGCAGCTACCATAGAATACTTACGAGACGAAGTTCTGAGTTTGGAAGTGGGCAAATTCGATTTGCTGCAAGACGTCGTGGTGCTAGAATCCAGACTGCTCAAATATCAGCAGATTTCGAAGCAGTATGAGGTAGATAGTACTTGCCGCGTAGTATTTATAGATGTAGTAGCTTTTTAAGTATTAGGCTTACGCAATACAAACAAGTATTAACATTTTAAGAAAAGGGTGTATATTTACATGAGTTTAGTATAGATCTAATGATATTGATTGAATTTAGTGCATTTGTGGTTTAAAAAGAGAAATAAAACGCTTACATACAGAAGTTGATTTGTTCAAAGCGGAAGTGGAGAATTTGCAAGATTATATTAGAAAATGTCATAAAGAGATTGGTTCAACTAAAATTATTTTGGTAAGTTAATATATGTAGCATACACTTCTAATCAAAACGTAATGTAAAACATTCTTTTGAATAATACTTAAATTTAGAAAACCATTAATTACACAGGCCTGCGATGGTAAAATTGTCTGGATTTGATACAGTGATTTCAATAGATTTTTTGGTGCTGAAAATGGTAAAATTATTTAAAAAATTCCATCACGTAAGGTTTTTTTACAATCTGGGGTTTCTTGACCTATCTGCATGTATTAGTCTTTTTGAAAAGGACAATTTTGTTAAACCGTTGTTTAAATAAACTATTATAATTTTTTACTTATGATGATGCTAGAAGTTGATATTCTGAATAAACATACACTAGATTTATGATAAAGAAGTTACAAATAGAAATAATTGAGCATGTCGCAAGACATGACTCATCATCTTCCTGTTACTTCATGTCTAGCTCCCCACCTCCACTACAAACATATTGCTATTCTAGACAAAACAGTTAGTTCATTCTATATCTTCTTTACAACTGTGGTGTGAATTTGTGTAATTAGTTGACATTTGTGATTAGTTGCTGAGTTAATTTAATTTTTATTTTACGAGTTTTTTAAAATTAAATTCCAATGGCATCAAGAGGCTCTGTCAATGTACCCAACTCCTTCTGCTATATTTGTAGAAAATTTACAGTAAAAAAACAACAAAGAAACATTACAGATTTTGTAAAAAAAGTATATTTTGCATATTTTGGTGTGAAATTAGGAGACCAAGACACACCTTGGGCTCCTCATAAGGTTTGTTCAGTGTGTGTTGAAGAGCTTCACCAGTGGTCACAAGGAAAAAAACAGTCTTTTCGCTTTGGAGTGCCTATGGTTTGGAGAGAACCGATCAATCATAGCGATGATTATTATTTTTGTTCGTGTGTAGTAGACGGATTCAATTTAAAAAACAAAAAGGACATCGTTTACCCAAACCTTCGATCCGCAACACGTCCTATACCTCATGGACCAAAAGTACCTGTTCCTTCACTACCAGATACATTAGATGATGTATCTGATGACGAAATGGTTTCACGTACATGCGCAAGTGAACTGAATGAGGGAAGTGATTACTATGATACTGGAAGTGATGAGCCAAAACTGTTTGACCAATCTGAATTAAATGATTTGGTGACTTAAACCTTCCTAAGGACTCAGCTGAGCTTTTAGGCTCAAGGTTGAAAGAAAAATATTTGTTAGCACCTAGCACAACATTTTACTGGTTTAGGAACAGAGAAAAGAGTTTGCTCGATATTATTCCGAAGAAGATGCACTAGTTTTCTGTAATGATGTACCCGGGCTCATGGAATAATTCCACGTAGAATATAATGTTTCTGAATGGAGACTCTTTATTGACTCTTCAAAAAGAAGCCTTAAGGCCGTTCTTCTACACAATGGAAGTAAATATGCTTCTGTACCAGTGGGACATTCAGTTCATTTAAAAGAGTGTTATGAAGATCTTGAGCTACTTTTAATTAAAATTCGTTACAAGGATCAAGGCTGGACAATTTGTGGTGATTTGAAAGTTCTTTGTTTGTTACTTGGACAACAAAGCGGTTATACTAAATATCCTTGTTTTTTGTGTGATTGGGATAGTCGTGATAGAAAGCAGCACTATTGTAAAAAGATGTGGCCACCAAGACAAACCTTACAACCTGGAATGAAAAACATTGAAAGAAAAAGTTTAGTAGACCCGAGCAAAGTTTTGCTTCCTCCATTACATATTAAACTAGGGTTAATGAAACAATTTGTGAAGACATTAAAAAAAGATGGAGAGTGCTTCAAGTATCTTTGCAGCCAGTTTCCTCGCTTGTCAGAAGCAAAGATAAAGGAGGGTGTTTTTGTTAGGCCGGATATAAGAAAGCTTATGAAAGATGAAAATTTTGAATTTAAAATGGAGGAAGCAGAAAAACAAGCATGGATAGCCTTCAAAAATGTGGTTAAAAATTTTCTTGGCAACAAAAAACATGAAGATTATAAAAATATAGTGCAAAAAATGTTTTTAAAAATTTAAAACCTTAGGCTGTAACATGAGTTTGAAGGTGCATTTTCTAGATTCGCATCTCGACTACTTCCCTGAAAATCTTGGTGCAGTAAGTGAGGAGCAGGGGGAAAGGTTCCACCAAGACCTAAAAGAGATGGAGAGAAGATACCAAGGAAGATGGAATATAAGCATGATAGCTGATTATTGTTGGATGTTAAAAAGGGATGGTCCACTACGAGATTACAGAAGAAAAAGCACAAAAAGGAGTATGGAAAGACAAAGAAAAAGATATTATAAGGACTTGTAAAGACATAAATAGTATTTTACTGTTTCTTTTCATTAGATTTAATGATATTTGTAAGTAATTTTGTTTTTTATATCCTTTGTAAATAAATGAAATATGTAACTAAAAATTATTTTTAATTTTTAAAAAATATAATTTGAAGCCTTTTTGTGAAAAATCCTTACGTGATGGAGAAAAATAGAGTTCATATTTGGATTCAGCGCCCAAAAACATAAGAATCAGCTATCAAATTTAAAACAATTTTTAGAAAGTTAAAAAACGCAGGCCTGTGTTATTCATGGTGATTCTATACTCTCAGAATAAGAATTCAAGATTCAAATTTCGCTCATAAAAAACTGATTATTGTAAGTGATTTTATTGCCTCTTGAGGAGGCAAGTGCGATTATTGTGGTGATCTGCTAGTCTTGACGGTTCTGAAATATATTTGGATAGCTCTTATTATCTCGAAGGATAGCGCAGGTGTCCTAAGGCCGGCTCAGCGAGGACAGAAACCTCGTGTAAGGCAAATGGGAAAAAGCTAGCTTGATTCCGATGGTCAATACGCATAGGGACTACGAAAGCACGGCCTATCGATCCTTTTGGCTTGGAGAGTTTTCAGCAAGAGGTGAGAAAAGTTACCACAGGGTTAACTGGCTTGTGGCGGCCAAGCATTATAGCGATGTCTCACGGGTATACTGTGGTTTTTATTAGAAGGATCTTTCTATCCTGGTAGTTTATTCACATTTACAACAAACTGTGAATGATATTTAATGATGATAGAATAGTGGATTTAAGGGTGTATGAGGGCGGATTGATAAATAAATTATCCAATAACACCTTTGTGTGAGTAGCGAGGATAGAGAAAAGTTCTAACCTGCAAACGGTAATTTTGGGTCTCGTCTTAGCATGCAAACTTTCATTTTTCTGTGTGTCGTCTCGTTGAGTAACAGTGTCATTTATTATGAGTTCCATTTCTGAGATGTGTACCAAATAACGATTCGTGATAGAATTTTTAACGCTTTTAAGGTTGCACACCCATCGAAACGTACAGGCGTTGGGAAGCTGTTTATGGAAACGATTATGGATGTGAAGAATGTTCAACGTGCAAAACTCTGACATAGAGGCGAAATGAAGGTGTTTGACGAAAAACGATCAGGTCAATCAGTATTAGTGACGCATAATAACCCCTTCATTCTTATTGGCGATTTCAGTCTTCCAAATCTGTATTCGCCTCCTCATCAGTGTTACAATAAGATTAATATATTTCAAAGTTTCCTAGACATTCTTAATGTAAAGCAATACAACAATATTCTTAATAGTGAAGGTAAGATGTTGGATCTGTTATTCTCTAATATTACCACTAACTTCAAAGTACAGCGGCCCGAATCCCCTATCGTTAGAGAAGATTTATATCACCCTAGTCTTGAAATTTTATTCTATCCTTTACATACATCCTCCGAAAAACTTTTTCCTTCAGCCAATAATTTCAGATATAATTTCCATAAAGCAAATTACATTTCTTTATGCAGTAATTTAATTAATATTGATTGGACTTTTCAGACACATATTATTCTGACGTCAATGCTTTTTACAATACATTATACGCTGTATTGAATCTATACCGTATGTCCCCGGATTGAGTTTACAAGAGGAAAAAAAAAATATTTTTCATTTTCCAAAAAAAGTGCTAAAGGAATAAAATTTTTTGCTTAATTTCAAATGACCAAATCTGTAATTAGAATTACGAAACTGTCAAACCCCTATTTAGAATTACAAATTTTTATTTTTTATTTTCAATCACAACAATAAAAAAATAATTAGGCTAGAAACAATAATGTTTAAAACTATTCTATTAATTCGCCACCCCTTTCAGCACACAATTCGACTCTAAGCCGCAGTTCCTTGTAACTGTTGCGAATTTCTTCAAGCGTCAAGGATGCAACAGCATCTCTAATGCGATTTTTTAATACTTCCACATTGTTAGGCAAGTTGTCCATGTAGACTAGTTGCTTTAACAGTCCCCACAAATAAAAATCTAAAATAGTTAAGTCAGGGCTTCTTGGAGGCCATAAAGCAGGACCATTCCAGCCAATCCAATTATTTTCGAATTTTTGATTGAGCCAGGCAGCTACGATGCGCGAACGGTGGGCCGGACAACCATCCTGTTGAAAATACATCCTCTGCCGATAAGCAAGTGGGAGTTCACTTAAACCATCCCAGAAAAAATTGCTCAACATTTCCAAATAATTATGCTGATTTACATTAGCATCAAAAAAATATGGCCCTATTATTCCATGATAAGAAACAGCACACCACACGTTTACCTTAACAAAGTATTGACGTTTTGATGCAATTCTAAAGTGAGGATTAGTATCACTCCAATAACGAACATGTTGTGACGAAACGGTACCATTGCTAGAAAAAGTTGCTTCATCGGAAAATACAATGCTTTTGTGAAAATTTTGGTTCTCCATTATTTCATCTCCCATCCACATGCAAAAATAAAGACGCTTCTCATCATCTCCCGGTTCTAACGTATGATTAAAAATCGGTTTATAGGGGTATAATTTACGTTCCTTCAAAACTCTTTGAATATGGGATTTGCTCATATTAAGTTGAAGCGCCCGTCTCCGCAATGAAAGTTTAGGATTATCTTGCACCGAATCCAAAATTAAAACTGTAGTAGCATCATCTTCATCACGTACTATTTTCTTTTTCTTTAAATTCAGAACAGAACCAGTTTCCAAAAATTTTTTCATCAACTTCCATATACCCATACGGGAAACAGTTACTTCGGGAAATTTTGTATTAAATTCTTCAGCAATACAACTATAGCTCTTTTCCCCAATACCGTAACATTGTATTAAATATATTTTTTGTGATAACGTTAACATTTTCACCAAAACTTACAGAATTACAGTTTGAAGTTATTTTTGACAAATAAATTAGTGTATGACATTTTCAAGTCAAAGGCTTCTACCATTAAAAAATAATAGATGTACTGCGATGAAAAAAATTTAAAAAAAAATTTTTTAGAACATAGATAAGTGGTACTGAAATTCTAATTGCAGATTTGGTCATTTGAAATGAAGCAAAAAATTTTATTCCTTTAGCACTTTTTTGTAAAATCAAAAATAAATTTTTTTTTCCTCTTGTAAACTCAATCCGGGGACATACGGTATATGCCTCGTAAGGTCCAATCTGGATCCTCTTACCCGCCTTGGTTTTCATCTGAAATAATCTCTATTCTCATAAAATAAGAACTATTATCACAAAAAAAGTGGATCAAAACTCGAAATATTGACTCTTACAATGAATTCAAACGTCTTCGTACTGTAGTAAAGGTGAAAATTCAGGATAATTATACATCTTACCTTTCTGCAACGGCGCATTCAATCAAAACAGCAGCTTCTAATCTCTGGAGTTTTCTTCGCAATACACAGCGCTGCAGTAGGATACCTAATTCACTTCATGACAGTAATGGTAATGCTTTTTCGGATCCCAGTACTATTGTAGATGCCTTCGCGGATACGTTTTCTACTGTGCCAACCTCCTTGTCGGGGTTCACTTGTGATGGATCGGACTACCGTTCCTTACCATTTTCCTTTTGGTTGACCTCCGAGGATGAGTTAATTGATTTAATGACCAGTTCTCTTAACAAATACACCACTGGAGATGATTCCTTACCGAGTTTTTTAATACGTGACTGTAGATTTGTCCTGGCATATCCTCTGAAATTACTTGTTAATCTATCTATAGCAACTAATATCTTTTCTGATCGGTGGAAGAACACAAGAATTATCCCTGTGCATAAGAAAGGAAATCGTGCGTTGATAATTACAGGCCCATCTCTATTATTTCTAACGTCGCCAAACTATGAGAGGTATTATACACCAGGCTATTTAGTGGCACTTCGTAAGCTATTAAAGCATTTACTCATGGATCACATTTAGGTATCAATTGCGCCACAAGGTTTAAAGCATGGATTTTTGCATGTTACATGTAACAGATTGTCACTGTCTTCTTTAGGAGATCGGCCTAGGAAAAGCATGTTACCGCCACCGTCACACCTCACAAACATTAAAAATTGGTTTGTTGAAACTTGAAATTTGTTCAATGCGCTCAACACCACTTTTAAAATTTCATCGCTAGTACATTTTGCAACTCTTTTGGAAGCAAGTAAGATGTACGTACCATCACATTTTTTATCTTTCAATTCTGCTTTAATTCTTCTTTCAACATAGTCACGAGCAGATGGCATAACGTTTCTTATCGATGTCCGACTTGGTAATGTATAATCCGAATACTTGCTCCAGAAGGAGACAAATGCTTTTTGGTCTAGCAAAGTGAACGGTAGATTACATATAATAAAACAAACACCTATATTAAATGTTAATTGTTCTCTGTACCGTTTGCCACGGATTGCAGAACAGTGTTTTATACTTTTTAGGTGGCGTTCGCACTTCCACTTGCTGGAAAATCTTAAGTCAAATAGTCGTCGCACCTTACACATTTAATTCTATCGTCTTCGTATCTAAATCCGGTATACTCGCTATTACGTTTTCTAGTTTCTTCG
The DNA here is from genome assembly GCA_935421215.2 of Melolontha melolontha. NCBI lineage: Eukaryota > Metazoa > Arthropoda > Insecta > Coleoptera > Scarabaeidae > Melolontha > Melolontha melolontha. The sequence continues at coordinate 177,039,333 of OW285237.1, read as the reverse complement.
AAATATGCCGTTTCCGAAACGTACATAAATTCGACATTTTCTAAGTATGTGTGTACTGACATGCACTCACAACGACCAATGGAATAATACTGAACAAGTGTGCTTTGATACGAACGCTTGAGTTTCCGTGCCGCGTGCTTCTCCCCTCTACGTTGCTCTCGGCACTACACTGGAAATTGACCCTCTTTGCTGAGTCTAGGCATAACTAAAACCCAGGGATGCCTTAATCTCACGGTATGTCACATGACGATCCTACATTATCAGTTCGCGCTCACCATCGATGTTTTCTGGTACAACAATCGATTTTGAACGACACTTGAAATTCACCCATGAGCAAACGACGGCCTCGATTGAATTCACTAAGCCAGTTGTATACAGTAGTTTTAAATGGTCTTTCATCGCCAAAAGTCGAAGCGAGAGTAAATAGCTTCTTTCATATTGCCCAAATCACGTTGAAAGGGTAACAACGCCTTCATAGAGAAAAAACGCAATCCAAGGTTGGTGACACTCCAAAAATATTGAATTTGACATACAGATTTAATATAGATTTACGTGCTGATTTGTTGCATTTGGTACCTTTTATGAAGAATAGAATTAGAATTGTTACAAACAAAATTGTATTAAGGTTATCATAATATCACCACGATTTAAATCTGACCGAAATGATTTAGGCATAAATAAAGAATGTTGATGGAAACAATTATAAATGTTAGGTCTCATAAATGGAAAAATTGTAATAAAAATACAGTAGAATCTCGATACCATGAACACAAAAAATCCGAGACTGTTCACGTTATGGAATTTGTTCACGTTAGCGAGTAGATACTAAACGTACACAGTTTTACTTATATATATATATATATATATATATATATATATATATATATATGTATATATATATATATATATATATATATATATATATATATATGTATATATATATATATATATATATATATATATATATATATATATATAAGGTAAACTTAATTAGTCGGCGATTAAAGGTCTGGTTATTACTTCAAAGTGTATATATTTAAAATAATCCTACATGTTTCGGCAATGATGCCTTTGTCAAGGATATAAAAAATATAAATCATTTAGATTTTTTATATCCTAAATATCTAAATATATACACTTTGAAGTAATAACCAGTGTGATATTAGTGCCGTTTGTGCACTTCGTGGCAGGACGCCATGTGATATTAGTGGGGCCTTAAGCCCTAAGGCAGAATCGCCATGTGATAAGAGGGCCTTAAGTGATAGGGCCCTACGCGCCTGGAGGATCGGCATGTAATATGGGCCGCTTGGGCGGCCCCATTGGAAAGCAGGTTGAGCGGCTTATGGTAGTAAATGATACTCACAACGAACGGGTAACATAATATAATATAAACAACACTTAAAACTGGTTAACAATTATATACATTCTTACTAACTAGTATGTAGACTGAATGTGTGAATGTGAACGAATGTGAACGTGAATATGAATCTGAATGATCTTGCTTACACTACAGTATATATACATAAGAGAAGGTCCTCGGACTACTTAGGGAATGTAATACAAACCCTGACATGTAGTTGGTGTTTGCAAACAACTCGCGTTAGCGAGGACGTATTTGTAACACACGTTACACTTGCGTTACGGGAACGAGGCTGTGACCTGATTGAGATTGTTTGCATACACACAACTGCATTACGTTATTACACCAGACCTTTAATCGCCGACTAATTAAGTTTACCTTATCATACCAAGGTCACGAAAATACTATATATATATATATATATATATATATATATATATATATATATATAGTACTACTGTATTTTTATTACAATTTTTCCATTTATGAGACCTAACATTTATAATTGTTTCCATCAACATTCTTTATTTATGCCTAAATCATTTCGGTCATATTTTGTATTCTCTTGAAAAAGGCGTATACAGCCGAAACATGTAGAGTTTTTTAAATACATATATTTTGAAGTAATATACAGACCTTTAATCGCCTACTGATTAGGTTTACTATATATATATATATATATATATATATATATATATATATATATATATATATATATATATATAAGGTAAACTTAATAAGTCGGCGATTAAAGGTCTGGTTTATTACTTCAAAGTATATATATTTAAAATAACTCTACATGTTTCGGCATCATTGCCGAAACATGTAGAGTTATTTTAAATATATATACTTTGAAGTAATAAACCAGACCTTTAATCGCCGACTTATTAAGTTTACCTTATCATACCAAGGTCACGAAGATATTATATATATATATATATATATATATATATATATATCGTTTATTTAATAATATACAACATTACATAAAATAGCTAGTGTTTTTTGATTGAATTTGTTTGCTAGAAATGCTTAGCAAAATTGCTTTCTCTTGCACTCGTTTAAGTTTATAATGTCTTCAGCATCCAAATTGTTTGTACGCGCCCAATCTAACGCCATCCGAATGCGGTACTTTAAGAATTTCAAGTTCTTGATTTTTTAATAATTTATCGTCTTCATCATCTTCATCTTCGCTTTCATATGTAACTGTGTCTTTATTCGATTCTTCAATATTAGTCTTTGTGTATTGGTCTATGGTCGGTTCATTTTCAAGATTATTCAATAAAGTGATTGTTTCAGCTACAATTTCGGAAGTTTCTTCATTCCATTTTCGTTGTAAAACACTTAAGGGGAGAGTGTCTTCTTCATCAGATTCAGTATTGTCACTGTCTGATAATATGTTATGCCAACATTTAGCGATAACAGATTGCTCCAATTTATCCCATGCAGCGGCTAGATTCAATACAGCATCCTTTAACGACATATTTTTAAGAGCTTCCTGAATACTTTCTGTACTGGAAATTATAGAGGCCAGTAAACTTTTCCTATAATAAAGCTTAGTGAGCCGTAAGACGTTCTGATCCATCGGCTGTATCAATGGTGTTACGTTAGGAGGCATAAACATTGCAAATATTTTGCCAATAGTTGTTTTAATTCTGCTTCCGAGGGATGAGAAGGAGCGTTATCAAGAAGAAGGATGGCATATTCTCTGATGTTTTTACTGCGTAAAATAGCTCTAACACAAAATTATGAAGATCAACTACGGTATCTTTTTTTTTGTTTGAACTTACTTCAGGAACGAACTAGTTAACAAACCAGTCTTTAAAAATATCTTTCGTCATCCATGCATTTGCGTTGTTCTTGTAGACAACTGGATTGCAGAAATTTTTAAAGCATCTAGGCCGATTTGCTTTTCCAATTATGAGCGGCTTTAATTTGTGCAAGCAAGCTGCATTTGTACAACCGAGGAATGTAATTCTTTGTTTCGCAATTTTCATTCCCGGAACGTTTTTTTTTCAGCAAGTGAAACATAGGTCCTATCAGGCAACAGTTTCCAAAATAACCCAGTCTCATCAGCATTATAGAGTTGATGTTCATTTAAATCAAATTCCGCAATTTTTTGTCTCAATTGTTGTTTAAAAGGATACACTAGATCTGGCTGAGATGATAATTTTTCTCCGGTAATTTTCAAATGACAAATTCCGAGGCGCTTTTTAAAATGTTGGAGCCACCCATAACGGGCATTAAATTTATGTGTACTTTGATGCACCTTATCATAAAAAAATAAAGCCCTTTGCCGAATTATTTCAGCAGTAACCGAAATGTTTCTCTGGCGCTGTTTAAGAAACCATCTGTATAGAATGTTTTCCATTTTTGGATATTCCGCTTCTCTTAATGTACATTTTTTGCTAGATGTTGACGTACTAGCCAAAACAGCGACGATTTTTTTCTTTTTATTTTTAATTGAGCAAACTGTTGATTTTTCTACGCCATACTTTTTTGAAATGGCCGTTACACTCAAACCTTCTTCATAATCTTCTATTAGTTTATCTTTTTCACGTAAAGACAACCACTTTGCATTCACTTTTGTCATGTTACGACAGTTAGTGTACCGGCCAAGAGCATTCACTGAACACTGGCCTGCTTTTACATATTGTAGCATATCATACACACAGGGAAACCCCCGATGACTTAAAAATTAAAACTATTCATTATTCACGTTTTCGAGTATGTTCGTTGTTCATACTACAGAGTATGCAATAGAAAATATTTTGTGTTCACGGTACTGAGATATTCACATAAACGAATTTTCACGTTAACGAGATCTTACTGTAGAAAGAAAAATGTGGGACTTAGATGTACTAATGTATGGATAGCATTTAAACTGTGCGTATTTGAGTTTGGCGGCATATTTGAATCGCTATTCTGAGACAAACTACAGTATTACGGAGAAATCAAATATCACATGATAATTATGAATGTAAGTCGTCATTACCATCGCTATTACTAATTTGTTAGTTAGTGTAAATAATTGAGGTAGGGTTAATTAAGACTTATAATGATCTATTTTTAAAATATATGCCAAAATATCATAAAATCAGTGTCAGTTAAGTGTCATAAAATTAGTTTATATTGATTATGGAAAATTGCTGAATCAATCACCAATCTTCATTTTAAATTTACGTTTTGCAGCTTCTACTTGTTATATCAAATCTAGTATTTTGTGTAACATAGTTTCTACGATTACTTCTAATGTGTCCCTCTTTCTTCAAAATAGGGCAAATATTTAGGCCAAGAATGCAGTGAATATTGCATAAAACATGACGAATCCGTCGTGACACTAGCTCAAGATACGATCTCTTTCACCGAAGATCTACAGTGCCAATTAGCTGTGATGCAAACGGCTCTGAAACGCGAACAAAAAATCAACATGGTGCAAGCAAATCGTATCGAAGAACTTCAGAGTATCATCGGTGCCAAAAATATCGAATTAAGTAGGGCGAGCGACGCTTACCAAGACGCCAAAACCAAGTTGGAATCGGCTTCTTCGAAATCAAAACTATTCGAAGATGCCATTCAAGAGTTACAAGAACAGTTAAAAGATATGGAGATGGATAATCTGTATCACGGGGAGAAAGTAGATATCTGTCACGGGGAATTGGATATGTGTCTGAATAATTTGCAATCGGTGAAATTAAGGCTTAGAGCGCAGTACAAAGCTATGTGCCAAAGAATGCAAGATTTTACGCAATTACAGGCAGATTACAGAATACAAGTTAATAATGCTGAAATGTTCAAGAGAGATTTGGAAAACACTAGGATACGTTGCAGGGATGAAATAATCGAGTTAAAACATAATGTGAGTAATTTCTTGTTAATTTGCATTTTAAAAAGACTTAAATGTACATAAAAAAGTTATATATTTAATACGCAGGATGTTAAAAAGTTTTGTTGAATGCCACTGTTTTGTTTTGATTATATTTTCTCAAAATATTTTCCAGCACATTTTTAGCGCGATAAACTCGTCCCCAAAATTTAGTAGCCATTTTTAACGCTAAAATTACCGTACAAAATAAGGCAAAGTGTTTCTCGACTAGCTTCAAAAATGATTTCAATGAAATAATTTGCATATGGATTGGAGCGGCGGGGGAATTGTTACACTGGGAGTCGGGGAAAGAAAAATAAATTAAAGTTCTTTGCGGTTTGCCTGCCCTGGCTTGCTCAGTCTTGTCTCCCGGTAACAATGCTCTTTCTTTGGTAGGAGTGGTTAAATTAAACACACAGTTTAATCTAGACTCCACAGTTTGTTTAAATGTTTATTTACACACAGGTTAATATATTTTATCAAAACGGCACACATTAATAAAATTACAGTCATACATATATCAAGTCACTTATCACTAAAGGCCGGATTATATGCAAAAAAAAACTGAAAATATGCAGATGTTTTAGACTAAATATGCACTTCCTTATGAAAAATATGCAGGTAAAAAAATACGAGGAATGTTAGAAAATGGAATACTGTAGAAAAAAATATTCTATTATGTTTACTACAAGTTTATTTAGAACATTTTACAACAGAATTAACAAAAGTATTTTTAATAATATATAATATTATTAAAAATGGGGTGTGAAGAACACAATACAAGTTCATATGTATTTTTGAATGTATCTTCTCCAAAGACGTAGATACGTATTTCACATTTCTACATGATTATCAATACGCCCCTGTTGGAGAAGAGACACATTCAAAAAACATAACTACCTATAAACTACGTATCTATAAAAAACTGTATTATCGTGTCTTCATTACTTGGCGTAAACCGAATACGTATATAACAACATAATTTGAAACATACTTGAGTAGGTAAACCTACCAATTTTGTATAACGCCGACAAGTAGTGAAGACACGATAATACAGTTTTTTTATAGATACGGCGACTATAAGGAACACCCGGCTAGTTCAGCGATTATTATAGAGACAGCCCTGAATATTCCTTCACGCTCTGTCTTAATAATATCTGCAAGATAGCTAGGTAGTTATGTTTTTTGAATGTGTTTCTTCTCCAACAGGGGCGTATTGATAATCATGTAGAAATGTGAAATACATATCTACGTCTTTGGAGAAGATTCATTCAAAAATACATATGAACTTGTATTGTGTTCTTCACACCCCATTTTTAATAATATTATATATTATTAAAAATACTTTTGTATTATACAAAATTGATAGGTTTACCTACTCAAGTATGTTTCAAATTATGTTGTTATAAACATAATTAACTATAAAAACAATTTACAATCACATATTTTTCAAAGTTTTCAACAGAAAAATTGTGACGATTGTCTGAAAACATGTATTTATATATTGAAAAGGTTCGTTCTACATCGACGCTTGTTATAGGAGCATATTTCAAATTAGAAATATCATCTATTGTCAACTAAATATTTTCTACTGAATCACCACAAGATTTTAGCAATGTCCTTTAGCTTTTTAAAACCCTCATTTTTTCCTATTACACTTAAAAATTTTTCATACACGGTCTGTCCCACTCCTCCTTTAATATCAAAACATGATTTTTCAAATTTGTTTATTATTTCAACGCTTTCGATTAGCGACATAAATTGTTTTTCCAACTGCAATATAGAAGTGGAAATAAAACTGTAATTGGCTTTAATAAACGCCAACTGTTGAGGTATTTCTTTACTCGAATACACCTTTTGGGTGTCTATCACAGATTGTGCATCCCTATCAAAATCCATAATAATTGTAACAGAATAATTGAAACATACATGAGTGGGTAAAACCTCACCAGTTTTGTATAATACAATGGTATTTAACGCTAAGAAATAAGTAATTAAACTTCTAGTTTCAAAAATTCTTTTATCTAATTTTGACACATAAAGTGACACTTTTCAAAACTGTATGACGTTAGGAAACGGTTTACTTTTCGCAACTAGTTACGAAAAGTAAAATATTTCGTAACTAGTGTTGAAAAGTTCTTTTCATCACTAGTTACGAAATATTTTGAAAAAATCATTTCATCAAGTTAATAAAGGGGAACGTTAAATGACACAAACTGGTTAAATTTTTATTTTATGCATTATAAACATTTATGACACAATGTGAACAATTGGTGAGGTTAATTCATGCACACGTAGAATTCATGGCAGGTATTCTGATGTTATGATGCAAAACGGAATGTACATTTGAGCTTGATTCACCAAGAATATCATTGGCAATCCTTTTTTTTCTATAGAATTCTCTACATAGCCCTCAGCTACAGTATTGGACTTCCAGCCTCCATGTCGTTTAACCTTAAAAATATCCGCACCAGAATCTGCCAAAAAGGTAGCCGATGACCTTCTGAAGCAGTGTCCGGTAAATAAGAAGGGATTTGGTAGTTTTAAAAACTGAGCAATTCTTTTCGGTAGATTACCGATTGTATTAATGCCAACTGGCTGTGCCCCGCATTTACCATTATTATATTTGACGAAAAACCTATCGTGATTAACGTTTTGTGGACGCAAAGAAATATATTTTCTAATAAGGTCAAGAAAATTTTGCCCTTCAATATTTCCTTCTGTGATCACAAACTCGCGCGTTACTTTTGTCTTTGTATTAGGGATTTTTATTACAAAATGAGAAAACTCGTCTAAAATATACCCCACACGTAGAAAAGTTAGCTCACTTTTTCGACAAGCACCAGCTATTCCAACGATCAATGCGACCTTTGTCATTAAATATGTTTTATCCTCAGCTTCTGTCATAAACCGGGAGACGTTTTCCTTTGACAAAATATTAGACTTTTTTGCATGGTATCCCTCTGACTGCCTCTTTAGAAATGCATGTAAACTGGCATATTTTGCAATATCAATATTCTTCTTCAAAGACAATTCACTTTGTAACATGGAATAAAGAGTCCAGAGTGTTGAAGCTTTTTGATTCTTTCTTCCCTCGAAATAGGCGAATAAAACCTTCTCATTAACACATTTAATTTTTTTGTCTTTAAGCCACTTCCCAAATTTTTCATAAGCCAAATCGTACTGGGCTTTCGACTTTTGTGGAATCACAGTCGATAATGCACTTTGTGCAGCCTCTTCTATATCGCTTGGTAGTCCACCTGAATCTGAATCCGACATTTTTACTCGTACAATGCACCGAAATATTTAGCTAATAAAAGTAAATACGTATACTTAAATTAACAAACACCTGTCAAGTCAATAGCATGAAAACTGTCACTAATTATTTAATACGACTTATGACGTTTAATGTCAGATCAACTGGAAAATTATAAATGTATGTTTTGGTCAAAATTAGATAAAATCTTGTATGAAACACGTTATGAAATGTTATTTTGTGTAACTCATGTCATTTTGCAGGATCTCGCTCGCTACGCTCGCTCGTCCTGCAAACATTCCATTTTGTTACACAAAATAACCCATTTCATAACTGGTTACATAAATAGCTATTATTGTAGTGATTTACAATAAAAGAATTTTTGAAACTAGAAGTTTAATTACTTATTTCTTAGCGTTATAATAAAGTTTCAACAAGTATCTCCTTCGTCAATTAACAATGGTATTTTTAATAATATAAAATATTAAAAATCTTAATAGTGAACCTGTATTTGTGTTCTTCACACCAGATTTTTAATAATATTTTATATTATTAAAAATACCTTTGCATAATAATTGTCTTTATTACTTCATAATGATTTGAATGAAAAATAACAGACTTCAACTACGTCCCCCATCGTGCGATTACTGGTCGAGGAGGAAGCGGAACACCAGATAGATGTTGTTTGTAAAACTGAACTCTTAATGGGGCCTTTAAATATACTTTCTTAACACTACTAATTAAAATATTTAGGGTTTTTGATTTCTTCTGCAACACGATAAAAGATATTCAAGTTGAAAGCTGCCTTCACCATGTATGGTGCAACATCCGCCAAGAACAATAGAATTTTCTCTTTTGGAATCGATTCCGGTAAGAAGAAAGTTGCCAGTTCTTCCTGTATAAACCTTGTTATTGTTAAATTATTTGCCTTTTCCAACTGTTTGGATGAAATTAAATAAGATTTTGCTGGAACCGATACGTTAAGGATACCAATCATTAAATGAACTATGTATCGGCCCACATTATCAGTAGTTGCACCTACGCATATGTAAAGATAATTGTTTCCAACAACCTTCTTAATGCTATTCAATGTTTCTGCATAGATACAGCGAATATAATTTTTTCTTAACGTGCTCTTGTCGGGAATGTTATATTTGCTGATGTAATATACAAAATGCATATATCATGCAAATTTATGCAAACTGCATATAATCTGGCCTTTACTTATCACTACTGAACAAAAGTACTTACAATTAAAACAATGTTACTTCTTAAACGCGCACTTGGACTTGGAGACGTGAAGAATTTTGGATCGCTGACGTCTGGATCGCTGAGTCGACTGAATTTTCGTGAATTCATTCACGCTTTTATTTGGTATCTTCGGAGTGTGGAAATCGCCCCACTTCTCCGTGATTGGTCCTTTGTCGTGGGTGGACAGGGCGTAGCGGTGGCATCGCGAATGCATAAATATCGGTAGAGCGATTGTTTGTTGACAAACACCATCCGTCGAGATCTCGATTTCCCAACTATCTGGGAAACCATTCTAGCGATCGCAGGAAGTACTTCGATGCTGTCCCACAACACGAAAACCCACTGATTTCCGAAGTGGAAGTGTACCTCCATTTCGGTAACCATCGACGACACCAAGACGTTCTAGTTGATGACCCTCCTGACATCCATCATTATACTCACTCATCCCAGAACTCCTATTCTCCAAACACCGGTTATTTTAACACCTATCTTCCCATTAAAAACTTCATTGAAAACCCGAGAGGTCATGAGCCGCAGCACGTTGCAACTCATAAACAAACTCGGCAAAAGCATCCGCGTCATGCACAACAAATCTCAAGAATCAAAACGAAGAACTTACTTCATTTCGAATTAGCAATTGCGAGAAGAAGAAGAAGTTTGTTGACATTCACGATGCACCTATGGCAGGGGTCGGCTGCTGCTGTGACGTCGTCTTTTGCGTACATGAACCAGTCTATCCTTAAAAAACGTCGTAGCTTCAAACCGGACATCGCGGGTGGTAACAGGATCCGAGTTCGGTGTATTCGGTGGGGGTATATTGTCTGTGTTTGTAGTTCTGTAATTTCCTGGTAATTACTATTATTGTCTCCCGACATACGCCTATCGTACAATATGGACATCCATATCCCTGCCCTCCAACGTTCAGGAATATAGAAGTCATTATTTTCTCAACCGATGGAACTGCTTTTGTTTTCTCCGGAGCGCTTGAACCAACTTCTACCTATTGTTTAGACTGTTATTTTGTAATGCATCTGCAATGACGGGATCCAAATTGCACCAACAGTTATGAAATGGCGCAAAAATTCGGAGGAATTATATAGGAAAAGCTCCAAACACTGCTTTAAAGTGCTCATTGTTCGACGTTTTTGCTCGATTAGTTGAAATCGACACAACCATAGGGCTGAGAGCTTTTTTATATGTAAACGTTCATTTAAAATATATATTACGTGCTCATCTGAGATCTTTACAATATTCTACTAGCTCCTCCACTTTGATATGATGATCATTTAGGACTGTATTACATAATTTTCGAATGATATTGGTTGTGGCTGATTTACGCTCATCATCTTGAATCAATGTATTGTCAGGTGAAAATTCTGCTGTTCCTTTTGTCATTGTTGCGAACGGAGAAGTATCATTGCCAAGTGTCGAATCTATCTTAATTGTTGCCTCAATGGTCAAAATAGTAAATGTACAGAACTTGTTTACTTCAAATTGAAATGAGAACTTCAAATGTACATTAATGAATGACAGTTGGATCATATAGTAACAGATTATAGCTTCAAAAAATAAATTTCAGTTAATACTCTTGACGTCTATGTGTTAGGTCGGGAATATTTCACTTCAGAACTAAAAACAATTTAGTTTTAGTTGTAACAAAACTGTAGAAAGAGCGTTTTAAAAATTACAACTAAGAATTTTTAAAAAATTGCGTTGTTTACTGAGCTTAATGTATGGAAGTTTTATGATGAAGAAGCCATGTGTTCCGTTTACGACTTTAATCTCGGATTTTTTCAAAGCCTGAATAACTTCATAATTTTTAATGTATTATTTTGATATGATTATCTCATCAGTCCTTAACACGATTCCCTTAATTAGCCTACGTCTTTGTATAAAGTATGACGAAGGAAGCGATTCGTGTGAGCAATTTATTTGTATCTTATGGGCTACATAAAATACTCTGCTCAACTTTTGAACTGGTACACTTATACAGCATGCAGTAAAAGTAAACAACCCTTCGTATGCGTTAGACATGACTTCCTATATGATCAGGGCTATGTTTCGGCATGCAAACAAATGTCTATCGAATGACATTTGCGACTTCATTATTGTTTGTTGTTATTACATACTTTTATCAAGTTTTAAAAGAATTTTTGCTAATTTCTCGAATAAGTTTTAATGCAGAGTGGTTGATTGCATTTTAGAGATGCCATTAAGGCGTTTAAGTATTGAAGAGCTGAGCCAAGCTATGGGAATGCTTATGACTGGTGCATCGCTAAGAACTGTTGCTGCCCATTTCAATGTGAGCCACAATGTGATCAGCAGAGTTCAAATGCATTTGAATGATACTGGATCTGTCAAACATAGACACGGCAGAGGGCGAAATCGCAGTACAACAGTCAGGGAGGACCGTTTTATTACGGTTCGGTGTCGTAGGAATAGATTTTCTACTGCAAGAACACTTCAAATTCAGTTATTGAATGCAACAGGTGCTCAAGTATCCACTCAAACAGTAAGAAGAAGGCTCCATGGGGTAAATTTAAGGTCCAGATCTTCTAAAAAATGCCCATTTTTGACCAGAGCCCACAAGAGAAGAAGGCTAGAGTGGACACATCAACATGCAAATTGGAATGTTGAAGATTGGGGTCGTTGTTTATTCAGTGACGAGACCAGAGTGCGTCTCCATAGCTCAGATGGAAGAGTTAGAGTTTGGAGAAACAGAGGAGAACGCTATATTGAGAACAACGACTTACCATCGAGCTTATGGAGGTGGTTCAATTACTGTTTGGGGAGGTATTTCTGCGACTCGTCGTACTGAATTGGTTATGCTTGGAAATGCTACAATGAATAGTGCCAGGTATCTTTATGAGGTATTACAAACTGTAGTGTTGCCATTTGCTAATGAAATAGGCGATGGTTTTGTGTTTGTTGATGATAACGCGCGTCTTCATAGAACAAGACGAATCAATGCATTGTTTGAACAGAACAATATTACGCACATGGATTGACCAGCGAACTCTCCAGATCTTAATCCCATAGAGAACGTATGGGATTACCTAAAGAGGTTGATAAAATCACGAGGAGTGGATTCAAACAATCACCATCAGCTCCGAACTGCCGTTTTGGAAGAATGGCAAAATATTCCTCAGCATTACATTCGGAATTTCATTTCCAGCATGCCAAGACGTTGCCAGGAGGTCATAAGGGCTAGAGGAGGTCCCACGCATTATTAATCTTCAAGTGTTTGGTTATCTTTTCTTTCCAAAGCAGACTTTTCTGTAATACTAAAATGAAGATTTTGTTATTTTTCTATTAAAACATTTGAAATTCGTTATCTAAGTTTTATTCTTTTAATTCTTTGCCTTAAAAGTGTTTCCCAGAACCATATACTATCAATTAAGCAAGAAAGTGTTGCTCAAAAAGTAGTAAATTGTTATTTATATATATTCTTGTAAGTGTACCAGTTCAAAAGTTGAGCAGTGTATTTAGTGAGCCTTTCAGAGCATCTAAAAACTCCAAGACATGCATAGATAATATTTTTATATCGGAGGGCATAAACAAAACATTTTTTGAGGCCTTTAATCCTCATCTGCATGACCATTTTCGTCAGAAAATGTCCTTAGTAATTAAGGACGAAGTTGAAACACAAAAGCTGACTAAGGAAAACACCAGACAAATGAATTAAATTAATTCTTGTATGTTTGTGAACAAGCTTTTAAATGTAAATTGGAGTATGTGTACTGTATATGTATACTGTATACTATTGACTGTACTATTGACAGCATACAGGAACGTTTCAAATACTTTTTTGCTCTCTACTGGAATATTTTTGATGAATCATTTCCTGAAGTAGTAAAGAATATTAGTAGCAACTACAACAATATGTCGTGGTATACTGGGGAAATTAAAGAAATGAGAAATGTTGTTGATAGTGCTGAAATAATAAGTAGATCTACAGGCGAGAGGGAGGCTAGTGAATTATATAGGCATTTAAAAAAGCAATACAAAGAACAGATAATCCTGAGCAAGAAAAGGATGAACTCAAATTACATTCAAAGATCCAAAAATAGGTCTAGAGCAGTATGGAATGTAATAAATAGAGAACTGGTAAATAATTAGCGTGATGCGAATGCTTTGTCAAATATTACACCTGATGAGTTTAACTCTTGCTTTGTTGATATTGGCAATGTTGCTACTAGGTCAATTGTGGGTCCAAATTTAGCTCCTGACGACCTACTTAGCAAAAATATTAAAAGCTCACCAAATACCTTTTTTCTTCGCCCTACAACAAATGAAGAAATCAAAGAAATAGTATATAGCCTTAGAAATCAACAAACCACTGACATATACACTTTCAATGTCAATGTATTAAAAAATAGTATAGATTATATAGTGGATCCTGTAATACAGATTTTCAATAGCTGTTTGTGCAGTGACATAATCCCTGATCAATTGAAAGTAGTCAAAGTGCTTCCTATACATAAGGGGGCCACGGATGATAAAACAAATTTCCGACCAATCTCAATACTGCCAATCATGTCAAAAAATTAAGGAACCATCATCAAGAAAATATTACTTAATTATTTTCAGACATACAAACTCTTAAATGATACCTAACATGACTAAAGGCAGATCTACTAGCACAGCAATTTCTGGGGTTTTGGACTGTATTGCAGATGCTTTTGATCGCAAGGAAGTGGTGATTTTTGATTGTTGCGATCTGAGTAAGGCCTTTGACTCCATGGACCATATAATACTTTTACAGAAACTGCACAGATACGGCATGCAAGGACGAGCAAATGAACTTATTTCCTCTTACTTAACGAACAGAAAGCAAGCAGTTTACTGGACTAATAAATATTCGAATACATTATCGATAAATCGAGGGGTTCCTTAGGGGTCAATATTAGGCCCTCTGCTCTTTCTAATTTACGTGAATGATCTGCCTTACAATATATCATCAAGGAAAGTTACCCAGTTTGCGGATGATACATCCATTTTGGTTCGAGCCCAGGAAATAGGAGAGGGAAGTATAAATTTGGAACAGGCATTAATGGAAGCAGGCGAATGGTTTGGCAGTAACCTCCTGAAACTAAATCAAGATAAAATACAGCAGTTAGCACTTACCACAAAAAGGATCTCGAATGAGAACAAAGAGAGTATCCAATTTCTGGGTCTACAACTCACCAGTGACATGAGTTGGGATTGCCATGTGTATGCATATATACATCAATAAATATTATTATTATTATTATAATTACCCTTTATTCGTTTACAAGCAGATGAAAACTGCTTCACTATCGTTTTCAATTCATAACTTGAGTTGTTGTTTGGGCTATTTTCATCGTTTGTAGAACATTGATAGTCCGACGTTTCGGCAGTCCGTCTACTGTCGTCATCAGGGTAGTCCTGAGAAGGACTGTTTCTTGCCAAACTTGTCATTTATAACGACTTTATCTGGCGGTATGTGTCTTCCCTATTAGACCGGCAGCCACGAGACCGGAGACAGACTGAAAACTACTACTACTACGCAAATAAGGAAAAAAATGGCATACTGCGCATACCCACTGCGCCTATACGAAAAAATGCACACTACGCATATACTGGTAACTTATATACAAGTTTAAAATAGTAGTTTCTAACCCCGTAATTAGTCGAGTGGCAAAAGTGTATGGTATATTGATATGCGGAAATTATCGACCGGGTTCAAACCTAGCACAGGACATTTCAACTAAAAAATAGGGAAGACACATACCGCCAGATAAAGTCGTTATAAATGACAAGTTTGGCAAGAAACAGTCCTTCTCAGGACTACCCTGATGACGGCAGTAGACGGACTGCCGAAACGTCGGACTATCAATGTTCTACAAACGATGGAAATAGCCCAAACTACAACTCAAGTTATACTCCATCGTCAACAATTACACGTCATGAGTTTCAATTCATAACTTTCCTAACATCCAACCTTTGATGACGAAATTTTTTAGTTACGTTTCAGTAACAATAATTTTCGAATACGTAACAAAATATATTCATGACATGATCCTAGTATTGGATTAAATTGCTTAAATGCTGCACTTGAGTTTCGTTAAGTTTGCGAGGTATCTACAGAAGACATCATCTCCTATATGCTGGTGTACAAATCTTAAATATTTTCATAATCTGTTGATAGATAATATGTAGCTTTATCTAATTTCGTCAGAGCATCGTTGTTTTTTCAGTAACAATTTATGATATTTCGAATGAGATTCATTTCAAATTTGTGATTATCACTTTAAAAATTACGCCACTAGCGTTAAGAATTTCTCTCTGATCTCATTTCTTTGTGATAGCTAGAGGCAATTACAAACTGTGAAGTTTTAAAATGTTTAAAAATATACCGTCTGAATTTTTTCCAAGACAATGGTCAATTACGCATGTTCAGCGTCCCCGCAAACACTATTTTGGTGCTGTCACATTCGCTGGAGCATCGTTTGTATCAACCCGATCGGGACTGGTATGGTAATGTGGCTAATGATACGTACCGACCGCCTATTATTACGCTAGAGTTTTTACCTTCAGGTACCCATTTTTGTCAACCTGGTGGACCTGGGACCGAAAAAACGCCATCAATGTTAGGGTTTGAAACCGGCTTATCAGATTCATAGTCTAGTGACCTATCCACTAGATCACCACGGTCCAAGTTTTTAAATAAAAATTAATAAATTATATTTGTCAATACAACACAAATAATATATTGTATAATAAGAGTAAATTTACACCGCTTCCAGCACTTAAAAATACCTATTTCCAGATCCGCGATCTAAAAGAAAAATTGGTCACATCCGAAGATAAAATAGAAAATTTAAATCTAGAATTTAAACACACCCAAGCATTACTGGCGGAAGCTGCCCACCACGAATCTAAAATCAAACAGGACTTATTCATGCGCGAAAACGAATTAACAGAGAAGGTTCATAGCGCCCAAGAAGAGGAAATGCGCCTCCTAGACGTGGTAACGCAATTAGAGCAACAAATCGGCGTCATGAAAAACGAAATCGATTGTCGAAGCAATCAGTTGGAAGCGGCGAAACAGACCATTTTACAAATGAATTCCGACGCTCTTATGAAACAACAAATAACCCAAGAGGAAGTTAACAAGTTAAAGAACGAAATTAACACCTTATTGCAACAGCAAGGAGCTCAGAAGGCGGAAAATGACAGGTTACACAAGCAGATTGAATGCATGAAATGTTGTATTCATCAACACGAAGCCGACAATAAGAATATTCGACAGCAGTTGGATAAATGTTCCAACGACATGAAGAATGTCGAGGCGGATAAGTACTTCTTGGAACAGAGGAATATTAAATTGATGGAGGCTTTAGATAAAACGCAAAGTACACTTCAGTCAAGAACAGAAAATATTGCAACTATGGAAATAGAATTGTTAGAAGCTAAGAGCAGCAGGGACGAGATCTGTAATGAAAGCCGAAATGTTGTGTTTAATGTTAGGGCATGGTTAGAAGAGCAAAAAAGAATCAACGAGCAATTAAAGGAGAAACTTCAGAAGAAGAACACACTAATTGCTAAATATGAGCAAGAAAGAAGGTATGTAATTGTGGATGTATGATGCAAATCATTTTTCAAAACACCTCTTGTAGCAACAAGGACATAACGTGCCTTCAAAAACTTTTCTCATTAGAGACGGCTATGCTCATTCAAAATTATACGTTTGTGACAGATTACGTGCACTATCACCAACTATTATTAAAAAGCATGGCCGTCTCTAATGAGGAAAGTTTTTGAAGGCACGTTATTTATACAAGGTGTCCCGTATCGTTATGTTCAAATTTTAGGAGTGTAAAGTAGACTTCATTTCAAGTAACAAAAACGCAAACCTTGTATATCCATTTTTATTTGTTTCAAAGTTACAGATCTATGAATGTTATTGTCAGATCATGAAAAAAATGTAATCGTACAGTCAATACAAACTGATTTTATTTAAAAAAAGTTATACGATTCAATAACAGGCCTGTGATTGTTAACGTCGCATAATAAAATGTTATCCTAAAATAAATAAACACGTGTCGTAGTGCATACAGAAATTTCTTGGAGACCTACAAAAAAGAGTACTGGAAATTGATTTATGATAAAGAAGGTTCTTACTTATTTCGTAAGTACTGGACCATGAATATCATACAATAATGTTCAGATGACTGTTAATGTTGCATTTTTTAATAAAGGATTACATTACGTTTCAGTTCATACAACAGCTTATTAGTGAGTGGACACGTTTTCTTTATTCAAAATGCATTACCGATTTTCTTCTTAAGAGTATGCGGGCATGCATTTTGTCTATGGCTACTGTAACGGCAGTGCATGCCAAGCAGTTATTGAATACCGACATCGGTTTCCCGATAGGCGCATTCCTCATTACAGAACGTTTCTGGAAGTACACACACAATTTCGGGAATGCGGACTGCGTGATTATCTTTTCAACCGAGGAGTAAATTTGCCAGCATACTTAGAGGAGGAGGAAGCAGTAGCTATTGTTACAAGGGATCCAACTCTCAGTGTACGTCGAATCGCTAGACAACTTGGAGTGCCACGAACGACAGTTTGGCGAATTTTAAAACGTGAGGGCTTATATCCATATCTATCGCAGGGGACACGGTTTGCTTGAGGCAGACCACTATGCTCGTCTAATTTATCATACCTAGATATTAAGACAGTCACGGCTTCATTTTAATTTCTGCAGATGGACAGATGAATCTACGTTCACGAGAAGTGTTGTTACAAATCTGAGAAACCTGCACAGGTGGTCATCAGAAAATCCCAAAGCTATACGCCCATCTAAATTTCAACATGAATTTTCCATTAACGTTTGGGCGGTCCTAATCCATGACTTGTTGATTGGTCCTGTCGTTCTTCCTTGGAGGTTAAATGCGGACAATTACCTTCAATTTCTTATTGACGAACTGCCAGGTCTTTTAGGAATTGCTGTCCGAAATTGGGTTTACGTCAATTATCCAAGGTGGATTGATAGAGGTGGTCCTGTTGCATGGCCACCGAGATCTCCCGATCTTAAACCTTGACTTTTATTTATGGGGGTACATGAAAAATTTAGTATACGCGCAAGTTTCGAACACAAGAGAAGAGTTGTTGGATCGTATTCACCTGGCTGCCAGGCAAATCCGACAAAACAAGTATGAAATTCGGATAAGTACTTTTTTCTGTTGGCACAAGCCTGCATTCAACAAGGACATTTTGAAAATATTATTAATGGCACTTTTTTTAAATAAAATCAGTTTTTATTGACTTTAAGATTACATTTTTTTTCATGATCTGACAATCACATTCATAGATCTGTAACTTTGAAACAAATAAAAATGGATATACAAGTTTTGCGTTTTTGATACTTGAAATGAAGTCTACTTTACACTCCTAAAATTTGCACATAACGATACGGGACACTTGTACAGAAAAAATATAGAATATATGTTAAGTCTTTTGACTTTCTTTTCTAGGAAAGGTCGCTGTGATTGTGCTCGTTCCCGCGAAGGATATACAAGACAACGAGGCGGTGCAGTACAATCCAATTATTTTCAAAATAATCCGCCACCAGTTAATAGATCACATTGGAGTTTAGATTCCAGAGGGTCGGGTTCTGAAAGTCCTACCAGCAGTGCTTCAAGTACACATGCCGATTGGTACGAATACGAGGTGAGTAATTGTAACATTATACAAGGTGGCTCACAGCCGACTGATACATTTTGTTTTCTGTCAAAGTGACAGTGCAAACAAAACTTTGCTATTCGCAACAGTTAGTGTAAGTTTTCAAGTTAATGTTTAGTGATTATAATCGAGAAATGGACCTAAGTTTTATTATGAGACTAAACCCATTACACAGACAAGACGCAGTTTTCAACGGTATTTCAGTATTCAACCGCGTGCAGCATTACCTTCACGGAATACAATATTGTCATGGGTTAGTAAATTGGAAAATACGGGTAGTTTATTTAATGTAAAACACGGTGCTATACGAAGAATACGCACCATTGCGAATATTGGAAGAGTCGGAGCATCAGTTCAACAAAGTCCTCAGCGTTCGACACGGCGCAGGTCAAATGTTATTGGGATCTCGAGAAGAAGCTTGCAACGAATTCTTCATGAAGAACAATTTCATCCTTATAAGCTTCAGATACTCCAAAAACTTTTTCCGCAGGATAGAATAAACCGCATAACATTTTGTAACAAACAGAATGTTGGAAATTCTAAACGAAAAACTAGACAGGCTGCATTTGTTATTTATGACAGATGATGCCCATTTTCATCTGTCGGGCTGGGTAAGTAAACAAAATATGCGTTTTTAGTCCCAAAAAAATCTCCGACAAATCCACGAAACACCTTTACATTCGCCAAAAGTTACGGTTTGGTGTAGCATTGGAACGTTTGGAGTGGTGGGGCCATATTTTTAAGAAAATGAAAACGAACAAGCTGTCTCAGTCAACTCTCAACGTTACATCGATAAGTTACAAAATTTTGTGCAGGTGGAGCTAAGAAGAATGGGTATAAATCGAGCAGAAATTTATTACCGACAAGACGGTGCTACTGTCCATACTTCTCGTTAAGCATACAAGCTGTTAGACAGATGTTCGGCCATGTCATATCTTACAATGCGGAAATTGTGTAACCACTAAGATCACCAGACTTATCTGCAACTTGTGTAAAAAAATCGCCCTAGAACAATTGCTGAATTAAAAAATGCAATATGTGAAGCAATTAACACAATTGATCAAGAGTTATTACATAGGGTATTTAACAGCTTTGCGAATCGCTTGCATCAATGTATCGACAATGATGGCGGCGACTTAGGGCCATCACTGACCGTCGCATTACTGACCGTCGAGTATCCGAGTGTCGTTACTGACCGCGGTAATTTGGTCAAATTTGTATAGGGGTTGCGGAAGATTAAATAGTTATATTACTGACCGTCAATATTGATAAGGGTTTAATTATAGAGGTGAGGCAAGCTTTTAGTAAGAAATTCAATGTTAAAATGTAAAAATAAGAAAATTCCTTCCCACTTTTTCCAGGCTTAGGACTGGCAGAATTTGTAACAAATTTCGGCGTGGTTAAAAATTCTGCATTTTGCATTCGTCTGTAGTACATAATTTTTATAAAGTATTTACAGTATTCAGCATAAGCCATTCGTCATTCAAAAATGATATGTACAGAATATTTACAATCTAATCTTAAGTTTGCCTTATAATGGAATTATATGTACTATCTGTCGTAGCGCAATATCAATTCTGTTTGTCTGCTCTAACTGCTTCATAGTCTCTTCGATTCTTCGGTCTAATAAAATAGACTTTCCAGCTCTTTGTTTAGAACATAAATTATGTTCGATTCTTTGTTGTAAAATATCATAATGAGTAGCATCCTTTTTTAGAGTTTTGATTAGCTCTATAATATTCGGATGGGATTTTCCAATATTTCTATTAAGGCGGCTGTTCCATGACTCACATACATTCGTAGTTCGGTGTCGTTGATTGTAGCATATCCACATGTGTTGAATTGTCTCGTTTTCTAACCATTGCGTTACAAAGTAATCGTTGTAACTGTCTATCTGTTCATTGTTAGGAGAGTTTTCCATAACATGCAGCCAGCCTTCGTCAGTCAAAGTAGGTGGTAGATGAGCCAAGCTAGCTGTTAATTTAATATGAGTTCGCACTTCTAAATCTTCTTTGTATTGTTTCACTAGTCCAAGCTCCTGAACTAGAGATGATTGCTCTGAACCGAACCTGTTCCTTTGAACCTAGTTCGCGTGCCGGAGCAGGTGCACCTAGTTCGCATTTTCCAAAAGAGTAGATCCGATTGAAACGATTCCGAGTCGTACAATTCCGATCGTTAAAGTCGGAGCGCCCGAGAGTTGATCTCGCAGTTGCACCTACATAATCCCATCGTATTATGTAAAAGAGTAGGTCCGCCTGGAACGAGTCCGACTAAGCGAATCGAAATGTGAGAAATAAACGACGCAACTACTCCTATACCTATGTATAAATAAATACAACTGGCAATTGTAGTTGCTGCGATTCCGAATAATTGTATATAGAATTGTGCAACCAAATATGTATATTTATTTTTAAATAATTAGTATGATTTCTAGTCATAAGAAAAACTAAATTTTTAGCGACACAAAAAATATATAATAAAAAGTAAAAATAATAAGAACTAATACGTAAAAAATAGTTTTAATTTTTGTATTTAAATCTAAATGAAATCATCGTTCATATTCAGGAAAACTAGTTTTTCTACTTTACTCGTGCCTAACCGTGTTCTTCTTTCATTTAAAATATACCCCGCTTTAGAAAAGAGTCTCTCGCATGGAACTGAAGTAGCTATTGCACAACATATTTCCTTTACAACGATACTTAGATTCGGGAATAAATATTCACTGTCCTTCCACCACTGAAATGGATCCTGATTTCGATCAGCCATTTCACATTCTAAATATCGTTGCACTTCCATTATTGCGCGAGAATTTGCAGACCCTGGGACTTCAACATTAGATAACATTTTATCTATTGAGGTATTATTGGTATTATTTTTGTGATTAGTCTAACGAATGTTTCTTTTTTTCTAACTTTAAACATTCTTTCTAACCGCCGCCGTCAATAAATTAAATACATTCAACACATTGCATATTAGAATGACAGGGGATTTTCTAGTGTTGCATTGAAAAGCATACAAAAATTATTTTAAACCTATGTATGTATGTATGTATATCGTATGCACTTTAATTAAAAAAAAATCTATAAATTGCAATCTGACACCTCATTTAAAATGTAATAATTTGACTGCTATTTGTATATCCAAGCTGTGTGCCTAAGTAAACATAAAGATTACCCTGACTGATCGGACGCAAAATATGACTCACAATCGGTCGGAGTCGGAACTGATTTGTGCACCTAGTTTGCCGCACCTAGTTCGGAACTGGAATCCTGGTAGGTGCACCTACTCCGCTCAAGGAGTAGGTTATATCATCTCTATCCTGAACCTTTCTCCATAAACACTGATTAAAATGGAAATTGCAACCGTTTAGCTTCGAATTCGGAAAACATTCTCTGTAAGCTGATATTGCAGCAATTTCAAAATCCATTTTAAAGATTTTCGGATAAAATCCGGGAATATTTTCTTTAATGAGGGAAAGTTTCGTATATGTGGATTTCTTTCGATTAGGGAGTAATACATATAACGCTGGCCTAACTCTGGTTTCTCGGTCTGTACTACCCAAGTCTACTTGCAATGAATACAACTGGTGAAACAGTTTATTGCAACTTTTAAAAGTGCCATCTGCAAAAACGATTTTTGCTCTTGAAAGCGATTCTATAGCGAGTTGGCTTCCAAAGCATATAATTCTTTCATCAGTTAAAGTATCAAATAACACAAAGTTATGTCCATCCTCAAATAGTACCAAGTTTTCTGGAATTAAAAGTTCAGTTTGTGTTTTAGGTAAAACTGGTACACCTAGAGCTTTATTTCGTTGACGATATAAAGTAGATTTCATTGATATATAATCGGGCATTTCGGTGACAAATTGAAACCCGGAATTGTTGGATTGATGGAACTCTTCTCCAAAAATTTTTGGTATTGATGTCAGTTCTTCCCTAGCGCGCTTTTTACAGTTGGATTTGCATTTTTCCACATCTGTGTAGGCTGCATTCGCAGCTTTGGAACAGTTGTGTTTACCTTCATACATAACTGCTTTATCTTCCGTGTCAGTAGTTATACTGCCACTGCATTCCTTGTTATTGTTGGAATTCACGCATCTCCAGTTCTTCGTACCATTTTTGTTTGTCCTTTTAAGACAATATTTATATCCCTTATAGAGGGCTTGCCATCTTCCTTTGCCACTTTCGATAAATTCAAGATTATCCATGTTGCACTTATAACT
The DNA here is from genome assembly GCA_935421215.2 of Melolontha melolontha. Lineage (NCBI taxonomy): Eukaryota > Metazoa > Arthropoda > Insecta > Coleoptera > Scarabaeidae > Melolontha > Melolontha melolontha. The sequence goes on along the minus strand of OW285237.1, from coordinate 177,015,662 downwards.
CACACTCACAAAATCGGCTGTACTTGTTTAGAACTTAATAACGACTACACCTTAATAACAACTACAGCTTAAACCAGCCATTAGCCGGGGCGAGGGAAGGGGGGGGTGGGAGATAAGAAGAATAGGTATGCTAGTAACATATCCAAAAATGTGATCCTAATGGAGTAATTTTCCATACGACTTTATTAAATGAATTTTTAATTATATCATGAGATAAGAAGAATAGGTATGCTAGTAACATATCCAAAAATGTGATTCTAATGGAGTAATTTTCCCGGCGGAGGTAATCTCACCACCAAATGTTACCCTCTACCTGCATCGATAGAATAATCTCATAATCCGGCAGGTATTTTCACCACTAACAGAGTTCAGGTAATAAAAGCAATATATACCGTAATTTGGGAATTTACAGTACTAATATTGTCTATTTAATGTTGTTGTTGCAAAGTTATTACGGTTTCACAAGTTAGTTTCTTTTGCTCAACAGAATAGGTTAGTACTTACAATTGGTGTTGTTTATTGTGATAATAATTTAATATAAGTATTCGATTTATAAGATGTCAGCTACGTTAGTAAAAAGTATACGGGGTAAAGATTTACTTCTCTTTGAGAATTTTACGTATTTTAAAGAAAAAGAATTGAAAAGCGGAGAAGTTTTCTGGAGATGTGTCCAAAGAAGAAAGTGTAATGTTAAAGTATTTACTGTTGGTCCTGAGCTTACAATATCGAGGAGTGATATAGTTCATAACCATGAAGTAGATGAGCAAAAAACAAACAGGAAAGTGCTTACAAATTTGTGCAAGCGAAAAGCAGAAGAAGATTTATTGGAAAAACCTTCAAAGATTATTCGAAGAGTCCTTAGTGCCAATATGCCAGAGTCTGTTACAACCAATGATGTCAATTATGTACGAAGAAATATGTACCTATAACTGCCGTCGGAAAATATTTCCTAGTCGCCTACCTGCAAATATAAACGAAGTGCATGAAGTTGTACATCTATATTCTCCTAAAATTAAAACCGCGAAAAGTGAAAACTTTTTGTTTATAAATAGTGCAGAACATAACATTATCGTATTTACATGTGAAGCCAAGATTCGTGCCTTGTCTAAAATGAATACTTTGTATATGGACGGCACATTCTCATATTGTACGAAATACTTTCTACAATTTTTTACCATCTATGGACTTCAGAATGGACACTATGTCCCACTACTGTATTGCTTGTTGCCAAACAAAAGTTGGACCACATATAAAACACTTTTTTTGTTGTTGAAATCTAACATTTTTGAATCATTTAATTCATTTTTCGAACCTAGCGAGATCTATGTTGATTTTGAAAAAGCAATACATACCGCAATAATTCATGTTTGGCCCAGTGTAAAAATCAGTGGCTGTAGATTTCACCTACACCAAGCATGGTACAGAAAAATTCAGTTCCTTGGATTAAGTGAACATTATAAAAATAATTCAGAAATAGGAAATTGGCTGAAACTTACCTTTGGTATGACTTATCTACAACCAGAACATGTTGCGGACTGCTTTGTTTTCGATTTGATGGCTTATAAACCAGACAATAGCCTGTTAGATAAATACGCCGATTATTTGTTAGAAACGTATATAGAGGAAAATGCTACATTTCCTACGAATATATGGGCGGAAGAAGTTGCCTCGAATACTCGCACTACAAATGCGTGCGAGTCGTTCCATTCCAGATTTAATGCACCTTTTTATAGTACGCATCCGTCTATATATGTGTTTATCGAAAAATTGAAAGAATTTCAAGTTGACACTGACATCAAAATACAAAGTTTACATATTCCTAATAAAATAAAGGATAGGCAAGTGAAAAACAAATTAAAATATTTGTCATTTGTCCAGGCTAGAGTTCATAAAATGTGTTTGTCATTCTTCGTTACCCAATTAATTTTGCTTTTTTTATATATAATATGTATATACCTAATAGTTTCTATAACTTTTTAGTGATTTATTTTTATATGTATATAGTATATGTATATAAATGTTTACTGTTTACTGTGGTGCATGCTATGTAACGTGTTACTTTTTATTTTTGTGTTTTGAATTCCATATGATGTTTTTCGTTATTTTTGTATTTTTAGCCAATATATATATATATATATATATATATATATATATATATATATATATATATATATATATTACTATCACTACTTCTTTTTATTATTATTCTCAATAAAATCTCAAATTTCATTTATTAGTGTTGAATGTTTGCAAAATTATAATTTGTTAAACTTTTATAATAGATTCTGAAAAGGCACTCAGTAATAAATTCATTCTTCCTTCATTAGAAAATTTAATGAAAAATTACGTATTAAAACTAGTGGTGAGAATACCTATGGTATTAACGTGAATCCTTACGGACGGTGGGGAATTTACCTATAGGATTAAAGTAGACTGGTCATTTAGTGGTGAGATTACATCCGCCCAATTTTCCATACGACGTTATTAAATGAATTTTTAATTATATCATGGGTCAATTCATCTTACGGTCAGTAATGAGACTATTACCTAAATAGATTGGGTTCGTTTCATAAAATAAAATGATCGCGGTCAGTTATGGCACCGAAACAGGTAAAATTTTGTTGCGGTCGGTAATAAGACGGTCAGTTATGGGACTATCCCATGGCGGCCACCTGCCTGATGTAATATTTAAAAAAATAAAATTTGGTGTTTTTTTTGTTATTATAAAATCCATGTTTGTTGTTTTAAAACAAATATTTCTATACCAACAGTCGGCTGTGCGCCACGCTGAAGGTAAATATGAGTTTACAGTTAGTACACGAGAATACACGAAGCACTCGCATCATTGTACGTGCCCCAACAGTACGTCATCACGAGCCGCACCTAAAAATATGTACGGTGCTGTGCATTTATTATAATTATTGGTAGGACGGATAAAATATTTAATGCATTATGTAGTGTTTATTATTAGAAAAGATTAAGGTAAATTATGTGTTATTTTACTGTTGATCAAGTTGGTCATTTTAGTTCTGTCAGAATTAGAGAATAATCCCGAGCATGTTTTTCAATACCTGGATTACGGGATTTTTGAAGCGCAATACCGGGATCCCGGGATTAGACTATGTGGTTTCTAATTGGGCTCAAATGAAAAAAAAACTTAAGTAATTTCTTAAAAATGATTTATTAATATTGTTGCACAACACAATATACTAAAATAAGGAACAAAAAAGACAATACAAAAAACTATTTAGAATGTCGAAAATTCAATCGCAGAAATATCAAAGCATCCAATGTTTGACTTCCAAGCCTGCTTCGTAGTTTATTGCCAACATAAGCAGCAGCTAAAAACGCTCGCTCAGGTTCTACACTGGTTGGAGAAATAGGCATTAGATATTTATATGCTAATTCTAAGTGATATCCACGAACTCCTCCATTTTCGAACAGGCTCATTTGGCGTCTAATACTATTTACCAACCCCGATTCATTTTATACTTCAGGATCTGGAGATTCCATGCTCTTATTAATTTCCAGCTGGAACTTTTCCTTTAGTGTCAATTGGGGTCATTATCTGTTTGTGATCGTGACCTTTCTTCCTCTTCCGTGTCATTTCGACTATTTAGTCTTTTAACAATACTCTTTATTTGCGCCCTCACTAAAGCCTGTGTAGGAACTGGAAATAAGTCAAGCCATTCCAAATCCGATAATTGATTTTCATCATCTTTTCGTGGATTTTGTAAATAATTTAACACACCAGTTAAATCTTCACATCGTCGTTGCTTTATACGTTCCACTAAGGATGTTTTCATTTTATTGGCGAGTGCTGAGTTTTTGCTAGACAATTGTTTTATAAGAAATTTCAAAGCGGCATCAGCTGTGCATAAATTAGCATATCGTCGACAGATTGCTTCTACTGTTAATTTAATTGGGGTCAGCACATTAACAACTTTATTTGCCGAGTCAAAATCAGCATCTTCTAAACGGATTGGATGATTGAGACCTATAAGAGCTTTCTGAATGCAGGTTTTTAAAAGAGAAAATCGTTCCATCATCGTTAAAAGACTATTCCACCTGGTTTTACAGTCCAAAAAAAGTGACAGCTCTTGTTCATGTTCAATCTTCACATATTTTTGAAGTACTGTTTCATTTTTCAATGGTGATCTTTTGAAATACACTACAACTTTGCGGATTTTCTTTATCAGCTCATTAATGTTTTTATCTTTCGTTAACTCTAGTCTGTGTTCTAGCGCAAGTTCATTTTGTGACATATTAAGATTAAACCTGATTCTGGACAGTCTAAGTCTTCTAAATTGTCATCATAATCGTTATCGTTCATATAATCAGCAGCCAAAGCTGGTTCATTTATAGTATCATCTGAGTCTGAGGTAGGACTGTCTTGCCTGTCTTGAAAATAATTCTTCCAAATTGATACCATGTGCGGGACACAGTTGTTGTTCAGTGCAAACAAGCTGTCCCACCTTTATCATAACGTTCGGTCCATCGGTTACAGTAGCCACGATATCAGTTTCCAGGGAAATATCAAATTTACTTGGAAACTTTTTCAATATACGATGACAATTTTCATCCGTCAAACTTCCATGAATAGGAACGAGTCTAAGCTCCAAATTTTTTTATTTGAATGAACGTTGACTGCCATGTATCGTTTAGTGGACGTTGATGTCCACTCGTCGAAAGATAGACTGAATCTTTCACCTGCACTTTTCAAATGTTTTAATTCCGCAGTTACTTACTTTCTGATTTTTTCACTGTAATTCATAACACGCTTTCGAATTGTGACGGCTGATTTTGGTAAATCCGTGTATTTTGCTAAGAGCAATTTTCTCAAATCGTCTTAATTTATGAATACACTGAATGGAAATCCATCTAATGCAATCATTCTTGCCAAAACATCATCCCGGCTATCGTCGGCACTTTTAGCAAAACAATCTTCTAACTTTCGTTTAGCTGGCGGCGGTGCTGTGTTCAGATTTTCAGAATCTTGACTTGTTGAAGCTGTTAAACGATTAACGTCAGCTAAATTTTTAATGTTATGTTTTAATGACAAATGTGTAGGTATGTAATCCCTTAGTGAACCCCCCAAAGTCTTGAGAATGGCAGGGCATCGCTTATATAAATTTTCATCCGTCATACTTCCATGAATAGGGACGAGTCCTAAGCTCCAAATTGTTTTATATGAATGAACGTTGACAGCCATGTATCGTTTATTGGACGTTGATGTCCACTCGTCGAAACCGTTAGCACTTTTACCTTCTTTCGGAACTAAAAAATAACTCTACGCTGACGACGTATCACTGTTTTTTATGTTGAACAAAATCCCCCGCCATTTAAAATAAACTTTTTCAGATAATTGACTTTTAAATTTAAATAACGTAACCTGCGTAACCTTGTCGTTGGTAGAATAATAAATGAAAAAAGTAAATTCTAATAAGCGTATTATTACTTTCGTACAGGGAATCCCCGACGATGAATCCCTCGCAACAATATTATGATATATCATATGAGGTGATCGGGTGATTCCCCGGTTGGCCCGTTGGGGAATTACTTTAACAGTATTGTATTGAAGTATGCCGGGCGGGGAAGTCCCTTCTAAGTTACATATTATTTGGGCTGTACCTGTGTAGTTCTTTTATCGTACGGCGTACCTAAGGTTGATTTTTTGTCTTTATGTAATAAGTGCCCTTAATATAATCTAGGTAAGGTCATTGTCAAGGCGCAACGGATTACGGAATGCAAACTGGCAATCCCGAAAATCCCGAGATTGACCAAGTACAGTCCCGGGATTTACGAGATCAAAACCCGCCCGAGATCCCGGGATTGTATTCTCTAGTCAGAATACATATAACAGTCAAACTAGCGTCATTTCAGAATACATATATTCAATTGTAACATTAGTGTTTATTATTATACCTACAGATAAGACGAACTAAGATTATACTGTTATTGTTAGTCATTGGATTTAATTTTATTAAAGGCGACACTATCGAAGATGTTTCAAATTTGTTGAGTATTAAATTGTTCTTCTAAAAAATCTGTAATAATTGTCCAATGTTCCGCTTTGGCTTTGAATTCACGTTCTTTATCATGAATTTAATTGTTTTGTTAGTGTTAGAAACCAACTGGGTTTTGTTTATACTTACCCATATCAATTATAATAATTAACAATCCGAAAAAACTATTTTATGGTATATATAGAATATTATTTCCGTGTTTGTAAAGAGTCTTTCATTAAGCGCTTCCTATCTTTAAATTTAAATCAAACAAAGTGTGTGTGAGATATCATCGAAATTTTTTATTCGTTTGAAACACCTATTGATGCCATTAGGTGTGGAATATAACATCGTTCAAATGTCTGCCACCGCTCCTCTGGGTGGAGCGCATCTGAAATGTCCAATTTTCCATGACCCTGGCGCATAAATCAGGCTGAATTTGACCGATGGCATGGGTTATGTTGGCTCTGAGGACCGCTGTGGTTTGTGGCTTATTCGCATACACCTGCGACTTAAGAAAACCCCACAAGAAAAGTCTAACGGGGTCAAATCGCACGATCTCGGTGGCCAGTTCACATCACCTCCACGTGAGATGACCATGCCCTCAAATCGCTCGTGCAGAATATCCAATGTGGCATGAACTGTGTGGCACGTAGCGCCGTCCTGTTGAAACCCCATGTCTTTGGTGTCCAGATCATCCAATTCAGGCCAAAAGAAGTTGGTAATCATCGACCTATAGCGCTCGCCGTTGACAGTGATGGCCTGGTCAACGTCGTTCTCAAAGAAATATGGACCGATGACGCCGCCAGCCCAAAATCCACACCAAACAGTGACTTTTTCGGGATGCATTGGACGCTCTTGGATCTCATGTGGATTGGTATCGTCCCAAATTCGACAATTTTGTTTGTTCACGTACCCATTCATCCAGAAATGGGCCTCATCGCTGAAGATGATTCTTCGATGAAAATTAGGGTCAGTTGCCAACTGCTCCAGAGCCCAGTCAACGAACACACGTCGTTGTCTATGGTCGTTTACCTTCAGTTTCTGGGTCAGTTGAATTTTGTACGGGTGCAGGCCCAAGTCACGACGCAAAATTCGCCAAGTTGTGGTCTGCGAAAGACCGAGTTCTTGTGAGCGACGCGAAATCGACTGCCTCGGATTCTCCTGCACACTCTCACGGACAGCGGCGATGTTTTCAGCAGATCTTGCGTTTCGTCGACGTACGGGTGTTGGTTGATCGTTTACTGAACCAGTGGACTCAAATTTATCCACCACATTGCGAATAGTCCTCTCGGTAGGACGATTATGGTGACCGTAAAATGGACGAAGCGCGCTGTACGTTGCCCGAACAGAACACCCATTTTGATAAAACAATTTTATTATTTGCACGTGTTGTTGAATGCTATATCCGTCCATGGTGATTTGGCAAAGCACATTGAATAAATGACAACTAATTTGACAGATGTAGCTTCAACAAGATGACCGTTATCAACTGTCAAAGTTCGGAAGTCCCTGTTGGAAGACACATTAGTAGGAAAAAAATTTGACACTGCCGTTTGTCAAACGCTCCTTAATCAACCAAACAATTTATAACGTAAAATAAGATCACAACATGCAAATAGAAATAGACAGTTAATACAATCAGTGTTTGCGCGAAAGAGATAAATGTGTTAGAAAGATCTATCAAACTCTTTCTATTTCTATATCAGTCGGTAATTACTTCCGTCCACTCGATCATTAACGAACTAGTTACATAGTACCGATTAACGTATGGATAGAAATAGCAAAGGAATTTATTTTCTATAAAGTTACATAGTTCAACTACTGATCTTAATTGAAGCGTCCTGACAGGAAAAAACAATTACTTTTACGCATCCTGGATCGTCCGTGAAGTTCGTTTCGTCGTAGTTTACTACTACAAAGGTGGAATATCTTTTAGACTTTCCGTCAAGTTATCAAAATATTTATTGATTGTTTTATGTCATACCTTCGCCTTACTTTCTTTTATTGATTGGGATAACCTTTTTGTCTTTGGCCTAGTATTTTTATTTTTATACTTCTGGTAACGCTGCGTACGATTATTTATAGACACAATGTAGTTATTGTCAATAGATCAATAGATTAACATCTCTTGCCATAGTCGTACGTACCTGCTTTCCTATAGCTTTTATTGTTCACATTTTTTGTTTGGAACACGGCATAATCTATCCTATTTTCTTAACTAATTATTTAATTATAATTAGCAAATATTGGCAACAAACATTTCGAAACTAAGGTTATCGTGTTGGATTTTATAAATTTTTATATTTTCGTCAAAAGTAATTACCGCATAGCACGCTAATGTTAATTGTTGCGGTCGAATTCAAGTGCAGTAATGCTAACTTAACAAAAATTTGACACAAACTGTCAGCTTGAATATATCCTAAATGCAGTAATAACAGTATGTTATTAACTTATGATCTCAAGTTTTTGCGCCTGACATTTACTGACTGTGATATGCCTTGTAAAGAGACCATAAAAATCTTTCTTATTATTTCATTTAATTTGAAGGAAGTGGATTACAATGCGATAGTGGAGGAACCTAGTGCAGAAGTTTGGATACACCGAGTGGAGAGCATGACTGAAGAACTCCAACGTAGTAACAGATACTGGAAAAGAAAAATTAATGATAGTGAATTTATGGTATCCAAAGATAAGTAGTTTATATATGTACTTTTCTTTTCATATATCTATATATTTATATCGATTTATTATAAAAGTGTATTTTACATTATACTATATGATTTTTTTTTACTTACAAACTATAATTAAAGATATGTATTTGAAAATAGTTTTTTTTTTCCCGGTGTATTTCTTCTCCTTTAGTTCACATATTACTAACATCTCTAGATTTTCTTATACGATCTTTTCGTACATTTTAGCAATTTATGCACATTTGCCATTTGGTTCGAACAAAGGACTGTAGATATATATTTACAGGCTGTCTTTGAAATAAAAACATGAAAAACGAAAAGATGTAATTATATAGAAAATACAAATCGAAAATATTGTGAGCCTGTAATGTAGCTGCGTCCTGTGGCGGCTACATGGTTACGTCGATAGGATGATACACATAAGCATCGGAATAAAACTCCGGTAAAGTTGGTATACATCACAAACTTAACAATTATTTACAAGTATGGCAACGAATAGTATCGTAGTCAAAGGAGAGTTCTAACTGGCTCTCTGACGATGATTGATCTGTCTTCTTTAGTTGAATATCTTATATACCATTAGAATGCCCTCGTTTGACTACGTCCTCACTTATGTGTAAACAGATGTGCAAGCGTGTAACCTTTAATTAATGATGCTTGCGTTTACCTAAATAGGTAGACCGTTTACATACAATGTAAAATAAGACCAGGGCCTCGCCTTGACTGAACTAGTACTACAAACATCACTTAACTAGGTTATCACACCTGCCATCCTGCGAAAAAAGAAAAAAACAGGATTTATTTGCTTTTTTTTCTTTCCTTAGCATTTAGGTATAGGAGTTCGTATATCTACTTATTATTCTTTATTTACTATCTACTATCTATTTTACATTGTTACATTTACCTTTACATGGTTTGGCTCTCTCTTGCTCCATGGAATAATTTTCCTCAGGAAGTCGCTGTTCCTGGAATTATCTTTGACTATACATATTTCTTGTATGTCGTGTTCTGCGCAGAACTCTTGAAGTGTAGTCAACCAGCGCATGTACTGCTGAGGACTCGTTGTACCTACAGTCTCCTTCATAAAAATTGTGAGAGCATCGTCGTCGTATAGGAACATTCCCTTGAAACGCGCGCTTGTTTCGTTACGACGTTGGAGTGAATTGAAGCTTGCCTTGTCTATCACCTGAAGTTCAATAGATCCCGCTGGTCTCTTTAACAGTTCCACAACCCCGGGGTGATCAGCCCGAGAGCCGGTGGAATCCGTGACTGGTGGTTTCGTACTGGTGCCATCGGCATCTGTCTGTCTTGACTGACGTCTAGTCGTAACAAAGATGCTGTCGGTAGCTCCACCACTAACCTTCTTCAAGTCGTTGGAATCTATCTCTATTCATGATAAGGCGTCTGCAACTACGTTTTCAGAACCCTTAATGTAATCCTGCTATGATGAAATTATATTCTTCTAATATTAACCTAAATTTCGTAAGACGACTAGAGGGGTTAGTCATTCCAAATAAATATATTAACGGCCTGTGGTCTGTAAAGATCTTGAATTTTCGACCATATAAGTAAGGCCTGAAATGCTTGACTGCCCAAACTACAGCTAGTAATTTTTCAATTGTACAGTAATTCCTTTCTGCTTTGTTTAAGGACTGACTGGCATAAGCGATAGGCCTGTCGTTGCTGTTGGATAGTACTACTCCAATCGAATAGCCTGATGCATCTGTTTTTAGGACAAACATGTTGTCTGCATCGAAATTTGGATATTGTAAAACAGGTGGTGTCTGAAGGGCTAACTTAAGCTTTTCGAATGCCCTTTGTTCCACATCGGACCACGAAAAAGGGATGTTTTTCTTTGAAAGGTTGTTCAAAGGTGTCGCGATGTTGGCAAAATTTGGTATGAAACGCCTATAGTAATTAGCGAAAGCTACGAATCGTTTAACGTCCTTCGCGTTTTTGGGAACCGTATATTCCAATGAGGCTTTTACGTTCGACGGGTCTGGTGAGACGCCGTCGGCAGAAATGACGTGTCCCAGATACAAAATCTCTTTCCTTAAAAAGTCGCATTTGCTTGGGTTAAGTTTAAGATTAACGCTCCTTAGTCGTTCTAATACTCTAACTAAATTCAGGTTATGTTGCCTAAGATTATTGCCGAAAACTATGAGGTCGTCTAGGTAAATGAAACATTGTTCGTAATTTAGTCCTGACATTGCTATTGTCATGGCTCGAGAAAAAGCACTACTACTTGTCTTTAGTCCCATTGGAAGTCGGCACATTTGGTATTGATCTTTGCCGGTTGTGAATGCTGTATAGGGACGGCTTTTGGGATCTAACTCGATTTGATATCCTTGCGCTAGATCCAAGTGAGAGAAATAGACTGCACCTGAAAGTGAGTCTAAGATCTCGTTGATCGAAGGCAGTGGGAATTTCAAAATTAAAAACCCTCGTAAAATTGTATTATGTAACGCCTATGTATTCAAAAGATTCAGAAAGTAAATACCTCTATTGAAGCTGCACACATACACACACATACACGCCACAGCGTATGTTTCCATATTGTTATGAATAATGGTTTGAAAATTTAGCAGACCACCGTCCACAACTAGTTTTCCCAACTAGGTTTCTCAGCCGGTGAATTTTTAAATATGAGACTTCTAACTTCTCGGGTTCCAATAAGGAAAGTCGTGTCTGTGAATTATTTTAGGCGCCAGTGAAATGTTCACAAAAATTTATTTACTTAAATTATATAAGTTACTAAGCAATATTGGAGTTATTACAATAAATGAAACACAAGATAAAATTTAAACTGAATATTTAATACAAAATTAAAAAAAAAAAAAATCTATCTTTACTAAGTATAAAGATACTGTATTATACAAAAATACATGAGGTATAAACATTCATTGTAAAATTGACAGCTAAATTAATGGAAAAACTTCCTCTTAGTGAGTCCGATCAAACTTATCTAAAAATAATAAAGTTCAATATTAATTTCTCCCCAGAGAACCACACTGTATAATCAAATCTGATACACGTGCAAAAATTTACACATGCGCAATTAACATATACAAAAAAAACCCTGAATCCTCGAACAAATTATAATTACTATAATTTTAACATAGAAATTTTAATAGTAAGCTTTATTATTTATATTTCTAATAATTAAATCTCTTAATTAACAAGCTTGGATACAATAGAAATATTCTTATAATTTTATGTTTTATGATATAAAAATTTAATACTTACAAAAACTAAAATGGAGACGAAGAACAAAGAAGGTGCATAATCAATTTAAAACATCAATAAATCACTAATCAAACAAATAACCGTTTTAATTCAATATAATTAATTATATCACACCAAGCTACCTTCTAGTTCAAGCTATAATATTGGTCTCCCAGAATTACTTGCAACTTTCCCATCAAAGCGACTTCGGATAAACCAGTTTTTATCTTCGCACATTTAAATAACATTTTCAATATATATACCGTCTGGTTTTAACAAAATATATACATTTTTAAATAAATTATTTTTAATTAAAAATCCATAGCAATATGTAACAGCTGTCGATATTATAGAAACTATTACATTGTAGGCTAAGGTCAATAACTTCAATCAAAATCCGCTATTTATGCAATCCAATAAATTATTAAAAATTTAAAGAATGAGAATTGTCAATGTTTTTTTTTTTGTCGCGAGAAGTAGCAAATATAAAATATAAATATGTATAGTTTATATTTCCTTTTTAGAGTAAAATCATTGTTAACTGCTTTTTTGTTTGCGACCATTTTTTGGAAGTCGGTTTTATTTTTTTAACCAAATTTTGTTTATACACCTTCCGTTAACCTCCATTTATTTTGATGTTCTCTTTCTAGCCATAAACAGATCTCCCTTTTAGCGGAATCCTTAGCGATTCCACATACAGGTTCTAGTCCTATGAAGTTCCTATTAGTACCTTCTTTGGCCAGTTCGTCTCATTGCCTCATGTCCTGGCACCCAAATCAGCGACACAGTATTGTCTTGTGCCAGTTTATTGAGGACCTGTTTACAATATTTCACCAGCTTTGACCTGGTAGATGGGTTCATAATGGCTTTAATAACTGCCTGACTATCAGTCATTATGTTAATTTTTTTGTTTGCGCAGCTGGTTTCCCGAATTTACTCGGCGCAGGCTGCGACTGCACACAATACGACCTGGAAAACCATTGTATGTTTCCCCAGACATATCGATATCTTCCTTCTAAGGCACATTCCGCATCTGCCCCCTGACTAGATTGTGATCCGCCAGTGTACCAGGTGCCGGCACCACAATCGCTCGAGTGACTTTTTGCCTGTTCCCTGGTCGTTATAAATATGTTCAGCTTAGCTGTAAACATAATCTCAGGTGTCACACTGTCCGCCGGCATTGGAAATATCGGCTCTTCCATATATTATATAGTTCCTGTGATATCGGTATAGCTCCCTACGACCTTATTAGAATATCATACGTCATTGGCCTTCAGCCTCAGGATCGCAGCCATTGCCTCCGCCTTTACAAATAGTTCCAGCGGAGGGAGACCCACGATGGCCTCCATGGAGGCGGTTCCCGTGCTGTTCATAGCTCCCGTGATTCCCAACAGAGCCTGTCGCTGGAGAGTCATGAGGAGATGTCCGCTCCGTCCTCCTCCACCAGACAACAGCTCCATAGGTAATCGTTGGTCTTAATACTGCTGTGTACAACTAATGTACCACATTTGGTTTTAGTCCCCAGGTCTTGCCAACAGCTCTTCTGCATCTCCAGAAGAGCTGTGTCGCCCTGTCTGCCACTTTGACTAAGTGTCTGCTCCAATTCAGTTTCGCATCAAGTGTTATGCCTAGATACTTCACTTCATTGGTTAGTTCTAACTCTTGTCCAAACAGCCTTACGCTGCCCAGATCATCAACTTGTTTTCTTGAGGATTGACAGTTAATCCCTCCTCAAGGCACCATCTGTCCACAATTCGCAGAGCATTTCGCATGATGCTCACCACCGTCCTCGGAAATTCCCTCGGGTATCTTGCGAATAAGAGGTTTTATAAAATGGAGAAATTTATCTTAAAAAGCAGTAGTGGGAAATTCTTGTAGGTAATAAATATGTCACTATTTCTTTAATAATCACAATAACATAATCACATAACTGAACAATTATTTGACCGCATCACTACTGGAATTAAAGATTGAAGAAGGAAAGACACTATGCAACAAACTTTTGGAATCTGTTAAAGCAAGGCTAGTTTCATATGAAGGACGATCAGTTACCAGAGTTACTTCTTTTTTAGAACAAGAAATGTTTAATATTATGAAGAAAATAGATCCTGAAAATAAAGAAAAAATGCCTGTAATCAAAACAGACATTAGTCAACATCAAAAGTAACTTTCATTATTTGGATTTTTGCAAAAAAGAATAAGAGAATGTAAAATCAATAACAGCCGATGTAATAATAACTAAAAGGCAATACCTCGAAAGGCCAACTTCAAATCAGGACGTTGATCCTCTTTTATTTTGCAAGGTAAATTTTAAGAAAAAAGGGTAAATACATTCTTTATTTGCATTTTACTTTAGGTAACAGGAATGGAGCTGAGACCCTTAAAACAATGTGCTAGGAAATACTTCTGTATTCGAGCGAGTTCAGCAGAAAGTGAGAGTGTATAGTACAGCTCGTTTAATAATAGAACAAAGGTATGCAAGACTAAAACCGAAAAATCTTAATATAATATTGTTCCCAAATAAAAATATTAAAAAGTAAACTAAGTATTTATTTTATTAAAATTACACCGACACTTTTCCTATTAGCTAAAGATATAACTCAATGAGTTTCATCTTACTATACTCTCTAACCATTAAAGATATGAATGTTTAAGCATTTAAAGGGAAATTATTTAGATTGCCATACAGAATGTATATGAAACTCTTTAAATCTATTTCGAAACTTAAAATTTATCGCGAAAGTATTCTAGAATCTAGTTTGGCAATAATACTTATACTGGCAACAGTGGGTAATACCAATTAAAATAAAGCCGCAAAGAATTAGGTTGTTTTTAGAAATGAAAGAAAATCTCAGTTTGAATGAAAAAATTAATTTATTCTAACGATTACTTAAGATAAACAAAACAACATAGCAAAAGCGTTTATAGCAAGTTTTCGAAATGTCCTTGTTTTTCAAGGTAATAAGCAAGGCGATTTTGAAAGCAGGTATTCCGAATAAATTCTGGATTTATTCCATCACATGCAGTAAGTACACGTTCTTTTAATTTATCCAAGTTGTGAATTTGCACGTTATTATAAATTTTACTTTTTAGGTAACCCCAAAGAAAGAAATCATTTGGAGATAAATCAGCTGATCTTGGGGGCCATGGTATGGGGCCAAACCTATCAATCCACCGTCTTTGAAATGTGTTACTTAAAAAATTCCTGACGGCGTGAGTAGAATGTGCCGGAGCCCCATCAATTTGGAACCAAAGGTGTTCAACATTTAGTATCTCAATTGTTGGAATGATGTGGTTTCGTACGATATTTAATTGGGAATACTCTAAGTGAATTACAAACACAAGAATAACTTTTTATTTTCAAAGATGATAAAGTAGTCCTCTTAACACCTACTTCCCCTATATGTAAATGTAAAAATAATTTAAGTCAGACATAGCATTAACAAAAACTGGAATAAATACCCTTTCCAATTATACAGGGTGAGTCGTGAGAAATCGACCAAACTGTAGGAGTGTATTCTACAGGTGAAAGTAATGTAAAAAAACTCAAATGTTGCTATCCGATTTTTATTTGTTTTCGAGTTATAGCGTAATTAAAAATAAACAAAATTTCATACATTGAAGTTTTTGTATTTTATTAGTATTATCGTTCTTTATAATATATTTTCAAAAATACCGCCATTCATTTCAAAACATTTTTTACATCGTCTACCAAGGGCGCTGGTTGCGTTCCTGATTGCGTCAGGTTGATGTTTGATATTGTCAGCAGCATTCATAATCCGTTGAATTAGTGCATCACGAGTGTCCACTTTTACTTGATACACTTCATTTTTTAACCAGCCCCATAAACAATAATCGAGTGGCGTAAGGTCTGGAGACCTATGAGGCCAACCAATGTGACTACCACGTCCAATCCAACTCCCTGGAAACCTTTCAGTCAAATGTTGCCTGACTACACGAGCGTAATGTGCAGGCGCTCCATCGTGCTGGTAGAAGATTTGGATTCTGATGTTTATGGGAACATCCTCTAGCAGTCCGTGCAGTTCATTTTCTAAAAAGTGTAAATAGGTGTCTCCCGTGAGGCGATTCTCAAAAATGCAAGGACCAATTAAAAAACCATCGATCATACCACACCACACGTTTACCGAAAATTTATGTTGAAAGTTACTTTCGACTGATGCGTGTGGATTTTCGGCTGACCATACATGCTGGTTATGACAATTATTAATACCGTCACGGGTGAATGTCGCTTCATCCGTAAACAGTATACGCGATACAAAACGAGGATTATTATTTATCCATCGACAAAATTCCATACGTCTACGATTATCATCTCGTTGTAGGTGCTGTACTCTTTGTACATGGTACGGACGTAAGCCACGCTCGTGGATTGTTTTTATCACCCTTGTTTGTGGAATGCCCAATTGAATACTAATTCTCCGTGAGCTGGTAGTTGCGTCTTCTTCTACTACATCCAGAATATCTTCTACTTCTTGTAATTGTTGTCGACTGCCTCGTTCAGATATTATGTTTACACTGGGAAGCTTTCCGGTCGCGCACAATGTGTTGAATACACTAATAAATACAGATTTATTAGGATGTCTGTGATGTGGAAACCGTTGACGATATTCATTAGCAGCAGCTGTAGCATTCCCATCACAAAATCCATAAACAAACACCATATTAGCATATTCTAAATTAGAATAAGTGTGTGGCATTTTAGTTTGTTACACTATAGTCGTACAAACGTCAAGTCAATGTCACAATACCCGAACACAATGTTATAATTTACTCCAAGGTATAGGGAACATTTTTTATGATGGCAGCGCCCTCACTATATCAACGATGAACTAGAGGTAGTGACATTAGACGCATTAGGCATACAAACCACTCTACACTATTTCTCGACTGCTTTCAATGTCACTACCGCTAGTTCGGAAAACCACGAACAGGTAGCGCTTCAGCTAGGAAGACTTCCCTATAATGAATTGCTACCGGGGTTTCACTGTTTTTACGAATACATACATAAACATGGTATACTAAATCTACATTTTTAATTACGCTATAACTCGAAAACAAATAAAAATCGGATAACAACATTTGAGTTTTTTTACATTACTTTCACCAGTAGAATACACTCCTTGAGCTTGGTCGATTCCTCACGACTCACCCTGTATATAACAGGCCAATAATATTTAACATTTTACTTGTTTAATTCACAGTTCTTTTGGAGCGGACGATCAAGGTATGCTTGCGCGTTACCAAGAAGGTCAAATGAAACAGACATGCACAATATACACATCTGTAACAGTAAACATGGACAATACACCTCGTATTTTCCAGCATTTACTTCTGCTTAAGACACGTGTTTCTGCCATCTACTATTAGGCATCATCAGTTAAGCTAGTGAAGTAAATAAAGCTTAAATCACCTATAAGGTATAGCAAATTTTGTCCTATCAGGTAGCACCATATAATCTAGTGACATCTGACGGACGAAAGAGACTATGCCGAAAATGGCAACCCTTCCCTTGACCGGCTATGCCGGTACAGAACGGAAGAAAATACGTATGTAGGTGTAAGTCCATTAACACGATGCCAGATGGCAGCAAATATACAAAAAAAGTTTAAGTATATCAATACGTTAAGCATGTATACTCATTTGTTACTAGGAAGGGAAGGGTTGCCATTTTCGGCATAGTCTCTTTCGTCCGTCAGATGTCACCAGATTATATGGTGCTACCTGATAGGACAAAATTTGCTATACCTTATAGGCGATTTAAGCTTTATTTACTTCACTAGCTTAACTGATGACGCCTAATATTAGATGGCAGAAACACGTGTCTTAAGCAGAAGTAAATGCTGGAAAATACGAGGTGTATTGTCCATGTTTACTGTTACAGATGTGTATATTGTGCATGTCTGTTTCATTTGTAACAAATGCGTACTACGTGCTTAACGTATTGATATACTTAAACCTTTTTTGTATAAGAAGGTCAACTTTGCATTTATCTAGAACAATAACGACAGCTTAAAAAAATAAAATATTTCTTCAACCTATATATTTTAACTTAAAAATAATTTCCACTTTCAAAGTACGAGTTAGTGAAAATAATTTTTGGCCAAGCATTATACGCGGTGTTGACTACACCCAGTACTGAAAAGAAAAAAAAATGCTACAAGTACGAACTTCTCCAGAGCATTAGGACAAACCATAAAGGAATACGGGACGAAGTAAACAGACTCAATGAATCTCAAATAACATCTTTCAAAGAAGTATCTATTACACTATAAAAAATCATAGAAAACAACCAAAAAAACCGTATCAATACGTAGGAGATGAAAACACCATAAATCACAAACAGAAAAAAATCTTCAATAAGATCAAAAAGATCTTCAATATACAAACATTAGAGTAAAGAAATGTTAAAATCAGATGAAATAATTTGACAAAACGCACGGACTCAGCCGCCCACTTCTTATTTCACTTTAATGAAAAACATGAGGCCCTCAACTCCAGTAGCTCGAGATGGTATCCCGTGGCGAAGAAGAGGGACGCATATATGTATATAATATATGTTATGTGTATTGTATGTATGTTATGTTATAAGCAGAGACCGGACCGAGAGGTTGATGACTCATCGCCCACGAGCGTACTATTGAACATTTGTATTTTTAAAGTTTTTAATTTTATTTATATAATTATACTTATAATAATAAAACGGGTATATTTACGGCTACAAAATACGAAATACATTTTTACTTGTTTATTTTGTAGTTCAAGTTGAGTAAAGGAGTATTAATATTTACTAGCAATATTTCTCAAGGTTCTCTTCTGTAAAATTTGTTCTCTTTGAATGAAATACATCCTTGTACATAGAAAACGTCCTTTCTACATTGCAACTGGTTATAGGTCATACTGGAAATATTCTTTTATTTCCGCGTATTTTGCAGTTAGATGTTGTGGCATTGACCCCATACACAATTGCCGCAATGTTATTTAAGCTGGATTTCTATTTAACACTGCGTCTAACTTTTGCCGAAGGCCACATCCGAACTCACTTGGAATACTTTTCAAATTATTAATACCCACATCTAATGTCGTTAAACCATCATTTAATTTGAGATTTCGATTTTCAAAATAAGTGATTAGTTTTGGCAAATTTCCAAAGTGTTCCTGAAAAAAGTACAACTGAGTTTTTAAATGTGGAATTTGTGTTAGTTCCTTCCACTCAGAAATTCTTCGAACATCGTCATTTAAACATGTAACGAAATTTTGTAAACTATCGAAATTCTCTGCATAAAAACTAGTAGCTTCCAACCATGTCCCCCATCTAGTTATTATTGGAGAGGAAGACAGTGATAACGATGGCAGTTTTTCCCTATAAAGAGCTACTCTCAATGGTGCTTTTCTGAAAACTTTTTTAAAAGGTGTCTCTGGAAAAGCTGGAAAGGTGTCTCTGATATATTCACAGATTCTGTGGAGAGCATGTGCTACACAAGTAATATGCAGCATATTAGGATATGTTTCCTTTAATAGTCTGCCTGTTTTTAACATATATGCAGCACTGTCACTTACAAATAAAAGTACTTTTTCTTTGTACCTGTCGTCCGAATGAAGTATTTTTTTGAATATTCTCGTTAATGGTTTTAGCAACTGTTTCCGCATCAGCTGTATTTATAACTTTTGTTGCTATTACATATGCGTTATATGGAATAGTTGGATGTAGTACACCAGCTACAACATTTACCACACAGCGTCCTAATATATCGACAGTTTCGTCGGCACTTATCCAGAGGTACTGATTTGAAAGATGGCTTCTAATGCGTTCTACTGTTTTCGTGTAGCACTTAACAACATAGTAGATTTCGACCAGTATATTTTTGGAGAAATATTTTTAAAGTGGGATTGTTAAGTTTATTTAATGGAATATTAGCCGCCATAAAAGTTTCACAGAGTTCTTCGTTAAAATTGTCAGATTCCAACGGTTCCAATTTCTGTACATGCGTTTGCGATGCTAAGTGACGTTGTACGTGCGATTTCATGGAATTTTTTAACGATATTTTACAGATTTTGCAATAAATTTCGGAAACACTGACAATGGACATACAATCAGTATGACCGTCAATCCAACTCGCCATTGTTTTACGATACCGTTCTCGACGTTCTTCCATATCATATCTGAAAAGGTAACTTAAACAATGCTCTAGATTAAATAAATGAAAACTGAAAATATATGCGTAAGTTATTGAAACTGAACGAAAGTCAATGCACACTTACGTCGAAATAATTGGGAGAAGTAGATTCAATCAATTGAT
Source organism: Melolontha melolontha (assembly GCA_935421215.2). Classification (NCBI taxonomy): domain Eukaryota; kingdom Metazoa; phylum Arthropoda; class Insecta; order Coleoptera; family Scarabaeidae; genus Melolontha; species Melolontha melolontha. The sequence continues at coordinate 176,995,421 of OW285237.1, read as the reverse complement.
ATTAAACAGCATTTATCACAAAAATTACGATGTGATTAACAGTTAAAACTATGAAAACAGGAAACTAACTCACAGGACTTTATTTACCTTACGAAATTTAATCTAAATAGACTAAATTATTAAAACCCCGCACGCTTCTATCTACGCTCATGAAAACAGAAATTTAACTGTAAATTTCCAACAAAAAACGTCGCAATTCTCGATGAAAACAGGTATGCGCGCTAGCCTGATCAATAGTGCATTCAATAACTGCGTGATGTACTTACAGACGTTGTAGACTATTTATATTGTTCTTCGTAATTTCATTTCAACCCGATGTGTCCGGTCTCTAGTTTTAAGTGTACTGAAAATAAATATGGAGCGGGACCACTGTGCGTTGGTGCGATGTTACTCGAATGAACCTCTCTACACATTACCCAGAATATTAGAACGTGCTTTATCTTGACAAAGAGATATGAATTATTCTTTCATTGTTTCGACCTTTGCCTGATGTAAATCCATATCACAAATAAATAAATAAAACACAATAAGATGTTTTAGATTTACACTTTATTAATAAGAATGACAGGTGTTTCGCTAACACAGTAGCTTCTTCAAATTCAACTTAAGACTAAAGATACATACAATATATAGCGTTAAATCAGGTAGTTGACCCAAGTTAAAATTCTAGGAACTATTACATTTATATTTATTGCTATTTGAAAACTATACTATGTCCTACTTGTGTGAGGTTTAAGTTTAATCCCACATTTTGATTAAGTTCACTACATCCTCACTTTACCCTCACTAGGTGTCACCGGGCACCACCTTTCCCCACATGTGGGGTAAATTCCCCACGGCTGGCAACACTGTATGCAGATATGATCCTCTATAATTACATGAGGCTACCAATGCGGGTTCAGCTGTACTTAGTACAATTTCAAAAAGTACGCTAGTCGTATTTAACAAAATTATTGATAGTTCATCAATTACAACGGCAATTAACCCAGTTTCGATTTTTTTTATCGATGGAATTCTTTTATAACTAAAAAAAAATTGATAATTTAATTATTGAAGAACTTACTAAAACAAACAAAAAATTTAACTTACAAATTAAGTCCGCATATTTAAATTAAATTCTATTCAATAATAATAATAAATTCAATAAAGTGTATGGTTAGCACGTGTTTATATGGACGTCAAAACATGCGTCAAACAAACAAATAGGTTATGGCCTCTGTCATGGTGTTTGGCGCGTTACAAATTAAAATTGACATCATGTGTAACACATCCTAACCAAGGTCACCACGGACCAATCAGTAACACGCTCATACCGAACCTTACCATTCCCAATCGAATTCGCCCTTAGTTTCACATTGACTCTTTCTCTACGCATATAACGAGCCATCGAAAAAATTCATAATTGGAGTAGACTGTGAAATTGGGTTGGCATTTAGCCACTTCCACATAATGACACATTACTTGATGCTTGACAGTTTCATTTGGTTTCATTCTAACAAAAGGTTATGGCATTGAAATGATACTACAAGAAGAAAGAAAACAAATAATTTATTTAATATCGAAATCATAATCGCAATTTATATATAGCTACAGAAGTTGTTGAAAATGTTGTCCATTTACATCTAAACACAAATCAACTCTTCTCCGCAATCCAGCAAAAACTTTATGCAGCATTTGCGGTGAGTTGTTGATCTCTTCATACTTTTCTGTTATGCGAATTCTCAATTGTTCCAGATTATGAATTGGCGTTGAATAAATCGAATTTTTGATGTATGGCTATACGAAAAAATCACATGTTTAAATCGCAAGACCTAGTTGGATATGGGATTTCAGTGTTCCTGCTTATTATTCTGTTATCAAAAAATTCTCTGAGATATTAAAGTGTTTCTCTGGTCGTATGTGCTGTTGCACCATCTTGTTGGAAATACCCATTTTGTAATTCCTCATCATCCAGTTGATTTATGAATGAGCCGAGTATCTCATTGCCATATCGTGAAGCAGAAAGTGTACCTTCAAAAAAAAAATGGGACCCAGCAATCTTCTTCGACATATTCCAACCCAAACACCAACTTTTTGGGGATGCAATGTTTTTTCAACAAAAAAATGAGGATTTTCGGAGGACCAACACCTCATATTCTGTGAATTAAAATATCCAGAAAGATAAAACCAGGCCTCATCCGTGAAAAAAACTGTGTTAAGGATATCCTGATTGCGTAGATTATTTTGAAACCATTGACAAAATTCCACTCGTCTTAAATAATCCACTGGATAAAGTTCATGAAAACATTGCAGCTTGTATGGATGATAATGTAAGACTTTTTTAAGAATGAATTGGCACGTACCATAAGATAAATTTGTTTGTTGGGTCACTACTGAAATGGATGTTTTTGGATTTTCATCAATAATATGCTGAATAATATTATCAGCTGTACGTTTAGATGGCCGTCCACTTCCAGTTTTTCAACGGACGCTACTAGTCTCTCTGAATAACTTTACACAATTTGTCAAAACATTGTAAAAATCATTGTAGTCAAACACTAATTCAGGATGTTCTTCACTCAAATCAGCCATGCATTCCGTAATTGAAGACTGCCACTCGCCATTTATTTGTTGAATACCATTTTTTAAATAAATTTAATTTTCTTAATAAGAGTTTTGAAAAATTTGACACTAACTTATAGTTTCAATGTCAAATAATAAATATCATTATGTGGAAGTGGCTAAGTACCAACCCAATTTCACACTCTACTCCAATTATGAATTTTTTCAATGGCTCGTTATTATATGCGACAAAATAAAAGTACTACACGTTATATGCAACCCAATATACACAAAGCGAAAATTTTGATCGTTTGTGCCTATGTATAAATTTAAAATTTTATATTAAATCTATATTGTCAAACACATAACCATCAATTTGTTATATGTTGAATATTTATACATCTTAAGCTATATTGCACTCTTTATTTACAGACACTATAGACTTCATATTAATTTTAATGTTACGTGTTTTAGAAAAAAGCAGATTTAGCACAGCTTGATGAAAAAGAAATGACTAAACTACGTAAACAAACAGTACATACAGCACAACCAGTCCGGCATTACAAAGATGTTATTGTTGAGTATACGAGAAAATTAACTGTACCAGTAACCCCCATGGTGATGAAGCGTCAAAAAACAAAAAAATAAAGAAAAATAAAATATCAAATATTAAATACATACGATATAGAAACACCATAAATTATTAAATGCACGTGCGGCTGCTTTGTAACTTTTTAGTGTAATTTATGTGTATTTAATATTTTATTTTAGATTTGATATTTTATTTTTCTTAGAGCAGTAAAATATTCTGACATTCACATAAATTACACTAAAAAAGTTACAAAGCAGCCCCACGTGCATTTAATAATTTATGGTGTTTCTATATTGTATGTATTTAATATTTTATTTTAGATTTGATATTTTATTTTTCTTAGAGCAGTAAAATATTCTAACATTCATACGATGTTATTTTTTTGTAGAGATTCTTTTGTTTGTGATAAAATTTCTGGTCTGAAGTCTGGGTTTGTTAGTTTATAACCAACCCCAACCAATCCAACCCCACCCAATCCAACCCCAACTAACCCAACCCCAATAGAAACACCATAAATTATTAAATTAAATTTGGAATATTAAAATAAAAAATTGTTGGGCATGTGTCAAAGTTAATTTAATGTAATTATTATTGTTTAATTGAATAGTTTTGAATGTGAATTTATTCAGATTGTATTAATCAGTAGAGCAGACCAATTTCCGTGCGCGCCATGAGCGCCGGTATGGGAGTGTAATTCGTAATCGTAATTCGTAATTCGTAACTTCGTAATATATTAGAATATGCGATAGAATAGGGACGCAACATGAGCTTGTTGCCGATATAAGTATAGAAGTAGAGACATTTATTCTATGAGAAATAATTAAATATACATTTGGTTTTCTGCTATTAAAGTAATATGCATAAACACACGAAAAATAAGAATAGTACATATTATAGCAGCGTTGTATGTACCTATAAATAAAATGGAAAATGTATGAAATCAATGATTGTGTGCATGACAGAGGATTTAAAAAAACACTTACCGTTTTAGCCTCTTCGAAGGATTGGCAAACTGGAGAAACTCGAATGTATATTTTCAACATCAGGTGCGTTTCTAAGGTTATTTCTGAAAAACATGTCCGCCGTGAGGAAAAAATACGTTTATATCCGGAAAACGAGCGTTCTACATCTAGTGATGTTATATTCACATAATCAAAATACTTTTTTAAGCAACTCAACGCATCTGTAGACGTGCCCTCACAAATACGTGTTAAGTTGTCAAAATCTACATTTCTGTCTAAAACACTTTCAAATTTAATTAGAACACTTTCACTTTTGCGTCTTCTACAGCACACAGTTGTGCGTGAACATCTTTAACGATTTGCAGTGATTCGTCTAACGACAGCGACGAATTTTCTAATTTTGTTATTGCTTCTTCTAGTCCCAAGTAATTCTCACGAATACTTTGTAAATACATTTTAATCTGCGCATCTTGAAATTTTTTCCGGCTTGTAATTATAGCTGCAGTTTCTTTCGGATCGAATGATAAAACCACGTCCTTAATTTTTTCAAAATATTCAACTCCGCCCGTAACCATGTACCCCAACGTGTCAGAATCGGCTGTGGCGGCTCAGGGGTATGGGGACACAATTCGTGGAATTGCCGAATACGTTTTGGAGATTTCAGGAATACTGCCTTTGTACTCGATATTAAAGCATCTACCTCTGGATAACATCTACGAACCTGTTCTGCCACAAGGTGTAGAGCATGGAGTTTACAAGTAATATGTAACAAGTTAGGACAATATTTTCTAAGAGACCGGCCTACAGAGCACATGGTTGCGGCACCATCGGTCATAAACATTAATACTTGGTCTTTCGAAAGTTTAAATTTTTCCAAAGTATCTAATAGCACCTCTGAAATTTTTTCGGCATTACATTGTTCTAGTCGTCTGGATGCTAATAAAATTGAAGACGTTAGTTGATGTGGTTCCATATTACGCGCCAGCACATTAACTATAGATTGTTTTTTGCTGTCAGTTGTTTCGTCCACACATAACCACAGAGTTTTATTTTTCAGATCGGCTTTGATTTTATTTTCAACCTGTTTACGCATCGATGGTAAATTCCTTCGTAACGTTGTCGTGCTCGGTAATGTTTGATTCGCATATTTATTCCAAATTGAAATAAATGAATCATTAGGTACTTAACAAGGTAAACGTCAGTGTACACACAATCATAGTTACACATAGTTCATGTATAAACTGTTGTCGATTCATTTTGTTATTATTGTGCTTCGAACTGCTTACGTGTTCTTTCAATGTGTTTTTGACCAACACATTAGATATGTATTGCACATTAAACATTTAATTTTTGAGACATCGAATATTAAGTTCGAGAAATCCATAATAAACTTAATCACTTCGTCTGACAACGGTCATTTTCTCGATTTATGTGTCGACGACATTTTATTACGCATTCTTACACTTACATGCAGTTTAAGCAAGTACCAAACACATACTGAATGCTTTTTATTAGTTCTGATGCAATACAATCATCCACACGGAAATTGGTCTGCTCTATTAATCAGTGACAAAAGAAGATGGTACGTCAAGTATAAAAAAAAGTTTTTGTGTAATATTGTTATTGGTGACGAAAAATTGCGCCTTTATGTTAACGACAAGAACAGAAAAGAATGGCTTAGTCATAGCAAAAAGGCAACTTCCCGAGCAAAAGCTGATACTTATCCGCGAAAGTCTGTTATGATTCATAACAGACGACGCATAACTTAGGGACCGGACACGAAATGCCGATGACTCATCGCCCACGGGCGTGCTGTTGAAAATTTATATTTTGAAAGAGTTTTTAATTTTATTTATATAATTGGAAAACAAACGGGTGGTGATCTATAAAATACGAAATACATTTTTATTTCTTCATTTTGTAGTTCAAGTTGAGTAAAGGAGTATTAGCAATACTTCCTGTCTCTTCTGTAAAATTTGTTCTCTTTGAATGAAATACATCCTTGTAGATAGAAAACGTCCTTTCTACATCGCAACTGGTTATAGGTGCTTACTGCAAATTATTAATAGCCACATCTAATGTAGTTAATCCATCATTTAATTTGAGATTTTGATTTTCAAAATAAGTGATTAGTTTTGGAAAATTTCCAAAGTGTTTCTGAAGAAAGTACAACTGATTTTTTAAATTTGGAATTTGCATTAGTTTCTTGCACTCAGAAATATTTCTAGCATCGTCATTTTATTTATTTATTCATTATACATTACAAGAAAACAAATTTCAAATAGTACAATTTCATATAAAATAAAAGGTGCACAAGTTTGTAAATTATAATTATAAATGTTATAAATAAAAAGAATCAAGGAAACTGCAAATTTTTTAGGAATTGCAGAAAGGCGTGGTTTGAAATATTCTGCAAATCAACTCCAGACAAAAGATTCAGTTCTAATCTAAGATGAATCGTATCACCTGAGCGAGCACGAAACGGTGGAACATGGAAAACCAACATAGAAAGAAGGGCAGAACAGTCTACGTTATTGTGTAACAGCTCATATCCAAGCTTAATAAATGCTTTACGCCTTCTGTTCTCCAGCGATTCAATACCCAGTAGTTGTATTCTCTCCGCGTAATTATTAGAGAACGGACGCAATTTCCATAAAACGCAATCGGCAATTGGAATTGTGTTTAACGTCGCTCAGTACATCCCGGCGTAATTCAATGAAGTATTTGTTTGACTTACTCGGACACCTGGTCTCGCCGCGATAACAATGGACAAGCCAGCTATTGTATTCCGATAATATAGTGCTTTTTAAAGTGTTTTCATGAGCGTAGATAGAAGCGGGGTTTTTATAATGTATTTTATTTATTAGTTTATATTTCGTAAGATAAATAAAGTGCTGTGAGTAAGTTTCTTGTTTTCATAGTTTTAACTGTTAATTACATCGTAATTTTTGTGATAGATCCTGTTTATATCGTTTGATTGAATCTATTTCTACCAATTATTTCGACGTAAAAGTGTGCATTGAATTTCGTTCAGTTTCAATAACTTACGCACACATTTTTAGTTTTCATTTATTTAGATCTAGAGCATTGTTTAAGTTACTTTTTCAGACATGATATGGAAGAATGTTGAGAACGGCATTGTAAAACAATGGCGAGTTGGATTGACGGTCATACTGATTATATGTTCATTGTCAGTGATTCCGAAATTTATTACAAAATCCGTAAAATATCGTCAAAAATTCGTCACTTAGATCGCAAACACATCTGAACTCTGTAAAACTTTTATGGCGGCTAATATTCCATTAAATAAACTTAGCAATCCCACTTTAAAAATATTTCTTCAAAAATATACTGGTCGAAATGTTCCTGATGAATCAACTTTACGCAAATATTATGTTTGTAGGTGCTATACGAGAACAGTAGAACGCATTAGAAGCCATCTTTTAAATCAATACATATGGATAAGCGCCGACGAAACGGTGGATATGTTAGGACGCTGTGTGGTAAATGTCGTAGCTGGTGTACTACATCCAACTATTCCCTATAACTCATATGTAATAGCAACAGGTGTTATAAATAGAGTTGATGTTGAAACCATTAAGGAGAATATGCAAAAAATGCTTCATTCGGACGCCACGTACAAAGAAAAAATACTTTTATTTGTCAGTGATAGTGCTGCGTATATGTTAAAAACAGGCAGACTATTGAAGAAAACATATCCTAATATGCTGCATATTACTTGTGTAGCACATGCTCTCCACAGAATCTGTGAATATATCAGAGACACTTTTCCGGAAGTTGATAGACTTGTATCAGCTTTTAAAAAAGTTTTCAGAAAAGCACCATTGAGAGTAGCTCTTTTCAGGGAAAAATTTCCATCTCTGTCACTGCCTCCCACTCCAGTAATAACTAGATGGGGAACATGGCTGGAAGCTACTAGTTATTATGCTGAGAATTTCGATAGTCTAAAACATTTCGTAACACTGCTGAAGGAGGATGCTAGAAGTATTGGTGAGTGCAAGGAGCTTACACAAATCCCAAATTTAAAAAATCAATTGTACTTTCTTCACGAACACTTTGGAAAATTGCCAAAACTAATTACTTATTTTGAAAATCGAAATCTCAAATTAAATGACGGATTAACCACATTAGATGTGGCTGTTAATAATTTGAAAAGTATTCCAAGTGACTTCGGATGTGGCCTTCGGTAAAAGTTTGAAGCAATTCTTAATAGAAATCCAGATTTAATTACATTGCAGCAATTATGTATGGAGACAATTCCACAAAATCTAACGGCTAAATATGAAGAAATAGAAGAATATTTTTTCCAGTATGCACCTATAACTAGTTGCGATGTAGAAAGGACGTTTTCTATTTATAAGGATGTACTTAATTCAAAGAGAACAAAATTGACAGAAGAAAACCTTGAGAAACTATTGCTAGTCAATATTAATACTCCTTTACTCAACTTGAACGACAAAATGAGCAAATAAAAATGTTTCAATTATAGAAATAAAATTAAAAACTTTAAAAATACAACTTTTCAACAAATACATATGTATTTCGTAATTTTATAGATCACCACACGTTCGTTTTCCAATTATATAAATAAAATTAAATATTTTAGAAATACAGCCTTTCGCCAGTACTGCACTGGGTGGTAAGCGTGTCCGTTCTCTAGTAATTATATAAGTTTTTGTCAATTTTTAATTTGAAGAGTATAACGTTAGCCATTTTACGCTGAATTCGCTCAATCCGATCTATATGGACCCCATGATAAGGAGACTATACCACACAACAATACTTAAAATTTCAAAGTTTCAAAATTTCAACACAGAGACCTGTGCGTCTGTGTGGCTTTGTCTCTGTTGAGATGTTGAAATTTTTAAAAGACGGACACGGAAACGCAATGACACACGGACAAAGACAGAGAGACACGGACTCACACAGAATTTGAAATTTCAAATCTGTTTGCGCAATCTGTTCGCACAATCTGGTCGCGGAATCTGCTCCTGCAATCTGCTCGCGCAATCTGCGCCAAAAGATTGCGCGAGCAGATTGCAGATTGAGCAAATTTTGAAATTTCACCTCGACTTCGACCTTCACTTCGACCTCGACCTCGAACTGGAACTCGAATTCAACACAGACACAAGGACACACACGCTAACACACACAGACATGGATAGACACCGACAGACAGCGACTGACACCGACAAACACCGTCAGACACCGACAGTCACCAACAGAAACACAGACGCACATGGATCTGTGTGTCCGTGTGTCTCTGTCTCTTCAAAATTTCGAAATCGAACTCGAACTGACACCGACAAATTTTGAAATTTATTATCCTAAAATCAGGAGTTCTACCTTTATTCTGGTTTAATAACATCAACTACTGTATGTGTGTGTATCACAAAAGGCAGAAATTGCATACCTTCGAGAACAGCAATCAACTGTAACGAACCTCGCCCTCAAACTTAAGAATATTAGGGATGTTTGCGCATCCTTAATTCAAAAATAGAAGTTTTGAAGAGCAGTGTATATTTTTGTAAATATATTTGTATGAGATGTGTTATGCAATTGTAGTTAGCTCGTTCACTCGTTTTTTGCGTTGCACGAAAATTCACGATCCCCTTCTTACTTTTCACACCGGCGTAGATTTATTCCACTCAAAGATTTCAAAAAGTGGTATCCCGTTTAATAACGGCATTAACTTATTTGCCTTTTCCATTGCCTAAGCTTGGCATCCCGATATATTTGCCCCAGTTATGCGTCATAGTTTTCCAATTGAATTTAAATGGTTACTGTGATCACACCTAACAATCATACCGAACCTAACCATTCCCAATCTAATTCGCTGTTACTGTTAACAACTCCGTCGATTGGACATCATCAAGTCATTAGGCAGCACGATAAGGTTCACGTCGATTGCAAAACTTAGTTCCTTTTGTATTATTATTACTATTATTATTATCATCGCCCTAATGCAGCGATGCACATACCGCGGGCCGCATGAGGCCCACTGTCGATATTTATGCGGCCCGCCAACGAATTTTAAAAATTGTTCGAAAAACTACAAAAGTAGGTAAAAATCCATTCAAATCAATATTTCTTAACTTTTTATTTTATTCTAACTTTTGTAATTGTTAGTAAGATATGTATCTTTAAGTACCTACTACTTTCTTGTTCAGGTTTACTACGTAGGACAGCTATGCTCCTCGTCGTTCCAAGCATATTGTTACGAGACTAGAAATCTGTCGAACCAACTAGATTACTCGAAGATTCGCGAAACACGTCGGTATTATCCCCGAACAATGTGGTAGTTTCTCGATGTTAGGTAACTCGTATAAATACAGTGACTATATTTAATACAGTGACGACAACTAGGTGTATCAATTTTGATTGGTTGTTATGATCACATGGTACCAGACGCCATTACGAGGCAAGAGGCAAATTATTCTATGAATTATTCGAGTGTTATATATTGTGAAGTAATATGTTTTCTTGGTTTTATGTGCTTATTTTTGGAATTTTCAAATTATAAGATTATTAAGTGATATAATTTACATTTGTGATTATAGCATATTTTCGGTGTTTATTAAATTTATTAGTGTGTGCCTTAAGTAAGTACGTCGGCAATATTTATTTATAATATTGAGGTTTTTGTTGTAAAATAAAACATTTTTGGAAATAAATTTCAACATAACAAGATGCCTGGTTGTGCTGCTCTAAATTGTAGTAACTGTGCTAAGAAGGGATTCCTTATGAAAAAATTTCCAAGAACTACTTTAATAAGAAAAGAATGGCATATTAAAATGAGGCGAGACAATTGCACACCAACCGATACATCATGTTTATATGAGGTATTTAAATATTCACTACGTAACTTACACTTACATGTGTATAAATAAAGAATCAGATTTAACTATAACATATTTTTCTTGTCCGGTAGATTCACTTTGCTCCAGAGATGTAGGAAAAGACGCGTATGGATGGAACCCGGAAACTAAGATCTAATGCTGTCCAACACTCTTCTCCTTTACCTTTAGAAGAAACGAAAATCCCATATGCAAGGAACACATTTGCTACCATGCAAGATGGATACTAGCTCAAGTAAGTTCAATTTAGAAAATAATCTAATATGTAATATTTTGTAGAATCCAGTAGAAGAGATATTATATAGTTTATATTTATGTATATTGGATATATTTACTTTCAGTAATTATAAAGTAAAATTGGAAATAATCTCTTTCAAATATTGAATTAATCGTTCAACCACGACAATCATCTTTTATCCCGGAAGTTGATATTCAACCATCACAATCAGTAAGTTCTTTGACTGTTGCAATTAGTGAACAACAAAGCATCAACATCAGAAAGGGAAGTGGCTATATCAGGATCATCAACAGATGAAAGTTATGATGATTTATACATGTAATTTACTACAATAAATTTCATTTTCTATATATTCGTTTTTATTCCCCATCCACATACCATGTCTCCTATATGTTTAAATTTTAACAATCGCAAAAAAAAGAGAAGATATTGTCTCTGCTTTACTGCTTCCTCAATAGACATGAGCAAAACGAAATATTCGTTGATGAGACTACTCTCAAAAATATTTTGAAAAAGAAACTGATTACAAGAAATACAGACTTTCGAACAAGACCAAGGCTTTTAATTTATAAAAACATTTTATTCATAATAAATAAGAACATAATTAAATATTGAACAGATTTTAAATTTATTTTATTTAATTTTTTTTTGTGTATTTGTAAGTAGGTATATTTTGTGAAGATAGTTTTGTAATTGATTTAAAAATAAATTATTAATGTACCTACTACGTAGAAACAATCTTAAAATTAATTATTTTCTATTAGTTAAGTTTTAACTACGGACAAGTGAACGTTATATTGTTTGAATTGTAATCTGTGAAGAATAAATATTTCATCGTTCGAACTTGGCATCTACCAACGTAACAATATAATATCAATTTTGATATGGATAAACCAGGCCCCAGTAAAAAACGTAGTCGTATGGTTGAAGATGAAAATCGACAGTTTCAAGATATTTGGACCGAAAAATACTTTTTTATTTCATCGCATAACAAAAAAAGTGTCTGTTTAATATGCAAGAGTAGTGTTTCTATTCCAAAGGAATATAATGTGAAAAGGCATTATGAAACCCAGCATAATACTTTTAGCAAATTAACCGGCGAAAATCGAACGCAAAAAAATTCCACTTTACAAAGGGAACTAATAGGCCTTTTAAAGATGGTGAGTTTGTTAAGCAGTGTTTAGATATCGCCGCAAAAAAATGTGTCCGAAAGATGCAAAGAGGTTTGAGAAAATTCAACCAAATCGGATGACTGTTCAAAGAAGACTTACCACATTAGCAGCTAATATAGAAGAGCAATTAGCTACGAAATCGAAAAGTTTTGAGTATTTTTCTATAGCACTCGACGAATCTACAGATATAAGTTCCACTGCTCAACTCTTAATATTTTTACGAGGTGTAAAGCAAAATTTTAAAGTGAGTGAAGAACTGATTGGTATGAGTTCTTTGACAAGTCCAACCAAGGGGAGTGACATGCTCAAAGCTTTTCTGGAAAAATGTTCTATAATGGATTTGGATTTAACGAAATTATCTGGAATTACGACTGACGGAGCACCTTCAATGGTTGGAAGTAAATCTGGGATAATAACTATGTTAAAAGAGTATTTACAAACTAAAAACATAGATACCAAGGAACTAATGCAGTTTCATTGCATTATACATCAAGAGGCCCTCTGTTCAAAATTATTGGGATTTGAAAATGTGATGAAAGTTGTAGTACCTACTGTAAACTTTATAAAATCACGAGGTCTCAATCACCGACAATTCACACAATTTCTCGAGGATATTGAAAGCGAATATGGTGATCTCCTGTTTTACACTGAAGTAAGGTGGCTAAGTCGTGGGTTGTCACTAGAGCGGAAAAGAAAAAGGATGTCTCCGAACTCGACAACCCTGATTGGCTGTGTGACTTAGCGTTTCTTGTAGACATCACAAATCACTTGAATGTCTTAAATACGCGACTCCAAGGCAAAGATCAATCGATTTAGCAGTTATACTCTCATGTTTCGTCCTTTCAATGCAAATTGAGTCTTTTCAGGACACAAATCAATTCAGCCAATTACAGCCATTTTCCGAACTACAAAAAAATTATGGAGAAATTCAATAAAACTGATGTCAATTTCGCTTATGTTGAAAAAATTTATATTTTAATACAAGCTTTTCATGATCGTTTTCTAGACTTCAAAAAAGTTAAACCTCTATTAGACATTTTCAGCAATCCTTTCAACATTTCACTCGAAAATGCACCGGAATCAATACAGCTGGAATTGATAGATATGCAAAATGATGATAATTTACGGAACAAGTTTAATGAAGGTAATTTACTCAACTTTTATAAATCAAGGCTTATAAATAGTTGCGAATAAATACATTGAAATGCGCAAGCTTATTTGGATCGACGTATATTTGTGAACAAACGGTTTCAGTGATGAAACTTAACAAAACAAAAAATTGAAACCGTATGGCAAATGAAAATCTGGAAGCAATTTTACGTGTGGCGACAAGTAATGTGGAGCCAAACATAAACAAAATTGTTAGGTCAATGCAATGTCATGCATCAAAATAATAAAACATGAAATATTACATTGTAATGATTAGATTACATTACGATTACATAATTACAACAAATATTTTTGAATGTTCTTTTATTTTTATCATTTGTTGTAATTCATACTATTTAAAAATAAAAATATTTGTGTTAATAAGTATTCTTTGTAGTGGCCCGTCCTTGGCTTATAATTTTCCCGAGTGGCCCCTGTTCCCTATAAGTCTGTGCATCCCTGCCCTAATGTTTATATTAAAAATTAGCAACAATAAATACAGAATCATATCTTCATCTATGTAGGTTAGCTTTTGTAAATAAACACATTATATTTACAAATAATTTATTTAAATCATGAGACACATTTCAAGACAATACTTATATAAACTTCTTTAATGGAAAAATTGCAATTTTCCATAACTAACTTCATTAAGATAGTTCGCACTTAAAAACAAGTGCAATCTTATGTACGTATTTCGATAGTGAACATCATCACAATCAATCACAAACCTATTTTTTTAATTGCAGCAATTTTCAGATAAGTTCATTATACTAAATATATAATAATGACATCACAGCTTTTTGTTGTAAATATAGTCCTTATATTTTATTAAAAGAAAAATTAAGTCTAAATTGCTGGAATTAATAACAGTAATACTATAGTTATAACAAACACATAAAATATAATCTTACAAGATATAAGATTATAAAAAAGTTTCGGACAATTTCCTCAAGAACTGTTTTTTTTTGTAATATACAGGTGATCTTAAAATAAAAGACAACGTATGAAAAATGGAAAGATATAATTATACAGAATATGAATCCAAAATATTGTGATTTAATTACGTCGCGAACCCCAAAATTAAAAACCCTCTGAAAATTCTAATATGTGCCGTCAATGAATTTAAGATATTCAAAATGTAAATATGTACCTCTATTGAAGTTATACACACAAATGTTTACATACTATCAGCTGTCGATGTTATACAAGGTATAATATTATGCTAAAGTCAATACCTCGTACAAAATCAGCCTTTTAAAACATTAAAGTAAATATGTAATTAAAAATTAAGACGTGTGTTAAATTAATTTATAAATACATTTTAAAAATCATACTAAAATTTCATGCGTATTACGAAAATGTTTTTTTTTGTTAGAGAAATTGAAATACGAATGTCGGAATTAGAATACCCCTTTGTATTCAAAAACGGCAATGTTTATAAACACAAGCGATAAGTTTTCTTACGGTAAAGGTTCAATAACCTGAGCCAAATGTTTATTTATATAAATTTATACCTCTAAATTCTTAAAGCTGATATATTGAAAGAATATGTGATATATAAGATATATATAAGATGTGTGCTTTTCGTACATTTAAGTTACAATCTATTACTAGACTCGGCAAAGAGGGCCAATTTCCAGTGCAGTGCCGAGAGCAACGTAGAGGGGAGAAGCGCGCGGCACGGAAACTCAAGCGTCCGTATCAAAGCACGCTTGTTCAGTATTATTCCACTGGTCGTTGTGAGTGCATGTCAGCACACACATACTTAGAAAATGTCGCATTTAGGTACGTTTCGGAAACGGCGTATTTCGAAGAAACTAAAAAACGTAATAGCGAGTATGCCGGATTTAGAATACGAAGGCGATAGAATTAAATGTGTAAGGTGCGACGACTATTTGACGTATACCAGCAGGTGGAAGTGTGAACGCCACCTAAAAAGTATAAAATACTGTTCTGCAATCCGTGGCAAACGATACATCTAACAATTAACATTTAATATAGGTGTTCACTTTGCTAGACCAAAAAGCATTTGTCTCCTTCTGGAGCAAGGACTCGGATTATACATTACCAAGTCGGACAAACGTTATGCCATCAGCTTGTGACTATATTGAAAGAAGAATTAAAGCAGAACTGAAAGATACAAAATTGTGGTTGTGTGGACGAAACAACAAAGCAAAAAAATTCTGTAGTGAATGTGATGGTAGGTACAATGGAAGAATTTGAATCGTCATCCTTTATCTTACTTGCTTTCGAAAGAGTTGCAAAATGTAAAGTTTCAACAAACCAACTTTTAATGTTTGTGAGTGACGGTGCCGCTAACATGCTTTCTTTAGGCCGATCTCTTAAAGAAGAGAGTGGCAATCTGTTACATATAACATGTAAAATCCATGGTTTAAACCTTGTGGCGCAATTAATACGTAAATTTTATCCAAGAGTAAATGCTTTAATAGCTCATGCGAAGGCAGAGTTTCTAAAGTCCCCAAAACGTACAAAAAAAATTCACGAACTGTGTCCCAAAGTGCCTGAACCATCACAGCCGATTACTACGCGTTGGGGGACATGGTTAGAGGCTGCGTTTCACTACTGTGAACATTTTGATGATGTAAAGAAGGTAGTTTTACAATTCGAATCGAGACACGCCGAAGCTATCAAGAAAAGCCAGAAAATGTTTCAAGATAGTTAGGTAAAAAGTGATTTAGAGACTATTCGCAAGAACTACTATGGACTAGCGGAGGGAATTGAAAAATTACAAAATGATTCTATGTCGTTTGTGGATTCTGTTCAAATAGTGGATGACGTTCACTCACATCTATGTGCGGCGAAAGGCGAAAAAATGAGGTGTAATACGAAAATTTGAAAGTGTTATTGACAAAGATTCAGATTTTGTCATACTAAGACAAATTTGTGAAGTGCGTAGAAAGATCCATTAAGTTGTCACATGGATTACTTTAAATTTGCAAATATAACATCACTCGATGTGGAACGGTGGTTTCCATCATTGAAAAATATTTATTCCGCACGCCGTACACATTTGACTGAAACAAGTGTGGAAACATATTTAATGATTCAAATATTTAATAGATGCCACCGAGTGTGATTTTATGGAAGTTTTTTAAAACAGTTATATAATATATTTTTTATCATTATTTAATGTGTAAACATTCATGCGTCCGCATCATCTATGCTCACTCATGAAAGTCACGAACATAAATGATGCGAGCACTGCACTGAAACTTGCCCCTCTTTGCCGACTCTATCTATTACCTTTAATCGAAGAATTGAAGATTGACAACAGAACGAACTTAAAGCGAGATACACAATAACAAGACTATTTATTTTGTTATTGTGGGTCACCTTTAAGATTTCGTCGCCGATAGTATTTATGAAATATTCAGTAGCGTAACACAATTTTTTTAAATATCTTAATCATTTCTTTTCTCGCTTACGAGAAGGAATTTTGGGTAAATATAATGGGTATATTCTATGTAATTTAGTCTTTCCATTTTTTATACGTTGCCTTTTTATTTCAAGGACACCCGGTATATTCATTTAAACCTGAAATAATACTGAATAAACGAATAGTAAGATTATTTCTCTCAAATACACTACATTAATAGTATTCGCATGTTCAAGAACTTCAGCTTGTTTTCATAAGTCACGGTTAAAGAGAATGCTCAAAGCTATTTACTGGAAAGACTGTTTTAATGCTTAATATTTTGATAACATTATATCCGCGTCTGCCAATCTTAAAAAATTTCTAGTAATTCTTTTCAACACATCTTATGAAGAGTCAAGATATCTATTCTGTATTGTAGCTCAAATAATTCGACAATTAATTGTAAATTCGCGTTTAAAATAAGTTAAATTTTTGAACGAAATATCTTATAACCCATTCCCAAACCAATTTAATCTGAGGATTGTTCCATAAATTCCACTTTATCATCTTCATCACTAACACACATCCTCGTCAAATTTGAAGCGATCGAGGCAGTTTCGTAAGTACTATTATGTTCGATTTCATCTTGAGTGACGTTATTTTCTTGTCCTGAAGAAACGTACATTTCCAAATTTTCTCGAATATGGGCTATCTTCAATTCTGGTGGTCGTAAGTTACAACAGATAGGTCCCAATTCTGGTATAGTTATAGACAATTCATTATTATTACTAGAAATGAATACACGTTTCGATTACAACATTCTAACACATATCAAAAGCATTTATACCTAGGTATGCCTAGAATGGTGTTCCTCATAGTTGTTACATTAGTTTTAACTATGTTGTGCATCCATTCAGTAGAATTGGGCCTGAAATAGTAATATATATATAAAATGGAAAACTTGAATTGCATCAGTATTTACAGGGGTGTATAACGAACCATGAATGGTGTTTGTTTCGTTTCGGCCATCGAAAACTTGCGTTTATTAGTACATATCGCTACGGTATCACAACCTTCTGTCCTTGATTCTGTTTTATTTATTCCTTCTAGAAGACTTACGTCGAATTTAAGATTCTCTGAAAAATGGCATTTATAAAGATCTCTTTTCCTTAATTATTTTGAAAAATAATGTCAGAAGTCGAATAAAGAAATCATGTGCTTATATGGTAAATATGGGATAAAATCAGGGATAAGGACAAAAAGTATACATTGGGCAAAACACGCCGTCATAAACATTATTTTCGGAATCACCATCACAAAAATAATAAACGAAATAGAATGCGATCATAAATGATTGAGGATAGTTTGAATTTGCCGCCATACAAATTTTTCCTAAAGTTAGTTAGATATTTCTCCAGTAGCGTTTCAAATGGGACTGTTAACGGTACTATTAACTGTTAAATAAAAATTGTACTTTGGAGTGTACAGAATTAACAATTAACGTGAAAGAACACAAAATCTTAGTTTATTTAATTCAAACACTTACATATAACAAGCAACTACATAGGTATAAAACAATTTTCATATAACAGTGTTTAACAATCAAAACAGATAACACAGATTCTTAAATATATTTTACAGCAAATGTTCAAAATGTCTTTAGCATCTAAACATAAATTTACTCTTCTCCTCATATTTGCAAATATCCATTGAAGTGTTCCTTCCTCTATATTATTAATTTCTTCTACAATGGCTGCTTGTAATTCTTCTAGATTATGGTGCCGATTTCACTTTCACATTTTAGATTTTAGATAACCGAATATGTGGAAATATAATGGAGTTAAGTCTCGGGAGCATGATGGCCAACGATCTCTACTAATTAGTCGGTTGTCAAAAAATTGTTCGAGGCAATCTACAGTATGTCCACGGATCGAGGTTAAAAAAGAGGGAAAACTTCTTTATTTTGCATTTTACAAGAAAAATGTATTATTGTTAAAAGTTTTTGCCTGTCCCGATACGACCAAGTCAGCTTTAACCTTTTCAAATTTTCTTTTAGTTTAAGATAAAAATCGAAAAATTGGTCCCAGAAATTAAGTTGCGTTGTCATGGTAATTACCGATATTTATTTATCTAATTAACTGTCACATAGAAAAATCAACCATAATCGTTGAAAATGTTGTCAAAAGACCAACGAATTTACCTAATTCAATGCTATAGCAAAGGTAATAAAGCGATCCGTCGAGTTGTCGAAGAATTTAATCAAAAGTTCCCGGATATTTACATCTCAAATAGAGGTACACGAGCATTGGTAAAAAAATTCCTATCCACTGGTTCCATACTGGATGTAAAGAAAAGCAAAATAGCACGCGATGGAGACGACGCCGCCGCTCTTCTTGTAATGGATTCAGTACGGAACTATCCCAAACTTTCTTTGGGGCGCAGATCAGTCCATCTGGGAATTAGTAAATCGCTCATTCAAAAAATTTTGAAACAAAGGAAGTTCCATCCCTACAAGCCCATTTTTAATCATGCATTAGAACCTGGAGATCCTGCGAAACGTTTGTATTTTTGTCTGTGAATGGGCGCTCAAATCATGGGTAATCAATACTTTTACAAATATTATTTTTTCTGATGAGGCCACGTTTTCTACTAATGGTACTGTTGCATCTCAAAATCTGAGATATTGGAGCGATTACAATCCGAATTTTCGCATCCCACACAATCGACAATATTCGGCAAAAGTTAATGTGTGGTGTGCAATTTCTTACCATGGTATCATTGGACCATATTTTTTTGATAATACTGTCAATCAGCATACGTACTTGGATATGCTACAAAATTTTGTTCATGAACGTTTGGACGATCTACCGATAAATTACCTCGCAAGGTGTTATTTCCAACAAGATGGTTGTCCGGCTCATTATGCTAGGATTGTTGTCGAATGGTTAAATCAGCAATTTGGACAGAATTGGATATGTCGAAATGGTCCCGTGTTATGGCCACCAAGGAGCCCTGATTTAACAATGGCTTATTTTTATCTTTGGGGTCGTTTGAAGCAAATAGTTTATGCAAACAATATTCCTCCGAACGTAGAAGATTTAAAGGAGAGGATTAGAGACGCTGTGACGTCTTTAACTCTCGAAGAAATTCGAAGAAGTTATCGGGAATTGCGCCGACGGCTAGAATTGTGCGTTGAAAAGGGCGGTGAATGGATTGAGTAAAATAGTTATTAGTTATATCATTTTTGTTTTTGAGTTTATGAAATTAAAATCTACTGACTTGGCCGTTTCGGGACATGCAAAAACTTTTATCAAGAATACATTTTTGTTGTAAAATGCAAAATAAAGAAGTTTTCCCTCTTTGAACCTCGATCCGTGGACATACTGTATAGTAACATGGGCTACATGCGGTGGTGCCCCATCTTGCTGGAAATAGCCCTCTTGTAGCTTATCATCATGTAACTCATTTATAAAGATGTCAAGTATTTGTGTACGATATCTCTCCGCAATGAGGGTATTATTAAAAAATATTGGACCAATTATACGACGCCTTGACATTGCTACATATACTCCAATTTTTAACGGATGTAAACTTCTTTTTTTGGAGACTGTGGTTAAGTAAAAACTTAAAAAGGTATATAACCCCTTACCACAATTATTAATCGTATCCTCAATACATATTTCGACAACTAAGTTGTCATCATCAGTAGATAAAACCACTAATCAAGGTGTCGCACATGGGGCACAGTAAAGCTAGAACAACTGATCACGCAACAACTTTACACAGCGCCCACATATACACTCGGTGTATACGTGTATATTTTAAAGCTTATAGTCATTCATTTCCACAAAAAAAATTTGGTGAAACTGTGAAATCTCATCCTATGTTGGACAGTGTAAAACTGAAAAGTGAACGTTCTGTAATTTATGAGCGCGATGACATGTGTGAGGTGTGAGGTAGTGTTCATAACAGACAACAACCTAAAAAAGGTTTTGACGGAAACATACAAACTGTTGGATATTATTTGTATAACGCCCATGTCTACAGCAGAATGTGAACGATGTTTTTCCACCCTCAAACGAGAAGCACAATGTCAGAAGATCGACTGAACGCATTGGCGGTCCTATCAATAGAAAAGAACTTCATCTAGTCTATCCCGGATTTTGACAACAAAGCAATAGACGTCTTTTCCAGCATAAAAAATAGGAGAATGGATTGTCTTCTTCTTCTTTCGATAGGCGTATCGCCTGTTTAGTTCCGGTTTCTTTGTAGCGGCAGTTCTTGTGAATTTGATTGCCAGCTGTCTCGCCAGCGTTTTGGTGGTCGTCCTATGGGTCTTCTTCCGTGAGGTATGTTGTTTCGTACTATTCTGGCCATTCTGTCGGGAGTCGGCTGACATGGTGGTTCCATTCTCTTCTTCTTTTCCGTATCCATCTGACTACGTTATCCGTTTGACACTTCTCCCTTATATCTGTATTTCTTTGCCTATCATGTAATGTGTATCCTGTTATCGTTCTTAGGGTCTTCATTTCGGTTGTTCTTAGTATCCTCTTTGTTATCGTCGTTTCCGCTCTCGTCTCCGCACCATATGTCATCACCGGTCGTACGCATGTTTTGTATATCCTTGATTTGCATTCCGTACTTAGGTGTTTGTTTCTCCAGATTGGATACCTAAGATGTCCCGATATTGTTGCTGCTTTGTTTACTTGTTTCCTCACCTCATCACCCAAAAACCCTGCGCTTGTAATTTTGCACCCAAGGTATTCGATTGACATGGTTTGGTCGACGGTCTTATTTTCTATTACCAATTTGCGGCGTACAGGTTCTTTTGCTATGGTCATGCATTTGGTCTTGTCTATGGAAATTTCCATGTTGTGTTTTCCTGCCTGTTTGTTGAAAGCATGTAACATTCTTTGTAGGTCGTCCTCTGATTCCGCAATAAGTACTGCGTCATCAGCATAGCATAGTATATTTATGTTGTGTATGCCCATCCGATATCCTAATCCGGTGTTCTTTACAGCTTTCACCAGCTCATCCATGATTGCGTTGAATAATAAAGGACTGAGACTATAGCCTTAACGGATGCCTGTTGTGGTTCGAAGGTGTTGCGTTAGGGTGAGGTTTGTGCGAGAATGGATTTTATGTACAAAAAATAAGTTTTTTTTGCCCACCCCCTTTCATAATTTACGAGCCGCCACTGGGCGAAAGCCAGAAATTATTATTAAAAGTAGGTATTTTAGAATACATTTTAAACTTACCTGAATCGATTGCACCTAATTGTAACGCTATGCTGAACAAATAATCAGCCGTCCAAAAATTCGGGATTCTAACAAATATATTTCCTGTAACGGACGGCAAATAAAAACCCAATTTTTGCAATAGCAAAATAAAGGGTTGATGGTTTAAGATATTCAGCTGTTCAGATGTCCATGGCACAAGCGGAATAGGCAGATTTAATACTGTAAGAAAATTACTTATAAAACGTGATTTTTTAAAGTATTTTTATATCTTACGAGCATGGTAGTATACTGTAGGTTCCATAATATGTGTAGTGTCTTTCCCGTCACCGTTCGCCAAAGTTAATTTGACAAAACAAGCTTCAACTGCGACCTTTTGCAACCACGAAATAAATTTACCTTTATTTTCTTTAAATAAGTATTCTTTCAACACTTTGACATCGCCAATTACGAGATTATCTTGATTTGCAGACGTTTTTTGTTTTTCAACTCTATATTCTTTCTCCACGTTGTCAGTAGAAGAAGATTCTGCTTGCCTAGCTTTCATAAAATCACAGTACTGTCTCTGATTAATTATATTTTGATCCAACAATTCTTTTATAATACCATGTCTAGATTTGATTCTATTACTATTCTGTTCATATTTCTTGGTTATGTTCTCTATTGTGTCTGCTGCGTGTTTACTCTGATCGTAGAATGTTGGCAATTTGTCTTTCTCTTCCTGCGTCCATCTAGAAATATATTTTAACATGAGAGGAGCACATTTAAAACAATAGATTGGGTAAAAATTACGGTTATAGTAGCACTTAAAAGAATGGTCTTAATTTCAATGCTTACAAGGTGTGATAAAAAAATACGGTGAATGAATTTTTATAGTAACAACTGCTAACGCTGCATTTATTTGAAATTCGATAGTCTGATTCATTGAGACTGTCAGTGCCATGTTAGAACAAGTTGTGACTTATCAGTCGACCTTGAGAGCGTGAAGAGTGATGTCGTGTTTTCCGTGTCTGTTGCGCATCATGGATTTCGAACAACGCGCTGCAAGAAAGTGCGAAAAAAACCCATAAAATGTTAAAATCAGTGTATGGCGACAATGTGGTGACTTTTAAGACTGTTTACAAGTGGTATGAATGATTTAAAAGCGGAAATGAGTGGTTTTAAGACGAGCAACAGTCTGGACGTTCTTCGACCTCAAAAACAAACAAAAACGTGCAAAGAGTGGCAAAACTGGTTCATTAAAATAGATTGACTATTCGAGAGCTTTCCGAAGAACTCAACATCTCGTACGTGCAAAGCATTTTAACCTATAATTTTCAAATGAGACTAGTGTTTGTGAAATTTGTTCCCAGACTTTTGACTGATGAACAAAAGGAATATCGTGTGTCAGTTTGCACGGAATTGAAGAGTCGTCTTGATGCAGATCCGGACTTTATGGTAAAAATTATAACTGGAGATGAAAGTTGACTAGATGGCTATGATCCTGAGACAAAGATTCAGAATTCTCAATAGAAAACGAGTGGCTCTCGTCGCTCTAAGAAGCCACGTCAGTCAAAATCGGTTGTTAAGGTTGTATTTATTGTTTTTTTATGGTGAGGCCGTAATGCGATGAGAGTTGATTTCATGGAAAACAACCGTACACTCCAAATATTACAAGGGCGTACTGGGACTAGAAAAATGGACCAATGCCTTTCGCCTTTATCACGAAACAGGCCATCTTATCCATATCTCGCTTCTGATCCGCGATATTTTGGCCGAAGAAAAGGTCTGTCCATATCCGCCTTACTCCCTGGCTCTACTCAAAAATAAAAACCGTGCTAAAAGGAAAACGTTTTGACACCATTCCCGACATTAAAAGGATTACGACGAAGCAGCTGAAGCTTTTCGAAGGAAGCCTTCTAGAAATACTTCGAATCTACTTTGTAAAAGTATTTTGAAGGAAATTAATTAAAAGTTATATAAGCTTATTATTTTATTCGTAATAAAATTATTCACCGTATTTTTTGATTACACCTCGTATCTGCAGAACGATATTTCTTAAATATTGCTAATAGGCAAGCGCAGTATCAAACTGTATAGGAACATTAACAAGGGAGTGATTCTCGTAATTTATATACGAAGTATGAAAATTTAATTCCAGTAATGTAATGGTACTTTGTTTCGGTTTATCGAGGTTTTTCATTCTTTTATTACAAAAGAAATTAACTTACACATGCTCTGAGGATTGCGAAGACACAATAGGTGTAGATATATTTTCTTCCTTTTCATTTGCTGATATCGCTGGGGTGATTGTGGAGCAAGGATTTGCTCTGGGTGTATTAATAAATTTGTGTATAACGTACTCAATTAAATCTGACCAATCCTAAAATAAAATTTTGCTGAGAATGAACAAAAAGATATTTTGTACAGGTCGAACAAATTTTGTTAAGTAGAGCATGCCGACGAATTTAAAAGACATGGAAAATTGGTAATAAGTTATTGATCTCTATTTTGTGAAAGTTTTGACTTTTTGTTTTTGGCTATTTCTAAATTATTTATGAAAAATAGAGAAAAATAATTATTACGATAATTTTGCAATATATTCCACGCAAAAGGATTTGTGGACGTAGTTTGCGCAACATTTCCCTTTTGAGCAGGATGAAGGAGGATGAAGTTATTCAGCAACTTCCGAGGGTTGCTACTATGCACCCGGAAAACAAACAAAAACATATATTTGTAATTGAAAATGGTTCAATTGTTTTTCAAAATATTTTTCGTGATTGATTGATGCACTTTTGCATATAGTAAAATATAATCGTAAATAAAATTAATATTTCGCGCTCCCCCTCCCCCACAATGATTTAATATTATATAACTACAATGCGCTAATTTTATACATTAATACCCACAGTATAAAAAATGTAATACGAATATTCCTATTATTTTATGTCGCTGCGTTTATAGCGTCGGGTATGAACATTATTACATTGCTACTTTATCGTACTATTTGAAGTTCTTAAATTTAAATTACCCTGTTTTGTATTTTAGTTTGTTGATTATTTTTTAACCACAGGGTATATATACTAGGTTTCTGCTATACCGCATGTGTCAAATATCATTAGCAAAGACGGCAGACTATGTGCCCGAACAGTAGCGTGATGTGGAGGGATCGAGTAGAGGCGTACGACGATCAATTCAGTTGCCATTGAGACGTTGTAAGCGATACATTGTTAACATAATCGTGTTGAAAATGTCGGGAGTGCGTAGAAACAATGCATCGACTCGGTTGCATGCTAACGTAGTAAAGAAATTTTTACATCGGTTTCCCGATTTAATATATGACGGTACCGTAGTGAAATGTTTGTAAATTGAACGAAAAATACGGTAAAAAAAATTCCTGTGGTTAACAATAGACGAAACTACAGATATTAAAAAACAGTCCATCCTAGCCGTTCTAGTACGGACGCTGACTCCGCAAGGACCTGCTCCTCCTTATTTACTAACCTGTAAACGAATGCAAGGGTGTACTGCCAGAGCGATATATGATGTATTAATAGAAACACTACACAAATTTGAGATTTTACCGAAGCAAGTGTTAATGTTAGTTATCGATGCTGCCAAGCTTATGTGTTCCACTGCAAACTTACTCAAAACGATTCAACCAAACCTGCTGCATGTCACATGTTTGCTTCACGCTTTACACCTTGTAACAAACACTATACGTACAACTTATCCTGATGTGGATCAACTGATAGGACAAACGAAAGCGGTTTTTCTTAAATCTCCGAAACGGATTCGGCTATTTCATTCGCTGTGTCCTGATATACCCGAGCCGCCGCAACCAATTCTTATACGATGGGGTACTTGGTTAGAAGCAACATTTTATTATTATAAACATTTTGAAAAAATTAAATCAGTGATTTTACAACTAGATGCCAAAGAAGCAGCTGCAATACGGCTCAGCCAGGTTCAATTTAACAATCCTCAAGTTGCAGCAAATTAAAAATTATTTACGACAGTTACGTTCCAATACTGGACGCAATAAAAAATTTACAGAACACTGCGTTGTCCTTATCGGACTCATTAGCAATTATTGACCACGTAAAACTAGTGCTGCATATCCTTGAAGATGAAAAAAGTGATTGTGTCCGTGAAAAATTTAACAGTGTATTAGATAAAAATGTAGATTTTACAAAATTAGGGCAACTTTTTACCAATACTGAAGATCCGTTGTACAGATACAAAGAGCGCTTTAACTATGCAAATATAACATCTCTCAACGTCGAACAATCCTTCTCTGTATATAAACATTCTGCATTATTCTTCTAAATTATTCTGCTAAACTCTCCACGCAACGCCACTGCTGGGGCACATAGTCTGCCGTCTTTAATCATTAGGCATAGGGAATACGTATGAGTACATACGATGTATATGTATATGGAAAAGCCAATCCAATGCCGGCGAAGACCGCGGCCGGCAACGATTGTCTCCGATTGTTTCGCAAATACAAGTTAGCAGTAATCATTTGACCATCGACATAGGTACTTGTAATGCGTTCTAAAATAACATTTACGAATTGCAAAGGATTTGCTTTTCTTATTTCTTTCAGTAGATGCAGGAAATTTTTAAGCTGCGGTGCGTCGCATAAACAAAAACGTTATTCTAATAAAATTAAAGAATAATCCTAATAAAATAAATAAAAAAGGATTCTAAAAATTATAATAAATTATACAAGAGGTTCAAAAATTCCTCCTTGCACAGCAAGACATTGTCCTAGGCGGTCGTAGAAATTAGCTCTTAGTACATTTGCTAACATGTCGGCAGTTAACGAATTCGCAGCCTCAGTTATTTTTTCTCTCAAGGCAACTAGATTTTCTGCTCTACCAGCTTCACGAGTATAAACAATATTTTTTAGATGTCCCCCACAAAAAGAAATCATTTGGAGATAGATCAGGAGATCGCGGGGGCCATTTAATGTTTCCTGTTCCAGTAATAAGACGGTCAGGAAAAGTATTTCTTAGAAATTCCTTTACCCTCACTGCATTATGTGCTGGACAGTCATCATCTTGAAACCAAACGATTTCCTGATTTATTCCAATGTTTTGAATGGCGGGAAGTATTTGATTTTTCAGTAATTCGAGATACTTGTCGGCATTTAATATACCATCAATAAAATAGGGGCCTATAGAATGGTCACCTAAAATACCTGCCCAAACATTTAGTTTTTGAGGATACTGAGTGCGATTTGTAAAATGCCGGTGTTGATTTTTCGAAGCCCAATATCGAAGAACAGAGGGATTGTGCTTTGCGTGTAATGGAAAAGTTGATTCATCTGTGAAGAGAATATTTTTAACGAAATTTTCATCTCGATGTATCTTTTCCATAACGTCTTGACAAAACTCCATTCTCCGGCAATTGTCGGCAATATTTCTTGAGTTTTCGAATATTTTAAACATTTTAAACCATTACGTTTCCAAATATGTGAAATAGTTGTGTTACTTGTACCCAATTCCTCGGCAGCACTTCTAGTAGATCTCGTGTTATCAATTTCCACAATACTACAAATTAATACATCCCACCGTTCTCTTTCCTCAATTTTTTGTGGTGATACCTCTCTTGGTTTGCATTTCGTACGGTTATTGAGACAGAAACAAGTTTCAAATTTATTTATAATATTATAAATTGTTTGTCTGCAAGGTACAGAACGGTCTGCAAAAGTCAGCGCAAACAAATTCATGCACTCCATTGCAGACCTGCCAGCATAAAACCATTTTACTAACGGAAGAAGTGGGTGTATAAAGAGCCATTATTCATTAATTTTATTGTACGCTTTCAAACTGTAACGGCCGTAGCTAGACTGAATGCAAAATTTCCAGTCAATCGGTATCGGAGACAATCGTTAGTAGTCGCGGTCTTCGCTGGCATTGGACTGGCTTTCTCATGTACGTATACATTGTATGTACTCATACGTTGATTCTCAATGCCTAATTATATTTAACACATACGGTATTTAAGTACTACTCTTTCGTACTAATTGAATTCTTTAAATTTGAAATATCTTATCTTGCTTTTGGTTGTTAGTTATTTTTGTATATCTATGTATATATAATAGGTTCGCTACGATTCTTTATATGAATATTTAACACATTTATTAGATCTTCAAATAACGACTTCTTGTATTGTTTACTTAATGGTTAATTTTCTTCCATTATTCGATCTAGCGTTGGTTATCCGTAAAATTTGATACTTAAACCGAAATAGATTAGGATCTTCTAATTTTACCAGTGCTAAAATCGTAATTTTGTACGGGTTTCATAGTTAAATAAATCTTTTCCCTTGCTTTGTGTGTTGTTTACACCTTTTAAATAATATATGTTTTAACATTTCGTAAGACATGCGCCGTACATGCGATTTAGAGTCACATGGACATAGAAATTATGCCAGTCAACGTACCGGTATTTTTATATTGTAATTAAACACAGCTGTTTAATATAAAATATTTTGAGAATAGGAACTTAGTATTTTATCGAAATTTTTGAAGATATAATTTAATTAGTACATCAGTTATTTGGTACTTCGATTTGTGAAGCTCCTTGAAGTAGACATACAGTGACATCTATTAGTATTCATTTGGGATATAGTACGATGTAATTAACGATTTTGGGGTATTAATTAGTTGAAATTTAAAAGGAAATATATCCTAAATTAGAAGTATGCTTTCTTTGCGGTCGATCTCCTTTTTGTAAATAATTAAATGTGGAATAATTGGAATATTCTTTTAAATATTGTTTTAAATATTGTCTGGTAGAATTTTAATTAAAATATGGTATATGTTAGCTTATAACGGGTGTTAAATTCTACTGGGCATTGCAAAGCAACGTTGAAGTTGTTCTAAGGTTAGTTTGCATCGTGATGACACGGATTTAATTGGGTACATTCTTCGACCACGTGTAAAGTCTTTAATTTTCTAGGAATTAAAAATTCATTGAACGAGGTGAGTCCATAACTAAGAATTACAAACATATAATCAATTAATTAAAGATAAGTTAGTAATTGCACAACGAATAGCATTAGGATATTTTAGGTGAAACAAATCGACGGACTGAAAATACTTTATATAATTATTACATAAGCGGTACATCGGCAAATTCATGCAAGCGCTGGTATTATAATGAGGCAGATAAAAAAGTGAAACAAGTCGAACAGTGTGTGAACTTATATTATATTTTACATATTGAACGCAGTAGTGACTATCAATCAGATTATTGACAATTTTGTATAAAAAACCAAATTCTGATATTAATCTACGATTCTTTAAAGAAGGTAAAGCATAGATTTTTAGACATTCTTCATAATGCAAAAAATTTCTACTAGGATTGAATTTGAAGTTTAGATGCTTAATGAATATTCTCTGAACACGCTCAATTCTATTAATATGAACAATCATAGCACGGGCCCCAGATAACAGATGCGTAATCCAAATGGCTACGTACAAGTGATGAATATAAAGATATCAATGACTTAGTGTGTTTGAAGTCATAAGAAACACGAAATAAAAATCCAAGCATTCTTAGGCATTTCTGAAACACAAAATCTATGTGACGGTCGAACAAAAGTTTGTTATCGATTAATATGCCTAAGTCTTTAATGTTATCAACTTTAGATAAATCGTGACCTGAGAGTTTATGAGTATTCAATAACATTAAAGTTGCTAGTGAAAGTCATAGACTGACATTTGTTAATATTTAAAAATAGTCTATTAACGTTGCAGTAATTAAACAAGTTGTCATTCTGAAATGCAATGCAGTCATCAATACACCTCACTCTGCAATAAAATTTAGCATCGTCAGCATATAGTAAGACGCGACAATTGTGAACATAGTTGAAGATGTTAATAAAGATTACAAACAATAGCGGTCCAAGATTACTGCCCTGTGGAACACCCGATGTAACACGTATTATATCAGACTTGTTAACAGTCATGTACTGCGTCCTAAAGGCCAAATAGGATTCAATCCACCTCAGCAATGATCCGTGTACACCGAAGTTCCCCAGCTTAGTCAAAAGCCTTGGAAAAGTCGGTGTACACTGCATCTACTTGATATCTGCTGTCCATCGATTCGTGCAGATAAGAAACGTACTCAGTCAAGTTGGTGACCACAGATCTACCACGCAAAAAAACATGCTGGGACGGACTGACGAAATTCCGTACTTAAAAAGATAATTCGTCAGATACAATTGATTCTAAAATTTCCCGAAGTGTGATAGGATAGATATTGGACGATAGTTGCAAACGTTCTGTCTCGATCCTGATTTGTGAACAGGCACGATACCGTCACATTCCAAGCGACCGGAAATTTATATTACCTCAGTGACTTGTAAATCAGCAAAAGGGGCAAATAAATAGTCCCATAACAAGATTTGATGAAATAAGGTGGTATATTATCCGGACCCGCACCCTTGTTAATAGCCAGCGTATTAATCTTATCAATAATTTGCTCCCCTGTTACTATATGTACATTAAAGCAATTCTGAGAATATTCATCCGCGAACAAAGAGGAAGTATTGTCATGTTCGTTAACTGATCCAAAGTATTTCATGAAGAGATTTCATGTGTCCTGAGGGTTGTTTGAAATTAAATTATTATAATAAATACAAACAGGAACGGATGACCAACAAATGACCACAAGGATTTCACATTATTCGTGATATTATTTTCAATTGTATGTACATATTTATTGTAATCTAGTCTAATTAAGCTTTTCACGTGTTTCCGCATATCTGAAAAAAGTTTGTGTATATTAGGATTCTTCGACATAAAAAACTTCTTACGAAGCTTGAATGTAACTTTGATGGTATGAATTGTTTTTGAAGAATACCAAACCGGGAAAGATCGATTATAACGACTTCTGCGTCACAGCGTATGTTTGCATACCGATATTATAAAAACTATGACATTGTTGTATGCTAAGGTCAATAACTACGTACAAAATCAGATGTTTACGCACATTAAAAATTTTAAAAATGTGTATTACGTAAATGTTTTTTTGTTACGAGAAATAACAAATATAATGGATTTAGAATATCTATAAAAAATACGGCAATTGGATTCATTGTTTATATTTACAAAACTAAATAGTATTGTGTAGACAGCTTTGTATGCTAAGAGTTCGATGCATTTTTTAAAGAAAATGTATTAAAAAAAGATGTAACATGTGTGCTCTACTGATATACATGTCAAGTATCGAAGTAATCGAAGTCAGTGACGATAGAGAATTGACTGAATCGGAGAAGATACTTAAAGCGAAATGGGCAATAACAACACCATTCTTATTGTTATTGTTTGCCAGCTTTAAAAGATTCTCTTCAGAGAGTCTCTGATACTCTTTATAATACCTACAGTCGATCGTACACTAGCGTAACAATTTTTCTTTTACTTTAATATCTTAAGTCATTTTTTTCTCGCTTATGAGAGGGAATTTTGTGAGGATATTTAAGATTTACGTATTTTAATTTTTCCATTTTTATTACGTTGTCTTTTTCTTTCAAGGACACTAGGTATACAATGCGTCTATAAAGTATGGACACAATCCCGTAGTAACATTATTGTGTATTATTTGACAAAATGCAAAGATATGTCGATTAATGTTTTTATTAGCTACATTTAGATGCTACCATTTTGTTTTTTCCGTCGACCTTGAATAATTTATGACGTCATTGATATTTTTTCTAAATGTCAACCCCATTTTTTCGTGGATTTTGAAAGCTTTTACAATTCTTATTCGATGTTCGTATTCGAATTTTGGTATGTTACATTAGAAAATTTTTGAGTAAATTGTGTTGTAATTCTAAGTTTTATTTTTGGCATTTTCAGTATTAAATTTATAACAAATGCTGAAAATGTTTTCCTTCATTTTGTTGACAAAATCCTAAGCGATGATAAATTCCATTTCGCACATTCTGTAATATTTCGGGAGTGATTAGTCTGGTTTCGAAGATGACGCGTTGTCGTAAAACGTCTAAATTTTCCGGTTGTGTCGCATAGACTTTTGATTTTAAGTAACCCCACAAGATGAGGTCCAATGGGGTTAAATCTGGCGATCTAGCTGACCATTCAATTGCCCCTCTTCTTCCAATCTATCTGTTAGGAAATGTATTATTAAGGTATTGCCTTACTGGTAACGTATAGTGCGGAGAAACACCATCCTGTTAATACCAAATTCTACGATCTGGCAAATGTGCATCCTCATTATTAGGAAAAGGAACCGCTAAAACAGGTATCAATTCATTCCTCAAAAAATTCAAGTATATTTCCCCAGTCAAGTTTCCATCAAAGAAAATCGGTCCCACAATGCGATCGCCCATAATCCCTGCCCATACATTTAGTTTTTGCGGGTATTGGGTATGTATGTCTTGCATCCAATGAGAATTATCAGTCGAAAATCGGCAATTTTGTCTATTCACAGTGCCATTCAATGTGAAAGTAGCTTCGTCAGAAAACAAAATGTTGAAGAGAAATAGAGGGTCATTATCATAAATTTGCATCAACCGTTCACAATATTCCAAACGCCGATCAAAATCATCCTCAGACAACTCTTGAACTAAACTCATTTTATAGGGATGATACTTTGATTTATGCAAAAGTATCCCGACTCTACACCTTGCTACGTCAAATTCTCGACTAAGTTGCCGTGTGCTTGTGTGAGGACGTTCTTGAACTGTTAACAAAATGTCAACTTGAGTGTCTAGGGCCGTTGATGGACGTCCACTTTTTGGTTTATCTCGAACGAACCCTTCTTCCAAAAATTTTCTGTGGATTTTACTTACAGTTGAAAAACCGATAGGGGCCAGTTCAGGATGCGTTTCTTTAAACAACTCCGCTACTTCCCTAACATTGCGACATCTATCTCCAAACCCAATCATCATGAATACCTCAATGCGTTCCCGTTCAGATAAATGCATCTCAGAGAATTAATAATTAAAACACTTTACACCAACAATTAGGATTAAATAAAAATTTTATGATTCGGATTATTTACAATCTCTCAAAAAAATTACCTTGTCACTTTGGGAATGACAGAAAGATGAAAAATGATTACTCAAAAATTTTCTAATATAACATACCAAAATTTTTACGTCATCGAATAAAGAATTGTAAAAGCTTTCAAAATCCACAAAAAAAAAAATGGGGTTAATATATGAAAAAATTATCAATGACGTCATAACTTATTCAAGGTCGATGGAAAAAACAAAATGCTAGCATCTAAATATAGCTAATAAAAAACATTAATTGATATATTTTTACATACTGTCTCCATACTTTATGGACGACTGTATATATTACAGTTCGATAAAATTACTGAAAACTTGACGCAAAAAATAAATTAATAAACCAAAAACATTACGGTCCTAAAATAGAGTCACGAATAACTCTCGATCGTTTAAAAAAACATTACAAAAACCAGTACATACTTACTTCGCATATTTCATAATCCGTCTCCCATATTTGTGAAAAAGTTTTCAATATACTAGGTTGAAACAATGTCGAAACGTGTTCTAAATCGCCAGCAATATGATGCATCATGGTAAAGACGCAATTATTTACATATTCTCCGTTCTCTTTAAAATCTTCCAAAAGGAGCCCGTATTGTCTCATGACTTCAACAGTGGCAAACCTGAAAGGTAATGTTTTACAGGCATTGTTCGTATTCGTACTTATCCACACGATTAAGTTGAGCGAATTCAAGTATGGGATTTTATAAACAACACTGAAAGCGACAAAAAACATAAAGTGCTACTTTTAAATTAGTTTTGTTTTGAATTGTTACCATTCTCGACAATAAACATTATGCGTTAAAAAGACAGCAGACTATGTGCCCGGTGCATGGTGACATGAATCATGTCAGCATGTGTACTAAATATTATTTTGGATACTATAATATAAATATGTTTTGAAGGTGCATCTGTTATTGCCAATAACACCACTTTTTCTTTAGAATAAATGTTTCGTTCATTGTTAGAAATACAAAATAATGTTTTTTTTTATTTTGATTTAGAACTGTAAAATATATGTTCAAATTCTGTTATCTCTTTGATAAATGCATGTATGGAAATATTTAGGAAACTACTAAATATATGTTTTTCTGCTCCGATATGTAAACAAAGCGAGAGGAATGAAAAATAATAATTAGAGAACGGACATTCTTACCACATGACTCGGCGTAATTCAATGAAGTATATGGAAATATTTAGGAAACTACTAAATATATGTTTTTCTGCTCCGATATGTAAACAAAGCGAGAGGAATGAAAAATAATAATTAGAGAACGGACATTCTTACCACATGACTCGGCGTAATTCAATGAAGTATTTGTTCGTCTTTTTCGGCCATCTGGTCCGCTGCCATTACAATGACAACACCCTATTGTATTCGGAGGATAAATATCCATTAAACGCAATCGGCAATTCGGAATGTTTATAAACTTCGCTGAGTACATCTCGACGTAATACAATGAAGTATTTGTGTTTGACTTTCTCGGCCACTTGATTTCGCTGCGTTAACAATGGACAAGGGCTATTGTATTCGGAGAACTTAGTCATGTGGTAAGAATGTCCGTTTCTCTAATAATAATATATGTTCAAATTCTGTTATCTCTTCGATAAATGCATGTATGGAAATATTTAGGAAACTACTAAATATATGTTTTTCTGCTCCGATATGTAAACAAAGCGAGAGGAATGAAAAATAATATTTAGTACACATGGTGACATGAATCATGCACCGGGCACATAGTCTGCCGTCTTTAGATAGTAAATCTGTTGTGGAACTCTATAATCTGTGACTTGATCAATCAACGTCACAGTGATTGATATCAATACGATTTCGGTTTTGGAACTCTGTAACGCAGTTGATATATCAACTTCTAGCGTACTTTGAAACGAATAAAGGTATATTTTAACCAAAAGTCCTACATATCTGTCACTTCAATTACAATTTTAAACACACGCTAAGAATATGTTACAATTCAAGGATGTTATTTTTAAATTTTTCAATAATGTTTTTTAAAAAATCATGTAAATTAGAGATATATTTATTTATCTAGAGAGAACTTGAAATAAAATGTAGTAGCTGTGAAAATAAGAGATTGAATGAACAAAATATTCGAATTTTACGAGATGCAAGTGATCTATTTATGCATATAGTGAAATGAGCAGTTCTGATATAAGGCGACGGGCTGCCTTGGGCCACAAGCAAATGACAGACACAAGACACAACCAAACTCCGATCAGATCGGGATTGAAATACAGGAAATGTTTCCTAAAAACAAAGGCGATAATGAAAAACTTTACACTTGTATCGCGATGAGTAGAACTGTGAAAGAACAAAACACCGAATAACTCATTTTAACTGAAGGAGGAACTTGCCCCTGGATATAGACAGTCTTATACAATCTGGAGGACATTGAATAGATTGCGCACTTGTATTACTCGCTGTCGCGTGAACCTTACGAGATGGAATTTTCAAGCGAGCCGATCTATGTGAATGCAGAGAGGCCCAAAGCGATCAGCATCCGTTGGGCTGTCCTGACCTGGGGAGGGTTTCACAGTTAACGACCTATACCTCGTAAATGACAAAACTCTAGTCGTGGCTAAACATTCATCGGCAAGTAAAGTATTGACGATGTTTGGAAACAGAAATTAATGACCAGTTCTCACAGCTCTTTCGATTGAGATAGGACATTACCTTATTGGTCGTAGTTAAAGGTACCATGATAACAACCCCTAAACTCAATAGAACAAAGCTTTCAAGGGCTCGTAATTGTTTTGAACGATGCATTGGAGTTAAGAAAAGAAGACCGCAGTGTGTTTTGGGGACGCAAGTATTGAGTATTCGGAAATAGAGTGGCACGAGGAAGGTCGTGCTTACTGCTGGTCCTAGCTGCTAAACGTACGCGGACAATTCGAACAGCTTTAGTATTTTACTGACTGTCAAGTGAAATGCATCTACCGTAAAGTCACATTTTGTCGTAATTCTATTTATTGTTTGCAGTTATCTAGTATTTTATTTTGCTAACAGTTGCTTCTTTTTCTTTTCAGCATATTTATGAATTTGAAAAAAGCAAAGTTGAGACTGTCAGATTATTTATAATTTTGAAAGATATGGTTGCTTATATCCGCAGCAACGTAACAGAAACTAACTTCACAAAATGATTAACGAGATAGTTTAATTTTTTTTTTGTTACTGTGCTGCAATAGAAGAACAATCGCAATATCTTGCAGAAAAATTGCTGAGCAACTTATCGTCTCAGATAATACCGTTCGTAGGGTTTAGAAAAAAAGTTATTTTTTTTATAAATCCGGTATTATACCGTTCTTACAAATTAAGAAAATCAATGAAATATTTCCAAACGACAAAAACGAACCCTTTGAGTTTTGTGAAGCACTTTGAGAAAGTTGAAACAACGATGAAAATTTCGTTAGAAATATGTTATTTACTGACAAATCCAGTTCCCCTCTACCTGGTCATCATAATTCTGCTATTGTGGGGTATTGGTCTAAAGAAAATAAACGTGATTTATGACTAAAGGCCGGATTATATACAGTTTGCATATTTGCATAATATATGCATTTTGTATATTATTTGCATATTTCGCAGTAATTCAGCATTTTTGCGTATTTTAGTATCCGAGTTTTATTTATTTACTAAATCAAAATATGTCGTGGATGTAACAAACAAAAATTAAGCAGCCCTCTTTAAATTAAAAATAGCATCTTATTAAGCCTCTTCGCGTTACTTTTGCGATAAGCGTCTCCAAGAATTTATTAATGCTCTTCCCATACATCCAGGCCGAGACAAAATTCCAGGAAAAGCTAATACCTTAAAACTTCTAAATAAATACAAAATACATTTTACCAGAAAATTAGGAGTATATGTGTTTCTTTGCTATTCGGCGAAATGTATTTCCTCTTATTAATGAATTAATTAAATTTTTAACTATTCCTTTATCTTTTACTAACATTTATTTTATATGAAAATAACCGATGATGTGATATTTCTTTTTGCAGATTACAAGTGAGAGAAAGCTCCAAGTTGTTGATCAACATATGAAAACTCCATCTCATGCTGCAAAACTAATAAAGATGAAATTGGCGAAGAAGAGTCAGCAAACATTACCGCAATATTTGCCATCAACTTCCAAAAAATCGGAACAAGAACAATTTAGTGAAGATTTTTGTCAAATGTTTGTGTCGGCAGATATTCCATTACATAAATTAAACAATTTAAATGTCAAGTTATTTTTGCAAAAGTACATCAAATATAACATTCCTGACGAGAACACGTTAAGAAAAAATTATATTCGCTGTATCTATGCAGAAACATTGAATAGCATTAAGAAGGTTGTTGCAAACAAGTATCTTTATATATGCGTAGATGAAACAACTGATAGTGTGGGCCGATACATAGTTCATTTAATGATTGGTATCCTTAACGTATCGGTTCCAGCAAAATCTTATTTAATTTCATCCAAACAGTTGGAAAAGGCAAATAATTTAACAATAACAAGGTTTATTCAGGAAGAACTGGCAACTTTCTTCTTACCGAAATCAATTCCAACAGAGAAAATTCTATTGTTTTTGACGGATGCTGCACCATAAATGGTAAAGGCAGCTTTCAACTTGAAAATCTTTTACAAAAATTTAATTCACACAACTTGCTTGGCGCACGGACTAAATCGTGTTGCAGAAGAAGAATAAAAATTAATTTCAATATGGAAATTTAGTATGAATAATGCCAACAGATGGCGTTAATATGACAAATGACGACATATGGCGTTATTGGTTTACAGTTCGTTTGACGGCTATGGTTTATGTTCGATCACTATTTGAGACATTTTCGTACCGAATGGAATTACAGTAAAGATTGAACGCAACAGATGCCAAACAACACCATCTATTATCGATTGCATTTTTAATGGACAAACACAACATTCAACTTCAATATATTCAAACAAAAACAATCGATTTAAGGCAGAACAACGTCTGCCAGGTCAGCTAGTAACTTATAAAAAGTCTGAACCAAGTAGGCCAGCGTTACGAAATTTACTTCCATCTGTTTGTGAAAATACTCAAGAAAAAAATTAAATCTTAATTGAAAGATCAAAAAGATTATTTTAAATATGGAAATATAACATCGACAGATGTAGAACGGTCGTTTTTGGCATTAAAAACATTTATTCCGCAAGTCGTATTAGCTTTACTAATACAATTGTGGGAACATATCTAATGATTGAAATATTTAACAGATGTTATCCCGTTCGTGACTTCACGGAAAACTCTTAAAACTGTAAGTATTTGAGGACGTTTTATAATTTATTTTTTAGTATTTATTTTATGTGTCAACTTTTAAGCGCCCTTCTCTGATCCGTGTCGCAATTTTCCTACTCTAATGATGAGTTATCCTTTTCTATACGCTACTAAAATACTGAGAGTATTTATGACTAGACAGTGTATAAATCTATTATTGGTATATCTACTGTTAATTACCTACAAAAACCAAAAGTAATTAAAGCAGAACTAAAAACAAAAATTAATAACATTTATATAAATAAAAACCTAATTAAATTACACAGTTTTACGATATTAAAATAAGCTATTAATTAATAAACAACTAGATGCCACAAACAAAATACCCAACTCAGATTTGATTTAAACGACAAAGACAAAATATTTGTAAAATAACAATATCATACTGTTTCAAATGTTCCATGACGCTCGAAGTAGGATTATTCTCCGTCTTTGAAGCGTTATCCAAAAATAATAAAAATATATGATTCGTGACGATTAAGTCTTGTAAATATTGTTTACTTTGGATGTTAATATTATACTGTCCCAGTAACAATAAGAACAAACATTTCAGATCTTCCGTGGCGCTAATCTGTTTTTGAAGATTCTTTAAACTCATTTTATCTTCATCACTGACATGCGTCAGTTTTAAATAAGTCTCCACGGATTGGAGAAATTCTCTAATAGCAGTAACCACCTGAAAACGAAACGTTGGGAATTAAAAAAAAATGTGCCACAAATAATTATCAGAGAAATACGAATTTAAATTTTCCGGAAGGTAGTCAATGTGCGAATTCAGGAAATAAAGTTTAATGCTCATTAAGCCAAAATTTACAATTATATTCCCACTATTTCTTTATAATCAAAGTTTTTATTGTTCCGTAAGAAATGTTTCACCACC
The DNA here is from genome assembly GCA_935421215.2 of Melolontha melolontha. NCBI lineage: Eukaryota > Metazoa > Arthropoda > Insecta > Coleoptera > Scarabaeidae > Melolontha > Melolontha melolontha. The sequence continues at coordinate 176,956,049 of OW285237.1, read as the reverse complement.
TCCTTAAAAGATTTCCATACTTCTAACTCAATTTGGCTGAGTTTTTCATCGAATTTTGCAGCCCTCACTGATTTTCTTATATCAGGACCAACAAAAATTCATTCTTTCAGTTTATCCTATGACAATGATGGGAAAATTGTATGCAGATACGAGGGGTCGTTTTTATATTACCGGACTAGACGTTTTTCAATTTTAATATAATTTTTCATTATAGTGTTTTATTATCATACATGCCTTGGTAACGACTTTGACAATTTACAAAACAATTGTTCTAATATCTGTTAGTTTGTGTTGTTACGTGTCAAAATGCACAAACTTGAATATCGAGCAGTTATAGAATTCTTGACAAAACAAGGAAAATCTCCAAAAATTATTAGTGAAGAAATGTTGGTTGTATATGGGGATGATTCTCCTTCAAAGTTGACTATTTGCGAATGATCAAAATTGTTGAAACATGGCCGAGAATCTTTGGATGATGATCACCGTCCAGGTCGGGCTGTTGACGTGATCACCTCCGATGTTATTAAAGAAAACCAAGTCTTTGGTACTGGAGGAAGCAAGATTAAAGAAGCGACAATTAGCAGCTTCATTAGGAATTTCAGAAAGCACGGTTTTTCAGAATTCTACACGAATACCTTGGAATGACAAAAGTTAGTGCTAGATGGGTTCCGCGAATGCTTTCGCCATTCCAAACGCGTGTCTGGATGAAGACGTGTGAACAATTTTTTGACGCTTTGTGGAGACGAACCAGGTTTAATTATCAATCAACTTGTTGCCGCAGATGAGACCTGGGTCCATCATTTTGACCCTAAGTCAAAACAAGAATCAATGCAGTGGTATAATAAGGGTTCTAGCCGCCTCAAGAAGTTTAAAGTCACGCCTTCCGCAGGAAAAATAATGGCAACGATTTTTTGGGATTGTCAGGGAATACTAATGATTGATTATCTACGCAAGGATAGTATGGTAACAAGAGAATATTATGCAAGATTAATACATCGCCTAAAAGATTTTATTAAAGCGAAAAGACGGAAAACTGACGCAAGGTATCCTGTTGCTTCACGATAATGCACCAGTCCACTGTAATGTGGGTAGAATGGATCGTCCATGTAAGCTCTGTGTGGCTGGAGGATCGCTATGTAAGGCGTAATGTGCGCTTATGGCTATAAGCGACTAGCAGTGATCGCCATGTAAGGTCCTATGTGACTGGAGGATCGGTATGTAATGTGGGCCGTTTGTGAGGCCACATTGTGGTGCAGGTTCGAGGCTGAGCGGAGAATTAAATGATACACACTCGAAGTTCGGTTAACATACTTTAACTAATTAATGCTTATAAAACGAATAACAATACTATTTACAAGATGTACACATTATACTTGGTTCAACTAAGACAGGGTAGAACGTGGTTATTAAAATGTCCCCACAGTTCGTACCACTGACTTGTTGTTACTCTCTCTATGACTTAAACTACCGTCTATATATACCAGAGAAGATCCTTGTCTTACTTATAATTTGTTTCTAGAACAAATGTATAACCCTGATGCGTAGTCTTGTGTATGCAACAAATACGGAGTAAGGTCGTGTTTAGATAACACGTTAATGTTTTGTATTAAAAGCGAGTCTTCGCCTTGCCAAAGTGTTACGCATACACATGACCGTATATCGAGTTATTACACCTGCCCCCTTGGGGAGAAAGGAAAACCAACATAATATGTTTGTTTTTCTTTCATCAAGAATCTCTCTATCTATTTACTTTCCCTATTTTCTATTTGAAAATATGGCAAACATTAATGAAATTACAAATTACAATAATATGACATGCATTATTTAAACGTTATAAGGTTTTGTACAATAAATTTGCTAAAATTAGAATGACTACAATTCTAAAGCGAAATCGTTATAAAATATCACATAATAACAAGTACATAGTAAAATGATAAATAGTCTAATATATATGGTAATCCGTAATAAATATATAATAAATAAATATATAATCGTAGAAAGCTTTAAATTGTAAATGATAATTTTCAAATGTAATGCTAAATAGTAAGTTTAAAAATAATTGGGCCGTTGTACACTGTCTCAATTTTGTTAGTCTGTTCGCTTTCTTAAATTTAATTTCTATATCATGTGTAACTTATATAGAATAATAGCCTTGTTTCGCAGTTCGCCATTCTTGTCTTTCTTTTTCGCGTTTGGTTCTTGTTTCGATTCCTCATGCTTGATCTTGTGGTTTCAATTCTTGTGCATGATTGTTTGTTTCCAATTCTTTGTGCTCCCTTTTTAACCATACTTATTTTAATATAATTCGACTCTATTTTTCTATTTCCCTCCATGGGAAAAATTATTTTGGAAATCACTCTTTCGTGTATTTCCCTGGACAACACATATTCCGTGTCTGTCATGTTCCTGCGCAGAACTATCTTGTGAAGCTTATTCTGGCTACAGTAAGGGTGCTCGTACAGCGGAATTTCCCTTATGCTGTAAGCCTTTTCTTCAATACAGAAAAACTAGAGACCAGTTAACAAAACACACTTTTGTTATAACTGTATTCTCTAAAAAAAAATTATGAGAGCGTTTTTTGTCGTGTCAGGCCATTTCCTGGAAGCGCATGCTTGCTTTGTCACGACCTAGGGGCGAATTGGAGTTTTCTTTGCCTTTCTTCTACTCTTGAAGTTCGTCTGATTCGGTTGGTTATCGTTTTCGCCAGTTCCATACCTCTAAGATGATCGGTTCTGAGGTTGGTGGAAACTGCACTGCTGTTGGTCTCGTAAAGGTACAATCGATAGGTCTCTGTCGTCTATTGAGCTCCTGACGTGATTATGATACTATCGGTTGTCCCGTTATTAACCATTACATCATTGGAATCAACTTCTAAGGCGTTTGTGACAAAATTTTCGGAATTCTTGTAAATAAAATTAATACACTACTCCTCGTATATTCATCTTTTATTAATTTAATATTATTCTCTTTTGTTTGCGAAAAATTTTGAATGCGTCAACAATTTTTCCTTGTTCAATGTCGCGAACTATACTCATTTAGACATAAATGATATATTGCAATTTTATGAACTTGGCATTGAGGGCTTCTAAACTGATTTGTAAGTACATACATGTTTTAAATCGATAAAATACACATGTTATTGCTTATCCTTTCGTTTATAAACAATATGAAATATAATATTCATTAAGCGGCGCCTATTTAAAAAAAATACAAGCGTGTGCATTTTGTATATGCTTTGAACGTAAATGAACTTGTGAAGAAAAATATAACATATTTTCTCTGTTTTTATGTAGGCGTCTTTCTTAAAAAAAAATATATTGACAACAAGATTGCGACAGTTTTACAATAGAATTTCTCGGCCATGATGTAGTATTTCTAAATTACATCGTATAAACATGTCTGACCTTTAAATATAGAATACACTACTACGCTACATTATGTTTGCGTAGGCAGAAATAAATAATACACATATTGTGTATATGCATTAAACTAATATTATTGTTCCTTACAATGCAAACAAACATTTTCACTAATGTAATATACACAGCTTATGTGTGTGAAAGTTTTGTACTGTTCATTCACTTTATACACCGTAATTGTCTGTGTGTAACTTTATTTTAAAAGGAATACCTGTGTTTCTTCTTTCGTTTCTTCTCGTTCTTCTGCTTGCTCTTGGAGATGGAGATGGAGATGGAGATGATTTCCTCCATTCTTTGTCGCGTAATTGCCCATTTGTTACACTGACCTGCTAAAATTTCGGTTTTCTTTGCTGGCTCGTTCCGGGTTCCTACTATTTCCCTGCAGTCTTAAACGGCTGGCAGAATGGTCCTATGCCGAAGGTAGGCAGAATCGCCATGTAATGTGGGTAGGATGGATCGTCCATGTAAGCTCTGTGTGGCTGGAGGATCGCTATGTAAGGCGTAATGTGCGCTTATGGCTATAAGCGACTAGCAGTGATCGCCATGTAAGGTCCTATGTGACTGGAGGATCGGCATGTAATGTGGGCCGTTTGTGAGGCCACATTGTGGTGCAAGTTCGAGGCTGAGCGTAGAATTAAATGATACACACTCGAAGTTCGGTTAACATACTTTAACTAATTAATGCTTATAAAACGAATAACAATACTATTTACAAGATGTACACATTATACTTGGTTCAACTAAGACAGGGTAGAACGTGATTATTAAAATGTCCCCACAGTTCGTACCACTGACTTGTTGTTACTCTCTCTATGACTTAAACTACCGTCTATATATACCAGAGAAGATCCTTGTCTTACTTATAATTTGTTTCTAGAACAAATGTATAACCCTGATGCGTAGTCTTGTGTAACACGTTAATGTTTTGTATTAAAAGCGAGGCTTCGCCTTGCCAAAGTGTTACGCATACACATGACCGTATATCGAGTTATTACACCACAAATAAAGACTTGCAAAAGCTGCCGTTGCCGAATGTGGCTTCACAGAAATAGACCATCCACCTTATAGTTCAGATCTCGCTCCGTGCGACTATTTTTTATTTCTTAATCTGAAAAGAACTCTAAGGGGAACAAAATTTATGGACGATGACGAACTTATCGCGGCCGTTGAAATGTATTTTGCAGACAAACCAAAGGAATTTTTTTATAATGGATTAGAGATGTTATTAAAACGATGTAATACTTGTATACAAAAGCAATGAGGCTATATTGAAAAATAAATTTTTATTGCTGTTCGAAACTTTTTTTTCATGCCTAGTCTGGAAATATAAAAACGACCCCTCGTATTTGAAACTTTCTTCTTCTTAGTTTAAAGCCCTCACAAACTGTTTCACCATAGCCAGCTTAATGATTAAAGGAGGTAGCAAAACTCAAAATTTCAAGTGTCAGTTATTTCCAAAAAAATAAATCCGCAGAATTTCTTGTCCAGCTAATTTCTACCTTCTTGAGAACTTTCAATATATTCATATTTTGTTTAAAAAAATTAACAACCCATATATTAATAGGCTCATTACTTAATATGACTAAAATTACACGTTTTCAGGGTAATAAGTAAAAGCCGAATTATATGCAGTTTGCATAAACATAATATATGCATTTTGTATATTATTTGCATATTTTAAATATCCGAGTTTTATTTGTTTACTAAATCAAATTTATTATAGGCATTACTAAAAATATGTCGTGGATGTAACAAACAAACAAAAATTAAACAGCCCTCTTTAAATTAAAAATGGCATTTTATTAAGCCTCATCCCGTTACTTTTTCAACAAGCGTCTCCAAGAATTTATTAATGCTCTTCTCATACATCCAAGCCGAGACAAAATTCCAGGAAAAGCTAATACCTTAAAACTTCTAAATAAATACAAAAATACATTTTACCAGAAAATTAGGAGTATATGTGTTTCTTTGCTATTCGGAGAAATTTATTCCCATATTCGAAAGTAATTTTATTTTAAACGTCATTTTACGTTGGCTTTTCGAAGTGTAAACTTGTGAGTTGTGATATATAATAGCAAAAATGCCGAAAATAGCAACTGTGCCTGGATGGATTGCACCTTATTCAGAATTACGTATGGATGGAGAAAAAGTGTTTTGCGTAGCATGCTGCAAGATTGGGAGTAAAATTTTAAGTTTACTTCCTCTTATTAATTAAATAATTAAGTTTTTAATTATTCCTGTATCTTTTACTAACATTTATTTTATAAGAAAACAACCGATGATGTGATATTTTTTTTGCAGATTACAAGTGAGAGAAAGTTCCAAGTCGACCAACATATGAAAACTCCATCTCATGTTGCAAAACTAACAAAGATGAAATTGGCGAAGAAGAGTCAGCAAACATTACCGCAATGTTTGCCACAAACTTCCAAAAAATTGGAACAAGAACAATTTAATCAAGATTTGTGTCAAATCTTTGTGTCGGCAGATATTCCACTACATAAATTTAACAATTTAAATGTCAAGTTATTTGTGCAAAAGTACATCAACAAATATAACATTCCCGACGAGAGCACGTTAAAAAAGTTATATTCACTGTATTTATGCAGAAACATTGAATAGCATTAAGAAGGTTGTTGCAAACAATTATCTTTATATATGCGTAGATGAAACTACTGATAGTGTGGGCCGATACACAGTTCATTTAATGATTGGTATCCTGAATGTATCGGTTTCAGCAAAATCTTATTTAATTTCATCCAAACAGTTGGAAAAGGCAAATAATTTGACAATAACAAGGTCTATACAGGAAGAACTGGCAACTTTATGCTTATCGGAATCGATTCCAACAGAGAAAATTCTATTGTTTTTGACGAATGCTGCACCATACATAGTGAAGGCAGCTTTCAACTTAAAAATTTTTTACCCAAATTTAATTCGCACAACTTGCTTGGCGCACGCACTAAATCGTGTTGCAGAAGATGTCAAAAACCATTTTCACTTAGCTAGTAGTGTTAAGAAAGCATTTTTAAAGGCCCCATTACGAGTTCAGTTTTACAAACAACATCTACCCGGTGTTCCGCTTCCTCCTCAACCTTTAATCACACGATGGAAACTTGGTTGAAGGCTGCTATTTTTCATGAAAATCATTATGAAGGAATAAAAACAATTATTATGGATCTTGATAGAGATGCACAATCTATGATAGTCGCCCAAAAGGTGTATTCGAGTAAAGAAATACCTCAACAGTTGGCGTTTATTAAAGGCAATTATAGTTTTATTTCCACTTCTATATTGCAGTTGGTAAAACAATTTATGTCGCCAATCGAGAGCGTTGAAATAATAAACAAATTTAAAAAGTCATGTTTTGATGTTAAAGGAGGAGTGGGATAGTCTGTGTATAGTGTAGTAGGAAGAAATGAGGGTTTTAAAAAAGCTAAAGGACATTGCTAAAATCTTATGTGGTGATTCAGTAAAAAATATTGAGTTGACAATAGATTATATTTCTAATTTGAAATATGCTTCTATAACAAGCGTTGACGTAGAACGAACATTTTCAATATAATAAATACATGTTTTCAGATAAGCGTGACAATTATTCTGTTGAAATTCCTCGTATTTTTTTACCTGCATATTTTTCATGAGGAAGTGCATATTTAGGCTAAAACATCTGCATATTTATGCGCATACTTGCAGTTTTTATTTGTATATAATAATAAAAAGAATTACCTATACTAATAATGTATTATTGAACAAATTATGAAATTTAATCTATTGGAAAATTCTTTCAATGGAGACTGTGGTTAAATAAAAATTTAAAAAAGGTATATAACCCCTTACCACAATTATTAGTCGTATCCTAAATGCGTATTTCGACAACTAAGTTGTCATCATCAGTAGGTAAAAACTACTAATTAAAAGTCGCACATGGGGCACAGTAAAGTAAGAGAAACGCTTACGCACAACCACTATACACTGCATCCCCGTATAGACTAAATTTAACATGCCAATCTAAACTACGAGACAAACACTTACCTCTTAAGGAAAAGGTCTAAACATGTGTTAAATTGTCGAACAAAGGAAAGGCAGACATTCATCTCTAAGGGGGGCGGTACTAACTTCGATTTTTAAAAACTACGATGACCTACTATTAAACTTAAATAAAACACCTTATATTTTCACAAAACAATAGTATATTACTACTAACAATAGTAAATATACTAAATATACTAACTTCGATTTTTAAAAACTACGATGACCTACTATTAAACTTAAATAAAACACCTTATATTTTCACAAAACAATAGTATATTACTATTAACAATAGTAAATATCTATTGTTTTGTGAAAATATAAGGTGTTTTATTTAAGTTTAATAGTAGGTCATCGTAGTTTTTAAAAATCGAAGTTAGTACCGCCCCCCTTAGAGATGAATGTCTGCCTTTCCTTTGTTCGACAATTTAACACATGTTTAGACCTTTTCCTTAAGAGGTAAGTGTTTGTCTCGTAGTTTAGATTGGCATGTTAAATTTAGTCTATACGGGGATGCAGTGTATAGTGGTTGTGCGTAAGCGTTTCTCTTACTTTACTGTGCCCCATGTGCGACTTTTAATTAGTAGTTTTTACCTACTGATGATGACAACTTAGTTGCCGCAATACGTATTTAGGATACGACTAATAATTGTGGTAAGGGGTTATATACCTTTTTTAAATTTTTAATCTATTGGACTCACTAAGTACATTAACAATTAGATCTCGTTTAAAAAAACTATTTTTTGTCAGCCACATACATTGATTAGAAAACTTACCAAATGAAGGCGACGTAAACACGGTTTCAAATCCATGTCGGGAATCCTGCAACTAATTTCTAACTCTTCGAAAAGCCAAACACCATGGAACGTTAAATATGAGATGATCTCATATGATAAAACTGAACTTATATGCTCAAGATCTAACTCGAGTTGGGTGGCGAATTTTAGGAAATAAGTCACCAGCCAAAAAAAATGTGACGTGTCTATTTGTAACTGTATATTGGTTAATAACTGTGAATGAAGGTCATGAACCAAATTTCCGTAGCCTTTCAATAGAAAATCCACGGTGAATTCCTTTAAAATATTTGAAATATTTTCGTCTGTTGGCGTGTGATGCATTAACCCCTTCATATGTATTCTAATCAAAATAATAAGATATTTGTAAAAATTGTGTATTGTATTATCTCAATGTTCACTTACACGTTAGTTTTGCTGCGTTTAACCAATTTTTTTCGTCGCAACTCTTTTTTATCCATCCCACTCGTAGTTCTGTTTTTTTGATTATTATATCTACTTTTCGGAAAAATGTGCGGTTTTTGATGTACCGGTTTTTGACTGGGTCGGTCATCGTCGTTGCTAGATGTGGAAATAGATTCTTGATTTTCGACTTGTGTAGCGTATCCACAATCAGAAACTTCGATTTGAGAAGATGGACACGTTTTCTTACTCCCTGAGTTAGTTTGACTAGATGTGGATTGGTCGACTTTATCGATTGAATGAATTAACGATTGCTTAGATTGAATGGTACTCTAAAATTGATTTTGCAAATCATAATCGGACAAACATGCAAATCATAATCGAATAGAGTTTATACTCACTTTGCTGCAGCTATTTGAGTCAAAGCTTTGATTAAATGATGAAAAACCACTACTGGTGGTGCCATCTGTTTCGGTGGATTTTCCCCTTTTCATGCTCACAAATATTTTACTTCGACTTTGAGCGGCTCTGACAACTTCGATCGCATTATTTTTATTTCTCATGTTTTCCACTGAATTTGAATTTTTATTTCTGTCACTACTTTTACCTCCACCAGTATCACTGGAATCTGATGTTGGATCCGAAGTAATTATAATTGAAGAATCACCGCTTCCCTGATCAGGTGGTGAAGTGTTACTTTCGTTATCTTCGGAACTTACACTTAATGATGTCTCCAACCATAAATTCAGAAGCTTTTGAAGTGTTCCAACGTGTTGATTTTTGTACAGTAAAGCGATAAGTTGAACCATAGTTACTCCCCAGTACATCTGCAATAAAAATTTTGAATAAAGAAAATGTTTTAATGCAATAAAATTTGGAAATACAGCAAACGCTCGATATTAGCAACATTGCGCTCTTATGAACACAAATACTATAGGATTATATGAAACTCTCGATAACATAAACATCTTATAGATTCAATAACGTAAACAATTCGGCGAAGACAATGATGAATCCCAGAATTACCCAGTCATGTAGGGGAGTCCCCTATTTATGAAAAACACATTCATATTTGAACTTAATTGTGTCTGTATGCTACTCCTTGTTAATAGCAAACACAGATGCTTAGTTGCGTGTCGGTACATATTGCTATGGATTTTTCCTAAAATAATATTTAAAATTAAATAAATATGAATGTACAATTATTGTGGGATAAACTGTATGTATTTTGAAAATGTTATTTCATGTGTGAGATAAAAACTTGATTTTTGGAGGTCGACTTGATGTAAAAGCGATAGAGAGATATATTGAGGGGGAGACCAACATCTGCAATTATAATTATACGAGAACGTTGTATTTATTGAAATATATAAATTTAATTAGTTCGGGTTGTTTTTTGAGTGCGACCGTAGTTGATGGTATTTCATATTTTATTCCCGATAATTCTACGAGATTGTTATTCTCGTAATTTTGATATAGTATTTGATTAAACAACATTTTTTCGTAAACGTGTCTCTAATAAATTTTTTTATGTAAGTAGAATTATATTCATAAGACGTATTAATTAGAAAAGCTTTTGAAAGTGTATTTCAATTGTATTAAAATAATTAGTTAAGAGTCTTAATTAGTAGAAATAAATAATAAAGAGTATTTTTAAATTTCTATGTTAAACAAAATAATATAACTGAAAATTTATTCGACGGAATTCAAGGTTGTTTTTTTGTACATGTTAGTTTTGCGCATGTGTTAAAATTTTGATCGTGTATCAATATATATTTTATACAGTCTGGTTCTCTAGGGAGGAATTAAAAATAAGCTTTATTATTTTAGATAAGTTTGTTCGGAATTAAGAGGAAGTTTTTTAATCCACTTAGCGGTCAAATATACAGTGGATATTTTTACCTCGTTGTATTATTGTAAAATACACAATCTTTATATTTTATAAAGATAGTTTTTTTTTCTTTTTTGATTTTTTTTGTATTAAAGATTCAGTTTAAATTTTATCTTGTGTTTTATTCTTGCTATAACTTTACTGCTCATTTATTAAAATAAGTAACTTATATAATATAAAAAAAAAAACTTGTGGGAACTATTTACTGGCGTCCAAATAACATTGCAGTTCCACGTTTTTCCGATTGGAACCCGAGAAGTAAGAAGTCTCATTTTTTGAAAATCAACCGGCTGAGTAACCTAGTCGGGTAAACTAGTTGTGGATGGTGGCGCTATAATTCAACAAACCACTATTCATAGCAATATGTTGTTCTAAATTAGCTACAAGTTTATTGGGTGAGGTTTTATTCAATATAAACATTCCTCTTTGTTCTTTAATACACGATTGTAAACCTTATTTTGATTTATTGCTACCGTTAGCGTTTTTACAAATAGTTTGCAATTGCGTGAGTTTATATTCATCGTTAGAACTATGGCATCCACGTCCAGTAAACGGAAGTGTTTAAAATTAAGTCATAATGTAAAAATCTTAGACGAGGTAGCACTTGGTGCAGGAGTGACACAGTTATCAACAAAATATGGTGTCAAGGCAACAATCTGTAAGATTAAACGTTTGAAAACGCAAATTTTACGAAGAACTTAAAAAGAAGAATTTAACAATGCGAAAGCGCCTAGAATGGCAAACTGCCTGTATAAATGGTTTCTAAAACAACGTAAAAACCATGCTCCAATTAGCGGCGAAATAATTAAAGGAGGGTTAAGCTGTTAAATGAAAAACTGAAGGAGACTGAACGTTTCGTAGCCAGTGATGGTTGGCTACAAAGGTTCAAAAGAAGATATGGAATTCGATTGTTGTCTATATCTGGTGAAAAATTAGCAGCACACCCACAATACAACCGTTCAAAGAAATATTGATGGAAGAAATTAAGGAGCTAAATTTAAATATGGACCAAATTTACAACGCCGATGAAAGCGGCCTTTATTGGAAAATTTTACCTCAGAAAACCTATACTGCATCATTTAAAAAATCTGCCCCGGGTAGAAAACCCGAAAAACAAGGAATAACATTTCTAGCCTGCACCAATACTAGTAGTTCACACAAAATAAAGCCACTGATAATAGCAAAAGCAAAAAAACCAGGCTCATTTAAAAATGCCAATATCCCTGTTGATTTTGACTATGGTGTCAAAAACTGCTTGGATGACCAGCAATATATTCCTGGAATGGTTCCACAAGCGCTTTGTCCCTCAGGTATGACAATGAATCTGTAATCACAAATGCTCTATACATAGTTTAAAGATAATCAATTTGTAGGTAAAAGATTTCCTGAAAAAGCAGATGTTACCTATAAAATCGTTGTTACTATTAGATAATGCACCAATTCATCCTCCAGAGCAACAACTGAGAAGCAAGGATGGGTCAATTTATGTCATGTACATGCCGCCCAACGTAACTCCATTAACCCAACCAATGGACCAAAATGTAATAAGACTCACCAAGCTATGCTACCGAAAGTTTCTACTTTCGTCTGTTTTATCAAATAATTCTGAAAACATTTTCGAGGCCTTGAATCAAATAACATTACGAGAAGCGGTTTTGAATTCGCACATGGCCTGGAATGCACTTAATCAGCAAACAATTCAAAAATGTTGGAATAATCTCTGTTGCACCAGCGACGAAGATGAAGACGATGTACCTTTAAGCGTAATTAGGGAACAATTGCTATCAGATGCTGATGTTCTTGTTAATGCATCATCAGATGTTGTTAAATTGTTGCAAATTGTGAATCCCAACGTCCTTTGTACACCAGGTGATATCAATGTATGGAACGAAGATAAGCAGTTGAATGATGGAAATGAGGAAGAAGATACGGACAGTGATGACGAGGTTCTTTATTCCGTTGAAGTTGCAAGTGTAGTGACTGACGCGCAAGCTATACAAGTTTTTAACCAGGCTTTGGATTGGGCTGAACGAAAAGAAGTATCTTAGGCGGTGCAAATTTAGTGCAAATTTACGCAGACTAGGATAGCAGATTATTTTTCTTCTAAATAAATAATACTTTAAGTTGTTTGAATATTTTTCTTGTTTTTATTTTGGTGTATTAAAGGTTTCTTTTAATAATTTGCTTGTTAATGAAATCACGTTCGATAATGTGAAACACCCTCGGTCTGAATTAGTTCACGTTATCGAACGTTCGCTGTATTTGTAATCATATCTTTAACATATACTTACTTTTTGGGGATAAGAGATCAAGTAAATAATGATTTTGTCTATGCTCTGGCTGAATAAATTCCAAATAAGTTCGTTTTGCATACTGGAATGTGCTAGAGGACAATTATAAATCTGTGCTTGACATTCAGGAATATGAAGTATATTCCGTAAAAGCAACAGACAATTATTAATACTATCACATTGTTGAATATTAAGTTTGAAATCTTTTTCGACAACATATTTAATATGATCCATCACTGCTTTTGTACTTCTGCTATCCGTGAAAGCTTCTTTGCTGGTTGTCAATAATCGATTTAACTCCAAGATTGTGTGTCGCCCTATATTTGTTCTAGAAACCGCTTTAATAGATAGTAGGCACTCAACTGGTACAGTTAAGTTAACTAAGATCTTTATGATAGCGTCTATTATTTTGGACGCGTCAGTTATTTGGGTATCATCCTTAACGTAGATCAATAAAGGAATCAAATCCCTCTTTATGTTTTGACCAAATCCAATTGCTCTTCGGAATGTTCTTAACGTTTGGTCTTCCACAGCTAATTGCCTCAATATTTCCTCGAGTATTGCTAAAAATAATTGTTATTAGTAAATTAAATTAATTTTCTAACGGTGAATTACTTAGGCAGTCGTCGCTCACATTAAACGAATCGCCATAACGAACTCCAAGAGAAGCAAAGATGTTTTGTGAATTCGAAGTCATTTTTAATCGATAATTAAAATTCTGTAATTATAAAAAGAGATATCAGAAGCATTTCAGATGTTATCATAAAAACTAAATCAATTTAAAGCTGTAGCGCATATTTTATATTTGTGAAACAAAATCAACTTGCTACTTGCAACCATTCATCCATAAATGTAACACCATTCTCAGAAATAATGTTATAGATAAAGCGAACCCTAGCAAATAAAAATACAGATTTGACAAAAATTAATATTTATTTATTTAGTGTATGGCGTAGATTGAAATCTACACAAAACACAGTTAAATTTTAAAATCAAGGTAATTGATCCTGCCTCGATATGAGTTGTTAAGCTGAGCACCTGGTCAACTCAACTACGATTGGGTTTGAACTCAACCTGTTTAACAGGATCATGCTCCAATATCAATGGGTTAAGCCGGTTTAATAGTAATCTTTCTATACGGCATTCCAAATAATAATAAACCGTTGGGAAAGATAGGGCTTAAAATAAGAGCTTGTGATTGGCTAAAATAGAGGCCAGTTTTAAGCAGGCAAAATTATGTTTATTTAGTTCTGTCAAATTAGCGTTTAGCTGTCAGTACTGACCGGTATTTCTGTCAATGCTAGTCAATCGCGTGTTTTACTAATTGTTTATTGTGCTATTTATTATTAATATTCGTTAAAGATAGTTCTTTATAGAGATTATAAAGTGAAAACCTCATTTTCTAAAAATATTTTATCACTTATTAATTTATTTCATTTATTTAATCGCAATCGTTTTAGAGCATGGATGACACAGATTTACCAGGTCCATAAAAAAATCGTATAGGAAAATATGTAAAAAGTGGACAGAGGCAGATGGCTTATAATGTGTATTTTAAGAACAAAGCTAATATGTCCAAAACAGCTGCTGTTCGTTAAACTTCAAAGGAAGTAGGGATTGGTAGGAATACTATGTTTGACATTATTAAGGAAATTGAAATGTCTGGAAATGGGTCCAAATTGAAATCTTGTGGCACTACCCGATATTATTTCTAATCAGTTGGAGTGCAAATCATTATAGGATGCATCGTGTTAAATAAGTTTTAAAAAAATTGACTAAAGCGCACTATTTAAGTCAAAGACCTCGATAAAATTTAGAAAAGAAGGAAAATAAAAGTCGCGAAACGAATACTAGAAAAACAAAATAATAATCGAAATAAAAGATTCCACCGCGTAGACAAAAAAAAGTCGTTTTATGATTATATGATATCCATATTATATTATATCTATTGTGCTATATGTATATATAGATTTTAATTTAGAACGAATTGTCGCAATCTTGTCAATATAATTCATTCTTCCAGAATAAATCCGATCTATAACAGGACCGTCGTTTTACATAACGTCTTCACGTAACATCTTTAAAATCGGTTAAAAATAACTGATTCATATTTTCTCTCGAATAATATTTTGTTCATTGTATTGTGTGATTCCAATTACAGTATATATTATTATTACATATACCGGGTGTTCAACGAGGTACTTCGATAGAGAAAAATTCCTATAAACCTGAATCGAATTCTCAACTATTATAGAGATTTGCGTGGTCAAAGTTGCGCTATATTAGAATCGAGTAGTTGCTTGCGACAAAATTCAGATTGTCATAAATTTTGAAATTTTTACCAGTTATGACATTTCTAAAAGTGCCATTTCAGTTTACGAATCAAGTAATTCAGCATTTATTTGCATATTTTGTAGTAATTCAGCATTTTTGCATATTTTAAGTATCCGAGTTTTATTTATTTACTGAATCAAATTTATTATAGGCATTACTATAAATATGTCGTGGAAGTAACAAACAAAAATTAAACAGCCCTCTTTAAACTAAAAATTGCATTTTATTAAGCCTCTTCCCGTTACTTTTCCGATAAGCGTCTAGAAGAATTTATTAGTGCTCTTCCCATACATCCAGGCCGAGACAAAATTCCAGGAAAAACTAATACCTTAAAACTTCTAAATAAATACAAAAATACATTTTACCAGAAAATTAGGAGTATATGTGTTTCTTTGCTTTTCGGAGAAATTTATTCCCATATTCGAAAGTAATTTTATTTTAAACGTCATTTTACGTTGGCTTTTCGAAGTGTAAACTTGTGAGTTGTGATATATAACAGCAAAAATGCCGAAAATAGCGACTGTGCCTGGATGGATTGCACCTTATTCCGAATTACGTATGGATAGAGAAAAAGTGTTTTGCGTAGCATGCTGCAAGATTGGGAGTAAAATTTTAAGTTCATTTCCTCATATTAATTAATTAATTTAAGTTTTTAATTATTATGTGATATTTTTTTGCAGATTTCAAGTGAGAGAATGTTCCAAGTCGACCAACATATGAAAACTCTATCTCATGCTGCAAAACTAACACGAATAAAAATTTCTGATTTCCTTACCATAGAATTTTAACACAAAACGTTTAAATTAAAAATAAACCTAGAAATTGCCCACATCTCTAGCTCACCTAATAAAACCGTTTTAATATTAAAATTTGCTGCCTCTTAAGGAATCGGACCATAAACTAAATCCCAACATTTTCCGAACCATAGAATAATCCTTCAATCCAACACGAATAAAAATTTATGATTTCCTTACCATAGAATTTTAACACAAAACGTTTAAATTAAAAATAAGCCTAGAAATTGCCCACATCTCTAGCTCACCTAATAAAACCGTTTTAATATTAAAATTTGCTGCTTCTTAAGAGGCAGCAAATTTTAATATTAAAACGGTTTTATTAGGTGAGCTAGAGATGTGGGCAATTTCTAGGCTTATTTTTAATTTAAACGTTTTGTGTTAAAATTCTAACGTTTTGTGTTAAAATTCTGTGGTAAGAAAATCAGAAATTTTTATTCGTGTTGGATTGAAGGATTATTCTATGGTTCGGAAATGTTGGGATTTAGTTTATGGTCAGATTTCTTAAGAGGCAGCAAATTTTAATATTAAAACGGTTTTATTAGGTGAGCTAGAGATGTAGGCAATTTCTAGGTTTATTTTTAATTTAAACGTTTTGTGTTTAAATTCTATGGTAAGGAAATCAGAAATTTTTATTCGTGTTGGATTGAAGGATTATTCTATGGTTCGTATAGCAAATATAACATTCCCGACGAGAGCACGTTAAGAAAAAATTATATTCGCTGTATCTATGCATAAACATTGAATAGCATTAAGAAGGTTGTTGCAAACATTTATCTTTATATATGCGTAGATGAAACTACTGATAGTGTGGGCCGATACATAGTTCATTTAATGATTGGTATCCTTAACGTATCGGTTCCAGCAAAATCTTATTTAATTTCATCCAAACAGTTGCAAAAGGCAAATAATTTGACAATAACTAGGTTTATACAGGAAGAACTGGCAACTTTCTTCTCACCGGAATCGATTCCAACAGAGAAAATTCTATTTATTTTGACGGATGTTGCACCATACATGGTGAAGGCTGCTTTCGACTTGAAAATCTTTTACCCAAATTTAATTCATACAACTTGCTTGGCGCACGGATTAAATCGTATTGCAGAAGATGTCAGAAACCGTTTTCCCTTAGTAAATACTATAATTAGTAATGTTAAGAAAGTATTTTTAAAGGCCCCATTACGACTTTACAAACAACATCTACCCGGTCTTCCGCTTCTTGCTCAACCAGTAATCACACAATGCGGAACGTAGTTGGAGGCTGCTATTTTTCATGCAAATCATTAGGAAGGAATAAAGACAATTATTATGGATCTTGATAGGGATGCACAATCTGCGATAGTCACCCAAAAGGTGTATTCGAGTAAAGAAATACCTCAACAGTTGGCGTTTATTAAAGCCAATTACAGTTTTATTTCCACTTCTATATAGCAGTTGGGAAAACAATTTATGTCGCTAATCGAGAGCGTTGAAATAATAAACACATTTGAAAAGTCATGTTTTGATGTTAAAGGAGGAGTGGAACAGTCCGTGTATGAAAATTTTTTAAGTGTACTGGGAAAAAATGAGGGTTTTAAAAAGATAAAGGACATTGCTAAAATCTTCTGTGGTGATTCAGTAGACAATATTGAGTTGACAATAGGTGATATTTCTAATTTGAAATATGCTCCTATAACAAGCGTCGACGTAGAACGAACCTTTTCAATATATAAATACATACAAGTTTTCAGAAAAGCGTCACAATTTTTCTGTTGAAAACTTTGAGAAATATATGATTGTAAATTGTTTTCATAATTAATTATGTTGTAAAATGTTCTAAATAAACTTCTAGTAAACATAATAGAAAATTTTTTTCTACAGTATTCCATTTTCTAACATTCCTCGTATTTTTTTACGTTCATATTTTTCATAAGTAAGTGCATATTTAGGCTAAAACAGCTGCATATTTATGCGCATATTTTCAGTTTTTTTGTTTGATATAATCCGGCCCTTACTTATCAGTAATTGCGACAGCAGAACTAGTCGATTTACGGTACGAATTGGGGCCTCGACCACTATATTCGCCAGATTTGACTACCTGTGACTTTCCCAATATTGAAAAATAGCTTGGCACACAGCGGTTCGCGTCAAATGAAGAGGTTATTGTCGAAATTAAGGCCTATTTTGCAGAGTTCGACAAATCTTATTACTTGGATGGCTTAAAACTGGTGGAATATCGCTGGACCAAGGGATAAAGCTACAAGATTATATCGAGAAATAAATTTATTAAATGCAAAACAATTGCGTTGTATTTATTTTTAATATTAATTCATATATTATTTTTTTTAATTTGAAATGAAATTTCGTCCAAAGTTGTGTGTCAAAATCTCCTTCAAAATTGAAAAAGTACCTGTAGTTATAAAATAATATTATTATAAAGTATTGACTGACCAAATTTTCTATCGTACTACTATACAAGTTAATATTTGAGGATTAAAATTCTATAAATTTAATAAAATCCTTGGGATTTAATAAAATTTATGGGTTCCAAATTAAAAAAAAATTCTATAATTTTTATTCTGTTATTGTATTATACAACGTGTTTCAAAAAGAATTACATCTAGTTGTTCATGAATTTCTCCTATAAATTTTATATTTTGCATTCTTGAAATGCGGATATAGATTAAATGGTATGAAAGTTATCTACCTGTCACTGTCAAAATTTATCACCGAGAGATATGATGATGAAATTAATAAAAAGTACAATTAGTTTATTAATTTACTTATGGTATGTTCCAAAAAGAGAGAGATAAATTTCTGAACAGACCCAAGCGACAGTTGTTTCTTATTGGTCCAGAGCAAGGCAAAATAATACCGTAGAACATTCGCTTTTTGCCATCAATTGTCAAATATTTTGACATCTTTATATTACGTTTACGTTTCTAAGAGTTTTGTTATCATATTATTAAATTATTATCATTATTATATTACTTTAACTATTTTGCTGTGTAGATTAGTTCTTTTTATAGCTTCGATTTGAAGATTAATAGATTATGTAAATAATAAGTAATATGAACATTTCAGTTCTTGTAAAATTATAGTTTTGTAGCTGTTGATTTCAAATATGGATGCTGAACCCAGCACCAGTGCTGCTAAAAGCACAAATGTGTGTTCTTCTCCAAGGAAACGAGAGAAATCATGTCATTTGAGTAGTGCTGAAAAGCAAACAGCAAAAATTACTTATAAATAACTTGTGACAGATACACCCGACATGAGAAAAGATGAGATGATTAAGCAGATTTCTAACTTTATCGAGTGCAACATATTATATGTTGCATGTTATATATGTTACATATATAACATATCCCCGTCTTAGAAGATATGATTGTAGGAGTTTCAAAACCGACAGTATATCGGGTTAACAAGGAATACAAGAAAACAGGGATAACTTCAGAGCCAAAAAAGATAACTGTTAGACATTCCGTAGGAATATTTTGATGAGGTTGTCAAAACTGCTGTTCGTCAAATAGTTCACAACATATTTGGACAAAATGAACTGCCCACGCTAGATAAAGTGCTGGCTCAAATACATATTAGCAGCGAACTTTCCAAATATGAGTCGCTCAACATTGTACCGCTTAATGAAGCAACTAAATTTTAAGTGAGAATATTTATAGTAGCTATATTTATATATCTAAATATAACTGTGCTAAATATTACAGATACCTTAAACGTGGCAGAAACAGTGTTCTTACTGAGAGAGATTATATCGTAAGATGGAGACGACAATATCTGAAAGATATTCCATTATACAGATCCCAGAATAGACCAATTTTCTATTTAGATGAAACCTGGTTGAATGAGGGCCATACAGTGCAAGAAGATATGGATGGACACAAGTGTTTTAAGCCATAGACAGGCCTTTGTGAAACAACTTACAACTGAATTAAAAAATCCGTCTAGTAAGGGACGTCTCCTGATAATATTACATATTGGCAGTTCGGATGGTTTCATCGAAAATGGTTTGTTACTGTTTGAGGAGAAAACCTCTGATTATCATGAGGAAATGAATGCCACAGTGTTTGAGGACTGGTTCTCTAATATATTAGAGAATGCTGTCGTAGTAACGGATAATGCACCGTATTATAGCCGCAAGGCTGAAAAGACACCAATAACATTGTAGAGAAAAGCAGACATACAAAATAAGGAGATAGACTACGAGGAGGATATGTTTAGAGCAGAATTGTTGAACTTAGTAAATATGGTCAAAAGTAAATACAATTCATATGTAATCGATGAAATTGCGAAGTCAAAAAACAAGACTGTTCTTCGTTTACCTCCATACCACTGCAAATTGAATCCGATTTTAACTTGTGTGAGCACAAATAAAAAATAGGGTAGCTGCAAAAAATAGAACTTCTAAATTAAATGAAGTTAAGCAACTTTTACATAATGCTATCAATAATGTAACTGCAACAACTTGGCTAAAATGCATAAATCATGTTATTAAAGAAGCTCGGATGAAAGATATTGACGGAATTATCGATGAAGTTATAGAACCATTCATAATTTCTCTTGGAGACGACAGTGGTAGTGATGATTTCTTCACCAACGTCAGACTGAATTCAACAAACTTCAAATAGTTTATAAAATAAGATATTTTTGTTATTAACTTGTTAATCTGTTTTAATTGGTTTTAATTGTCATACACTGTTACAGTCGTAGAATTTAAACTATTTTCTAATGTATTACATACAATGTTTATCTGTAAGGACATGAACTATTTGACATTTTTTTTCAACAAATAAATGAAATAACATATTGTCATTAATTTTTCCCCGAAGAAAGAATTTAAAGAAACTATAAAAGACTATATATTTATGTACATTTTATTCCAGAAAAATATTTAGAAATATTTAATATTTATTTAAATTTTTATTATAATGTGTATTTTGGTCCTGATACAGCGGAAGTACATCATTGTAGTCGGTCTTTTGATTTTGTTTTAGGCAGGGTGATATTTCCATTTCCGAGAAGAAGGAGTTAGAGATTTTTGATTCGTATAACAGATAGGTTGTGTTACATTTTGATGAATAAAAACTTCCTTTTTATTCAGTATATTATAGTTAATTTCGGTTTATGTTTGTAGTTGAGTGATACTGATGTGTTTAAAATAATTCTCGATTTATTATGAGTCTCTCATACTTGTAATTTTTTGATTTGTGCGACATATCTGAAATCTCCCTGTTAGAATTTTTGTAGTGAAGTGTGATTACTACATTAATTAATGTACGTGTATATTTGCAAGTATATTTTATATATTAATTTAGTTATGTTATTTGTATATTGATTGAGCTCGTAAATTCAGTAAATTATTAGTTTATAATATTTTTATAGTCAAATAAATATCAAGGAAAATTTTCATACTTTTTATGAAGTATTTTTTATCAGTAATATATTCTAGAAAGTTAGGAATTGGTGGGAAAAGTACATTTTACCATGTTGAATGTGCGCATGGGTTAATTTTGATGCGCGCGCTTACAGTTATTTTTCTGTTTTGACGTTTGAAGTTGGGAATAACGTAATTTCTAAAGTCTGATAGTTTTCCTAAATATTTAATTAGTTTAATTTTGTTCGCGGTCATTAGTGAGGTTTTTTATCTTTTATTGTCATTTGTATAAAAGTTTTCCTCACGCTGTCACACAATTGATGTTTCAGCACGTCTTTATACTCTATAAAGTCGATTTTTTTAAATTTTTTTTATTATATGTTGGTGCTGTTAATGCTTGTTTTTCTTTGCTAATACCTTTTGTTTTATTCGCCACATACCCTTTGAGGGTATCCCTGAAGATTCAAGAGCTCCTGGAAGGCTGTACCGATTTGAGTGAAACTGGGCAAGCTATTGTGTATTGTGGACTAATTTAAATAAGTAATCAACACCACAATACATAGCAATATGTTAAGAAGTTAATAATTAAGCCTATTGGCGTGAACTCTAGGCAAGATCTGTTGAACAATCCATACTTTATATGGATACATATTGCAATGAACTTTTCCCCGAAGAATTATCATGAACAATAAAAAATTTTATTACATTTATTTAACATGCACATTTATTTAATTATTGATTTATATTTTAAAAATGTTTATATTTTTGAATTATTGTAATGACCGGGACTGTATAGTTATTTTGTATAGGATGTAGTCCGTCTTGCGGTCTTATTTTGTAGCTTTGTCGTACCATGTCCGATCTTTTCCGGCATATGATAGATAGAGATATCAGGTTCGTTGCCTTGCACAGTCGGGGGTAAAAAACATCATTTTTTACTTTCATGTAGATTTGATTTAAAGTCGGTTTATTTGTTTTATAGTGTTTTATGTGTATTTAAATTTCAAATACGTTTTTTACGAGTGGTGGCGATCTCGTATTTTTGTTAATTCTTATTATATTTGATATCTCTAGTTTTAGTTTTTTTTTGTGTATAAAAAGTGTTACGTCGATGTAAGTACTTTACACATTTGCTTTGTATAAATTCTATTTCATTGTAATCCTATAATTGTGTTTATTGGTAATTTTGCATTATTAATGTCATTAGTTTTATAATATAGATAGCTAAGAAAATTACCATATTTTTTTTTGAGGGAGTTTTTTTTTGTCACGTTATGCTAGAAGTTTTTGAAAGTCAGGATTTTGGAGGGGAGATTTATGTACTTATGTTAAGTTCGCACAAGTAAAGTAAATTACGAATTGACGTTTAGTCTATTTACGTTTGAAGTTAGGGGTTTAAGATTTTAAATTTGAGATTTTTCTTAACAATCTATTAGTTTTATATTTTTCTCGCGAGTCACAGGAGGCTTTTCTCTGTGTGCGTGTTTTTTATCACACAGACTTTTTCCTCCAAGCTACTGTTAATCATGTTTTAGCTCTCTTTACATTTTGTAAAGGGTTTTTCTTTTTTTTTTTCTTTTAATACACATTGTAAAATCAAATTGAGACTTTATTTTAATGCCACTTTGAATTTTTATTTTTCCACGTTCTTGCTCGTGCGAGAGCAAGACCCGAAGCAAGAAGTTTCTAGCAAGAAGAATTTCCGTCTGAGATAGTCCGGACTTTTGTTGTGAATTGACCTTATAAGCAAAAGCACAGTTCACTGCAATATGTAAACGACGCTTTAAAATTCTATACGGTACTAGAAGATATGTTCGTTTGAACTGATAAACGACGAACTGATGTATGTGGGTTTTCTCCAACAAGGTTTTCTACGTGTTCAACAATATTTTGCTGTGTACGTGGTTTACTAGAGCTTTTGCTTTTTAACACAGATCCTGTAGCTCGAAACTTTTCCACGACTAGACGAATATGAAGATGTAAGGCGGTATTATCCGCAACTCTATTAGGAAACTGCAAGTGAAACTGTCGCTTACATTCCGCGTAGGAATATTGTCATTCTCCGTTAAAAAATTGTGCTCTTTGGAAATATGCTTCAATAATAAAAATATTTTCTTGCAATGTGTACATTATTTAGTAGTATTGTTTATTAAGTAAAAAAAAAAAGATTTGTAAGAAAAAATTATATTGCTGGTTACATAATGACAAATGTCAAAATGGGATTAGATAAATAAAAAGCAAGTATGCAATTGCTCAAATTGAAACTTGACATTGTCAAATTAAAATATTGCTATCCGCTATTATTTATTAATTTTCGTTAACATTACTTATATTTTATTTAAAAATATAAACATGAGTGACATAGAAACTAATACATCTTGTACGTCGCCCCGGTTACGTGTCAAATGTATTTAAATTCTTAAAATCAAATTATAGCAATTTTAGTGTTCGAATACTAACACTGAAAAATGAAAAAAAGCGTATCAAAATGAAGCTCATATTGATACTGTTTTGGGTTTCGCAATGGGTTCATTACGAACGCAAAATAGAAAAAAAACTAATTTATTTTAATCACAAAATATAAAACATTTATTTTCGGATTTAATGCATTTTACAATAATAATAATAATAATAGTTCGTCAAAGCAACAAAAAACTTACCTAAGGAGTTATCAATTTTACAGAAGGAAATTCTTGAGTAATTTTTAATTTGAATTTCAAAAAAGAATATTTAAATTCGTTTTGGAATATTCAAAAAGCTATACAAAAACACTTTTTATATTAATTTATCTAATAGTTATTATAACCTCGTTATAGACAATATACTTCAATATTATCTTTAAACTGGAAGAAAACACCGCGATCACATTTTCTGTACAACCGATACCAGAGCCTAACCATTGAATGACGATGACAGACCGGCTGACGCATCATCTTCTGGTATCACACGATTTTGATGAAAGGAATCAGAACCGTGCGTCTGTGCAATTCACGTGAAATATAAACGTGATTCGGTAAATTGGTTTGAATACAGCCATGTGCGAAGTAAACGCATGTTATTAGCAGAGAGCGGACTGAAGCGATTGAATGACCAATTCCCCGATAAAACGTTGTGGCGGTATCATGTTATAACAGCCTGTTGGATGGCATTCCTCGAACAGATGTTGTTATTTCCGTCGTTATTGTGTCTATTCTTTCATAATTCTTTCAGTGTTATTTGGTTACAACTTTTAGTACTTTAAAAAATCCGTTTTATATTGTTATATTGTATATTTACCCTATAATGTTTTATAAATACTAAGTTTAATTTATTTTTGGATTAGTTTTTGTTTCTTCTTTTTAGTCCAATTCATTCTGTTCTTAGTATTTATCTTTATTTTCATTAACTATGAAGAATTCTCGTATGGCAACCATGGTAGGATGAATTAGAGGCCATACAAATTGGTTGCATATTCGTAATGATACCGAGATATATTGCAGTGCCTGTTCATTAAGTTTAAGGCGTCTACAAAAATGTAATGTGCAGAGACATGTTTCTTCGAAAACTCATCAAGATAACATATGACCATCTGCACCTGACATTTTTAACGAAGAACTGTGTGAAGCTTTCATGGCGGCCAATATCCAATTCAAAAAGCTTAACAATCCAGTCCTTAAGAGGTTTCTTACAAAATATACTGATCGTCATATACCAGATGAATCTACTTAAATACCACTTATGTTATTTGAGAACCATTGAAAAAATACGAACCAACCTATCTGGTCATTATCTTTGGGTAAGTGCAGACGAAACAACGGATGTAATGTGACAATCTGTGTTAAATGTAGGTGTTGGTATTGTTCATCCGACAACTTCACACCAACCATACTTAATTTCAAATAAAATATTGCGAATCGTAAATGGTGAAACAGTTGCAGAAATAATTGATCAATGTATTCATAATATTCTGTCATCAGATAACAACTATAAAGACAAGATTGAAAAATCTACACATTCGAAGTATTGTGCACTTTTGTAACATTTTAATCACGCGCTCATCACCAGTTTTCTATTTTTAAAGACGTTTTAACATCTAAAAGAACTAATTTAACACAGGAACACCTTGAACAAATTTTAATTGTTCATAGTAATGTTTTATATTTTTTTTCACAGAAAATACCTACATAGTTTTGAGTTTTGTTCTTTGTAAATTATTTTGATTCAAAATTCGATATGCAATTCGCTTGTCAACATTACCTTTGTTTCAGCAGTAGTTGCTGCAGGTTACCAAACCGTTTATTGCATTCGCTCTGTTGTGCATTGACAGATACATATTAACTGCATATGTAGGTATGTGCCACTTATGCAGGTAGCCACACGTATCAAATTGTTCGAAACTCACGGATCGCTTACTTAGAGAAACAAACCTATTGCGAATATAAGACAGACGCCTATAGGCTATGAATCATCAATCGCTCGAGTCCTCTCTCTGGTTATTAGATTTAAAAATCGCATGCGCGCAATTTTCGTATGTTTTGTGCATGGGGATGTAAAATTGATGAAATCACAGTGTGGTTAAATATGTAGTAAGTGCTGCATTTCCGGAATAGGACCTCGGCTTCGAGTTATATGTTCGCACGCATGAACATCAATTACGCAAGTTTGGCCAAAGAAAAAATTTCAAAAATTTCAAAAATTCCAAAAAATAAGACACAATAAGACACAATCAAACAAAATATTCTATTATTCCGAAGTAGTAAGTGATAAATGAACAGTTACAAAAAATAAGTCATTCTGTACGAAGTAGCAATCGAATTTCTTGTTATACCGAATGAGCGATCGTCTTATAGTCACCCGATTATACATGAAATCGGCTCTACATAAGAAAAATCACTAACCACAATTTAAACTAATAATCTCTAAATACGATTTCGTCAACTAAGTTGCCATCTTCAGTAGACAAATCTGAAAAAGAAAGATAGTGTTAAACGTAGCGTATTTGGCCAAGGTACAACCTCTGAAGATATGTTCTTCACCAAATCGCGAGTGGGTAGCACTAAATTCCTAACATTAAAATAAGATGTGTAGAAGTTTGTGTTAACGCTTTATGCAGCGTGATTCTTTAGAAAATTTTAAGACGAAAATGTTAAGAGGAAAATGTTAATACAGAAATGCTCGGTAGGCCTTTGTTTGGTTACACGCAGACAATTACATATTATTCTGATTTTGTTAAAGAATTCATTACATTCAATACACACACGATAAGTTATTAAAAAAAAAGTAAACTTACTGGCAAAAAGATGGTAGCATTATAAGCAGTGAGCCACAAAAAAGTTTTCAGAGTATGTCATGGATTAAATCAGTTATGTCTTAGATTGATTAAGTGATCTAACCTACATTTCGTACTTTTAGTAATAAGTTAAATTGTAACTTATCAATTTGACCTATGATTATTTACAAATGATACTTCGTCAAGTCTCTAAGCTCAGGCGTGACTTATATGATATGTCTATCTCACTTATCTCAGTCGTTGACGGCCTACCTAGGAAACACATTTTGTGGATCGCTTGATATCATTTAATACACTTTAGCAATGTTGCCACATATATCAATTTTTGTAGATAGTCCGTGAAGACAAACAAAGACGTATTTAACATTTTTGTATTAATATTTTCATCTCAAAATTCTCTGAAGAACCACGCTGCGTAATGTGTTAACACAAATTTTTACACCTGTATACTACTATACTACCTTTATACTATTTAAACCTAGCGTAAAAATTAGAGAACCATGGAAAAACATGAAACGTAAAAATAATTACTATAGTCATAATTAGAGACCGGACGTATCAGGCCGAAATTACGATGGACCATATAAATCGCTAAGTACAACACGCAGTTATTAAATAGCACAATTAATTCGGTTAACCGCACATCTGTTTTTTGTCGTTAAATTGTGACGCAGTTTACTTCAATATTAAATCCGAAATTGGTGGAGACTGTGGCTTGTAATCTGAAACAGAAATAAGATAAACAGCCTAACCACAATATATATCAATAAATACTATATACGTATTTCGACAACTAAGTTGCCATCTTCAGTAGAATAATCTTAAAACTGAAAAAATGTTAAACGTAGCGTTTTTGGCTAAGGTAAACCTTAGAAGATATGCTCTTCACCAAATCGCCAGTGGGATAACACTCGCAGTGTTATCCCACTGGCGATTTGGTATAATTTGAGGACATACGCCACGCGACTTTTACTATACAATCAACAGCTATATAAGGGGATCACATCGTAGTATGGCTGATTATATTTTTAACCTCTGAAGAAACATCGGTCAAGACTTCCTCTTTAATCGTAGCGAATAAAAAGTCAGTTAACATGGCACGATAACGGTCGCCATTGACTGTTAGTGTGTCTTCTTGCTCATTTTTAAAGAAAAACGACACAATGATGCTTTTGGGCCATATTCCACACCGTAGTCACTCGTTTCGGATGCATTGGCATCTCAATTGTCACGTGTGGATTTTCTGTGCCACAAATACGGCAATTTTGCTAATTCACATAACCTGCGAGGTGAAAATGAACTTCGTCGGAAAATATGTTTTTTGGTAAAAATGCTCATTTTCTTCCAACTGATCCGTGAATCAGCTGATTCAACGAAGCGAAAACGCGATAGATGGTCCACTGTCTTCAATTCTTAAACCAATTGGACTTTGTAGGCCTTCATACCGAGGTCTTTGAGCAAAATTCTTCGCCTTCGCATAGTCCTATCGCTGATGTTCAATTCTTGCGAACGATGGCGGGTGGAAGTGCTCGCATGTTGGCGCACACACTTTTAGTTAAAGCAGCAATATCTTCCATCGAACGAGCTGAACGGTTATGCGGAAGGTGTGTATTGTCTATTAACATGCCAGTGAAACAAACTTTCTTCACAAATTTCCTTACACCGTTCTCAGTTGGTCTTTCATTTCTACCGAATTGTGTACGCAATTTTTGGCTAGTTTCTCCTAGGTACTTTGAAAATAAATAATAAATATAAAATATTTCCCAACGTTGATCAAGAGTAAATCGACTCATTTCGATCACCGGGAATATATTACTGAATTTCTGTCACATGACACATGCCAGTAGTGTTATGAGGGGCGCAATATCCGCTTGTTCAAAAACGAACCAAAAGATGCCGCACCCGTCAGAAAAAATACGAGCTATCCTTTTTATTAAAGTACAATAAGTACTTCTTCATCTTCTTTAGAATTGGACAACAGTAGGTCCAGGCACTTGAGCAAATTGCTTTTTGTACCATCCCAAATAGTTCTCGTTTAGTTAGTCTCCTGTCCTCAATAAAAGTCACAATCCTTCTCGGGGGAAATTTGAGTATCCTCATAGGATCCAATATATCTTTTTCGAAATGTTTTTATCTGACCCCCTTCAGTTTCTCACAAGTACATATTACATGAAGGCCAGTTTTCTCCTGTTTTTCACACATTCTACACCAGGGCTCGCTAACCAAGCCCATACTGTATAAATGCTTCTTTAAAGGATGATGTCCGGTTGTCAAGCCTGTGATAGTTTCAATTTCTTTTTTGTTACATCTAATTAGGTTGCCTGAAAACCTAGCATCCAGCTATCCTAGTGTCTTGGTATGGCGATGACCTTCTGATTGCCTCCATTTCTTTTTATGTTCTTTTTATTTCCATAACCAGATCTTCAGTCTAGTGGAATCCTTTGTGATTTCGCCTACAGGTTCTGGTTCTATAAACTCCTTGTTTGAGCACCTCTTGGCCAGTTCATCGCCCATTTCATTGCCTTTAATCTCTCATGTCCTGGCATCCCTATTATGATACAGTATTGTATTGTGCCACTTTAGTGAGAACTTGCAATGTTTGATCAGTTTCGACCTGGTAATCGGGCTCATAATGGCTTTAATAATTGCTTGATTATCAGTCATTGTGTTGATCATTCTATTTGTACAGCCGGCTTCCCAAATTTCTTGTGCGCAACCTGCAACTTCCTAGACACATAGATCTCTTCCTTTCAGGGCACATTCCACAGATACTTGTACCTATGCCATGATTGAACTCCGATTCATCCGTGAACCTGGAGCGACGCCCCAATTGCTTGAGCTACTCTTTCCCTGTTCCCTGACCAGTACCAGACCACAGATACATTCAGCTTAACTATAAACATAATCTCAGGTTCCATACTTCTGCCGGCATTTGTCTTTGAATAGCCTCCAACTACATTAGTGGGACACCCTAAGCCTCTTGGCCTTCAACTTGGATCGCAATCATGGCCCGCTTTCACAAGTAGTTCCAGCAGAGTGAGGCCCACAATGGCCTCACAGTAAGTAATTTTTCGGATTATTACTTCGCATGAGTGTGATGTGTGATCTTATGCAAATCCACCATGATTACTATATTATAATTTTAACTCGTCAAAAATGTAGAAACATATTGCTGTGGACTTTTCCCCATAAATATTTGAAAAATATTTAACTTGCGCAGTTGGACCAAGCCGTTTGTTCTGCTGTGGACGATTTTTAATACTGTATTTTTTTATGCGAAGCCTGCGTGCTTACTGTATCCTCAGACACAAGTGTTTGGTGAAATAAGAAAGTCGTGTTGATAAAAAGCTCAATCTTTATCTTTTTATTAAGTAACTTCCGGTTATTTTTTATTTAATTGTGGTTGGTGCTGTGTTAATTTCATTACCGCTATTTAACGAGTTTGTTTATCTCGTAATTGTTATATTTTACACTTTCTTACCCATGTGTCTTAAATATATTTTTTACGTAAGTAATATATTATTAAAAGATATCTTATTATATTTAAAATAGTTAAATACTGTATTTTCTAATTGTATTATTATTATCGTATTGATTTAGTCTTAGTTATTTGATATAAATAACAAAGAAGGTTTTAAAAATTTCTAGTAAAAAAATTCTGTTAACTGTAAAATTTAGTACATTGGTATATCAAGGGCATTTTTTTGTTACATGTGGTTGCACATGCGTCAGAGTTTGTTTCGGTCTGTCAAGTATAGTTTGTTTATTTTGTTCTCTAGGGAGAAATTAAAAAGTTTCTTTGTAATTTATTATTTTTTAATTTTGATCGGCTGTCACAAAGGGTTTTGATCGCATGCAGCTGTCATTTTCATGCGTTATTTTTACCTTTATAATATTGTTAAATGAGGCAATATTAATCTTTATACTTTAGAAAGATTTTTTTTTATTTTTTTTTTTTATTTTTGTATTAAAGTTTCATTTAAATTTTATTGTGTTTATTATTATTTAACCTTATTTCAAGAAGTTTACAAGTAACTTAAAGAAATATAATTATAACATTTATCAATACTCTTTTACTGGCGCATTATAAATTTGTAGAAGAGAAAAACCACGTTTTCCAATTGGACCCCTGAGAGGAAAGCAGTCCCATTTTGAAAGTAAACCGACTGAATATCCTAGCTGGATAGATTTGTCGTGAATGGTGGTAAATTAATTATCAAAACCACAATTCATAGCAATATGTTCAAGCTCTGAAATCGGCTGGATTATTTGTTTGCGACAGGTGAAAGCACCCACGTCATCGTTACGCATTATCTATTAGGCACGTGCAATCGCCATCAATTTAACATGTATTTGCCGAAGGCGTAAACAAGATGATATTTCACATGTAACTACGAATAAGAACAATACATTTCCCGTTGCGTTATATAATAATATCCGATCACTAAGTTAATATATACGTATGCACTTACATAAGTACAAAAACTCCGTGAAAATCCGTGCCAAAGTATAAACACGTCAAGTACGATTTCATTTCTACCAAATTATGCAATTCTCGCGCTTGAGCTTTATGTTATATGTTATACACATATCCTTCCTATAACGCTTTATAATTTTCTCAATAAGCCAAACTGTGCCGAAATGGCTCAGATCTGGCATTTTGAACGCTGCATTTCCCGGTATCATAAAAATTCATATCTCTCAACCTGGATAGATCGTAAAGCACAGAAAGAAAGACCTGCATTTTTGATTATGGATTCGTAATCTACAAGTTGACACGGGTGATTTGATATTTGTGAATATAAATTAATACCAATTTGTTAAAAACATATCTGTATTTGTATACATGGAGGTACACAACGTATTTAACCAATGGTC
This sequence comes from Melolontha melolontha, assembly GCA_935421215.2. Taxonomy (NCBI): domain Eukaryota; kingdom Metazoa; phylum Arthropoda; class Insecta; order Coleoptera; family Scarabaeidae; genus Melolontha; species Melolontha melolontha. The sequence continues at coordinate 176,924,577 of OW285237.1, read as the reverse complement.
ACTTTAACATACAGTCACATGTGTTTCGATATCATAAATACATCAAATAATATGGTAATATTGAAAAAACCACCAGCACTAGATGGCGTCCAATATATGAGGTGCGATTAACAAGTTTTAAGAAGCCGCCACTGCTCAATACGTAGGGATATGTTGTCCTGCGCATGTTAAAAGAAAGCTTATTTTTCTCTTTAAAATGTACTAAAAGTATTATAATCTGGTAAGTGAATACGTGTTTTCGGTTCTCGGTGGGATTGTTGACTTCGAAAATGAATAAAAAAACGGGACAAAGAATTTGTATAAAATTATATTTTAAGACCGGGAAATCATTCAGACATAAATGTCTAAGCCGATCTACTCGTAGTTCAACAAATTAAAAAATGTCCGCAAATCAATCGATCTGGCAAACCTTCCACTTCAAAAACCAAATAAAACATCACGAAAATTTACGATTTAGTGTACACGGGCCGTCGACTTATAATTAAGGAAATGATTGCTAAATTGAACTTAAGCTTTTACAAGGTTCCATATGTGAAAAGTCCTTCTTTGGAGACTGTGGTTAAGTAAAAACTTTAAAAAAGAGGTATATAACACCTTACCACAATTACTTATCGTATCCTAAATACGTATTTCGACAACTAAGTTGTCATCAACAGTAGATAAAACCACTAATCAAAGTGCCGCACGTGGGACACAGTAAAGCTAGCACATCTGATCATACAACAACTTTACACGGCGCCCATGTATACACTGACTTAAGAATGCAAATATATCGATTAAAAATTACGACAAAATTACCTCTCTTAAGGAAACTCTCTCTCTCTCTCTGTGCGTCTAGAATCTTCTACCTCTTTTCTAAGAATGAAAAGAGACAACTATATGGAATCGGGCCCATATCTACATTAATGGTGTTTTCTTTATTTTTAACGATATGAATGCTTTCATATGCGTCAAGATCTCGAAGATTATTAATGACTTTAACAAGTTTTAATCCTTTAATCGACATATTGTGTTATGTATTTAAAGAATGATTGGCAACGTTAGATTTTTCTGGTCTATTGAATTTAATATGTGATATGTGTTCTTTAAACCTAGTTATTATTGATCGTTTCGTTTGGCCTATATATTTCAAATTACAATCATCACAATTAATTTCGTATATACCTGATTTCCAATTCAAATTAACTTTATCTATGGTATTCCCTAGGAGACATTTGATGGTATTTTCGGACCGAAAGGCAACCTCGCTCTTTAACAACTTTATTAATGTTTTTCGTAATAGGATGGTATGGTATGTACTTTCTCTCTTGGTTACTTTGAGATACCAAACTTGTGGATTCCCGGATCGTCTTTTTTAATTTCGATTTTCTAATTAATTTATTGATTATTACTGTATCAAAGCCATCATACTTCGCGATGTTTTTAATGAAATCCAGTTCTATTTCATATCTCTCTTTTGTTGACGGAAAATTTAGTAACCGATTGACTAAGAAATTAAAAGAAGCTGTCTTATATTGAAAACTATGATTTGAATCTGCGATGATGAATCTATTAACATTGGTTTCTTTCCGGAAAATATTGATTTCTATTTTATGTTTATTTCTAGTAACTAATGTATGTAAAAATTAAACAGCCCTCTTTAAATTAAAAATTGCATTTTATTAAGCCTCTTCTCGTTACTTTTCCGATAAGCGTCTCCAAGAATTTATTAATGCTCTTCCCATATATCCAGGCAGAAACAAAATTCCAGAAAAAGCTAATACCTTAAAACTTCTAAATAAATACAAAAATACATTTTACCAGAGAATTAGGAGTATTTGTGTTTCTTTGCTATTCGGAGAACTTTATTCCCATATTCGAAAGTAATTTTATTTTAAACGTCAAACGATACATAGTTCATTTAATGATTGGTATCCTTAACGTATCGGTTGTAGCAAAATCTTATTTAATTTCATCCAAACAGTTGGAAAAGACAAATAATTTGACAATAATAATATTTATAAAGGAAGAACTGGCAACTTTCTTCTTACCGGAATCGATTCCAACAGAGAAAATTCTATTGTTTTTGACGGTTGCTGCACCATACATGGTGAAGGCAGCTTTCAACTTGAAAATCTTTTACCCAAATTTATTCACACAACTTGCTTGGCGCACGGACTAAATCGTGTTGCAGAAAAAGTTAGAAACCATTTTCCCTTAGTAAACACTTTAATTAGTAGTGTTAAGAAAGTATTTTTAAAGGCCCTACCTATTGCGAGTTCAGTTTTACAAACATCTACCCGATGTTCCGCTTCCTCCTCAACCAGTAATCACACGATGGAGAACGTGGTGGGAGGCTGCTATTTTTCATGAAAATCATTATGAAGGAATAAAAACAATTATTAAGGATCTTGATAGGGATGCACAATCTGTGATAGTCGCCCAAAAGGTGTATTCGAGTAAAGAAATACCTCAACAGTTGGCGTTTATTAAAGGCAATTACAGTTTTATTTCCACTTCTATATTGCAGTTGGGAAAACAATTTATGTCGCTAATCGAGAGCGTTGAAATAATAAACAAATTTGAAAAGTAATGTTTTGATGTTAAAGGAGGAGTGGGACAGTCCGTGTACGAAAATTTTTTAAGTGTAATAGGAAAAAATGAGGGTTTTAAAAAGCTAAAGGACATTGCTAAAATCTTGTGTGGTGATTCAGTAGAAAATATTGAGTTGACAATAGATGATATTTCTAATTTGAAATATGCTCCTATAACTAGCGTCGACGTAGAACGAACCTTTTCAATATATAAATACATACATGTTTTCAGACAAGCGTCACATTTTTTCTGTTGAAAACTTTGAGAAATATGTGATTGTAAATTGTTTTCATAGATATTTATGTTGTAAAATGTTCTAAATAAACTTCTAGTAAACATAATAGAATATTTTTTTCTACAGTATTCTATTTTCTAACATTCCTCTTATTTTTTTACCTGCATATTTTTCATAAGGAAGTGCATATTTAGGCTAAAACATCTGCATATTTATGCGCATATTTTCAGGTTTTTTTTTGCATATAATCCGGCCTTTAATGATGATGATGAGCGTTCCAGTCGTCCATCGACGGAAAACACGCTACAAAATGTGGAAAAAGTGCGTCATGCTATCTTGCAAGACCGAAGCCGAAAAATGCATGACATTAGTAACATTGTCGGCTTGTCGTACGACGTTTGTCAGCATATACTGTCCAGCGAAACTTGTAACATGCGGCGGATTACTGCGAAGATTGGGCCAGGGTAACTCAGCATTGACCAAAACGATACCGTGTTCATATCTGCACAGAGCTGAAAGAAAGTGCCGAAAGTGATGGGAACTTCAATACCAGAACCATTAATGGCGACGAATCATGGATGTGTGGGTATGATCTCGCAGTGGAAGACGCCATTGTCGCCACCACCAAAGAAAATGCTGATGGCATCGTACATAAAGAATTTCTTCTACCACGTGAAACAGTTAATAGACGATTTTATTGTGATATTCTTTGGTGACTAAGAGATAACATTCGATGAAAGCGGCCAGCCAAATGGCACAACAATGCAACTAATCACACACGCCGTCAGTTTCTAGCATCAACGAAGACGGCAGTACTACCCGACTCTCCCTACTCCACGGATCTTGCCTCTTGTGACTTTTTCCTGTTACGAAGCTCAAGGGACGCCGTTTTGAGACGATTTAGGAGATCCAGACGGAATCGCAGGCAGTGTTGAACACGTTAACACGTAAACACTTCCAGCACTGCTTCCAGTCAAGGACAAGTTGTTGGGGTCAGTGTATTCATGCGGAACGAGAGTACTTTAAAGGGGTTAGTAGTGACTAAATTGTAAAAATAATTTATGTTTTTTTCACATTTCGTGAATTTCTGGGTAGCATCTCGTAGACAAGGTGTGTATAAATTGGCGGACCCACTACACGTGGCGACATTCTTGGTCAAATTTTGAGTTAAAAGTCCTAATCCTAAAACGATGTATCAGGCTTCCTTTGTCTTCAGAATGAATTTGAAAGAAACATACATTTGGCAACATTGAACACGCATGTGCTAGTTATAATCTTCGGAACATTTTTACACGTCGTCATGTGAACCTTACATTTTAAATTTAAAAAAGAAACAAACGAAATAAAATTGGTTTCTTAGATTACATATTTATTACGAAAATATTACAGAGTTTTAAAAATTTTTGATAATATTGACTAATTTTTGTACATCTTCTTGATAGAAATCAATGTAATTATTACCTACATCATTGTTCGAATTGAAATCCATCAGTTTGTAGACATAGCTGCAATCTTTGTGGTATCGTTTGTACTATTCGCTCAAGTCTTTCTGGTGTGATTTCTAATACTGTGGCGTCAATTCGGGCTCTAACTTCGTCAGCGTCTTGAGGAGCTGCAGCATAAACTTTACCTTTAATGAAACCCCAAACAAAAAAATCTAATGGATTGAGATCGGGGGATCTCGCAGGCCACAAAAGGGGACCGCCACGACCAATCCATCTGTCTGGGAAATGTTCAGTCAACCAGTCTCTTATATTACGAGCAAAGTGCGCAGGAGCTCCATCATGCATGTAAACCATATTACGGCGTACGTTCAGCGGTATCTCATCAATAACTTGTTCTAAAACATTTAAATATTCACCGGCATCTAGGCGATTTGGTAAGTAAATTGGTCCAACTACCCTGTGGTTTATTATACCCAACCAAACGTTAACAGAAAACCTTTTTTGGTGACCGTATTCGCGAAATTCATGTGGATTTTCATCTGCCCAATTATGAAAATTATGAGTATTAAACACACCATCTCTGGTAAACATGCACTCATCACTCCAAAGAATACGTCTTAAAAAAATCACCTTCTTCCTGAATTCCATTTAAGATTGTATTGCAATAATTGATTCGAAATAAGTTATCATTTCCGTAGAGAGGCTGAACTTTAGAAACATGGTATGGATGAAGCAAGTTTTCTCGTAGAACCAAATGAACAGTCTTATTACTGGGAATATTTAGTGTAGAAGCTAATTGACGGGTACTCGCAGAGGGATCTTCCTGTATTGTGGCTAGAACTTGCTCTTCTAGTTGCACGGTACGCCTTTGCCTTGGTCGACCTGCGTTCGCATTTCTTGGAATAAACGAACCTGTTTCACGAAGTTGTTGGTCCAGCCTTCGAAATACATTTTTACTTGGATGCCTCCGATTTGGAAAACGCACTCGATATTCCTGCCCTGCTATGCTAGCATTTCCACGACAGAAACCGTATATCATGTACATATCGGCATATTCGTTGAACGTAAAATTCATAATAAACAAACAGAACAACTAGTAAACACGAGATCCCGAAAACTGATTAAAACTATACAAATAAATACGAAAACTAAACAAAATTATACAAATAAACACGAAAAATAAGCAAATCGAATGAAATAGGTAGATTACATAAGTGTCAAAATTTGACAGTAGTAATGTATTTGACTAGAACAACATTAGGCTGCCTACTTATTGTTTTACAACGTTGTCAGATGTGTTTTTCGTCAAAATAAGTTAATAAACAAATATTAAAAACAAACTTTAAAATCAAAAAGAAAACTTTAACGAAAGGATAATAACAACAATTCTTCTTTCTTCTAAATTGTAGCTCTTTCTTTCAACAAATATCGAGTAATAATGCTTATTTCAAGATGAAAGTCCGAACTTTAGGAACCTCGTGCAAAGATATGGAGCATGGTACAACATTTTCGTATTAGGATTTTGGACTCCGAATTTAACGAAGAACATCGCCGCATGTAGTGGGTCCGCCAATTTATACACACCTTGTATAATATATCATATTTATATAATCAAATATTTTAATGTTGTTTAACGTTACAGAATTGCGTATTTTTTCAATTTTAAGAGAAAACACTATATTTATTCAAAGGTCCAATCTATTTCTATTATTACTTTTATTGATTGAAATTTGTATTGCAACAAATAAAAGTAACACGACTCCTGCAGTGAAGAAACGTGAATTTATTTTTAAATTTAATATGACGTCAGGCGTTGTTTTTGATTACTTTACCCCGCCTCCTTTATTACGTTGGTAGTCTAAAATTGTGCGTTATTTTAAGGTCAAATGAGCAACGAGGATTACACACAGTGCTGCCAGGTCTACCGTTTTTGCGGTAGATCTACCGTTTAGTCATATTTCTACCGTTTTCGCTTAAAATCTACCGCAAAATTGCATTGATACAAATTACATTAAAATTAAATTTTGAAAAGAAATGAAAAAATAATGGTAGTCATATTTCCTAAATGGAAACATTTTATATTAATTCAATTAATTAAATTTAATTTATATTTCATAGGTATCTTATTGTGTATACTCTATATCAGAGATGCACATACCGCGGCCCGCGGGCCGCATGCGGCCCACTGTCGATATTTATGCGGCCCGCCAACGAATTTTAAAAATTGTTGGAAAAACTACAAAAGTAGGTAAAAATCCATTCAAATCAATATTTCTTAACTTTTTATTTTATTCTAACTTTTGTAATTGTTAGTAAGATATGTATCTTTAAGTATCTACTACTTTCTTGTTCAGGTTTACTACGTAGGACAGGTATGCTCCTCGTCGTTTCAAGCATATTGTTACGAGACTAGAAATCTGTCGAACCAACTTGATTACTCGAAGATTCGCGAAACACGTCGGTATTATCCCCGAACAATGTGGTAGGTTCTCGATGTTAGGTAACTCGTATAAATACAACGTAAGTACAACGCATCGCCCCTATCGGGGCAGTTATATTGTTTGAATTGTAATCTGCGAAGAATAAATATTTCGTCGTTCGAACTTGGCATCTACCTACGTAACAATATAATATCAATTTTGATATGGATAAACCAGGCCCCAGTAAAAAACGTAGTCGTAAAGTTGAAGATGAAAATCGACAGTTTCAAGATATTTGGACCGAAAAATACTTTTTTATTTCATCGCATAACAAAAGTGTCTGTTTAATATGCAAGAGTAGTGTTTCTATTCCGAAGGAATATAATGTGAAAAGACATTATGAAACCCAGCATCATACTTTTACCAAATTAACCGGCGAAAATCGAACGCAAAAAATTTCCACTTTACAAAGGGAACTAATAGGCCAGCAAGCTATGTTTACAAAACCAATTCAAGATGCTGAAACAGCTACTGAAGTTAGCTTTGAAATATCTCGAATAATAGCGAAAACTTGTCGGCCTTTTAAAGATGGTGAGTTTGTTAAGCAGTGTTTAGATATCGCCGCATAAAAAAATGTGTCCGAAAGATGAAAAGAGGTTTGAGAAAATTCAACTAAATCGGATGACTGTTCAAAGAAGACTTACCACATTAGCAGCTAATATAGAAGAGCAATTAGCTACGAAATCGAAAAGTTTTGAGTATTTTTCTATACCACTCGACGAATCTACAGATATAAGTTCCACTGCTCAACTCTTAATATTTTTACGAGGTATAACGCAAAATTTTTAAGCGAGTGAAGAACTGATTGGTATGAGTTCTTTGACAAGTCAAACCAAGGGGAGTGACATTCTCAAAGCTCTTCTGGAAAAGTGTTCTATAATGGATTTGGATGTACCGAAATTATCTGGAATTACGACTGACCTTCAATGGTTGGAAGTAAATCTGGGATAATAACTATGTTAAAAGAGTATTTACAAACTAAAAACATAGATACCAAGGAATTAATGCAGTTTCATTGCATTATACATCAAGAAGCCCTCTGTTCAAAATTATTGGGATTTGAAAATGTGATGAAAGTTGTAATACCTACTGTAGTCTTTAAAAAATAACGAGGTCTCAATCACCGACAATTCACACAATTTCTCGAGGATATTGAAAGCGAATATGGTGATCTCCTGTTTTATACTGGAGTAAGGTGGCTAAGTCGTGGGTTGTCACTAGAGCGGTTTCTTAACTTGATTGAAGAAATCAAAATATTTCTGGCGGAATAGAAAAAGGACGTCTCCGAACTCGACAATCCTGATTGGCTGTGTGACTTAGCGTTTCTTGTAGACATCACAAATCACTTGAATGTCTTAAATACGCGACTCCAAGGCAAATGTTGAAAAAATTGATATTTTAATACAAGCTTTTCATGATCGTTTTCTAGACTTCAAAAAAGTTAAACCTCTATTAGACATTTTCAGCAATCCTTTCAACATTTCACCCGAAAATGCACCGGAATCAATACAGCTGGAATTGATAGACATGCAAAATGATGATAATTTACGAAACAAGTTTAATGAAGGTATTTTACTCAACTTTTACCGTTGCGTTGACAAAACCGCTTATAAAGAGTTGCGAATAAATGCATTTAAATGCGCAAGCTTATTTGGATCGACGTATATTTGTGAGCAAACGTTTTCAGTGATGAAACTTAACAAAAGAAAAAATCGAAATCGTCTGGCAAATGAAAATCTGGAAGCAATTTTACGTGTGGCGACATGTAATGTGGAGCCAAACATAAACAAAATTGTTAGGTCAATTGAATGTCATGCATCAAAATAATAAAACATGAAATATTACATTGTAATGATTAGATTACATTACGATTACATAATTACAACAAACATTTTTGAATGTTCTTTTATTTTTATCATTTGTAGTAATTCATACTGTTTAAAAATAAAAACATTTGTGTTAATAAGTATTCTTTGTAGTGGCCCGTCCTTGGCTTATAATTTTCCCGAGTGGCCCCTGTTCCCTACAAGTCTGTGCATCCCTGCTCTATATTAATGTTGATCTATATGCATAAGCAGAATATATGATACAAATATTCATGTGTGTTATGTCAGAACTGATGCCGATGGTTACGAGCGCATAATAATACTTAAGGACAATATAAATACCAACTGCAATATCAATAAATTGATAGAAATAATTTTATCTAATTGAGTTGCAGATTTCAGTGTTATCTTAAAAAGTGTAGGTGGTTACTTTATACTGTAATGGGCAAATGTGTGGAACCATGTAAATATCTGTTAAATTAAAAAGATACTGAAATAAAATTTTAGACACGAAAATCAGTGATAAACAGCCATATTATATTAAATTAATTGTATATCTTACATCATGTATAATACTTTATCTAATTTTGACACATAAAGTGACACTTTTCAAAACTGTATGACGTTAGGAAACGGTTTACTTTTCGTAACTAGTTACGAAAAGTAAAATATTTCGTAACTAGTGTTGAAAAGTTCTTTTCATCACTAGTTACGAAATATTTTGAAAAAATCATTTCATCTCAAGTTAATAAAGGGGAACGTTAAATGACACAAACTGGTTAAATTTTTATTTTATGCATTATAAACATTTATGACACAATGTGAACAATTGGTGAGGTTAATTCCTGCACACGTAGAATTCATGGCAGGTACTCTGATGTTATGATGCAAAACGGAATGTACATTTGAGCTTGATTCACCAAGAATATCATTGGCAATCCTTTTCTTATTTTCTATAGAATTCTCTACATAGCCCTCAGCTACAGTATTGGACTTCCAGCCTCCATGTCGTTTAACCTTAAAAATATCCGCACCAGAATCTGCCAAAAAGGTAGCCGATGACCTTCTGAAGCAGTGTCCGGTAAATAAGAAGGGATTTGGTAGTTTCAAAAACTGAGCAATTCTTTTCGGTAGATTACCGATTGTATTAATGCCAACGTTTTGTGGACGCAAAGAAATATATTTTCTAATAAGGTCAAGAAAATTTTGCCCTTCAATATTTCCTTCTGTAATCACAAACTCGCGCGTTACTTTTGTCTTTGTATTAGGTATTTTTATTACAAAATGAGAAAACTCGTCTAAAATATCCCCCACACGTAGAAAAGTTAGCTCACTTTTTCGACAAGCACCAGCTATTCCAACGATCAATGCGACCTTTGTCATTAAATATGTTTTATCCTCAGCTTCTGTCATAAACCGGGAGACGTTTTCCTTTGACAAAATATTAGACTTTTTTGCATGGTATCCCTCTGACTGCCTCTTTAGAAATGTATGTAAACTGGCATATTTTGCAATATCAATATTCTTCTTCAAAGACAATTCACTTCGTAACATGGAATAAAGAGTCCAGAGTGTTGAAGCTTTTTTATTCTTTCTTCCCTCGAAATAGGCTAATAAAACCTTCTCATTAACACATTTAATTTGTTTGTCTTTAAGCCACTTCCCAAATTTTTCATAAGCCAAATCGTACTGGGCTTTCGACTTTTGTGGAATCACAGTCGATAATGCACTTTGTGCAGCCTCTTCTATATCGCTTGGTAGTCCACCTGAATCTGAATCCGACATTTTTACTCGTACAATGCACCGAAATATTTAGCTAATAAAAGTAAATACTTATACTTAAATTAACAAACACCTGTCAAGTCAAATGAATTATTATCAATAGCATGAAAACTGTCACTAATTATTTAATACGACTTATGACGTTTAATGTCAGATCAACTGGAAAATTATAAATCTATGTTTTGGTCAAAATTAGATAAAATCTTGTATGAAACACGTTATGAAATGTTATTTTGTGTAACTCATGTCATTTTGCAGGATCTCGCTCGCTACGCTCGCTCGTCCTGCAAACATTCCATTTCGTTACACAAAATAACCCATTTCATAACTGGTTACATAAATAGCTATTTATAGAACAAATATTGTTTATTCTTTATGTAAATTGTATTTCTTATCTCCTGTATAAAATTTTTCTTAAATATTTTTTATGTTTTCTCTTTTCTACAAAACGCTTATAAAGATCATGTAAATCTGTTTTATATCTATGAAAGATCTACTACTTAAAATAAATCTACCGCTTTTTCATTTTTACACCTGACAGCACTGATTGCACATACATTTCTGTGCTGAAAGAGGTTTCAGAAGCTTCTGTAGTCAAATTGTTCAACACACATGTAATTCCGAATACTTTTTTAAGGAAAATAATATCCAATTATTAATAGAATTTCGTATTAAAAATGTGTGTTGCGTTTTAAAAATATAATCAAAAGCGCAGAATATCAGAAAATGGCTCCATATTTGACTTTTTTATTTTAATTTTTTTTTATTAATTTACTTAAAAAGTAATTCTAAATATGGCTTAATAACAATAACCATGGATATACGAGGCGTGGCAACTCTAGAAATCTACATAAGAGTAACAATCCATTAGTTTGATAATATAACAGAATGACTTGAGTAGGCCGTTTCCAATAAAACAATCTACATGCTACTATACTCTGTTTTTTAATAAGAGAAACAAAATTGAAAATGGCCCGCCAAAATATAGACTAACGATTGGCTAATTGCCAGTCTGGTTTACACTACCCATATTTGGTAATTTAATGTCGCCGTATTGTAAAAACATTTATTGAGTAAATATTTTTGTTAAGTATTTTCCGATTATTTTTTGTTTCTATTATGCATTTCAATTAAGAAAGGACCAGATGGCGCGGCAATCTGAGTATAATTTACACAGGAATTTTAAAAAAGTAATATCCTATAATCTGTTATTTATTGTTTGAAGGTGTTGCATCTACAATAAATTTGTGCGTAAATACAGTGAGAATGTGTTAAAATTACTACAAGAGAAATATTTACTACATCTTTCTTTGATTTTATTAGAGAACAATGTGAACAAATGTGAAACTAATAAATTTAAAGGATTGATGGTGACAGTGTATTATAATTAGAGAACGGACGCAATTTTCATAAAACGCAATCGGCAATTGGAATTGTGTATAACGTCGCTCAGTACATCCCGGCGTAATTCAATGAAGTATTTGTTTGACTTACTCGGACACCTGGTCTCGCCGCAATAACAATGGACAAGCCAGCCATTGTATTCGGAGAATATAGTGTTTTTTAAAGTGTTTTCATGAGCGTAGCTGGAAGCGGGGTTTTTATGATGTATTTTATTTATTAGTTTATATTTCGTAAGATAAATAAAGTGCTGTGAGTAAGTTTCTTGTTTTCATAGTTTTAACTGTTAATTACATCGTAATTTTTGTGATAGATCCTGTTTAATATCGTTTGATTGAATTTATTTCTACAAATTATGTCGACGTAAGAGTGTGCATTGAATTTCGTAACGTTCCTGATGAATCAACTTTACACAAATATTATGTTTCTAGGTGCTCTACGAGAACAGTAGAACGCATTAGAAGCCATCTTTTAAATCGATACATATGGATAAGCGCCGACGAAACGGTGGATATGTTAGGACGCTATGTGGTAAATGTTGCTGAAACCATTAAGGAGAATATGCAAAAAATGCTTCATTCGGACGCCACGTACAAAGAAAAAATACTTTTATTTGTCAGTGATAGTGCTGCGTATATGTTAAAAACAGGCAGACTATTGAAAAAAACATATCCTAATATGCTGCATATTACTTGTGTAGCACATGCTCTCCACAGAATCTGTTAATATATCAGACACCTTTCCGGAAGTTGATAGACTTGTATCCGCGTTTAAAAAAGTTTTCAGAAAAGCACCATTGAGAGTGGCTCTTTACAGGGAAAAGTTTCCATCTTTGTCACTGCCTCCCTCTCCAGTAATAACTAGATGGGGAACGTGGTTGGGAGCTACTAGTTTTTATGCAGAGAATTTCAATAGTTTACAAAATTTTGTTAATACAAATTCCAAATTTAAAAAAATCATTTGCACTTTCTTCAGGATCACTTTGGAAATTTGCCTAAACTAATCACTTATTTTGAAAATCAAAATCTCAAATTAAATGATGGATTAACCACATTAGATGCGGCTATTAATAATTTGAAAAATATTCCAATTGGTTTTGGATGTGGCCTTCGGCAAAAGTTATAACGCAGTTTTTAATAGAAATCCAGATTTAATAACATTGCGCCAATTGTGTATGGGGACAATGCCTCAAAATCTAACTGCTAAATACGCTGAAATAAAAGAATATTTCCAGTATGCATCTACCGTGAGTTTTTCTTATCTCTATACATAGCCTATGTTTGGTTTCAAAAAGAACGTCTCAATTCATGGGAATGTTATGCAACCAACATCACTCAATTACGTGTTTCAACAAATGTCAAAATCAATATCAGTAATGTGCATAAAGGAAATAACATTTTAAATATTTTAGCATTGGACATTTGTATTCATCTAATTTAAAATATATATATCGGGTTTTTCTTTTGTCATTACACATAGGTATAATGCATTGATTGACTGGCTTATTTTCATTTCCAATTACAGATAGGCATAAATATATGGTGGCGTAGGCAACCAGTTATACACCAAAATCTAGGTCAAAACAATACATTAATTCTTAAATAGAGAGTAAATAAAATTTTTTTAATGTCACATATTTCTAAATTTTTATTCATTACAAAAATCTTAAATTAAATATATTTTATTGAAAAATAGATAATTTATTTAAATCATGGATACGTATAGCAGAACAAGTTTCAAAGGTAATGTGATATCAGAAGAATAACAGTTTAAGGACGGTCAGAGACATGTTTTGCGTTAATTATCCTAACAGGCCTATACCTTGTGCAAAGACAATTAAAAATATTTATAATTGATTCAAAGAAGATGGCTGTCTTCTAAATTCTCACAAAAAAAATAATAAAATCAATCATGTGTTAACAGAAGACATGAAGCTGAAGCGGAGTATCTTACAGTTCGATGTACAGAACCCTGAAAGAATTTAAATATAAGCCATTCAAGGTATCAAACCATCAGGAGCTTTTCGAGGAAGATAAAGTAAAACGAACTGATTTTTGTGAAAAAATGTTTAATATGTTAAATGAAAACGAAGCAATTTTAAATAAAATAGTTTTTACTGATGAAGCCACTATTACAAATAAGGGGTTTGGCTAGGTATAATAATAATGAAATTATTCTAAGATAAATAATAAAATAATATTTTAGTTATTTTGTAATACAATAATTTGTGGTGTTGGTGAAGTGTCATCAAAGGTCCAGGACGTGCGTGGTATTGGTTAATTAAAATAAATACACAAAACTAATAAATAAAATAAAAACACAGCGGCGTCCTTAAATTGGTATATTTATATTTACATAATAAGGATTTGAAATTCGTATATTTAAATAAAAGAAGTTGATGTATGTAAAAGTCATTAAATTAGTAATAGAGAAATTAATATAAAATATCTGAAATGGAAAGGTGAAACAGTAATAAAACAAAGTACTATATACACGCGGAGCGCTGAATAAGTAGATTAAAATTAACACAAAAAATACTCTGAAACGAACGTTAAATGGAGTAGTAAATTAAGTTACGATGAATATAAAAGAATCTCTGTATAGAACAATACAGTTACCTTTATGTGGCGATGATGGTCACGTGAAGATATACCTTGGTCAAGTATATGCAGAGCGATGTTTTACCGGAGGAATAAGAAATGAGTTAAATTAATATGGATTCACTTAAAAGAATAAATATATAGAACAATACAGTTTACCTTAGAAGCGGAAGAGCCTGGACGGAGTGGTGAGTTCCATTGTGTACTGGAACAGCACGAGGAGTTGTTTTCTCACGAAAGGTTCGAAAGAGAAGACCCAGATCGTTGTTCGTATCGAAAGAAAAATGTCTAGAAACGGTCGGTTTATGATCTATCGAAGAGGGGGTCGATATCTTGAATAATAATTAATAAAAAGCGCGACCTGAAGACGTGGTCTGTCGATGTCATACATATTATTAGAGTAACTCTTGTGACATAAGCTTTCTAACGATATCAAACAAGACATATAAAAGAAGATGTAAATAATATTATATTAAAACAAAAAAATGGAATGTTCTAGAAGAAATTCGACATTCTAAATTCTACATTACGGTTATCGGTCGCTGAGAGTCAGGTAGAAAAAAAGGTCTCGGTCAGTCAGAATATGACAAAAGAAATACTTTCTCTTTGGACACGAATATACAGAAGAAGTGTCTATAGTTAATATCGAGATATTCAAAGAAGAAATATTATTTAAAATTACATAAAAATATTTCACATGCTAAGCGTAACATTACATTTACCATAAATGGTGAAGTCAACTCTCAGAATTTCCGGTTTGTATCCTACATTTATCATTTGAAAAATACTAAATTTCCGTTCCATTAATCCATTAGGTATTGGTCCCGTACATATCCTCATGCCCAAAACCTAACCCGAACACAGTACCTTCAAAAAAGTCAATGTCTGGAATGGAATAATAAACGATAGGCTTATTGGCCCATTTTTTATTGACGGTAACCTCACTGCAGAAAAATATTTAAATCTCTTACGAAACCACATCATTACAACAATTGAGATACTAAATGTTGATTAACTTTGATTCCAAATTGATGGGGCTCCGGCACATTCTACTCACCCCGTCAGGAATTTTTTAAGTAACACATTTCAAAGACGGTGGATTGGCAGGTTTGGCCCATACTATCGCCCCCAATATCAGATGATATATCTCCAAATAATTTCTTCTTTGGGGTTACCTAAAAAGCAAAATTTATAATAACTTGCAAATTCATAACTTGGATGAATTGAAAGAACGTATACTTACTGCGTGTGATAAAATAAATCCAGAATTTATTCGGAATACCCTGCGTTGCTTTCAAAATCGCCTTGCTTATTGCCTTGAAAGACAAGTAGGACATTTCGAAAACTTGCTATAAACGCTTTTATGTTGTTTTGTTTATCTTAATTAATCGTTAGAATAAATTCATTTTTTCATTTAAACTGAGATTTTCTTTCTTTTCTAAAAACATGACCTAATTCTTTGTGGCTGTATTTTCTTCAGTATTACCCACTGTTGCCAATATAAGTATTATTGCCAAACTAAAATACTTTCGAGATAAATTTTAAGTTTTGAATTAGATTTAAAGAGTTCCATGTAGATTCTGAATGGAAATCTAAATAATATCCCTTTGAATGCTTAAACATTCAGATCTTTAATAGTTAGAAAGTATAGTAAGATGAAACTCATTGAGTTATATCTTTAGCTAATAGGAAAAGTGTCGGTGTAATTTTAATAAAATAAATACTTAGTTTACTTTTTAATATTTTTATTTGGGAACAATATTATATTAAGATTTTTCGGTTTTAGTCTTGCATACCTTTGTTCTATTATTAAACGAGCTGTACTATACACTCCAACTTTCTGCTGAACTCGCTCGAATACAGAAGTATTTCCTAGCACATTGTTTTAAGGGTCTCAGCTCCATTCCTGTTACCTAAAATAAAATCCAAATAAAAAATGTATTTACCCTTTTTTCTTAAAATTTACCTTCCAAAATAAAAGAGGATCTACGTCCTAATTTGAATTCGGCCTTTCGAAGTATTGCCCTATAGTTATTATTACATCGGCTGTAATTGATTTTACTTTCTCTTATTCTTTCTTGAAAAATTCAAATAATGAAAGTGACTTTTGATGGGACTTGTTGTGTTCTGTTATTTATTTGGATGGGATCATTACAACTACACTCATCGACATCTAGTTGGTGGCTGTTTATTTAAGTAACTTATAATTAGAGAACGGACGCAATTTCCATAAAACGCAATCGGCAATTGGAATTGTATATAACGTCGCACAGTACATCCCGGCGTAATACAATGAAGTATTTGTTTGACTTACTCGGACACCTGGGCTTTCGGCGATAACAATGGACAAGCCAGCTATTGTATTAGGAGAATATAGTGCTTTTTAAAGTGTTTTCATGAGCGTAGATAGAAGCGGGGTTTTTATAATGGATTTTATTTATTAATTTATATTTCGTAAGATAAATAAAGTGCTATGAGTTAGTTTCTTGTTTTCGTAGTTCTTACTGTTATTTACATCGTAATTTTTGTGATAGATCCTTCATTGAATTTCGTTCAGTTTTAATAACTTACTTACGCACACATTTTTAGTTTTCATTTATTTAGATCTAGAGCATTGTTTAAGTTACTTTTTCAGATATGATATGGAAGAACGTCGAGAACGGGATCGTAAAACAATGGCGAGTTGGATTGACGGTCATACTGATTGTATGTCCATTGTCAGTGATTCCGAAATTTATTAAAAAATCCGTAAAATATCGTCAAAAATTCGTCACTTAGGATCGCAAACACATCTGAACTCTGTAAAATTTTTATGGCGGCTAATATTCCATTATTTAAATTGAGCAATCCAATTTTGAAGACATTTCTGAAAAAATATACTGGCGAAATGTTCCTGATGAATCAACTTTACGCAAATATTATGTTTCTAGGTGCTATACGAGAACAGTAGAACGCATTAGAAGCCATCTTTTAAATCAATACATATGGATAAGCGCCGACGAAACGGTGGATATGTTAGGACGCTGTGTGGTAAATGTTGTAGCTGGTGTACTACATCCAACTATTCCCTATAACTCATATGTAATAGCAACAAGTGTTATAAATAGAGTTGATGCGGAAACAGTTGCTGAAGCCATTAAGGAGAATATGCAAAAAAATGCTTCATTCGGACGCCACGTACAAAGAAAAAATACTTTTATTTGTCAGTGATAGTGCTGCGTATATGTTAAAAGCAGGCAGACTATTGAAGAAAACATATCCTAATATGCTGCATATTACTTGTGTAGCACATGCTCTCCACAGAATCTGTGAATATATCAGAGACACTTTTCCGGAAGTTGATAGACTTGTATCAGCTTTTAAAAAAGTTTTCAGAAAAGCACCATTGAGAGTAGCTCTTTTCAGGGAAAAATTTCCATCTCCGTCACTGCCTCCCACTCCAGTAATAACTAGATGTGGAACATGGCTGGAAGCTACTAGTTATTATGCTGAGAATTTCGATAGTCTAAACCTTTCGTAACACTGCTAAAGGAGGATGCTAGAAGTATTGGTGAGTGCAAGGAGCTCACACAAATCCCAAATTTAAAAAATCAGTTGTACTTTCTTCACGAACACTTTGGAAAATTGCCAAAACTAATCACTTATTTTGAAAATCGAAATCTCAAATTAAATGACGGATTAACCACATTAGATGTGGCTGTTAATAATTTGAAAAGTATTCCAAGTGATTTCAGATGTGGCCTTCGGCAAAAGTTTGAAGCAATTCTTAATAGAAATCCAGATTTAATTACATTGCAGCAATTATGTATGGAGACAATTCCACAAAATCTAACGGCTAAATATGAAGAAATAAAAGAATATTTCCAGTATGCACCTATAACCAGTTGTGATGTAGAAAAGACGTTTTCTATTTATAAGGATGTATAACAATCGCCAATTAAGTTGGCGCGAGGAGGGTGTGCGCAGAAGCCGTTTTTAAAAACGTCCTCCCCCACTACTCAACTAATTGTCAGAATACATTTGTCATTAACGTTTGACAGAACATAATGTCTTTGCTAGGGGATCATAAAGTGATACACGCTCAGAGGTTAGAATTATCTGACATTTGATGTAAAACCAAATATAAATCTCCCCACTACTTCTAATCCTGCGCGAACTTACCCCTCCTCGCGCCAACTTAATTGGCGTTTGCTATACTTAATTCAAAGAGAACAAAATTGACAGAAGAAAACCGTGAGAAACTATTGCTAGTCAATATTAATACTCCTTTACTCAACTTGAACGACAAAATGAACAAATAAAAATGTTCCAATTATAGAAATAAAAATAAAAACTTTAAAAATACAACTTTTCAACAAATACATATGTATTTCGTAATTTTATAGATCACCACCCGTTCGATTTCCAATTATATAAATAAATTTAAAAACTTTCTAAATACAACTTTTCATCAAATAAATATGTATTTCGTAATTTTATAGATCACCACCCGTTCGTTTTCCAATTACATATATAAAAAAAATTAAATATTTTAGAAATACAGCCTTTCGCTAGTACTGCACTGAGTAAACGTGTCCGTTCTCTACTTATAATAGATACAACATAACACAAAATAGGCAACTCAACCTACATCTACAACAGGACTAAAGTCTGTTTTGATTACAGGCATTTGTTATTTATTTTCAGGATCTACTTTCTTCATAATATTAAACATTTGTTGATCTAGAAAGAAGTAACCCCGGTAGCATTTTCAATATAACGAAAACTTTCTCTTTAAATCGAGGTTCTCAAACAGTTGCTACTCTAGTAACTGATCCTCCTTCATATGAAAATAGCCTTGCTTTCCTCCCTCAATCTTTAATTCCAGTAGTGACGCTGTCAAATAATTGTACATTCCAAATGTTGTGATTATTAAAGAAATATAACATATTTATTACCTTACAAGAATTTTTGTTATATTTTCTACTTTTTTTGATACAGTAATTTTACTATCTTAGATATAGGTATTTCAAATACTATCCATCTTGTTCGAATTTGTTAAAAATATTTAAAATTGTCTTCGCACAAGTTACACGCCTGTTGGAATAATTAACTGTTTTAAATTATGTATTTTTCAACCAAATGTATTTAATTTAAGTATGAACGAAAAACAGAAATTTTGGAAATGAAAATAAGTCAGTCAATGCATTATACCTGTGTAATGACAAAAGAAAAACCCGGCATATATATATATATATATATATATATATATATATATATATATATATATATATGTATACAAGGTGTGTATAAATTGGCGGACCCACTACACGTGGCGACATTCTTGGTCAAATTTTGAGTTAAAAGTCCTAATCCTAAAACGATGTATCAGGTCAGGCTTCCTTTGTCTTCAGAATGAATTTGACAGTAGTAATGTATTTGACTAGAACAACATTAGGCTGCTACTTATTGTTTTACAACGTTGTCAGATGTGTTTTTCGTCAAAATAATTTAATAAACAAATATTAAAAACATACTTTAAAATCAAAAAGAAAACTTTAACGAAAGGATAATAACAACAATTCTTCTTTCTTCTAAATTGTAGCTCTTTCTGTCAACAAATATCGAGTAATAATGCTTATTTCAAGACTGAAAGTCCGAACTTTAGGAACCTCGTGCAAAGATATGGAGCATGTTACAACATTTTCGTATTAGGATTTTGGACTCCGAATTTAACGAAGAACATCGCCGCGTGTAGTGGGTCCGCCAATTTATACACACCCTGTGTATATGTATATATATATATATATATATATATATATATATATATATATAATAGGTGAAAAAATAGAAGTTTTGAACTAGTATAAAGTTGGAAACAGTTTAAGTACGGGATGTTTTCTATCAAATATCTTGACAGGCCCATACCATTGGAAAAATTCAGGCGATCACTAGCAAATTTGATTCTGATGGCTGCATAATAAATACACACAGAAAGAAAATTAAAATCCCCCACATTCTTTCAGGAGACCGAAAATTAAATGTGTTATATTACATTGAAGAATGCCTCATAACACCATTAAGTAAAATAGCACAACAATTTAATATTTCTAAGACGTCTCTATTTAAAATTCTCAAACAGTACAAATACAAATCTTACAAGTTTTCTAATTATCGACAATTATTTCATGAAGATAAAATAAGACGTGTTGATTTTTCCGAAACACTATTTAATTTATTAAATGAAAATTATATGTTGAAGAAAATACTTTTCACTGATGAAGCGTCTTTTTCTTCGAACACGTATTGTTCCTCGATTTGAAAATTTAGCCATTGAAGGTTCCTGGTTTCAAATAGATTGAGCCCCAACAAATTTTCTAAATTAAAGCCTTCCTAATCGATGGATAGGGAGGTTTATCGCCAAATGACTTTTCTTTGGGGATACCTTAAATCTAAAATTTATGATAATGTAATTTTCACTAACATTGAAGATTTAAAAGCACAGCCTGCGACGAATTACGAACCAAAGCGGATTTTTTTAAATTCTTTGGAGGAATTTTATAATCGACTCGCATATTGTATGGAATGTGATAGTGGATATATTTATGAAAAAGTTAAAGAATTATAAATAAAAACCAACTTTTTTTAAAATTGACCATTAAATTCATTTCAATATTGTTTGTGTAAGTTAAATAAATTATTTTCACGCTTTGTTGACGCTGACTACTAAAATGCCTTATTACAAGTGATGACACTCGCATTGTTGGTTGCATAACGTTCCCATGCATTGAAACGTTTGTTTTAAAACTGAATATAGGTGTACTCATGTGTTATGTTCAGTGATATAAAAAACTCACTGCGATGTAGACAGAACGTTTACCATCTACAAGATGGAAAATATAGAGAACAAATTTTACAAAGGAGAACCTCGAGAAAGTATTGTTAGTTAATATTAATACTACTTTACTCAACTTGAACTACAAAATTAACAAATAAAAATGTATTTCGTATTTTATAGATCACCAATTATTATTTTCCAATTATCTAGATAAAATTAAAAACTCTTTACGCCCATGGGCGATGAGTCATGGCCCCCTCGTGTCCGATCTCTAAGTTATCACTAGAGGTCGGATTATATGCAGTTTGCATAAATTTGCATAATATATGCATTTTGTATATTATTTGCATATTTTGCAGTTATTCAGCATTTTTGCATATTTTAAGTATCCGAGTTTTATTTATTTACTAAATCAAATTTATTATAGGCATTACTAATATGTCGTGGATGTAAGAAACAAACAAAAAGTAAACAGCCCTCTTTAAATTAAAAATAGCATTTTATTAAGCCTCTTCCCGTTACTTTTCCGATTAGCGTCTTCAAGAATTTATTAGATCTCTTCCCATACATCCAGGCCGAGACAAAATTCCAGGAAAAGCTAATACCTTAAAACTTCTAAATAAATACAAAAATACATTTTACTTCTAAATAAGTGTAAACTTGCGAGTTGTGATATATAATATCAAACATGTTGAAAATAGCGACTGTGCCTGGATGGATTGCACCGTATTCAGAATTGCGTATGGATGGAGAAAAAGTGTTTTGCGTAGCATGCTGCAAGATTGTGAGTTAAATTTGAAGTTTATTTCCTCTTATTAATTAAGTTTTTAATTATTCATTTATCTTTTACTAACATTTATTTTATAAGTAAACAACCGATGATGTGATATTTTTTTGCAGATTACAAGTGAGAGAAAGTTCCAAGTCTACCAACATATGAAAACTCCATATCATGCTGCAAAACTAACAAAGATGAAATTGGCGAAGAAGCGTCAGCAAACATTACCGTAATGTTTGCCATCAACTTCCAAAAAATCGGAACAAGAACAATTTAATGAAGATTTGTGTCGGCAGAAATTCCACTACATAAATTAAACAATTTAAATGTCAAGTTATTTTTGCAAAAGTATAGCAAGCGCCAATTAATTTGGCGCGAGGAGGGGGTGCGCAGAAGGCGTTTTTAAAAATGTCCACCCCCACTACTCAAGTAATTGTCAGAATACATTTGTCATTGACGTTTGACGGAACATAATGTCTTTGCTAGAGGATCATATACTGATACACACTCAGAGGTTAGAATTATCTGACATTTGATGTAAAACCAAATACAAATCTCCCCCCCCTACTTTTAAGCCTGCGCGAACTTACCCCTCCTCGCGCCAACTTAATTGGCGTTTGCTATACATCAGCAAATTTAACATTTCCGACGAGAGCACGTTAAGAAAAAAAAATATATTCGCTGCATCTACGCAGAAACATTGAATAGCATTAAGAAGGTTGTTGCAGGCAATTATCTTTATATATGCGTAGATGAAACTACCGATAGTGTGGGCCAATACGTAGTTCATTTAATGATTGGTATCCTTAACGTATCGGTTCCAGCAAAATCTTATTTAATCTCATTCGAACAGTTGGAAAAGGCAAATAATTTGACAATAACAAGGTTTATACAGGATGAACTGGCAACTTTCTTCTTACCGGAATCGATTCCAACAGAGAAAATTCTATTGTTTTCGATGGATGCTGCACCATACATGGTGAAGCCAGCTTTCAACTTGAAAATCTTTTACCTCAATTTAATTGACACAACTTGCTTGGCGCACGGACTAAATCGTGTTGCAGAAGAAGTCAGAAACCATTTTCCCTTAGTAAATACTTAAAGGTTCAGTTTTACAAACATCTACCGGGTGTTTCGCTTTCTCCTCAACCAGTAATCACACGATGGGGAACGAGGTTGGAGGCTGCTATTTTTCATACACATCATTATGAAGGAATAAATACAATTATTATGGATCTCGATAAGGATGCACAATCTGTAATAGACGCCCAAAAGCTGTATTCGAGTAAAGAAATACCTCAACAGTTGGCGTTTATTAAATCCAGTTACAGTTTTATTTCCACTTCTATATTGCAGATGGAAAAACAATTTATGTCGCTAATCGAGAGCGTTGAAATAATAAACAAATTTGAAAAGTCAAAAATTTTTATGTATAATAGGAAAAAATGAGGGTTTATGAAAAGCTAAAGAACATTGCTAAAATCTTGTGTGGTAAGTCAGTAGAAAATATTGAGTTGACAATAGATATTCCAAATTTGAAATATGCTCCTATAACAAGCGTCGACGTAGAACTGGCCTTTTCAATATATAAATACGTTTTCAAACAAGCGTCACATTTTTTCTGTTGAAAACTTTGAGAAATATGTGATTGTAAATTGTTTTCATTGTTAATTATGTTGTAAAATGTTCTAAATAAACTTGTAGTAAACATGATAGAATATTTTTTTCTACAGTGGTATTCCATTTTCCAACATTCCTCGTATTTTTTTACCTGCATATTTTTCATAAGGAAGTGCATATTTAGGCTAAAACATCTGCATATTTTCAATTTTTTTTTTTTGCAAATTATTCGGCCTTTAGTTATTACATTTGTTTTGTTTTGCCATTATTATTCGGATTTCATAAAATTTTTGGCCCGTCTAAAAATTGTTCTTGTTGGAATTTTATTTTTCTCTCACACCTTACTTGATATGAAAAAGCCTGTGGATGGGATTCACTCTCGGAAATGATATATGGGATAAATAAAAACACAGTAATTGCATTCATATTATTTAATTATCTATATGAACATTATAACAAGTAAAATTAGAGAGAGCTACCATTATATATGTGTATACAAGTCGAATATTGATGACAACAGATCTATTAAAAAAAAAATAGAGGAAACAAAAATCAATTAAATGCAGATTCAAAATAAATACGCAAAAATCAGGACACAAAAAAAATGTGTTTACCTGTGCAATTACAATAATAATAATAAATACTCAGACTTATTACCGCTATGTAAAATACAGTTTCATTTTCATTTAAATTAAAAAAATAAAAACACTAAAAAATATTATTTACACAATTTGTTTTTTTTTTACTTCACATCTCAAAAAATTTGTCACTCTTTTTTTTCCATTTAATAATATTACTAGTAATGATGTCTATATCTTCAGCATGTTTTCTTTTAGACCCATCGATGAATATATATACACAACATAACCAAAATAAAACAATTTTTGGTATTTTTTCCTTTTTTTTCTTTCTTTATAGTGATGTAGTACGTATTTATATAATATATAATATGCAAAACATATTTTAAAAAAAAGTAAATTATAAAGGCGATTGAGAGTTTAAATAAAGATTACTAGAATTTACTACAATAATTTTAATAAATAGCTGAAATAATTTTAAGAATACACATTCCATTATTCCAGTGAATTATAAAATAAATGTCGGGACAGTTATTTATAAGGGATGACTGCACGACTGATTACTGACACTTCACACATGATAATTTTATGAATTACTGACTTTAAGTTAGGATTTATAATCGAAATTATTATAAACACTATATACAAATTGAGTTTTACTGATGATTGATGACACATAAAAGATTTGAGTTGAATATTTTTAATATCCAAGAAAGTAGAATAAGTTGGATTCTGGTATTAAATCAAGGAATATTTATTTTGACACGATTTTATGATTATTTTTAACTAATTCCTTTAATTAAAGATAAAAAGAACTCTAATCTTATTTCAATTATATACAAAGTAACATATGTACAATAAACAGTACTATATCAAATTTATACAAATATTTACTACCGTTATAAATATAGAAAAAGAAATTTTTTTTTTCAATTATATAAAAATAAATATAAAATAAGCTATTAATATTGACATATTGGCACAAATTACAATTTAAAAAAAGAAAATACGTGAACTTGATTTTTATAAATGAATATGTGCTCATCCCTAATTTCTAGAAATATAATAAAAATATGATTAAGCGATATCCAATTTAGTAAAATTTGTAAAATTAAAATGAAAGGTAACATGTTAAATAAGTCCAGAACCTATGTTGGTGAAAGAGAGACGAAAACCGCGTATACAGAATGATTATTTACAAATTTTCAGTGTACCTCGTTGTAAAATATAAAGAATGTTTTCTATAAAATTAAGTATTCATCGATATCGTCTCCTCTGCACGTTAATCAATTTTAATATCGAAAAATCAGCTTTATTATTATAAATACTTTGCAGCAGACGTACGTTACGTTCTGCAAATGTAAAGATAAATATTGTTACTTTTTTTTTTAATTATTATTGCGATTGTGTTGAGAAGCGGAACGATTTTATTAATATACACTAGCTAAATGAAGTTAGTTACACACCGAACGTTCTGCATGAACAAATAACAATTAAGATAGACTGCATATGCACTTCACGTATTTGAAAATAATGGAACTGCAAATCACTTTGTTAAAAGTTAACATCGAAAATATTTGGGGAATTACAGTCAAAATAGTTAAATACGGGAATCATATTTGAATAATTTCAGAGCTTTATTAATACAAGCGACCTTAACGCGGTAAGAAAATGAACAGATAGCTGTTCAATTTAAAATATAAACAAATATTTTGTGTAAATTTGTATATTCATCGATTTTGTTTACCATACTCATCAATCATGAGGCCCTATTTCGATGATTGTACTTTTTGTAACAGAATATATACATCGCGTTTTGTTACTTTCCTTTTAAAATTATTACGAGTCACGCAGAAGATTTTCTTCGCTCGTCTAAGGAAGCGGATACTTAAAAATCCAAACTTCTGCGTAGAGAAATTAATATGAAGATATGTACAGACATTAAAAAAAAAGGGCATTGTAAATGCATTTAAAACTCAAAAACTACGGAGCAGTAGTTTATACTGAAAATGTTAAAGGAATAAACCCAAAGTTGTTAAATATGAGAATTAATTTATTTAGTTTCACTTTGTGGTAAAAAAGCAATAAGTAATTTCGACTTAAGTTTCACTTAAGACGAAGTTTCGAGACATCTTAAAAAAAAAAGACTGAACATCTTAGTTAAATTTGAGCATGTTATTAGCAATAACAAAGCAATAAATAGCTCTATAAACAAGCAGCATATAAATCGAACAATATGCAGTATAGAAATCGAATAATATGCAGTATAGAAATCGAACAATAAGCAGTATAGAAATCGAACAATAAGCAGTATAGAAATCGAACAATATGTAGCATAGAAATCGAAAAATATGTAGTATAGAAATCGAATATGCAGTATAGAAATCGAACAATATGCGGTATAGAAACCAAACAATATGGAGTATAGAAATTGAACATTTTTGGTGACGTACAGACTATTTCTAGATAAATATCTTTAAAATTAACTGCTTAAAATACAAAGAATATATAAAACCTCACTAGAGCTTCAGAAATCAAGTTCATCTCAGACACGAACAAACTTAAATTTCTTGGAGGTCTCACGAGATGTTGCAGAACCTGAAATAGGACAAACTGCATTTTGTTGATCTTATATAAATGAAGGGATATCTAAATATATATATGTAAGTTAGAATAGTATACATATATAGGGCAGTTTGAAGGAAGTTATTTGAGAACAATCTAAAATGTTAACTTATGTGTTGTTTCTTAAATTTCTTGGAGGTCTAATGACATTGCAGAACTGTAAATAAGGGGAAATAGCAATTTATTGAGAAATTATTAAGGAACGATAATCTAAATATATATGTAAGTTAAAATAGTATACAGTTTGAAGGAAGTCATACATTTAAGAACAATCTAAAATCATAAATAGCTGAAGTGAATACGAAATTTGGCACGGCATTTTAGTCGAAATAGAACCCTACGACGCGCACAGAGTGTGCCGGCCAATCATGTGGCATAACGATGCATTTCCTTTCTTCACTTGTCCCCGCAGAGCTCTATACATCTTAAAATTTGTAATAAAATGCCTAGAATGCATACAACCTGCGTGATTTTACGTTTTTGTACGGCATAGGCTATCTGTGAGGAACTTGATCTAATTACTTTAATTGTTCGCAGTAGTTCAAGAAATTTCCAGCTTCGAAGTAGGTAACACTAACGGACGATTTTTAATAATCTATAATTATTTTCAAGTGAAACCAGAACACAAATTCACTTCGTTCGAAGTTGTACTCGTCAAAACGAGAGCGCTTTTAAAGAACTGCGCATGAGTTGGAAGTCCCAGGATGCATCCTTTTTTTGAGAACCAAAATAAGCCTAATTATAAAGTACAGTGGATCCCCGCTATTCGCGGAGGTTGCGTTCCACCAAAACACTGCGTACATTGAATTCGCAAATATCGGGGTACAAAAACAATAGGTATCTATGTACTTATAAACTGCAGATGGCTGTATGTATGTAATCGACACAAATAATATATACACACATGCATATTGCGTATAAGAGTCAAATACGGTTTCTGAACTATTCAAGAAATAAATAAACAAGGGAAATATCGAAACATTAGGGGACTTACCTATACTGAACTGCAAATACGGAGCGCGGACAACTAGAAATGGCAGAAAAACAAAATTGCGAATATGTGAATTCGCAAATACAATAAGCGCGAATAGCGGGAGTTCACTGAAATTCTGATTTTTTGGGTATCAATCTATTTTGTAGTATTAACCAACAGTAATAATGGTGATAATCAAATGCCACCGACCTTTGAAAGATGGATGTCGACACTGATAGGTTAGATTAATTCTCTGTTCGGCAATATTACCAATGCCAATATTATATGCGCATGTCCGTACAAACGGTACCTGCTTTAATCTGTGAACTGTTTTGACTGGCCAGTGACTAATTTGGGTATGATCAAAATTTAGTTGGTACACTTATGGTATCGTTCTAGGTACGGTCCTAGGTGAAATTGGAACGCATTTTCTGCAGTGCTCATGTCCGCTACTGGCGCCGTACGGTTTTTGTAGAAAGTTGGAGCAAACCTATTTTTTACAATAAAATAAAAATATAAACGAAAAAAAATTGCTTTGCAGCATCGTCTCTGCTAGATTAAGAATTTAGAAAATAAACAAAACAGACCGTAATAATTAAAACGCATGCGTATGCAAAACTGTTCGTAGTAGTTCAAGAAAATTCCAGCTTCGAAGTGGGTAACACTAACGGACGATTTTTAATAATCCAGGATTATTTTCAAGTGGAACCAGAACACAAATTCATATCGTTCGAAGTTGTACTCGTCAAAACGAGAGCGCTTTTAAAGAACTGCTCACGAGTCGGACGTCCCAGGATGCTTTCTTTTTTTTTTGGGAACCAAAACAAACCTAATTATAAACTATTTCTGATCGTTTGGTTATCAATCTATTTTGTAGTATTACCAACAGTAATAATGGTGATAATAAAATGCCACCGACCTTTGAAAGATGGATGTCGAGTATGTCGACACTGGTAGGTTAGATTTATTCTGTTCTGTGATACCATTGCCAATATTATATGCGCATGTCCGTATAAACGTTATCTGCTTTAATCTGTGAACTGTTTTGACCGTCCAGCGACTAATTTGTGTATGATCAAAATTTAACTGGTACACTTTTGGTATCGTTCTAAGTCTACAGTCCGAGATGAAGTTGGAACGTATTTTCTGCAGTGCGCATGTCCGGTAACGTCGCAGTACGGTTTTTGTAGAAAGTTGGAACAAACCTATTTTTTATAATAAAATAAAAATGTAAACGAAAAAGAAAATTGCTTTTGACTTTGTAAATGCATAAATTTGACTTTCACTTATTAAAAATGCAATATGTATTCTTAAAATTGCCTGTTTACAAGTAAAATTTTGCTTATTAAGTTTATGAAACATACAAACAAAAATGATTTAGTCTTGAAAAAAGCAGATAATATAATTTACATTTAATATATCATATAAACTTCTTATATTTCGATTTGTTAGTTTCTTTCCCTTTCGTATCCACCTAAGTTCGGAAGATATCTATAGTAACACTTAACTAAAAATAAATTAACTTCGACGCAATGGAAAAAAATTAAGACTGACAAAGAAGATGTAAAAAAAACAAGAAGGAAAAAGAAGAAAGAAAGCGCACTAAAGCTGAAAAATTGAAAGTTCAACAAAAAAAGACTAAAGACGCAGTTAAAAAGAAAACTCACGGTAAGAATACTTCTCTAGTGAAGACGGAGACCGTTACTAAAGATCCTGACGAAAGTAAAGGGGTGCCTGAAAGTTACTTTAAGGAATTGCCAAAAATAGATGACAGATATACTAGTCACTCTGATGAAGATACACCGTGGCAGCCAGATAAAGAAAAGATTCTTCGAGTGAAACGAACGATTACTGGGACACGTAATGTACCAAAAATACGTATTCTTTCAGATATTAAGATAAGAAAACCCGCTTCCGGAGACGAAGACATTGATACACGTATTAAAGCAATAGAGCTTGATCCTTTAACAAATACGGTGCTTTTTGAAAGCTTGTGTTTCAGTTGCACAAATAACTTAACAATGTATAATTTCGGAATAAAGTAATAAAGTGTCAATTATGTATTAGGGTATTCCACTTAAACTGTATTATAAAGCACAAACTTCACAACTCCACTGGAGACATGTTTAAATGTACAACATGCCTTAAGAAAAATATGTAGCTTTTTATGCATAGGTATATCCTCAAATATTATGTATTATCTCAATGTATGTATTTCTGTTATATATTATCTCTAAATATACTGTTTTATACACGTTGTTATTGGATTATTAAATAATCTTTCACTTTCTCTCAATCACTATTACCTATTTGATTATTTAGGTATAGGTAGGTACAATAGATAGGTATCCAGGCAACTGGACTTTTGGGTAAATTGTTGAGTGGCCAACTACTGTAACAAATATGGCCAATCACTGTGTAAACTAGGCCAATAACTATCACTCTTGTTGCATTTCATTCTAAATTATATTTTACTTTAAAAATCCAATTTAAGTTAACTTCTATGAATTGCATGTTAAACAGCATCAACTAAGCTACCTAAAACCGCCGCTGCCTATTCGATACAGCCATTTGTAAGGTGAGGATCCTAAATGCAAGCTTAAATGGCGCTTAAGAGGCCAATCACTATATACTTTACCCTATAAATTTAAAATTTTATATTAAATCTATATTGTCGAACACATAACCATCAATTTGTTATATGTTGAATATTTATACATCTTAAGCTAAGCACTCTTAAGCACTCTTTATTTACAGACACTATAGACTTCATATTAATTTTAATGTTACGTGTTTTAGAAAGCAGCAGATTTAGCACAGCTTGATGAAAAAGAAATTACTAAACTACGTAAACAAACAGTACATACAGCACAACCAGTCCGGCATTACAAAGATGTTACGATTGAGTATACAAGAAAATTAACTGTACCAGTAACCCCCATGGTGATGAAGCGTCAAAAAACAAAAAAATAAAGAAAAATAAAATATCAAATATTAAATACATACGATATAGAAACACCATAAATTATTAAATGCACGTGCGGCTGCTTTGTAACTTTTTAGTGTAATTTATGTGTATTTAATATTTTATTTTAGATTTGATATTTTATTTTTCTTAGAGCAGTAAAATATTCTGACATTCACATAAATTACACTAAAAAAGTTACAAAGCAGCCCCACGTGCATTTAATAATTTATGGTGTTTCTATATCGTATGTATTTAATATTTTATTTTAGATTTGATATTTTATTTTTCTTAGAGCAGTAAAATATTCTAACATTCATATTTTACAGCTCTAATAAATAAATTTTTTATATTTGTGTAGACTATAATTTGGAATATTAAAATAAAAAATTGTTGGGCATGTGTCAAAGTTAATTTAATGTAATTATTATTGTTTAACTGAATAGTTTTGAAATGTTAGAATATTTTACTGCTCTAATAAATAAATTTTTTATATTTGTGTAGACTATAATTTGGAATATTAAAATAAAAAATTGTTGGGCATGTGTCAAAGTTAATTTAATGTAATTATTAATAATTATTATTGTTTAATTGAATAGTTTTGAATGTGAATTTATTCAGATTGTATTAATCAGTAGAGCAGACCAATTTCCGTGCGCGCCATGAGCGCCGGTATGAAATGAAAAAAAAAAGAGAAAAGTTAAAAACAATAATCACTTATGCCTTATCCCGATAAATAGTTACAATAGATTTCTTTGGTTTTTATAATTTGCTTCGATAGTATTGTTCAATATACAAAAACACAATCTAACCTACAAACACTTGACGTATATATATATATAATTATGAACAAAGAAAAAATTCTAATGACAAAAAACGATTTTGTACATTTTCTAAATTTATGTTACACTTACGAAAGGCCATATTACAATAAACAAATACATATATCGAAGTCAAAATTAAGGTTTAAAATTATGTTGTTATACACTGAAAAGAACTATATAAATAAAGAGCAAATACTAGCATTATATATTGCATTAAATTATGGGTGTTTTATTATCGTGCACAAGTTTTGCAAATTAACATGGATATTTCGACAGCAATTTTATTTTTCGTATCTGGAGTTTGCTGACAATGACAAGTTCGCTGTTAAAATATGCACATGCTATAAACGAAACTTGCGTGTGATAATTAAAAGTGGCGCATAATTCTTTGCATTATATATCGAGCACAATTCTTATAGTCAATCATTAAATAAAAGGTAAATATATTAAAAGAAACTCAATACCTATCCCATTCGTTTAAGTGAAATTAGGTGACACGAATAATAAATAAAGAGTTTAATAAATATAAATATGTACTACTTCAAAAAGAGATGCAAGTATATATATATATAAAATTTAAAAAAAGGAAAAAACCCCTTTTCACACATTCGAGGAGCAAATTACAAAAAAGTCTTAAAATATATATATATATATATATAGAACATTATTACAGTTTGATTACATTAGTCATTCAAGAAATATGCCTACGTAGATAAATTACATACTAAAACTTATTCATTGTTTTCTTTTGTTTACTTTTTTGGGAATACATTGTTACTTTATCTTTCTTCAAGCGTAATAAGTCAGTTCTTTTTTAATTTTTATTTTGTATATATTTATATATGTATATATTTAAATTAAGCAACGCTTTTCGGGGTCTGAAATGGTTTCTGCCAACCACCACTATTTCATTAAATTTTTTAAATTAATGTAATACGCACTTTCCTAACAAGTGTTCTTCGCATTGTGTTTGTCTCCCTTTTTCTTTTGTTTAAGAGGTGAATTAAAACTTATCACAGTTCACCAATACCCACAGAACAAAACAAAAACAAAAATATGTCACTCGTTTTTTTTTTAAAGAGAGTTTTTTCCTTTTCACGTCTCAACTCGTTCCGAAAATTATTTACCTTAAATATTACGCGTCGGCGTTCTTTCCTTGTGCTTTTAAGGCATTTTCAGATTCCAGCTTTGCGGCTGCCTGCTCCCTTTCGGCTCTCGCGGCCGCCGCCGCCGCCGACCTGCTGGCGCTAGACCTCAAATTCTTCTTCTCCCTTATAGATTCCGGATCTACCGGTAGTTCCCCTGATTTACGTTTGCCCCTCGTTCTCTTAGTGCTTTTCTTGGGAGAAGATTCCGGCTCTTGTTTCTCCGCTACTGTGATAGGGGGAGGTTCAGGATTTTCTTTAGGTGGGAGAGCCAGCGGCAAAGGCGTTTCTTCAACTTTCTCCAATATTTCCGGTTTTTTATTTACATCTTCAGGTGGCTCCGGATTAGGTTGAATTTTAACAACCGTTGATGGTGGAAGTAAAGTTTCTATATCAACACCGACTTCTATAGGCGCGGGTGTAGCTGGCTGTTGAGGAGGAACAGGTGGAGGTGGTTGCGGTTGATGTTTCTCTTGTCTCTCAGGTTGTTCTTTAACTTTCTTCGGCAGAGGTTCCTCAACAAGAGATTGCGTTATCAGAGACATCGGCGTTTCTTTTTCCGGTGTTTCTCTAGGCCTTTTATTACTTGTCGAAGGTTGCAAGGTATGGTGGTGCTGTTGTAGTTGCTGTTGTTGTTGCTGTTCCGCCATTGCTCTTACTAAGAACTCATTTGTCTTATTCAACTGCTCCAATGCCTCTTTCATGTGCTGTTCTTGTGTTTTCTTCAAAGTCATCGGACTTGATTCGAACAATTTACTAAAATCTGCCAAGCCGGGCATGGTTTTCTTGTCCTTCGATTTTTCGGGATTTGAGAAATCTGTCGGTAACATACCCCTGAGACTCTCTAACGCCTTTCTCTTTTCATCTTTTTTATCTTTAGTACTTTGCTTCATCGTCGGTTCTAATGATCCAGTCATTTTCGATAAACTCTCTAAAAGGTGAGTGTCCGGCGGCAATAGTAACTGTTGCAATTGTTGCTGGTGTTGCATTTCTCTCGATAACGATTTTGGCGATTTATTCGATGATGACGAAGTTGTCGTCGTAGTATTCGAGGATGGTCTAGAAGACGTTGCAGACTTGTTCGATTTGTTCGAATTTGGCGAGGCAGCAGGATTCAAACCACCATTTAATAATCCACTTTGTTGAGCTAACATGTCATAAGCAGCCATTCCGGGCTGTAATGTAAATGGATTTAAACTACCGAGCCCCAAAGGTGTATACAATAGACTAGGATTAGGGAAAAATAAGGGGAAAGGATTAGTAGTTGGAATTGTATTTGACGTTGACGTAGTCGGTTTATTAGAATTATGCGCTTCACTAGGTTTCTGCTGTTTATTCTTGGTAGACGTTGCTTTATTTAGCGAATCCGCAGCTGCTGCGGCTGCCAAAGTAGGATCCATTCCAGTCAATCCCGGCAAGCCTAAGCCTGCTAAATTCGCAAATAGATTCATGTTGGTTAAGTTGTTCAGGCCGCCTATTGAAGATAACGCCGACATATTAGGCATACCAGCAAAAGGCATTAACAGTGGATTTTTGGGATCGAACTGTCCTAGCCCAGAAAGTCCCGATAATAAACTCGAATTTAAACCGGTCAAATTGGCACCTCCCAGTCCCGGGAATGATAAATTCGAGGCCATCGATGTAGCTAGATTAGCAGAGCTAACACTTGACGTCGATCCAGTTGGACTTGCGAGCAAAGGAGGTCGACCAGGTGTACCTCTTTTACTACCCACACTATTAGTATTGCTACTAGATGGCATTGAAGAACCTTGTAAACGTTTTTGCAGATCGTTACTAAGATTTCCCCGCTCCTTCACTAATTCAGACCACTTAGGATCTATATCATACACTGGATTTTCCATCAACCACTGACCAAGGCGTTTAAGTGTTGGTGCTTTCGGGCCAGTCAACTTTTTACCTGTAACTCGATTGATAACAGAAACGTTTTCATCGCCGGTTAATTTCTTCCAATCCAATAACGTAGGATCAATTCGTGGTCTGCGTCTTCTCTGCGCTAGGTAATCTGCATTCAATGGCTGTTCAGATAAGGCAGCGTTTTGTTCGGCCAACCATTTGTTGACTTTAGCCTCGTGCGAGTACGAATTGACCTTCGAGCTGTAATCTGCCACTTTACTTATGTCAGCTATCATAGCTTCGTAGCTCTTTCTTTGTTGCTGTTGTTGTTTCTTTAAAAGTAAAGTTTGCTGTTCGGCCTGCGCAATGAAATTGGAGAACGTGTCCTTGGCGGAGGCAGAAACAGGTTGAAGAATATTTTGAATGGAGCTACGAGGTGTATTCGATGCAGGTGACGGTACTGACGTAACAGTTATGGTGAATGGTTTTTGATTCGGTGCATGTGTAGTAGTAATCGGTACCGAGGTTGGCGTTACCGTTACACTAGGTGTAACGGGAGCTTTCTTCGTTGTTTCTGGGAATTGAGATTGTTCCTTTGCCGCCGAAAGACCTAAAACGATCTCATCAAGTTTACGTCGTTTTTTCTCTTTACCGATAACGGGCTCCTCGATCGGCTGTAAAAAAAAATTAATTATATTAATGTTATTATACTACAACGGATAAAGATGGAAGAAAGAATACAAGAATGGAATACAGAAACAGCAGTGTATTGTACAGATAGTAATGGGTGTTTTTTTAAAGGTATAGACTTTTTAAATGAAATAAAACACATTAAAATCATGGAAATAGCCACAAAATTGGCTTTACTGAAAATATAGTTTTATGCCATTATTGTTTGCATATGATTTCGGGCATATGTGCTTGAATGAAACGCAATCTGGAAGTACAATTTTGGACCAGTTTTTTCAGCAGCTGAGGCTGTAGATCGACAATAACTCTGCGAATATTGGCTTCCAAATGGTCCAATCTCTCTGGTTTATCAATGTAGACCAACGACTTCACATATTCCCATAGAAAATAATCCAAAGGGGTAAGCTCACATAGTCATGGAAGCCAATTCACAGTACCATTACGCGAAATTATGCACTCATTGAATGCTTCCTGCAATAACCTGATTGTATCGCGCACTGTGTGGCATATTGCGCCGTTTTGTTGAAACCAAAGCTGTTTTATATTAACACCATTTAATTGGGGAACA
The DNA here is from genome assembly GCA_935421215.2 of Melolontha melolontha. Classification (NCBI taxonomy): domain Eukaryota; kingdom Metazoa; phylum Arthropoda; class Insecta; order Coleoptera; family Scarabaeidae; genus Melolontha; species Melolontha melolontha. The sequence goes on along the minus strand of OW285237.1, from coordinate 176,888,797 downwards.
AACAAGTCGTAATCATGGACTATAGCGCTCTCCATTGACTGTAACGTTCTGACTGGCATCATCTCTCAAGAAATATGGACTAATGATTTACATCCATAAAAGGTCACGGTTTGGTGCTTTATGCGTTGGTACGCATAAAGCACACCAGACCGTGACCTTTTGTGGATGTAACGTCTCAATAATAGCTTCTGGTTGTACTGCGCTCCCAATACAGCAATTTTGTTTGTTGACGTAGCCGTTCAACCAAAAATAGATCTTATCGCTGAACAAGATTTTACGATAAAAAATATAGACACGAGCAATATTGTTTTCGGCCCATATGCCGAATGTAGGACGCGCATGATGACCATGTAGCTATAACTCCTGCACGAGCTGGATCTTGTGAGCTCATAAACCAAGATTTTTTCGTAAAATCTTCCCTAAAATGAATGGGCAAAGCTCCAATTGCTATACATGACGTCGAATAGACTCAATTGGATGTTCTTCAATACTGCGCTCTACAGCAGCAACAACTTCTTAGGTGCGCACTCTGAATGTCTGCGGAAGCGTATTATCAATTAGAGTAAGCGTCATGCAAAAAGGTTTCATGGTTGCTCGAATAACTTGCTCCGATGGGCGGTTGTATATATATATAATTTGATAAATTACAATACCACAATACATAAGAAAGGAAATAAGAACAATCCTAGTAACTACCGTACCATCACCCTACTTAATACAACACTCAAGTTATTAACGAAGATATTCGCCAACAGGATCACTAAACAATACACAATAAGTGAAGAACAACAAGGCTTCCGGCAAAACATATCAACAATAGATGCTATTTTTATACTAAGACAGATAGTTGAAAAATCAATTGAATACAACCACCCTGCCTATATGTGCTTTGTAGACTTGACAAAGGCCTTCGATCGTGTCAGACTGGAAGATGTGCTGAAGTTATTAAAAGAAGAAAACCAGCCCAGTGGATTGGTAGAGATAATTAAAGACATAAACACAAACAACAAAACTAAAATTAAGATCGAGAACGAACTAACATCGGCAGTAGACATCAAATCTGGAATACGCCAGGGGGATAGTCTAAGCCCACTACTGTTTAATCTAATAATGGATAAAATTATAGGAGCAATAAAAAATGTGGGACAAGGATACGGGCTTGGAAGAAAACAGATAAAAATTCTGTGTTATGCAGACGACGCAGTCCTGATCTCAGATACGGAAGACAATTTACAGCGTATGGCATACACTTTTAAAACAGTGGCGGAAACCTATAACATGCAGATATCAACCTCTAAGACAAAAACATTAGTAGCGGCAAGGGAGCCCAGACGATGTAAAATCGTAATTGGGGATGAGATAATCGAACAAGTTTCTAAGTTCGAATATCTAGGAATAAAAATATCCAGCTGCGGAGACCTAAGAGACAGTGTTCGAAGACAAGCTAATAGGGCGGCTTATGTTTCGGGATGCCTGAGGGATGTTATTTGGCGGAATAAAGATATGAGACTGGACGGGAAAGTACGCATATATAAGGCATGCATAAGACCAATACTTGCATATTCAATAGAAACGAGAGCCGACACAGCAGAAACAAAAAGGATGCTTAGAACAACGGAAATGAAAACATTGAGGTCAATAGCGGGGAAAACACCGAGAGACAGAATCCCGAACAATCAAATACGGAATCAATGTGGTGTACACGATATCGTACGGTGGGGCAGACAGAGGAGACGGGAGTGGAACCACCATGTAACACGAATGGATTGCGAGAGATTAGCCCGAACAGCAAGGGATCTAAAGCCAATGGGCACCAGACCACCGGGAAGGCCCTTCAAAAGATGGCGAGATAGTCGGCAGTCTACGTCACAAACATGACTGCAGCACTATGAAAGAGATCGGATAAGAACAGGCCTAAGGCCTAATATAAGAAGAAGAAGATAAATTCTTGTACTTTTCGGCTTTTATTATAAATATTTTCAAATTAGTATGTTATTTTGCGAAGTAAATGTGAATGTAAACATTGCTGTATACAAATTACAACGCAAATTATACGAAATTTTATTTGAAAAATTTACGTTCACGTTAGGACTTGAACCCAAGTCTACGGTTTGCCGGACCGTCGCTCTAACCAACTGAGCCACGATAGACGTTGACTTGAAACCAACGTAATAATTAACTAATTATTACAAATCTATGGAATTAAATGTTTTATTTTGATAACTTTTTCACAAGTTTTGCGTTAAAGAAAGAGCTGAAAGCAAGAAAACATTGTAGCTACTGGTACAGTACGTTCTAACCATATGGACGATTGTGACAATGAAATGAAGAAAGGACATCGGGGCGCATTCGATTATCGCTTTGATGCGAAAAATCAGATATTTGTAGTAATATGGAAAGACAATTGTGTGAAAATGTTGTCAAAGCACCAAGCTCTGCAACCGCTTAAAAACAAAAGTTAAGTACAACTTACGCAATTCTTTCTCTTCATTAACTTTGTCAACGTATCATCCAGTTTATTTCCTGGAGGTTTTGTCGTTAGAGTTACTGATGTAGAACTACTGCTACTTGTAGTACTCGTTTGTAAATGCTTTTTATTAGGCATTGAAAAATCTTGTACTTCATTCTGAATATCTTGATTTGAGATTGGTGTATTTTTCGGCGGGGCTTCTAAGTTTGTTGACTTGGGTAGACTAAAAAATAAAAACATTTGTTACAGTACGAAACAGTTTCAATTATACATACTAGAACTTGTCAGGTATAAGTCATCTTATAATTGGTTATTCATTGAGTTATTGTTTTACATTGTTTATAAGATTTGAATAATCCAACGTTTCGGCAATCAATCTACTGCCGTCCACAGAAGGGCTGAATCTTGATCTCAAACCCACATATGACATACAGTAGAGACCCGCTAATCCGGAGAGCGATAATCTGGATATTTTGGTAGTCCGGATCGACACCAAGGTTAAATTATGTACCTTGTAATCCGGACCGCATAATTCGATAATCCGGATTTGCGATCGTTACATAGCATGGCCATCAGTTTTATCGGTTCTAACTTGTCTGAACGTGTCTCGGAACGCAAATCTATTATTTATTTTATTTATATTTTGATTATTTGACGGCCGGACTTGTTTTAGTTTAGTGTGTAGTGCAGAATGGCAAAACGTAAACATCTTACTTTGACTATAAAACCAAAGTGTGAAATATTAGACAAACTAAGACATGGTGTTAGTGGTAAATCACTTGCTCTTCAGTACGGCGTCGGAACGTCTACTATTTCCGATATAAGAAAAAATGAGGATAAAATAGGGAGGTAAGATTAGTTTATTTTGGTGATGAGACTTACTTATCAATGATTTAGATTTGCTGGAATTTTCCATTCTGGGCCAGGCTGTCGTAAAACCTTACGTCAAGCAGAATATCTGATAATAGATGGAAAGAGAATTGTATTCCTGGTTTACTCAACAACGAAGCAAACATATTCCTATTTCGTTTGAAATACTAGGTGCAAAAACTCGACAACTTTACCAAAATATTTATAGAAAAGATAACTTTGTCGCAAGCAGAGGCTGGCTTCGTAATTAAAAAAAAAAGACTGGCCTCAGGCATCTTAAAATCTGCGGAGAGAAACTATCAAGTGACGCATCTGCTGTAGCTCCCTTTATTGTCAAACTAAGGCAAGTAATAGAAGCTCACGATCTTCTTCCCTGCCAAATCTATAATGCTGACGAGTCCGGCCTCTTTTGGAAGTTATTGCCTGAGAAAACCTTGGTTCGCAGCAACGCCCGCCAGAAAATCAAGCAAAGAACGGACCACGTTTATAGTTTGCACAAATGGCGATGGTACCCAAAACTTCGGCTTCTTGTTATTGGTAAGGCAAAGGCATTCAAGAACAAAACTTTACCTGTGGAATACGTCTCTACTGGTAATGCATGGATGACTTCTGCTCTTTTTAAGGATTGGTTTCACAATTCGTTTTTCAAACAAGTGAAGTCATTTTTAAAAAAACAACATCTTCCTGAAAAAGTGTTACTGTTGATTGACAATGCACCATGTCACTGCTCCGAAGAGGAATTGATTAGTAAAGATGGAAAAATATTCACTTTGTTTTTACCACCAAACTGTACAGCTTTGATACAACCGATGGATCAAAATGCTATCAAATTATCAAAGTTAAATTACAAAAAAAGGCCTTTTAGCGCATATTTTTTCACTACTCAAAGACGGAGATGATGTCGGTAAATGCATTAAGCGTATTAATCTTTGGATGCAGTTTATTCACTCCATAATTCATGGCAAAAAGTGACAACTAACTCTTTAGAAAAGTTTTGGCACAAGCTTTTATCAGGCAATTTACTCAATTGTGACCCAGGTGATCTGATTCCTCTAAGCTTATTACAAAGGAAATGGCAGCAAATAGGGCAAGGCTACCAAGAAATTTCAAACATGCTGACACAAATTGATGGCAGGATTCATACAAATGATGAAATGAATGAATGCGTGGAAAATGTAGAAAATGTCATAGAGGATGTCGATCCTGATGTTGAGGCGATAGATGATGGCACCGATGATGAAGAAGTAGATATACAGCCAAAAAAAAAATCAAGCACGTGGATGCAATAAAATATTTTACATTGGGATTGCAATGGGCTGAAGAAAACAATATTGGCATTGGAGATATTCTTGCATTAAAAAATATGTAAGAAAAAGCTATAGTTAAACATTATTCAATTATTGCACTTCAAAGACAAAGTAAAATCTCGGACTATTTTAAATAATCTATATATTGAAGTGGATTTTTCCCCGAAGAAAAAGAAGAATTTATATTGAATTTATATTGTTTGTATGACATTGATATAAAATGTGTTTTGATATTATAATGCATATTTTAAATGTGTATATTTTTTGAATTTAAATTTTGGTTAGGATGTAGTCCGTCTGTCGGGTATGTTTGGTAACTTTTTCGTCTGATGCCGGACTATGCATCCGATTAAATTTAGAGATACCAGAGTGGTCGAAGCATGTGGACAGGATAAAAACTTAATTTTTTTCCTGTTGAATTTGATTTAAAGTCGGGTTTATTTGATTTTAGTGTTTTTGATGTGCACTTAATTTCATTTACGTTTTCTTACGAGAGTGATGATCTCGTTTGTTTTAATTTAATTATATTTTTGGTATCTCTCGCCTTTGTTTTTTTGTGTAAAAGTGATACATCGATGTAAGTACATTACACATTTGATTTATATAAAATCTATGTAGGGATAATTCTTTGATATTTGTGCTTATATGTTAATTTTTCATTATTTTGATATTAGAGTATTATTTGGATATTTAAGAAAATTATCAAGTTTTTGTGATGGAGTTTTTTTTATTTCAAGGGATTCTAATAAATTTTTATTCAGGTTTTTGGAGGGAATATATTTTTGTATCATGTTTATGTTGCGCATGATCGGATCGTTGACACGCGTAGTTAACAGTTTGGTTTCTGTTGACGTTTGAAACTTAGGGTTGTAAGTTAGATTTTGAAATTGGAAATTTTCTTAATTATTTATTAGATGTACTATTGCTCGCGATTCATAGGAGGTTTTTCTCTGTGTGCGTGTAATTTATCATACAGACTGTTTCCTCCTAGCTTTAGATATTCAAGCTTTAGCTTTTTGTATTTTTTTTTAAATATATTTTATAAAGGAAAATTGTGCATTTTATTAATGATATTTGAAATTATTTTTCACGATCTTGCTTGTGCGAGAGCAAGACCTGAGGTATGAAGATTCCAGCTGAAAGAAGTGACGACTGAGTTAATCCGGACATTTGTGGTGAGCTGCGTTTACAAAGCAAAGGCACAGTTCACTGCAATATGTGGAATGTACATATGTAATATGTAGGTTTATATATTATACTTATATTCTTACTTACATTATACAAACATAATGTATTTTTTGAATATTTTGAGAATAAGGTGGATTTGTTTTAACCGTTTTTTTTTAATTTATTTGTATAAAAATGTAAGATGCGATAGTCCGGATTTTGTATTAATCCGGATTAGCCATGGCTATAATTTATCCGGATTATCGAATCTCTACTGTACATATTTTTCCAATTTCTTAATTGCGAAATGTATCCCCGAGATTCGAACTTGGTTTGAAATTCCAAACGCGCGGCATGTTCTGCGCAGGTTCCTGCAGCTTAAATAGAGGTTTTAAGAAATATTCTGTCGTCTAAATAGCGTAGTGGTTAGTACGCTCGATTCAATTAAAACTTTGAAGACTTCGAATCTCACACGCATTCGTAATTTAAAAAAATTGGGAAGACAAATATACCGCATGTGTCAAATATCATTAGGCATAGGGAATACGTATGAGTACATACGATGTATACGTATACGGGAAAACTGATCCATCTGATGCCGGCGAAGACCACGACGACCGACAACGATTGTTTAGCAAATACAAGTTAGCAGTAATCATTTGACCATCGACATAGGTACTTGTAATGCGTCCTATAAAATAACATTTACGAATTGCAAGGGATTTGCTTTTCTTTTTTCTTTCAGTAGATGCAAGAAATTTTTAGGCTGCGGTGCGTAGCACAAAGAAAAGCGTAATTCTAATAAAATAAAAGAATAATCCTAATGAAATAAATAAAAAACGATTCTAAAAATTTTAATAAATTATACAAGAGGCTCAAAAATTCCTCCTTGCACAGCAAGACATTGTCCTAGGCAGTCGTCGAAATTAGCTCTTACATTTGCCAACATGCCGGCAGTTAATGAATTAGCAGCCTCAGTTATTTTCTCTCAAGGCAATTATATTTTCTGCTCTACCAGCTTCATGAGTATAAACAATATTTTTTAGATACCCTCACAAAAAGAAATCATTTGGAGATAGATCAGGAGATCGCGGAGGCCATTTAATGTTTCCTGTTCCAGTAATAAGACGGCCAGGAAAAGTATGTCCTGGAAATTCCTTTGCCCTCACTGCATTATGTGCTGGACAGCCATCATTTTGAAACCAAACGATTTCCTGATTTATTCCAATGTTTTGAATGGCGGGAAGTATTTGATTTCGCAGTAATTCGAGATACTTGTCGGCATTTAATATACCATCAATAAAATAGGGGCCTATAGAATGGTCACCCAAAATACCTGCCTAAACGTTTAGTTTTTAAGGATACTGAGTGCGATTTGCAAAATGCCGGTGTTGATTTTTCGATGCCCAATATCGAAAAACAGAGGGATTGTGCTTTCCGTGTAATGAAAAAGTTGATTCATCTTTTTAATTTTTTAAATTTTTTCATAACGTCTTGACAAAACTCCATTCTCCGAAAATTGTCCTCGGGAAATATTTCTTGGGTTTTCGAATATTTGAAACATTTTAAACCATTACGTTTCCAGATACGTGAAATAGTTGTTACTTGTACCCAATTCCTCGGCAGCACTTCTAGTAGATCTCGTGTTATCAATTTCCACAATACTACAAATTAATACAACCCGCCCTTCTCTTTCCTCAATTTTTTGTCGTGATACCTCTCTTGGTTTGCATTTCGTACAGTTATTGAGACAGAAACAAGTTTCAAATTTATTTATAATATTATAAATTGTTTGTCTGCAAGATACAGAACGGTCTGCAAAAGTCAGCGCAAACAAATTCATGCACTCCATTGCAGACTTGCCAGCGTAAAACCATTTTACTAACTGAAGCTTTTCAGCTGGTGTATAAAGAGCCATTATACATGAATTTTATTATACGCTTTCACACTGTAATGACCGCAGCTAGATTGAATGCAAAATTTCCAGTCGATCGGTTTCGGAGACAATCGTTGTCGGTCGTCGCGGTCTTCGCTGGCATTCGACTGGCTTTCTTATGTATGTATACATCGTATGTACCCATACATTGATTCTCTATGCCTAATGATAGTTAACACATACGGTATAAGACGTGAGTTTGCCAAGATCTATCCAGCCCTCCTCAGGGCTACCCTGAAGACGACAGTAGATTGACTGTCAAAACGTCGGATAATTTAAATCCTACAAACAATGGAAATAGCCTAAACAACTACTCAATTAATCATCCAACATCAACAACTTCTCGTCATGAGCTGATTATTCATTAATATCTTTTTCAGACATAATTTTCGGGCAAAATCACTTCATTAGCTATGAAACAGTTTGTATTTATCATGGCGATTTTGCACGAAGTTCTAATATTAAACAAACATATTTAAAATTAAAAACTTGCAATTATATTTACCCTGAACTTAAATCTATCGGCGTTAAAGTACTGCTAGTTCCAGGAATGACAGTAGTTTGTCCTATAGTCTTCGCACCAGAATATTTTAAATCGAAAGGCATGTTCATCAATCTAGAAGAAGTTTGTTGATGCGCCGGTGGTGGTTGCAGTGTCGTTTGAGGTATGGGAGTCGATCGTCTGGAATCCTCAGAATCATCGTTCTCCCAAGTGGAATGTTTCATTATGGGAGTCTGCATACCGTGCGTACTATTCAAGAGAGCGTGCAGTTTAGCCCTTTCGGTTTCCACATCGATGGCAATATGTCGCTTCCGTTTCTTACTTGAACCGTTTCGATTCAAACTATCTGTTGTGATGGTGATGACTTCGGAGTCACCTCCCGCCGATGACATGGGAGTGGAAGTGTCGCGTTTCGGCGGTTCGTTCGGAATCTCGTGGATGGGAACGTCGAATTCGTTTCCTATTCCACTGGCGTAAGCGGAAAACGTCTTCAAAACAGGCCATTCTTTAGTTTCCAGAGCGTAAATTATATGCTGTAACCTGACTTGGATCGCGTATTCTTTGGGCCATTTCACGGCGTTATTAAACAATTGCGCCACTGTAGTTTCACTAAAGTCCAAAGCACCGCTTCCTTGTCTGTCTCTTAAAACGAAGGTATCGATTTGAGACAGTCTAGAAAGCGGTTGTATCACCTCTAAGTCAGGGAACATAGCTTTTAGCTCTGCAGCTTGTTTCGAACACAAATCACTTTCTTTAATAAAGTCTTTCATTTTATCTTTTACAACGTCCTTCTTCGGTTTTTCTTCCTCTTTAATTTCAGGTAGTACATCACTTTCCTCTTTGGCATCTTCTTCTTTTACCTCTTTCACTTTTTCCTCCGAGATCTTTTCCGTTTTTACATCTGCGTCATCCTCCTCAAATTTAATATCATCCCTTTCTTTTTTCGTGCTGTTTTCTTCACCTAATTCGTTCTTAACCAAAGATAGTTCGACTTTATCTTCACTTTTTTTATCGTCAATTTTATCGTCTGGTTTCTCTTCTTTTTTAATCGCTACCTTCTCTATCTTCAACGTCCCTTCACCTTTTTCCAGCTTAACGAGAATTTCATTTTTGTCAAACTTTAGGATGTCTTCGGTACTTTCTAACTTTATGGCATCTTTGTTTTCTTGAAGAGCTTGATTCGGTTCCGACGTTACTTTCTTCCTAAGGATTTCATGAAATGAGAATTCCGGATCGTTGAGTATGTAATAGTCGGTTCTTCCAAGGCCGTGTCTATAATAAAAAAAAAGGATAAAGTAAATACCCAATACGTAATACTAGATATGTGAACTTACTTAGCAACTCCTAGTAATAGATCTTTATCATGCTTGCCTGGTACCCACCATTCAGGCATATCAGCCGATGTTAAACAGACTTTCAAACGCTCCTCTAGCTTTGGATTGATTATAACCTCTTCTCGTATCCTGGACAATAATTCTAACCTATCTAATGTTCTTCGTGCCTTTTCCTCCGTTAAATGTTCTATGGAAGTATCGTAATTCTCTTCGTCAAGTTTGAGACCGGTTTGTTTTTTACACATAACCACGAAGCTTTTGTAATATTCGGTCAGTTCCTCGTCAGTTTTTTTCTCTAATTTAGAGAGCTGTTTAAACTTAATCCAGTCATAGCACTTCTTCTTCCTGTAGTAAATAACGCCGTAAGAGGACGCTACCCGGAAGAAATCCGCTTCTTCTCTTCTACTCCATCGCTTAGCTATGCATTGCTTCTCTTTATCTCTCATGACCTGCTCGAGTTGTTTGCCTTGTCGTTCCATTTTCTGAAAATAGTATGAGTTGAATGTTTAGAGAATTATTAGTATCGTTCAAATACTAAAGCGACTATTTACACATATCCAAATTGGATCTAATAAAGATTATTTCATACATAAATATTCAGATATAAACTAGAAATTAAACCTTAATAAAATAGGAAGCTATTAATAGTTGGAATTTAAAATGAGTATAGATTGTTTCACGTTAACGATACAGGTATATTCTTGTGGTGATCTCTTTTTCTCTTTAAACAATTACAAAAACGGTTACTTTTTCTAACAGTTGTCAAATGTATTCATATTTTCGGTTTTTCATTTTTCATTTGTACAATTAATGAAATTGACATGTCACAGTTTAATTTATTTTTCGTCTGTCAAATATTATTGTTACTTTCCCGTTGTTATTATTATTTATTTGGTATTTGTATTGGAATTTGTCAGTGTTTTCATAAACCGTTCTTATCAGAACGCTACCTATTATTTACAAAAATATTTATGGTAAGTTACAAAATGATATAATAGTTATTTATGCACCAAGGGCGTTATGGGTATTATATTGCTCCGAGGTCGACGTTAATTCAGCCCGAGAGCCTCTGACCCGAGGGATGAATGTCGACCGAGGACAATTTAATTGCCATAACGCCAGTGGTTCATAGAAGATTTTTTTTCACGAAGAATTAATTTCTTAAGAGGAAAATTGAAATTACATAGGAAAAGTTCTGAGATTTCTATCAACTGTCATGCGCGTTACGCATCATTACGCATCTTACTATTGCGGCATTTGAAATCCGGACGATTATATATTTATTTTCACTATAATTAAGCATTGTAATTCGGTTTTTGTATAATTGAGTTATTGTGTAGACGACAGCATAGTGACATTTATCTATAACCTCTCACGCAAGATTATGTTATTATAACGGGTGTTCAGAAACATTCGAAGTCAAGTGAGCTCTGAACAAAAAATCGTATATCTTTACTTAAGTATCTGATTTGTAATCATTATTAAATGTCAACTGTTGCCTGTCAAAAATCAATCTATCTCAGACATGACTTCATATTTTCAAGGACTACTTTGACTTCGAATGTTTCTGAACACCCGTTAAATTATGTTACTGAGTGAATAAACGAAAAAGACGAATTTATTAATCAGAGAAATACAAATATTTGGTTTTAATTTTTAATACTTTATTTTAGCACCATTTCTGTCTGGTACATCTTGTAAACGTCTATGAATCGATGTTATAACATTATGTATAAATTCTAGTGCCAGCTCATTTTAAATATCCTCGATCTTGTTAGATAATTCTTCGACATTTACTGGCGTAAAATTACTGCTGCTCATCGTCTCAACATCGTATATTTTTCGTCATATCGTGAATTAGGTGGTCTATAAACACGGATCAGCCATTATGAGATGCCAAAGTATTTTTAATAATATAAAAATATTATTAAAAATGGGGTGTGAAGAACACAATACAAGTTCATTTATGTATTTTTGAATGTATCTTCTCCAAAGACGTAGATACGTATTTCACATTTCTACATGATTCTCAATACGCCCCTGTTGGAGAAGACACATTCAAACAAACATAACTACGTTACTATCTAGCCGAAATTATTCAGACAGCGCGTGAAGGAATATTCAACGCCGTCTACATAATAACAGCCGAAGCAGACGTGTCTTCTATAGTCGGTAACCACCGTATCTATACAAAACTGTATTCTCGTGTCTTCACTATTTATCGGTGTGAGCCGAATATGTATATGACAACATAATTTGAAACATACTTGAGTGGGTAAAACCTCACTACATTTGTATAATACCAAAGTATTTTTAATAATATTTTTATATTATTATTATATCTGTCAAATGTACATAAATTCTTAAAATCAAATGACAGCAAAGATATTTATTTCTATATTCGAACAACGCCAACATTGAAAAATGAAAAAAAGTGTATCGAAATGAAGCTCATTTCGATACTGTTTTGGGTTTCATAATGAGTTCATTTCGAACGCAAAATAGAAAAAAATATGATTGTTACTGATATAATAATGGAGCCTGCAATGAAAAAATTGCGAAAGGGTGAATGTTTTTTACCCGAAAAGAGAAACAGATGATGCTTAATGTCTTCAACTATTTTCTTAAAAAACCTATGAGTGTTACTGCCGCTGCTGCGAAAAGCGGATGAAGCCCTAAATTATTCAGTGCGTAGTTTATACAATATACGAAAGCAACAACAAAACGGGCCATTGCCGAGACCAAAAAAGGCAGAAGGAAAGTTTACAAGTAAATGCTCGCTTACATATAGTATTTTAAGAGATCGGATGCCAGAACCGAATAATTCTTTAAAATTTTTCTAATGTTAATTATTTTTTCTTCTTCTGTGTTGAATTTGATTATTATTAAATTATAGGAAATAATTATAATAGTAACTCAAGAAAGTAGGCAATATTTTTAATTTCAGATCGCTTGGTATGCGGACTTTTGCAATGGTTCATATACCGCCTAATTCTGAGCAAACGCAACGATGCGAATGGATGAATATTTCTCCCGCTTCGAATACAAATCCCCTGAACGCGTTTAGCCAATCACAAAACAGTCTGTCGCGCAACGATTTGACAATTAATGACACAAATTAGTGTCACCACTGTCACCCTATACGGAGTCTCTTAAGCGTTTGAATAGTGATGATGCCGCGTTATACAATAGAAGAGAAAGCCGAAATGATGAAATGGTACCACGCTGATAATTCTTATCAAAGAATATGTGACTTATTTGCCGGAGTTCCTAATGATACGTTCATTTTAGTATGCGCTGCGATAGAACTAAATTCAAATTTGACACATAGCGATATTTCCAACGATTTAGGCATATGCTGCTCTTCCGTTAACCGCATACTAAAATTAAATGGTTTTCGTAATTATAAATATTCCAAACATCATCAATTATTTTACGGTGATGACTGATGAGTTTAAACGGATGAATTTCCGTTATTATATAATTAATTTCTCATTATGAACAATTTATTTTATTATCTGTAAGAGTAAATTTTTCTTTACATTACTAGAATTTAATTTAGTTTTTATTTATTTCTGAAGTTTATTTAGTTTACTATGAATAGTTTTTGTTACCTTTATTATTAAAATTTAATTTATTAAATCTCTTGATGCCTTATTTGCAATTTTCTTAACCGCTTATTAATCATTTTATTACGCTTTGTGTGACCATCGTCAGTATAACGTATTGCAATTTATTTATTATAAAATCATTACAATAACACAGGACTAAACAATTTATAGTCCTTTAATAGGAATTTGGTAATCAGATTATTTTTCTTACGCGGCTCCATAATATGTAAGTATGTATGACATATGACATCGATGTTGACACGCCTACAGCATTCAGGGGAATTCTATTTGGAGCGGGAGAAATATTCATACATTCGCATCGTTGCGTTTGCTCAGAATTAGGCGGTATACATATTTAAAACGTAACTAATATGAGAGATGGCTTTTTAGTGTTGCATATAGCCTCATAGAGGGCGCCAGTAAAAAAACGTCAGGCGTCAAAATTAGTCCCAATCTTTCATTAACCTAAATAATGTGCGTTCAAATAAATTTTACCTCTAGTAGTCCATGACAATAAAAATGTTTGTCGTAACTTGTACTATTTACATTTGCATCAGTTGTCAATTGGACAGACTATTCTGATGTATACTTAATTGGAACTTTTTTTAAATTGCTTTGTAACTTAAAATTGATTTAAAACTATTCAACACAAATCATTCATGGTTGAATCTTATTTTCGAAACGGACGTAAGATTAACGGGCAATGGCACTATTTTATTGAAGAATGCTTAGACGAATTTAGAAATGTTTCCAAACTTCGCCTTTGATATTGAGTTTTCGGTACACAGTTGCACTAAGGTTTTCAGAGAAACAGGGAGTGTTATACGGAAAGAAGGCAGTGGCCGGCCGAAAAAACGTACGGAAGAGCTAGTTGACGATGTAACGCAAATTATGAATGATGCACCACGAACTTCCATACGAGTATTATCTCAACGAGTGGGTGTATCAATTGGCACTTGTCATACAATTTTGAAAAAAGATTTACATTTATTTCCATATTGCATGACCTGTTATCAAGAAATAAAAGAAATTGACTATCCTAGAAGAACAACATTTTGTCAGTGGTTCTTAAATAATTTAGATAATGACTTTCTTGATAAAACTTATTTTTCTGATGAATCATGGTTTTATCTGAATGGATATGTTAACTCACAAAATATAAGGATGTGGAATACTGAGAAACCACATGAGTTTTATGTTGAAACCTCACTTCATCCACAGAAAATTGGTGTATGGTGTGCGCCTAGTCGAAGGAAAATCATTGACCCTATTTTCTTTAACGGTACCTTAACAGGAGAAAGGTATCGACAAGAAATTATTATGCCATTTATAAAAGTTTCATCAAAGTACGGCAAGTGATTTAGTCATAGTGAATTTTTAAAGTTTATAAGTTGATCAAAAAATGGAATTGGGTCCAGAAAATTTTCGCGCAATAAATTTTTACAACTTTTGGAGAGAATTAACAACAATGTATTGCTAAGGTGGCTTCTGTTTTTGATGATGGAGCACCACATCAATCGATAATTTCACGTTGATACTGTGAATTCAAACAAGGACGCATCTGTATCAGCGATGATCCCAGGACAGGTCCGCCAAGGATAGCAGTCACCCAGAATAGCATTGCCTGATTAATGTGACATCGTGAAAAAAACCTCAATCCAAACGGTCCTACATGACGAACTGGGTGTGAGAAAGTTAAGTTCTTATTTGACTCCGTATGTTTCAACCAAAGAGTAAAAGTCGGCTCGTGTTAATTGGCGCCGAAAAACTTTGAGCCGGTTCAATAACGGAAAATCAAAAAACGTTTATAGCATCGTGAGTGGCAATGGATCATGGATTTATTCCTATGAACCCGAAAATAAACGTCAGTGAGCCGTTTTGCTGTTTCAATATGAAGAGAATTCGACAAAAGTCATCCGTTCGTAAAGTGTGTCGAAAAAGATGTACTTACAATTCCTTTGCAAGAATGGTTAATGCGGATTGGTATACGATCGCTTGTTTCCTAGAAATATTCGCTGTGCTCCGAGAAACCAAACTACAATGGCGAATCAGTCTGCATCATGACAATGCCAGTTCGCATACAGCTCGAAAGACAATTGAGTTTTTGGAGCAGCAAACTATCGAATTATTAGACCCTCCTCCATATAGTCACGACCAAAGTCCGAACGATTTGTTTACGTTCCCAAAGATCAGGAATGGAATGTGTGATCGACGATTTCCGTCGCTGGAAGAAACAGTAGATGCCTTCAAAACGGCTATTTTGACCGTCCCAATTGCAAACTGGAATACTTGCTTTAACAATTGGTTTGAACAAATGCAGAAGTGTATAGATTTTTGGAAAATATTTTGAAAAGCAATAAAGCACTTTGAAATCGATAAATTGGAGTATCGAGGCGATCAATGCCCATCATATGCGGCTGTCAAAAATTGTATTGCGTTACTCAAAAGAGGAAAACTTTCCGTTGATGAGAAACGACCAGGAAGACCGATTTCGATGTCCACCCCCGAAAATATTGACGCAATTCATTACATAATATTATCAGATCGTAGAATTGGGCTGAAAAATATAGCCGAGGCTCTAAAAGTTTCATATGAACGCGTCCATTATACCGGGTGTATGAGTTATGTTGTTCCAATGGCGTACCTCCGTTATCTAGCAAAATAAAAATTTAAAATTTGTGGCATCTGATATAACACCTAATGTTCTTTAAATTGAGCCTAATATTAATATTCTTTCACTTCCGGTTTAACCGGAAACCATCCTAACTTTTCTATTTTAAATAGCACCCTGTATATTTTCCTCAAAATTTGAATTCTAAGGAAAATTCTCTTTTCCATAAAGTACATACTTTGTATTTAGACTTCAAAACAGAGGTGAAATTTCATTTCATTTTCATCAAATATTCAAAAATTGGGATTGTAGAAAATTATGAAAAGCATGTTTAGCATTAATTAGTATTTGAATTTAAAGTAGCAAAAATACACTTCCCGAAAATGCGTCTTTAACATCTCTGTTAGAAAAAATATTCATTTAGACAAGAGTGACAACATAGACAACATTTTATTCAAAGTCAAATAACAGAAAAATAATGTTAAACGAATCGCAAATAATATTATACTTATTAATTTTATTTATACAAGAACGATATTTATGAATCTCTTAGTGGCATCAAACTTGAACTGTGAGCGCCAGAAAAGATGCTAAAGAAAATCTTCAAAATGTTGTCCATTTGCTTCAATGTAACATTCGAATCCATGCAAAAGTTCACCAGAAGTAACACTTCTTAATAACTCGCCATTAAGAGCTGCGCATTCATTTCTAATTCTATTTTTTAAATCTTTAAAATCTGCAAGAGGCGTGTGGTATACCATATCCTTCAAATATCCCCATATAAAATAATCTAACGGCGTTAAATCGGGTGATCTTGCAGGCCATCTTATTGGTCCACGTGTGCCTATCCACTTATTAGGGAAAATCTCATTAACGTAATCAGTCACAATTTTAGAATTGTGAGCGGGTGCCCCATAATGCTTAAAATACATGTTGGCACGTATATTCAGCGGCACATTTTCAAGAAAACCTGAATTTGCCCTGAAGGAATTTTAAATATGGCTCATAAGTTAAGGTTCCTTCATAAAACTTTGGTCTAATAATGTATGTACACATCGATCAAGCCGCACCATACATTAAATCCTCAAATTCTCTGAAAGTTGGTCTCTCTCATCCAATGAGGATTTTCTACAGACCAATAATGGCAAATGTGTCGATTTATGGTTCCATTATTATGAAACCTCTCATTTGTTCATAATATTGAGCTAATAATGCCATCTTCACAAGTAGTCGCTAGCCATGCAAGAAACGCCAGTCTTTTGTCATAATCTCCTGGTTCTAATCTTTGATGCAGGTGAATTTTGAAAGGCCTGAATTTGGCGGATTTTAGGATTTGTTGAATAGAAGAAAGAGAGATGTCGCATTCTGCTTGAGTTTCTCGAATTGAAATGAGCGGATTATTAAGCACACTTCACAAATCACCAACACTGTGTTTATCAGTAGCAGTCTTTCTTTTTAAAAACGGTTTTTTTTTAGAAAAGGCACCACATGTTCCCAAAGTTGAAGCCAGACGTATAAAATACATAGCGCCTGGCTGTGTCTGTCAGTATACCGCTCTTCGTAAACACGGAAGGCATCACGCCTGCTTTTTCTACATTCCCCATAAATGAGGATCATATTCAATTTTCCCTCATTTGTAAAATCGTCGTCATTCATTTTAAATACAACTTTGTTCAAAGCAACTCTGAGACAAATTTTAATAACACCTTATGAACTGTCAAAGTTAACGAACAAATAATGTCAAATTTTGCTTTAGTTTCCATAGATCGCTTTGGTTTCTATGATCCCAATTTTTGAATACTTAAAATGCAATTTCACCTCTGTTTTGAAGTCTAAATACAAAGTCTAATACTTCATCGGAAAGAGAAGTTTCCCTAGAATTCAAATTCTGAGGAAAATATACAGGGGTCTATTTAAAATAAAAAAGTTATAGTCGTTTCCGGTTAAACCGGAAACGATAGAATATGAATATTAGGCTCAATTTAAAGAACATTAGGTGTATATGATGCCCCGAATATCAAATTTTTATTTTATAGATAGATAACGGAGGTATGCTATTGGTTCTCAACAAAAGTTTTTTGACGAGTTACAAAATAACTCGTCAAAAAACTTTTGTGACTGAGAATCCACATTGGATGCGAGAAAATCATACACAGCATCGCCACAAACTTAATGTGTGGGCTGGCATTGTTGGGCAACAAATCATAGGTCCGTACTTCTTGGAACACAACCTAAATGGTAATGGTTACTTACATTTATTGCGTAACCATATTGTACCAGATCTGTTGATTTTATTTCCTAACGACAATCAACCAAGCATGCCAAACCGTAATCTATGGTTTCAACAAGAGGAGCACCACCACATTATGCTATTAATGTTCGACAGTATTTAGACACAATTTTTCCCGGTCGTTGGATTGGACGTCGAGGTTTTATTGATTGGCCCGCTAGGTCTCCCGATTTAAATCCATTGGATTTCTTTCTTTGGGGACACTTGAAGTCGCAAGTATACAAGGAGAAACCTAGAAACCTAGAGGATTTGAGAGCAAAAATTACTCGTGCGATAGAAGCCATACCACCTAATAGTTTACAAAATACAATTCGTCATTTTTGGGAACGTTTAGGACAATGTCAGGTCGTAGAAGGACGTCACTTTGAGCATTTCATTTAATTTTGTAGTTTTACTTTCATTAAATTTTATTTTTTTCTCAATATTTTTATTATCTAACCCCATGAAAAAAGTACATTTTCATATTCAGAACTTAAGAAAGATTCCGAATTGTCTAAAAAAAAAAAATTTTGGCTGTCATATGTTATCATCATGAAAAAAAAACAAATGATTGAAGTCAATACAAAATAACTTGTCAAAAAACTTTTGTTAACAACATTTTGTTCTAAAGTTTATATTTACGGAATTATTCGACTGATGCGTTACTTTTGTCCAACCCTGTATATTATATCCATTTAATTAGATAATAATGATGACGTGATAGCCTTTATTATTTGCATATAAAATTCGCTAACCATAGCAATATTAAGCGCCCTCCCAGGTCTCGCGGCGTTCGCGTGTGAAACTATAACCGATCACGAGACATCCTTAAGTAAGGGCAGTATCTCGTTACCCCTTGCAGTTAGAGCCGTTTTGACGTTATTTTCAACACTCCACACCCTGACAACCCTTTGCACCCCCCACGCAGACTCCTGGTGCCCCCTTGTAGACCTCTTCAAACCATCATGAGCTTCTGATCACCTTACTCATCCCTATGTAAAACTTACCCCCACATAAAATTATAATTTCACCCCCCTTCTTACCTTCTCCGCCATAAGAGAATTTATTGTAGGAGTTGGGGTTGGCGCATGCGCATTGACGTCTCGCCTCAAAAATGCAAAATGAATCTCCATAAGAAAATACATTGGATTTTGCGCCAGAGTCCCCATAGCTTATCTACTACTGGAGACACTAACCTAAAAGAATGGTTTGTTAGCTACATACAACAGGCAATTCTAGCTGAACTCGAAGAGTTTCAAGAAAAAGAAAGCGGTGAGAATTTACCCTACAACTTGTTGACGTCTATTTCAATTTTACTCACTCAAGTTATTATTAGGAAACGGTCAGTATACATTGAAAAATATAATATAGAATCATTAGAAGCAGAAAGCACACGCAAATTATACGAGAACAGATTAGCGCAGAAAATAAGCAGGATCGACTTCATCGAACATAATATTGACACATTCTGGAACTGCATACACCAGGCGGCTGAACAATCTATTGGAAAAAGCAAAATCAACAGGAACGCAACGAATGTCACCAAGCCATAATTTTGCCAAGAAGTGAAAAATCAACATAACTGAGTCACCCGGTATAGATAGTTCACGTCGATTGAGATTTGAAAAAAAAATCGGCAAAATGGATTCCTAAATGCTTGAACGCCGAACACAAACGAGCAAGAATGATCTAGATTTTTGAACGTCTTGTGACTATGGACGAAACATGGGTCCACTTATACCACACAGAAACAAAACAACAATCGATGGAGTGGAAGCATCATGGTTCTCCAAGGCCTAAGAAGTTTAGAGTTCAAAAATCCGCTAGAAAAATTTTTGCTTCAGTTTTTTGGGATATCCGTGGAATAATTATAATCGATTACCTAAAAAAGGGTCAGACCGTCACTGGAGATTCTTATTCTAAATTACTAACCACCCTGACAGAGAAAATTAAGCAAACAAGACGTGGCATGTTAGCGAAAGATGTCTTGTTTTTGGAGGACAATGCCCCATGCACACAAATCGCGCATTACTACCATGAATACAATTCGGACCCTAACGTTCGAATTACTGGAGCTCCCGGCGTATTCCTCAGACTATTATCTGTTCTCACAATTGAAAAAAAGTTTAAAAGGACGTCAATTTTTATGTAACGAGGAGGTAATAGAAGCTGTGGAGGGCTGATTTGCAGACAAAGAAGAAACTTTTTTTAGAAGGGTTAAAGAGGTGTTTCAGGATTGCTGTATTAAGTGTACTAATTTAAGAGTCCCAACATTAAATTGTTTCAATAGTAGGTTAAGAATATATTAATACTCCCCTCGTATGTATATGTATATTTAGATTACTTGAAGTCACATGTTCGTTTTAAATATCTCTATTGCCTAATACATTTGTAACATACTTTTATATCCCAATTATTTTCGTATATAACCTCAAAATTAACATTAAAATTTCACTTTTGTTGTATAGATTTTTTGTAATTCATTTCTAAAAGTGATTGTCGCGTTTCGCAAAATAAAGTAAAGAAACATGGTAGGAAGAACACAACTTACCCGGTTTGTATTGATGTAAAATTTCACGCATAAATAAAATATCGTTTTTCTCGAAATTATTCGAAGGTCAGGCGTGTAATTTAACAAACAAATTCATAATTATTAGCAATATCGACAACAAATATCAAGGCAAGTTCATATATATAATATATTATGTAAATAAAAATGTGTTTAGATTGTATATTGATGTCAACTATGGAATATGTAATTTATAATATTTTAGTTTTTTATATGTGCCGTGCCTTCAATTATATGAATAAACGTCCTTCGGCTATCGTTTTATCAGTTTCTAAATTAAAGTAGAAAAGCTGAATTATAATTAAACTCTGTAAAATTTAAGAGATGGGAAAATTTTTTTTTTCTTCTTGTGATACAATACTTCAATTATGTAATCGAAACTCGTCATACGTCTTTCGAAATTATTGAAATTAGAAAAATTTCTAACAGGTTATCGTTTTGCGAGAATGAACTAGTAAACATCATTTTTGATATGTTACAGCAATTCCTGAATAGATAGGAATTGCTAAATGTTAATAACACAATTTGTTTGGAACATGAATTAAAAGTTCTATTATAAAAATAAACACACATATACCTCTAAATCAACAAATTTTCTATTTTTTATACGTTTAATATATGTATTTATAGAGGGCATTTATGCAAAGATTTGTTATAATTAGAGAACGGATGCAATTTCCATAAAACGCAATCGGCAATTGGAATTGTGTATAACGTCGCTCAGTACATCCCGGCGTAGTTCAATGAAGTATTTGTTTGACTTACTCGGACACCTGGTCTCGCCGCGATAACAATGGACAAGCCAGCTATTGTATTCGGAGAATATAGTGTTTTTTTAAGTATTTTCATGAGCGTAGATAGAAGCGGGGTTTTTATAATGTATTTTATTTATTAGTTTATATTTCGTAAGATAAATAAAGTGCTGTGAGTAAGTTTCTTGTTTTCATAGTTTTAACTGTTAATTACATCGTAATTTTTGTGATAGATCCTGTTTAATACCGTTTGATTGAATCTATTTCTACCAATTATTTCGACGTAAGAGTGGCATTGAATTTCGTTCAGTTTCAATAACTTACGCACACATTTTTAGTTTTCATTTATTTAGATCTAGAGCATTGTTTAAGTTACTTTTTCAGACATGATATGGAAGAATGTCGAGAACGGCATTGTAAAACAATGGCGAGTTGGATTGACGGTCATACTGATTGTATGTCCATTGTCAGTTATTCCGAAATTTATTACAAAATCCGTAAAATATCGTCAAAAATTCGTCACTTAGGATCGCAAACACATCTGAACTCTGTAAAACTTTTATGGCGGCTAATATTCCATTAAATAAACTTAGCAATCCTACTTTAAAAATATTTCTGAAAAAATATACTGGTCAAAATGTTCCTGATGAATCAACTTTACGCAAATATTATGTTTCTAGGTGCTATACGATAACAGTAGAACGCATTAGAAGCCATCTTTTAAATCAATACATATGGATAAGCGCCGACGAAACGGTGGATATGTTAGGACGCTGTGTGGTAAATGTTGTAGCTGGTGTACTACATCCAACTATTCCCTATAACTCATATGTAATAGCAACAAGTGTTATAAATAGAGTTGATGCGGAAACAGTTGCTGAAACCATTAAGGAGAATATGCAAAAAATGCTTCATTCGGACGCCACGTACAAAGAAAAATTACTTTTATTTGTCAGTTATAGTGCTGCGTATATGTTAAAAACAGGCAGACTATTGAAGGAAACATATCCTAATATGCTGCATATTACTTGTGTAGCACATGCTCTCCACAGAATCTGTGAATATATCAGAGACACTTTTCCGGAAGTTGATAGACTTGTATCAGCTTTTAAAAAAGTTTTCAGAAAAGAACCATTGAGAGTAGCTCTTTTCAGGGAAAAATTTCCATCTCTGTCACTGCCTCCCACTCCAGTAATAACTAGATGGGGAACATAGCTGGAAGCTACTAGTTATTATGCTGAGAATTTCGATAGTCTAAAACATTTCGTAACACTGCTAAAGGAGGATGCTAGAAGTATTGGTGAGTGCAAGGAGCTCACACAAATCCCAAATTTAAAAAATCAGTTGTACTTTCTTCACGAACACTTTGGAAAATTGCCAAAACTAATCACTTATTTTGAAAATCGAAATCTCAAATTAAATGACGGATTAACCACATTAGATGTGGCTGTTAATAATTTGAAAAGGATTCCAAGTGACTTCGGATGTGGCCTTCGGCAAAAGTTTGAAGCAATTCTTAATAGAAATCCAGATTTAATTACATTGCAGCAATTATGTATGGAGACAATTCCACAAAATCTAACGGCTAAATATGATGAAATAAAACCTATAACCAGTTGCGATGTAGAAAGGACGTTTTCTATTTATAAGGATGTACTTAATTCAAAGAGAACAAAATTGACAGAAGAAAACCTTGAGAAACTATTGCTAGTCAATATTAATACTCCTTTACTCAACTTGAACGACAAAATGAACAAATAAAAATGTTCCAATTATAGAAATAAAATTAAAAACTTTAAAAATACAACTTTTCAACAAATACATATGTATTTCGTAATTTTATAGATCACCACCAGTTTGTTTTCCAATTATATAAATAAAATTAAAAACTTTATAAATACAACTTTCAACAAATAAATATGTATTTCGTAATTTTATAGATCACCACCCGTTCGTTTTCCAATTATATAAATAAAATTAAATATTTTAGAAATACAGCCTTTCGTCAGTACTGCACTGGGTGGTAAGCGTGTCCGTTCTCTAGTTATAATACAGAAATGTTTACTCATTTCAAGTGGTAATTACAGCTGCTTCTTGTTGTATTTTTGTATTTCATTGACTTATCAAAACATCGTTTCAAATGCGATCGTTTTTTTTCCAGTTCAGCATCCAAACATGTCAAGTACATCAGTATAATATTAACCAGTTATTGTACTGCCCTTTTGTAAATAATCGATAAAGATTACGCCTTTGGAATCCCAAAAAATCATGGCCATAT
The DNA here is from genome assembly GCA_935421215.2 of Melolontha melolontha. NCBI lineage: Eukaryota > Metazoa > Arthropoda > Insecta > Coleoptera > Scarabaeidae > Melolontha > Melolontha melolontha. Next base: position 176,865,121 of record OW285237.1, on the reverse strand, counting down.
TGAACTTTTTGTAAATGAAAACTAATGACTCTAATGACTATTAAATCTCACTTTACATGCAAATGTGAATTTCTACATTTCGACAAATTAAGTTTGTGCCAGTATGTAGAAACGCTAACGTAGCGACGCCACCTTCCTGATTGTTAGGATAATGAAAAATTCGCGAAAAGTCACAAGACATTTGCATGTAAAGTGAGATTTATACTCATTGGTTCTCATTTACAGTAAGTGTATTATACTAACTATATATACGGAAAGTATAGAAGTGAAAAGTCATATCTGTCCAGGATACTGTGTTGACAAGCTCCAATAAGAGAGAAATGCGTCCACACATTCCGGGATAGGTGTGACTTTTCACGAATTTTTCATTATCCATAATTTTATTATTGGAAAAAAACGATTTTTGTCTTTTCTTCGGAGCATGATCAAAAGAAATCCATTGCGTTGATTGTATTTTTGTTTCTGGGAATAGGGTGATGTATACAGGTTTTATCTACGGTGACGTATAGACGAAAAAATATTATCTTTTGTGTTTCGTGTGAACTTAGTCAGGCAGGTGAAATTCAAGTGAGCGCGAGTTCGCATTTGCTCTGGAGTAAGCAAATGCGGTAGCCATCTTACGGTAACTTTTCCATATTTAAATGTCGTTCTTTAGTTTCTTTATTGGGTTTTCCGTGTAAAAAAAAACGTTTAATTAACTCTTTCTTCTCCATATTAACACAAAAACAACAAATAATTTACTTAAAACTTATCTACCGAGGTGCCACCCAGAAATTCCCGGAATTTGAATGTGGCGCGCGAAGGGATGGTAGTACAGCTCTATAGCGCTAGATGGTGTGTTAAGTCTATACTAAGTCATGAAAAATTCGTGAAAAGTCACATCTATCCCGGAATGTGTGGATGCATTTGGCTTTTATTGGAGCTTGTCAATACATAGTACCCTGGACAGACGTGACGTCTACTATACTTCGCGTATATACAGGGTGTCCGGGAAAATGTGAGAAATCTCTCGGATGCAGATAGAACATGAAAAAATAAAATGACAAATTCCCACAATTTTTTTTCCTACAGGCTCTTCCTACGGAGATATGCGTCCCTGAAGGACGCCGCTGGAAATCAGTTTTTCTAGAATTTTTTTTTAAAGTACTTAATATAATTTAATAAAAATTTTATGTGATGGACAGTAGTAAGGACCTCCTAAAATAATGTCCTTGAAACATGTTTAGCTTTTTCAGTTTACCAGGGGGTCGGGCTAATCTTTACGACTTAATGCCTAAAATTTTTAACACTCTGTATTATAAAGACTTCAAAAAAATAAAACTGGATAGCTTGAACGTTAGATTAAAGAAAGGTACTCTTGCTTATTGTCGATAAAATGAACCGTTTAAGAGAAAAAGTTCGACCTATGTTCACAAAAAATGTACGTTTTAGTTTTTATCAGCATCAAAAAAACCTATTGCTGTTGCAAACGTTACTATGGTACGAAATAAATCAAATATCCGGCCGCTGACACATTGACTCCTTCATTAAATATTAATTTACTGAGTTTTTGATTTCGTGGTGAATTTAATTGTGAATTTCTGATGTACGGTCTTGAGTCTTGCAATGTTTTAGAAGCCAGAAGGATTTCCTAATCGTGCTCTACCAAACCAGCCATTTCAACGAGTTGACCAACATCTAAGGGAGAATGGTGGGCGATTCCAGTTAATAATGTAATACATATTATTCATTTCCATCATAATTTTAGGAAAGTTTGACAAAAATAGTAATGATGCTGGTGTGACAAGAACTGTACGTACGCCGCGATTAGAGGAACATATTTTAAATGCTGTAGATGACAATCCATCAACGAGCACTCGACAATTATCAGCACAATTTAATACTTCGAAAACAATAGTACATGAATTTCTTTGAGAACAACTGTTATATCATATCATTTGCAAAAAATACATGAACTAATTCCTGAAGATTATCCTCGTAGAATGCAGTTTGCAAACTGGGTATTGTATCAGCAACGAAATAATGTAATCTTGATGAGCATTATTCTTTCCACGGATGAAGCAAGGTTTACCAAAAATGGTATCACCAATTTACACAACACACATGTATGGGCTGATGAAAATCCTTATGCCACTATTGTTTCGCATCATCAACATCAGTTCCAATCAATTAATATTTGGACAGGAATAATTGACAATTTTTTATTGGACCATCCGTATTACCAGAACGATTGAATGGAGTTCTTCCAGAAAGCTTTTCGCGATTTAATAGAGCACTTACCACTTGAAACCCGCCGAAACATGTACTTCATGCACGATGGTGCACCACCTCATTTCAGCGTTCGTGTGCGGCAGCACCTGTATAACGTCTATTCAAACCGTTGGATAAGTAGAGGAGGACCTATTGCTTGGCCTCCTCGATCTCCCGACCTAACGTTGTTGGATTTTTACCTGTGGGAACACCTCAAAACATTGGTGTATTCCACTCCGGTCGACACTAGGGAAGAACTTCTACAGAGAATCACGTTTCATTGTGATGTGATGGGGCGCCACTGCGTTTACATTAAGTACTTAAAAAAAAAAATTAAGAAAAACCGATTTCCAGCGGCGTTCTTCAGGGACGCATATCTCCGTGGGATGGGCCTGTAGGAAAAAAATATAGAAACTTGTCATCTTATTTTTTCATGTTCTATTTGCATCCGAGAGATTTCCTACATTTTTCCGGACACCCTGTATAGTTAGTATAATGAACTTACTGTAAATGAGAACTAATTTGATACAAGTTACCAGCTTTACCAAGTAAACCTCTAACGTTCTGGTAGTAAAATGGTAGAAGTGACTTTTTACGAATTTTTCATTATTCTAACCATGAAGGTGGCGTTGTGGCGTGTTGCGCTTTTGTAAACTGGTATAAATTTAGTTTGTCGAAATGTGGAAACTAACGCAGCACATTAAGCGACATTTATATGTCAAGTGAGATTTAATACTCATTGGTTCTCATTTACAGTAAGTTCATTACACTAACTATGTTTAACTATACCGGGTGCGGCAATAGAGTGTCGGCGGAGCTTAGCATGAAAACTAATAAAGTTGTAACAATGAAATTTTACGTACACATGTAGTATGCTACAGTGCATTTTCTAATTTTATTCATATATTTACAGGATGTTCCAAATTTCCGCAACCACTTTCAATTTTTTTTTTTTTCTATACTTTCTTGTTACTATGATGATAGCCACCCAAATTATCTTTGCAATGATATATGACAATGTGCACTTACAACTGTTAGTTTTGGTTTTATTGCAAATTTTGTTAAAATCTTGACAGTTGCAGCGTCTAACATTTTAAGTCTTAGCCTGAAAATGGGTGCAGTGCCTCACGTAACTTTTTTGTTACCAATTTATGGACTAACACGTTATATGTTTTGAGGGTGAACAACGTGACAACATATACAGAGTGCTAAATATGTCGTGCCAAAGTTATCGAAGTTTAAAGGCTATTTTCTCTTTTTTTTTAAATTGAACCTATAATTTTTTTATTAGTCAGCAAATTCCTTGTAAAATTGCCGTTAAAATGGTACCAATAACACAGTACTTATTTCTAGTATTTTCGAAGTTATAACCCTTTAATGGGATATACCTATGTTTATAATATTCAATATGCCGTGCTGCATCTAATAGTTGGGTGGTTGGCCATGAAATGATATTAAGCAAAAATTGCTGTGTAACCAAACGTCAAATATCTACCTAAAATTTCCATATAAAGTGTTTTTCAATAGTTTCTCTTTACTGTAATCGCGTTTAATTGTTATAATTTAAGTTCGGCTAGTTAATTATCAATTTCCGTTTGTTCGTTATTAGTTGTTATCTTGTTGTCAGTTATATCGTTTTGTTGTCATTATTTTTTATTTCCATGCCGTAATAGTTTATAGTTGTGTTTCTTTAGAATGAATTTTTCCAAGGAGCTAATAGACATGGTATTTGTTCTTGGCGCTAGCAATAGAAATCCACTTTTAGCATCAAGAACATATGCTATGGAGTATCCTCACCGAAGAGCACCAGATATTAAGACGTTTGAAAATTTGTTGACAAGGTTTCTTCGGACGGGTTCAGTGAATTATGTCAAACATGAAAGAACTAAGTCTATGGTTACAGAAGATAATGAAGTGACAGTCGTCCAGTCCGTTCTGGAAAATCCGCGCGTATCTACAAGGATAATTTCGAATGAACACGGGATAGAAGTCACTGCTGTAAGAAGGATTTCAAAAAAAAACATAAATTTCACCCTTACAAAATTCAAAATCATCAAGGCTTATTACAAACGGATTTTGAAAGGAGACTTGTTTACTGTGAATGGCTACTTTTCCAATTACGACAAGATCTAACTTTTCTAGATCATGTGCTTTTCACAGATGAAGCAACATTTGCTAATTGTGGAATAACAAACAGAAAAAATTCTCATTATTATGACACTAGAAACCCTCATTTTGTGCAACCCATTTTATACCAACAAAAATGGAGTGTTAACACCTGGGGAGGCATCATAGGAAACACTATTGTAGGTCCATTCTTTTTTAATAATACTTTAAATTGTGAAATCTACACAAATTTCCTACAAAATAATTTACCATTGCTGTTAGAAGACCTACCAGATAACGTCATAAGGAGATTGTGGTACCAACATGATGGTGCACCTGCACATTACGGTGCTGCTGCAAGAACACATTTAGATAGGGTATTCACCAATAGGTGGATTGGGAGAGGAAGCTTTCTAAGCTGGCCACCGCGGTCACCAGATCTAACCCCTTGTGATTTTTTTCTGTGGCCTACTGTAAAAAATATAGTTTACGAAACACCTCCTACAACGGCAGAGAACATGCAGCAACGAATCAGAAACGCTTTTCCTCAAGTAAGTGAAAACAACATGGCTGAAAATGTAAGTCTGTCGATGCAAAGGCGATTAAGAGCATGTGTAGAGCAGAATGGAAATATATTTGAACACATTTCAAATTAATTTTGTTTTATTATTGAAAAATTACAAAATGTAATTCTAAAACTAATAATAAAGAATTAAGAAACAGGTGTTTGTAAAAGTTACTTTGTTTGATATCATTTCATGGCCAACCAACTATTAGATGCACCACATATTGAATATTATAAACATAGGTATATCCCATTAAAGGGTTATAACTTCGAAAATACTAGAAATAAG